>CM062198.1:8607500-9807500 GCA_031216445.1 Lateolabrax maculatus
GCGATGACAAAGCTCTGGCTTGCATTCTGCCTCACCTTATGTACCCTTCCATTCTCTGTTGAAAGAGGAGTAGGAAGGATGATTAAATACACTAACACACCATATCACCTCAAACAACGCCACTCTGTGTCATCACCTCATATGGCTCATGAAAAGGAGTGCCGAGACATTATTTTTGTTAGATGTGTGTATAAACCTTCCCTCCAGTAAATACTGTTACATCTGGCTTAGTTGAAACAGTCAACTTACTATGACTAACTATAGGCCTACCAGGGCATGGGTTAAGTATTTATGATTTGAAACTGGAAAAAAGAACTTGTCTGAAAAGCTGAAGTGCTTATTTTGGAGCATCCTCCTCCTTATTTGGTCATGATCTATTTAGACTTTGCCAGCTCTCATTGTGGGAAGCTGTACCCTACAATAATCTGCTGCGATGGATTGGTTCAGCCAAGTTGGATCACACAATGTAATAAAAAGAGCAGTTCCGTTTTAGCGTCCGCAAGCCAGGTTGGGTTTAAACTTTCACATCTTATCTGATACTTTTAAAACCATAGTTATACTTTTCAGAACTTACTTTCAGCCTTGTTTAGGCTGAACTGAAGTATGAGCAGCGCTAATTTAAGCAAAGGTAGGCTACCTAGTTTCACTGTGTCTCATTTGTGTTTTACAACTTTTTGTCTTTATTCAAATATGGGCAAACAAATGAGTGCAATGACACATGGTATATGTCATAACAGATGAAATAACAAACTATTAACCCAATTTCTCATGGGATAGTTTCACATGATGCGTTTCTGTTCTTTGGAAAAGCCAGTAAACCAAAACTCTCAGGAGAAACCCCCCCCCCAAATGTACACAATTACACAGTACAGTATGCTATTTTCAATATCAACTTCCTTGATTCAGGTTACTGTACTACTCACTTAGAGACAGGAACAGGACAGGGTGGTTGTGGTTCCTCCTGTGTTGGAAACTGTCGACGTAGATGTGGGTGTATCTGTGGTCGTTGTAGAGAAGTGGGCCAGAGTTGTTCACAGGAAAAACCCACTGCTCCATATCCAAAGTGGCCGCGATCATCTTCAACGTGTCTAAAGGAATTTTTGTGCTGTCTGGAACACACTGAGGGGAAAAAAGGCAAATGTTGCAGTTTCCTCGTCAAGCATTCCATCCTCACATATGCACTCTAGCGACATAATATCAGGAATCATTTAGTGACAGGACAGGGGGTTACATTTTTCACTTCAGATCACTTTGAATGACACATACCCCTCTATTCCTGTTCTTTTGGTTGCCTGTGCTCTCGCCCTGGAACGGGGAGGTTGTGAAGATTTTGTCAATATCTTGTACCGTGTAGACACACACAGCGCTCATACCCCTGCAGAGAGACGCAGAGGTCAGCTGGTCTACTCACAGGCATCTGCAGCAGCGTGATAACTTTTGTTGGGTCAGTAAAGATTTTAGACATGCTAGAGTTTAGGAAGGCTGACTAGAAAGAGGAACAGCATAAATGTAACTCAGATAACAAAAAAGAGGAAGCGAAAAACAAAGTTTTGTCAGATTAACATAATCTCCAGTCTACAGTCAGCTTTAGTTTAAACTTCTCTTGTTTAACTTCTGTGCAAACAACCGCTTGAGTCTTTATTCCCATCACATGATGTCTGGTTATGTACTTTGGTTTGGTTACATTGGCAGACATAACAAGTGACTCAGTATTTTTATACGAACAAAACAAACACCAATTAGTTTGGTTTTTCATCCTACTTCATTGTGGCCAGACTTTCATCGTATGATGCTGAAAATAGTCCAAGTCATGTTTGGATTACATTTTGGGAAAAAGCCGAACAGGCAAGTTAGTATTTTCAGTGTATTTTCTTCACTTGAGTGACACTTGAAAATATCCGTTCCACCACTGGTTTAATGCATGACTAATAATGGAGTCCTACCATTCATTTCTGAAGAGTGCATAAACCCTGGTATCCTGCCACCGGTCTGCATGCACAGAGGCCACATCCACCAGCTCAGAGAAGTGCTGTCTGCTGTCAGGGTCTCCACAGAAGAGCCTGGCATTCATCTGGGACGTCCAGCTTGACTGCAGCATGTTCTTTGGACCACCCATGTCTGACTAAAAACAACGCACAGCCTAAGGATCAATCATGCCTCCATAAAAGTACATGCAATGGATATGGTTACAGTTCTTGTTTACGGCAGGTACTGTGCACATATCTTATTTTAAGAATGAGTTTTTATTCAAACAATCTAGCTAAAATGTTTGACGTTATTTAATTCTAACTGCTTAATTATAAAGGCCTTACCATGCAAACCTGGGTCACAAAAGGAAGCCACATTTCACTGTACAAGCTGGTGTCTCTGTTTTTCTCCTTATAAAAGGCATAAACTTTGTCCTGCAAGGGATCGTCTCTCGGGCTGCTGAGCACCAAACCCACATAGTGCTGCTCTAAAGCCAGAAAAACACAACATTTCGTTTTTGTATGTCTCTACAGCCTGACGACATATGATGTTTAAGGGGAACATAATTTGGAAACTTCACAAGTCCAAATCTCCAAGCAAATACCCTTAGTATGGTATGCTGGTCCAACTCGGTTTTTCCCGAACTTGTAGATGCCATCATTGTCTTGAGATCCAGAGTTTGTAATGTAGAGGTCAGTACTTACTCTTGTTTCTGCACAGACAGAACAAATGATAACAATTTTTAAGGTGCCATAGCAGCAAAGCTGTGGTGTTGGTCTGCAGCAGTTTGCCTCTCAGTTCGAAACTCACCCACGAGGGCAGACAGTTCTCCTTCTTTTATGATAAATTCCTTTATGTTTCTTCTTATGTCCTGAATGTTTTCAGTGGAGGGATTGCACGACTCCTCTGATAAATTCTACAAGAAAAAACAGCAAGTCTTAAAATACCCCACGCAAAGTCTTAAAAAAAAAAAAAAAAAAAAAAAACTTGAATTAGCAGAAGTGCTGCACTTTTCTTGCAACAGCTTCAGTCGCCGGTCACAATGAGCAGCGAGGAGAACCACCAATATTTTTAGCAAAACAGACACTTTGATCTTTCCCCTTCCCTTCTCCATCACATGAGCTGCACACCTCTGCAGCGTCCTACCATGTCACAGCACAACGTCTCCCTGCCGTTGGTCCCACACACGAACACCTGGTTGGCCTCTTCCATCTTATGGACCACAGCGATGTTATAGCTGCAATCCTAAATGAAAGAGGAGTTTTTGCGATATTTCAATCAGATCCGACCCACACACCAAATGCTCTGCTTTTTGCTAGTAAGTCAGTGCTCTTTTACTGCTCACCCGATTTAGAGGTCCATGGTCGAGGCATTCCTTCCACAGCACGCTTCTCTCCACAGTCTGTGGAGATAAGAACTACAGGGTCACTTTTTCCACATCAATATGAATTCATGCTCTCATCTGTTATTGCAGACTCTAGATAATTACATAAGGCGTTATGTAATCGCATGCTGTCCGAAATGTAATCAAATACCTTTGGAAGACTTTGAAAGTTGAAGGAAATCAGGTGTTTTTGTCCAACAGCTGTGACAGTGTCTGACTCTCCGTCCATAACAATCCATACGGGCGCATGGTGTTCAAGTAAAGGCAACCTTTTCATTCCGGTCTCTACAATAAAGAAAATACTGAATGATAAATGAGGACTGTTTGTGCATTGGATAAGCTCAATCTGTCATTGTACACAACTTAGTATGCACAGTAAGCAGCAAGGACTTGTTGTTAGCCAAGGTAGTTGCGTTGCTCTATGGAAATACTGTTGCATTGATTGCCATGAAATTCTGTACTTATATTCACGGTACCCAGAGGAGGCCCCCTATCTTTTCCTTTAGTGCCACCATTGGGTTGATATTTCAGTGTTTTTGTGAAATTTGTCTTGAGAACTGTTGGATCGATGTCCACGACAATCGTTCTTCTTCTTACTGGTGATCCAAGAATCCCACAACTACTGGCTCTCATCCTACTTACATGCTGATCCATACTCAACACGGTCCGATTGTGTAAATGAAAGCGTTTTCAGAAGCAAATAGGCGGATCAACTTGGGGTTAAAATGTCAGAAGGTCTGCTGAGTCAGTGTCACTATTATTGTGAGAAAATGTATATTGCTTTAAACCCAAGTGTCAGTGTGAAAACCACAATGCTTTACAAGCAAATACTAACTGGACAGGTCTTTTTCATGTCAGACATTTCCACTTGTCATAGTAGGCAAAGCTCAGGCGTTACTAGGAACATTAATGATGGCTTTGTTCTACACTGAGACAGCTAATTGGAATTCAGCCATCATTCACTCTATCGTACTGTGACCTGTCAAAATGTCCTATTGTTCATGATGAAGTCACAACTTCCCCTGATTGATCAATCACCGAAACCTTCCAAAAGTGTCACAATTCATTTTATACTCTTCTATTCTTCTGTACATACTTTCTAAACATTGTGTGGTAATTTTTATATTACTGTAGTATTCATATCTTGACTTTGATGGTCAGTGGTGGAACGTAAATGCGTGTAAGCATGCCACTCTCTACTTTTTACTCCACTACATCTCAGAGTGAAATATTCTACTTTTTACTCCACTGCAATGAATTGGACAGCTTCAGTTACTTTGCATATTAAGATTGTAACATATATTTTATTATAAATTCAACTTCCCAACAGTGGTACAGCTAAAAAGATTAGCCAATTAATATTTGGCTGACTGACAGGAAATTAATTTGACAAATATTTTGATAATCAATTACACTTTTCCTGGTTTCGGCTTCACAAACGTGAGGATTTGCTGCTCTCCCTTTTAATTAGTTTAATACTTGTAATTTATTTTTAATAACTTTGAGGTTTGGACTGTTGGTTGGACAAAACTTCAGGCTCTGGGTCATTGCGACGGCTTTTCTCACTATTTTCAGAATTTTTACAAACCAAACGATCGATCGATTAATGGAGAAAATAATCAGTAGATCAATCAAATATGAGAATAATCATTAGTTACAGTACTGACCAAAATAACCCTGTTTTTACATGAATGCATGAGTAATAATACTCGCATGATATAATTAGTATAACAGTCACAGTCAGGGAACATTTTTCTTTACTTGTAATACTTTAATTATGTTCCTGATTATACGTACTTAACCTCCTAACGTAAGATTCTCCCTGCAGGACTTTGACTTGAGTGTTTTTACAGTTTGATATAAGCAGCCTACTTTTACTTTAGTTAAAGGTCTTCCTCCATACTTCCTCCACCACCGTTGTTAGTACTGATTAAAAAGTTTACAATGGAAAAAAAAACAAAACAAAAAAACAAACAAAAAAAAAAACCCAGCACAGTCCTCAAACACTGTAAAACATTTTGAAACAGTTTCCTCGTCTTCTTTCTTTTCGGTGCTCTCATGGCGAGGTCGCAACTGCACCGTGCTTCAGAGGGGAAGAAAGAAGGAAAGAGCGGAATATTTCATACCTTTGTCTGAGAATATCATCCTGGGTAAAGTTGAGTTCGCCCCTGTCAAAGTACCCAGGCATAAAAATAAAAAGCATCCTGGTAGAAATGAGGGATCCATGCTGAGCGCCTGCACTGCGCTCACTGCTGCGACACGTCCGCAGCCGCGTCTCCTCCTCATACGTTGCTGCGCCTCATTCACCAATAAGATTTGGCTGCAATTACAGCCTCTTACTCAGCTTGTGTTTTGGAGAAAGCAATTAAGAATCAATCAAATACCAGCTTACCTTTAAATGCTTAACAGCAAATGGACGTTTAAATACATAAATAAATAAACCTTTATTATGGTCCAGTCCCTCGCTCTTCGCGTCACATGGTCTTCCTCAGCTGATGCGGTTTGCTCCACAAACACACGTTTGTCGACCAGAGGAGTGTTTGTGTTGGACAGTTTATCCAAGATCAGTAACTTGAAATGTTTTTCATGAGGATTATATATTCCAGCAAGTGTGCTTAAATATATCCATTACATTTCCGATGCAGGTAAAACAAATACAATGTAAAAAATAACAAAAATCAAATAATTAAATGAATAATGTGTCTTTATTAGACTCCAGTGACAAGTAATGCTGTTCTCAGGTCAGTTGAAGGAGACCTTCCTGAACAGCCTCCGGTCTTCCAGCAGCACAGTCGACTAAACTTGAATCTGCTGTAGGCTGCAGTAACCTCCAGCAGACGGCAGTGTAGGTTAGTTACTGACTGGAACCATTTAGTTTAACAACAATAAGGATGGTGATGAAGACCTGTCCAGAAGCAGATGACCATGTGTCTTTATGACTTACTTACAACCAAACTTTTTATAAATAGACAATACCACTTTAACACATACAATGAATATCTTACAAATCTACTTTAAACTAAACTGCTGATGTTTGTCAGCAAACGCCCCACGTCACTCAGAAAACACTACAAACAATCTACCGTTCTCAGCAGTGCCTTGAAATGTAGACTGGTTTCTAAACCAGAAGATTTTTAAGATATTTACATTATTGTTAAATCAGATGAGTCATAAAATCAGTTGCTCTCGTGGGCTGAAAGACAAACAGATCTTTCTAAATTGCCCTGCTCTTGTGTGAAAAAATGTGAAACAGTCGCTGTATTTTCCTAAGGATTTCAACTTCCTTTCGGGCTGATCCAAGACAACAGACTGCTGGGAGCAGACTGCAGTTCTGGCTGGAAGTTGGCCAGCTATACTGTATCGTAAATGCTGCTGCAGCACACGTGCTGGAAGCTGACTGCAGTTGATAATCAGAGCAGGTGGCTGAGCAAACTCCACTCACGCTCACGACACTCAATGAAGGATGCCACCATGGAAAAGAACAGAAGGAGTACAGGCCTATTATACAAGTAATTTGTGTTGCTCACACTGTGAGGATTTCATCTGCCTACAGACCGACAGCCGATGGATGCTGAGGAGGGACGAGGCTAAACACATGTGAGTCAAATGTTTTAATGTTTACCTCTGACTGTATTCCTGCAGGTCAGTTCTTTTTTTATTTCTAGTTCTGTGGTGTGCAACATTTTACAGATTACCACTTCAGTAAAAAAATTGCCATAGTGAGACTACATGTGTTTTGGATTGCGTGGAAGAATGTGGAGAGAAAAAGGCCTGCAGGAGGTGCTAGTCACATCTCTTTACAGTCCAAGGGCCCTATGTAGGGAGACAGGGCAAAATAGTAGCTTCCATCCAATGAGGCATCTTTGCTCATGGAAAAGGAGCCAGACAGTGATGTGTTTCCTAATAAACAATGTCTGGTGTCTTTGACTCCTTGTCCTCCATGTGCATTTTACATTTTAAGCTTTTAGCTGATATTATCCCAGGGTCCAGCAGGGGAAGTTAAATTCTCTCATTGGCTTTACAAACAATCTGTATCAAAGCTGTACAGGTTTTCCCCTATACATGTGTTATGGAGATTATATTGAAAGTTGGCCACCAACTTCTCACAGAAATTTACCTACAACAGATGATGCCTTGTCCAGCTGAGGAGGACGACCCCGACCAGCCTGTGTGGCAGCAGGTCGTCTCCTTCTGCTGTAAGGGAATGATCGAAGGCGTCTTAATGCTGCTCCTCCTCTGGCTCCTCATTCAGGTTCTCTTCATCAAAAATTTGGAAGGTACTGAAATTTAAATAAATTCAAGTGTGAGTGTGTGTCTTTATGTGTGTGTGTATGGGGGGGGGGGGGCAAGATTATATTATTATAAATCTATTGAGCTGTTTCTTTGCACAAAAGTGTTACTATTTACTGTAAATGTATTATACTGTGTATAAAATGCTATATTACCACTACTTATACAACCATAAAGACAAGAAAAAATCGTAAGAATCTAAAGAAAAATGGACAAACTAGACATAGTTTCTGTGGGTAAATGTCTACACATATGTACAACCCATATTACATAGACTTCCAGGATTACCTTAGGATAAAATGTACCTTAAACAATTTGCTGTGTTATTTGAAGTACGTTACAGAGCTAGCTCATTCATCTGTATTCAAATGAGAGGATATTTGACCCACCCACACAAAAGCAAAAGAAAGTGTCCCCGCGTGTCATAATGCTTTAATGTGAACCGACATAAGGCTTCTGTTAAGAGCCCATTTGGCCTGAGAGCAGCCATATTTATAGCATAACAAAGCAAATGGTTCAAGGATAGTCACTCTGTATGCCAACAGGCATGTCATTTCTCTCCAAGATCAAGGACCCTGCATTTTGCTTTGTTGAAGGTTAAAGAGCATGACAGGGTGCTGAGATGGGTGGCCGAGTCAATCCTTTTCCACAAAAATGTATCTGATAATTTATAGCTGCATTAGTTGATTTTTATTTCACCACTTGGGGGAAGCGCAACAAGCTGAGAAAACAGCACTGAAATGGCAAACAGATTAGTAAACTGTTGCCTCTAGCAGACACAGAGCAACATTATAGTTGTATTTCTGGCCACCTGTTGAATGTAAGTCCAGTAGTCACTCTATTTCTTTATTTTTTGCTCTGTTTTTGGTCTCCACCAACTCTTGAAAAAAAATGTCTTTAGCAGTTAAATGCTCGCCAGCTAGTTGCTCCCTTTGTCTGTCTGCCATCTGGTGCTGGGCAGGTAGTGTACAATGAGTTGATCAGCTTTCTCGTGGTGGAACCAAGGTTGACGAGTTGTGGGCCCGAAAACCCAAACAATGATCCAAAATAGATTGAAAGGCACTGTAAAGCTGAGGGGGGACTGCAGAGTTGGGAATAATTATGTGTGGGTCCGTCACTAGGAATGATTCCTTTAACTTTACACTTAGTAGGCTAATTTGATCCATTGTTTATATTTAAAAAAATCTGGATTGGTGGAGCTTTAAGTATCTATTTCCCATCAACTCCCTTCCCATTTTAAATAGTCTTTCACAAAAAGAACACAACTGACTTGCAGAGAAAGATAGTCCAAATAAATCCCAAAGTCAGGATTACAGTCAGAGTTCTGATGTAATTGTACACCTTATAGTGTATGGAAAACAAGTAGCCTATATTCACCATAAACCTGGATGGTGTAAGGTAAATATGTAGCCTATGGTTAATCTCAGGTATCCTAGGCGTCATTAGGGACGATTGGCAAGGTTGTTGAAACCAATGACATACTGTAGTTCGTCATGAATTTAATATTTCATTGGGGTTACAGACTGAGACTTCATTGTGACTTGATACATAATTTTTCAGAAACTAGTATATATTTTTTTCCACCTAGAAAGGTAACAAGGCATCAAAGGGCATTAAAAAGGAAATGCTGCTCTATATACACAAATTAATGTCATTATTACATCAAAAACTTGATCTCTCAGGGTAATTATAAAAAGCAAATATATTGAATTCATGTATCTTACCCTATGTTTTTTTGGGAAAAAAATGTTTAGATCACATTCAGTGACTCACTGATATTATAGTTGAAACAGCTAAGTATATGATGGTTTCTCCTTGATAGGGCGAACCTTTGCAGGACCTTGGGTAGTGACACACACGTCACCATCACTTGGTCAGGCAACCTCTCGGCTGCCCTGATGGTTGAAATGCCGCACTGTCGAGAGAAGCCTGTAGAAAAAGCAGATCATGCGGTTCACAAGTTGTAGCTACAAAGGCCTATGTGAATAAACCCAAAGGTAGAGACAACAGATAGAACTTAAGCTCCAAATCTTGTATTCTGCAGAGTGTTGAGGCAATGCCTTCTCTAAATTCTATCTCCATGAAGGGTTTTTGTGGTTTATATAAATGCTTTTTTAATTTGTTTTTACTCTTTATCTTGAAAAAGGCCTTTGGGCTAAAACAATATGATTCATAGGCTTCTGAAGAATTTACGTCAAATTTGTTGGCCTGCTTTTTGTACTTGAGCAAATGTACCCCACCACTGGCAGCAGGCTATTTATGGGTAAAATAATTGCAAAAGAATGATTTTTAGCATAGTGTGTGTGTGTGTGTGTGTGTGTGTGTGTGTGTGTGTGTGTGTGTGACTTCAGGTTCAGTTGAAAGCATATGACGCAGTAAGGCACCAGGCTCAGGTGGCCAGAGACCAGTTACATTACAGTGCCTTAGGTATCGTAGACAATGAAGACACCAGGGAAAATGGCAAGTATCCCAGCGAGGGAAAACCACCACGATCTCACGGAAGGCGCTCAGACGGAAGACAACCAGCTGCGGGTGTTTGTCACCCTTCTGACGGCCACCATGTTGACCTGGTGTCGGCCCGAGAGCCGCAGCCGGGAGGAGATGGTCACCAGCACACGGAGTCTGGTAAACCAGACCATGGTGGGACTCCTTGTCCCTGACCGAATCCTGTCCGAATTTCGAGAAGCAAAAAACACCTGCAAGGCAGTGGTGAGACACCTTCAGGGGAAGCTCTGCGGTAGGATCGCAGGATCCAGGTGTGGACGCTGCCATGGCTCAGTCTCTGCAGGGCCACATCCAACAGCACTGGGAGTCCTAACGACAGCTGAGTTGGTTTTTACACAGGGCCAGTGTTCGTTGGTAGTCTGTAGCCTGTGATCACACACTGTAGCTGCCCAGTGGTTAACACGAGGTCAGTCAGGGTCGCACACACACCCAGACTCCTTCTGCTGTCTGGAGTTTCTTGCTGTATTAATAATCCAGCGGCAGTATTATACAAACTACACAGTAAATTAAAATGTTATGTTGATAGGAAATGTGTGTTTGCCGTACTTCTGACAGGACGTACCATACGACAGCACGGCGTTTCGCCAAGGATTCTTTTCCCCCTTAAACAGCTCTTGTAGACTTCCAGTAGCCTACATCAGGAGTCTGTACATCTGGTGTGAGACAAGCGCCACATCAGGGACCGTTACAATTGATTTAAATGTACAGACACTTTAACCTGTGTTTCAGCAAGGTCCAGTGTGAACACTTTAACTTTAAATTTTGAATACAAATTCAAGCCATCGAAAGTGGATTGGAAGCATCTGGAAATGTTAAAAACACAAAACATTAGGCCTATTCTACAAGTGTTGCTGTAGTTTAGACCTCTTCAAATCTAATCACAAACCAGCTATAATCAAAAGAGAAGTACAGTGCTCCAACAAGGGCATTTGGAGAGAAAATAAAATGTAGTATTAAAATATCAAGAATTATAAACTCAGTTTGTCGTGTTTTTCAAAGCGACAGGACTTCCGGTTCTGGAGAAATATACACCGTTCGGCTGTGTTTCAGTTCAGTGAGAGGCTACGCAGTCAGAGCTCTGGTCAAAGATTCGGGGAACATCTTTCTAATGAACTGGTTCTAGTGATTCGGGACACTGAAAAGGACTTCTTTGCCCATCACTATCAGGGACTCCAGCTGTCTGGGGTTGGCGGGACATCGAATTGCTGCATCATTTGATTTGGCACCAATGCGGCATCCAAAGCAAAGAACTTATATGGATGCAAAGGTACATGGAGGTCAACGTGGAATAGTCCATTAAATGTGAAATGTTGGTGATAATAAATACGGGTAAACATTAGGCCCACATTTACTTGTAGACGGATTTATTTTGATCTATTACATATTATCATTCGTTTGCAGTGAGAAGAAAGGAAAAATGTTTTAGAAATAATAAAAAAACAACCCTTTAACAGACAGGGCCCCAAGCAATTGCTTAGCTATAACATATGGTAAAACCACCTATGGCACTGTATATTGTATTTTGAGAGAACATCTTCTGGTGTTTGAACACGGGCACGTTCATCATTGTCCTATGATGTAACTTATGTCTGGCCTGTTTAGCAAAATAAAGCAAATCACTGCCTGTCCACTGTGCGTTGGCATTTTTTATTGTTTCTCGGGGAGAGCAATTAAAAAAACATTGCAGCGGCAAATTAATTTTAAAGTTTCTATGCCATCCAGGCTAGATATTCTCTGTATAAATTGAAATGCATTGATAGGATGTTTTTGCTCATAGGCGGGCGCATTCATGTGAGTGCCACGTTTCTTCTTCCTTTTCTTGCAGAAAAGGCCATTTTGTATTTGCACATCAACAACACAAATGGCTCATTTTCTTACCATTCACGTGTACACCAACCTTTAATCTGTCACATTCATTTAAACGATGCACAGCGTGAGCATAGCCACTCAGTAAAGGCAAGTGAGAAAGCTGCTCCGCTCAACACCTCCGTCACAGAATCAGTCCAGGGACCCCCTTCATTCTGCCAGAGCTTTTGAAAGAAGCGACTCTAATTGAGCTGCAGAGGGAAGTGCTCATGTAGAGGGTTTTTCTGGGTGCAGTTTCAGCTGGATTGCAAGCAGATCCCTGTGTGGTTTGTTTTCCAAAGCGAAGAGGGTATTTAGATTCGGGTTGGTTTTAACTAAAGAAAATCAGCAGGAAAGACTCAACTTTGGCTGGCAAAAGAGAGAGGATCTGTTCAAATATGGACCAATCTACTGAACTATCTTAACCATCTGGGCGGTGCACACATAAAGGAAATTATAACAATGGTCACTGATAACATATTGAGAATGTAAATATCGACACGTTGCAACAGTAAAACAACATCACAAATGGAGGCAGACCTTCCGGGTCGTAGTGACTCCAGAGTGTCAGATTGTCCAGAATTAATATGAAAGCAAGCAAAGGAAGAGATATGTAAAGTAGGTGAAGAAGTGGGGAATGCATAGTTATTTTTTGGTAGTAATGTGACTGGAGTTATGTTATAACTAAAGTCAGTCTGATTGTAATGAAGTCAACAGTCCTAAAAGTGATGACTAAAGAATGTTTTCTGACCTTGCATCTTGATACTCTGTCTAAACACATTTATCAGACATAAATAATAAGAGAGGTGTGAGGGGGAAAACTTGACTCTGCTGAAGTATCGAGCATACACTTCAACAAACCTACAAATCTGACAAGTCTGGTTGCCCTAAAGCTCTGAACGAAGTCTGACACATGAGAGCCTCAAAACGTACTTGCAAAGAAAAAAAAAGAATGTGATTTTCTTCTTAACAGTAAAAAAACGTGTTGCAAGTGCATCAGGCTTCAAAAGTTGCAGAGTTTGTTTTTAAGTCCACCTTCTGCCCCCTAGTGGTCATACATTGCTTGAGGAACTGGTACTTCTACATTTTATTTTGGGCTGTCTCAAACTACAGGACCAAATTTAACTTAAATCAAAACATCCCACCAAAATAAAAGTGCACTCATAGGCAATAATGACTAACTTGAACTAACTTAAAATACAGTTTACAGATACAGATTGTTACAGTGGCTAAAAGAAAGAGTGGACTGATGGGGAACATCAATCCACTCTTTCTTTTAGCCACTTTAACAGTCGAGTCCAGTAAATGTGGTATTACTGCAGTGCCACACGGTTTGACAATAAAACAAACATGAGGCTCAAAATCTGTTGTGTCTAAAAAAAAATAATTGCGCTACAAAAATAACTGAACTTCAGGTCCAAATGTTAGTGATATTAGTTTTTGTCTTATATGATATTACATATGTGATCTATAAATGTAATGTCCTTTCTGCCTGGACTGACTACAGTATGTTCAATGTGTTCTTCCTGCATGTGGTCTGGTTCAGGCATCAAAAGCAAGTCTTCATTCATTCATTATGTTAATGTCTTCACGTGTCATTACGTTTCTCAGAAAACAGACTTACAGTTTCAATTAGAATTTCTCAAACATATCAGTTAATGGGCTTATTTTGACACTTTATGTTGACTCCAGCATGTCCTGGTTCTGTCCTGTGGTCTCTGGTTGTACCTGCTTCACTGTTGTATGCCATAGGCTGAAGGAAAGTTACAGATTGTAGCGAGAAGCCGAATGTAGAAACAAATTGTTCACAGCAGCGATCCCTGAACCCCGCAGCCCCACTGCACCTCAGAAAGAATACCTGTCATTCTCTGATCATCTGTGAGAGCATCAAAAGATGATCCACTTTCAAGCAAATTCTGCACTGGTCCTACTGTGTCTGATTTGTAATATGGGGAGAAACAACCATGCATCCGATTCACCTTTTAATACCAAAACTGAACCTAAGGTGAATGTGTAGTTTTTGCTGAGATCACTGTATGTGAAACCAAGTGTGGACAACTGTGGATTATCAGGTTATGTGTTATGTGTTAGGTTATGATTCAACGCTTTTAATGACACCTCGCGCACTGCACGCACACACAATGCGGTGTGATACAATATCATCTTTAGTAAAACAAATAGGGTGGTAGTAGTGTGACCTTATCTTGCTGCAAGATCATGAGTTGTTTTTGGAACGCTCCTGCAGAATGAATAAACATTAAAAAGCCCTGAATTGTTGATGGGCTCTTCACAGCCTCCTGGGAGGAATCATTAGCTCAGACTGATTCAGTGCCCCTGAGGTGTTCTCTGTAAGAACCACACTCCACATTTTTAAATGAAAAAGAAACTGGAGGGGAGGGAGTGAGGAGAGCCAGTGCATGTGCACAAAATGTATACATGGTCTTTGTTTATGGTGAGGAGTGACTCACCCTCTTTCTTTGTACCACCTTATGGTGGATGTGTAGGCTCATTATTTTCGTACACTCCCTTACTTTTACCTTGCCTGAATTTATCTGTTTGCTATAGAAATGATATTGGAGGTAGATTGCAATGACATGCAATATCTAACTTTGATTAACTGGCCTGACATGTCTGCTCCGATGATGAATCTAGATTTATTTTATTTTGCATACACATATTGTACTGCAATACAGTGACAGCGGACGGCAGCGCTGGTGGTGGTGGTGGTGGGGTTGGGGTTCGGGGGGGGGGACACCCTTTCTGCCTCCAACCCACAATAAAGGCTCAGTCAGCCCATGAAGCCATTGGCTGGAAGGCTGCAGGTCTCTGGCGATGGAGCGCTCTTAAGCAGCGCGCACACTGACTCAACACACACACCGAACTGAATGGGAACATGTCGCAGTTCACTCTGGGAGGTAGGAAGCCTTAACTCTTAATCTTAAATCTTGCGTTTTTATTACTTTTTCTGCTTTCGGCAGTCTCTGTCTGGCGCTCTTGTTTTCACCTGTCGTATATTTTTTCTCGCGCAGAATGAAACAAAACAGAAATCAGGACTTAGCGCAGTATATATATATTTTTTTGTTTTGTTTTTAAACATAATTTTTCTGCTACTTTCTCCTGTTAAACTGAGCTCAAACCTGAGGAAGAGCTGCAGTGGAAGAGGAGGGGGGGTTTTATGCACTCAGACAGCTGAGGCATGAACTGTGGAGAGAGGATGCAACTCAGTGGGAATGTGTTCGTTTTAGATAACTTGCTATGAATAAGGACCAAGATCTTGTTTTCAAATAAAATAGATTATTCTAACCCAGAGACTGGTATAAACTTCAATGTTTATTCTGTCAACGGAGAGTAACTGCATCATTGTATTAAAGCAATGCAGTACTGTTATTACTCTCTGCATGATTAAGTGGAGTCTATGCGCACCACAGCAGCAAAACACTACAGACACAGCTTCAGCAGTAAGATTTCTGCGTTAAATGCTGAATTGGCACAGCTCAGGTTCTCACTATTACCTCATTCTATGATGATGCCCACCGGTTGGCCAGTCTGAGTCATATTTTAGAGCAATTCCATCAGCCTTTATTTTCTAACATCACTGCTGCATTCAGCCCCTCTGAGATTTCATCTCTTAATGGAGGCTGCCTGAGCAGCTGCCTGCTCCTGGACAGGCTCTCTGACTGGGCTGAAAGGGATCAGCACTGACAGTTAGCGCTCACTTGCTTTGATAGTGATCACATCTTTATAAGTATGCACCTTACGCAGCAGGATTTTACTACCTGATCAATCTCTGGAGGTGATATAATCTATGTATGGCACTTATTGGGACACACCTCTCAGATAATCAGATGAGAATTGTGTTTTTCACTGTTTAGCTCCTGATTAACCTTTTTTTTTCCTATCAAAGAAGTGGTGCACCAAAACTCAATAAATCCTCCTGGTTTTTTTTTAGGCTTATTTACAGTATGAGAAAATAGTCATATGATTCCTCCCTAGTAGGCAATGAGTATAAAAAGTATATGGTCTTCTATAATAACAAAAACAGCCAGCATAACTCATAATTAAATTATTTTCATCATTTACTGAGTAATGCTGGACACATTGCTGGTTGTTTACCTTGCGATGGTCACTGGCTGAAGCTCACATCGTTTCAACCCTGTTTTCACCACTGTTCACCACAGTGTCTGATGCATGAGTCATCCCAATACGCCCTCATTATCTGACATTCAACGGACATCAGGGTTCAGCTTTAATGGCTTCGATCCCAGTAACCCTGGTAGCTGCGTCATTACTTCATACAGAATGTGTTCAAACTTTATTTTGAAATTTTATCCAAGATTTCATGTGTTTTTCTAAAGGTGTTAGTTACAGTATGTTGAGCTTTATTTCAGAGAAATGTTATCTGTGATTTGAATATTCTTATAGCTATATAACTGTAGTTTCTGTGAAATGCTGGGAACACACATGTACAGAATAAATATGTAGAGTAATGTTGTTAATGTGTGGGAAAATGTTTTATCCACCTTGTAATGTAATACTGACAACATTATAGTTTAACGGGTTAAAATCATAATGCTGACTATGAATGTGCAATCAGAAAGATGCTCAAATGATGAATACACACGCACACACACACACACACACACACACACACACAATTTGATTGCCAGGATAATTGACACCAATGCATTGCATGCGCACTGCTCCTGCTTTGGATCAAAGCAGCAACTGTGACAATACCATTTATACAATTATGATTATAACCCTGAGACGTTTCCTCTTTAATCTCATCAAGGACGCGGAGTGCAGACACAACAAGATAATGTTTCAGTCGGATGTCCTCAGATCTTTTGTAATGAATTTGGCTTTATTGAAAGTCTGTCTTTTCTTTGCTGACAGGTCACTCAAAAGCACAGAACTGATTTAATTTGTCTGTTTGTTTGTTTGAACTCTTGTCTCTCATTTCCCTGTTACCTCTCTATTTCTTTCTCCCATTTGCTTTATTTCTTCCTAATCACTCACAGACCTTCTTCACACCTTGCATTAAAATGCGTCTCGTATCCAGATTGTATCTAGATGTGATTTAACATGATTACATTTACACCAGGTATTTATATGAGTCTCCGGTGTCCACACTGAGATCCGATCGCTTTGTCAAGCTCAAAGAACCTAAACGTCACAACCTCGTCTTGTTCGTCCAAGTGCAAAAAAACAACAACAACCCACGCAGTTTCACCCATGCAAGTTGTTGTTGTGTGTGGATTGTAAACGCAATTGCATTTACACTTGTGTTCAGTGTGGTCACAATGTGTCTCTGACCACCTCCTGAGGTGGTTTGGCTGATCGGATCACAATCCCTCCTCAATGTGTCTTGGGTGCATTGACACCTGTACTTTTTAATGAGGTCAAGCACCATCCGATTGCAATCCAATCACCCCAAACGCAAAAGGGGTCAAAGATTCACTCTGTCTCACTTTCTCATGCTCCTCATTTATCCCACTAACACAATATTAACCCATGACCGCTTTGCTTACTGTCTCTCTAGTTCACCTGCAGATCCTGCTGGCTGTGGGTCTGGCTGTGTTCTGCTACTGTCTGGTTCTCGGCTGCATCCTTTGCTATCGCAGAAGGAAGAGTGTTTCATCGGAGGACAAGGAGGCAGTGTTCCTGTCTCCTCATCCTGTTGAGAAGGTGACTGTGACAATGACCCCGTCTCCATGTACCCAGCCTGTCAAGCAGCAGTACGAGGAGCTGGACGGGGACGTGTTGGAGTTCCCTTCCTCTAAAAGCAGCTCCTCTCCCTCTGAGGATGACCTCACCGCTCTGCCCTTTGACCCCAGTCCTACCAGGTCGACTGAGCTGGTGCAGTCTCCCGGGTCTTCTTTTCCGATGCGGCGACTTAGCACCCCGGCCGTTCCCTGCTCACCTAATAAACGTTCAAGTCATGGCAGAGCCTCTCTGCCCTCCCTCACTAAGCTGAGCCTGGTGTCCAAGTCCCGCCGGGCAATGGGTCGCCGCAGCACCGTGAGCGGTGAAAGTTTTCTGTACAGCGAAAGCAGCCAGCTGACTGCTGGTGCTGCCAGTGCTCCCGCCCAGCAGGGGGAGCCCTGCCAGTCCCAGTATGGCTCTAACTCTCTCTCCATCCCCTCCAAGCCGGCAGCTCTCCTGCACTTCTCCCTGCTCTTCTCCTCTGCCTGTGGCACCCTGGTGGTCAACATCCTGGGGCTCTCGGGGGCCAGTCGAAGGCGCAGCGGGGTGTTTGTCCGGGCCAGCCTTCCTCCCCTCTGCCCCTCCCCTCAGCAGATAGCCTCTCGGCGCCGCAGCCTCAGCCCAGACCTGCACAGCCAGAGCTTTGTGCTGCAGGTGGGCTCTGTGGAAGAGCTGCGCACCTGCACCTTGAGACTTGCCGTCTACAGCAGGGACTTCTCAGGCCTACGAGAGGCTGCGCTGGGGGTGGTGGAGCTGCCCTGTGAGCAGATGGACTGGGAGCCTGACACCCCCGCCACCTACACCAGGCAGCTTAGCCCAACTAAAAGCAAGCTGAAAAAGGTATATGGTGATCGGATCGTTTCATTCATTTGATGTGCGCATTACAATGAAGCTTTCAAGAGCGTATAGAGTAATAAAACATTAGTCAAAACACTGCAGAGACCCAAAACCCAATAAGACCTGGCTGTCAGCAACTGGACCTGAGCCCAAACAGGTGCTAAGAACTGAATAAATGTCTGCAGAGTCTAGTAAAAGTGATGATGAGCATTTGTTGATGAACTGCTTACAAAGATGCTCTATTCTCTTCCTCTTTAAAGGAATAGTTCAACATTTCTGAAAATACTTTTATTTGCTTCTTGTTGAGAGTTAGACGAGAAGATTGAGACCCATCTCATGTTTATGGTAAATATGAAGCTCCTGCCAGCAGCTGGTTAACTTAGCACAAGACTGGAAACAAGAGGAAACTGTTTGTGGTGAGTCACATGCTGGAACTATTTCTTGGCCATGCACAGTGACCTCCTGAAGTCTCTCTTTGTCAACCGCATGGTGATGGCCAAGAAATAGTCCCACACATAATCTTTAGACTCAGTATTTATAACGACTTAAACAAACAAGCGCATAAAGCATTGATTAGTGATCTTAGATGCTGGTAGGCAGATTGTGATACCTTCAGACAAAATCCGAGGCTAGCTGTTTCCACTGTTTCCAGTCTTTATGCTAAGCTAAGCTAACTGGCTGGTTGCTGTATCTTCATATTGAACGGACAGACACAACAGTGCTGTGGATTTTCTTAATTAACTCTCGCCAAGAAAAAGTGAATAAGCGTATCTCCCAAAATGTCGAAAAACCATTTCAAATGAAAATAGACAATCTCTAACATAAGACATTCATGTCGGTAGAGTAATATGATTGGTTGGCTACAGATGCTGCGTGTGTTATGTTATGAGGCTCTCTCTCATGTCCTTTTGGGTCCTGTCAGATCCAGTCAAAATTTTGCACATACCTTAGACCCATGGCAATTTAAGTTTGACCCAAACATAGACAAAGTGGACTACAGCGTGTAGACCAAAGACCTGGTACGGGGTCCATCAGGTCTTTGAGTTTTTCAGATGGTTGTGTTGTGATAACTACATAACTTAAGTGCAAATTAAAGCAAGGTGAACTATGGGCTTTACGTGTGTTTGTGTGTGTGTGGGTGTGTGTGTGTGTACATATATGTGTTTCTGTGGGTGGGCGATGGGGACTGTAACTGCTTTTTGAGCCACTGGCCGGCCGTGTACTCTTTGAACTGCTCTCCCTGTGTGCATGTGTATGTACTTCGTCATTTCTTCAAAAAAATCGTTTTTTAGCGAAGTCTGCATTTTCAGTTGATTTAACGGATAAGGCAACTACGCATGCATGCCTACAGTATAAATAGCACATATCATGTTTTATCCATGAAGGAATGTAGCGTCTAATCAGCTCTCCCATTAGCCAGTTTTCCACTGTTGTTAGTCATGGTGACATTGTTGTTAGTGACTGCAGAGCAAACAAGCAGAGTGCAGCAAATTGGCAGCGCGCCCACGCCGTGCCCTCTGCGGCTCTGTTGAAACACTGCCAGAGGGCATTAATAAAAGGCTTATGAAGGGAGGGGGTCCTGATGTTTCAGTGGACATTGCCCAGTCACTCGGTCTGATTTTTTGCCAAAGAGATGTGCTGTGTGCTTGGTGGGGAGGCCAGTATCATTTCTCCCATTTTACAGTACTACAAGTGAAAATCGGAGGCAGGTGTGCTTACCTCTGTCCCTCCTTTCATGTCCATTTATGGTTCATCCTCCCTGACACACAAACACTCACACATCACCTTCCCCTCCCCCCGTGACAGCAGCTGCCTGGTGTGAGTGTGTGTCACTGTGTGTTCGTGGAGCAGGAGGCTGCTGTGAAAGAGCGGGGCTGCTCAGCTATTCGGATAATTCTTTAAAGAGTGGGTGTGTCTGCGGAGACCGTGCAGTAGTGACTCCATCTTTTAATGTATGTACTTCCTGGATTTTTAGTAAGACACCAGGTTTTGTAATCAGTGTAATGGCACCAGCCATATTGATGATTATTCATCTGCATTACATTACTTTTCGTGAAATTTAATGGGAGGTTGGTTGGTGGAATGAGGTTGCAGCAATTTGAGGAGTATGCATTTTCAGATCACGACAGGGCTTCTATTGATTGCCAGGATGATCAGCATTAAGTTCTTAGTTTTCTGAGCATGCAGACTCTTTATGTTTTTTTATCACAGTCATACATCATTCCCCTGCGAATGGCCACTAACTTCAGCTTTCTATTGACAGCCAATGCATACAAAATAGAAATAACATTAGGAATGTAAATAGGAATGATAAATCTTTAATCTATATAAACTGATGACAGAACTGTGAATAAGTTAAGAACATACACAGTAAATCCAAGATATTATAATTGTATTTTGTCCATAGCAAACATATTCATGATCTGTTGTTGCATCAAGTGTTAAAAACAGCATCCCACTAGAATCTGCCTGCCTTTTTTTTTTTTTGGTCCCTGAGCTGTAATTGAGATAATGTTGTAGGTCTCTTTGGCCAGCTAGATGTTCACCTTTTGTCCTTGGTCGCTCACTTACTTTGGCTCCACACAATTTTGTGCTCGGCTTTAGTGTCAAACCCTCCCCAGAACTGATAAGTTCCGCTATATCCAAATAGGGTTATTCCTAACTCAGCCTGTCATGTGTGATGACTCTATTGGATATCAGATCCAAACAAGGAAAGACGTCAACCATTGCTGTCCTAGCAACAGCATAGCCTCTCTACAGTCTCTCTTATCCAGCGTCAAAACCCCGAAAACAGAAGATATCTAGCAGACCGTGGTCTACCAGAGGCCAGAGCCAACTCGGCCTTGTCTGGCACACAGAGTGAGACAGGCAAACAGAGACAGGCAGTTGACCTGACCTGTGAAGCACTGTCTTAAGTTACCTTTAACCTACAAGAGGGAAGTTTAACATACAAGAAGGAAAAATTCCTTAACAAATAGGATTCCTTCCTTGCTCACAAAGAGTGCTGTTCAGCAGCAATACACTCTGCTGCCACCAGTGGTCAGAAGTTATATTGCAATCCTCATTTATATTATAGCTTTCAGCTACCAGTACCACCATAACCTTTTATTTCACTGTATTGTCAATACATGGCAGTAACCTGGAGGAACCTGGAGTGTGTGTGAATGTGAACTTGTTGCTGATAGAGTGTGAATGTGCAGCCAGTCATTCCTGCATCAATAATGGTAAGACCACAGGGAGAAATTTGTCAGTCTTCTATTACTTTTTCCATGCTTTGGAGATCACTGGATGACTCATACTGTATAATCAGTCTGTTGGGTTTTCTTATGTAACTTATATAACCCAAGATATATAGGGTCAACACAGTTACCAAATCATAACAGACTTCTGGAGTCTCATTGCAAAAATATGAACCAGAAAATTACATAAAACCGTGTTTTATTTTCAACTTTATTGTGCCGGAGGATAAGAATGTTCTGCATTTTTTTATGTGGGTATTTCTTGAAATAAAGAAACACATTTTTGGTGGTACAGCCAACGTTAAACTGAAGGCTGAGGCTGAATGTGAACCTCCTCCAAATGAGACCCAAACTAATTTTAATTGTTTGAGTTTGATGAAAGGTTGAAAAACTTTGCTTAAAGGTTTGTTTGTAGAATGTCTCTCCTTTTATAAGGCAGTGTAAGTGTGAGTGACGGTCTCTGAGGAGAAGTGCTAATGACAGACAGAGGCAGTGAACCGAAACTCACTGGTTTGGATGAAATCGCCTTCATACTCGGCTGCTGTCCGGCCTCAGCAAGGCGCTGGCGGGCTAAGACTCAGCCAATAGACAGCAGACTGTGACTCACCGGATCCCAAACAATGCAAGCTAATGGGATCTGACATGAAATCAGATGGAAATTACCATCATACTTACACATTAGCTATTACTTTTATCCAAAGGGCCTTAGTGCATAAACGTCTGTATTATTTCAGGATGGGCGGTCAAATTGGCAACAAAATACTTAACCCTGACTGCTACATATTTTAACCAATATTACCAATTAGCTTGAAGTGATTGAAAATGTGATTCAAATTTAGCCCAGCTGAGCTCCTCGGGAAGGTCAATCAAAGATGCCTCATGAATAAAAACTGATTATATTTTGGAAATATCCTTCAGATAAAGAGAAATTGATTCAGATTGAAACCAATAACCTGTTCCTTTACTTTGACAGGCAGTGATTCACGGCAAATCCATTTTGAAGGGGATCAGAAACATTGATTCTGACAGTATCGATGCATTGGTCGATACATTCACCGAAAGAACTATAGAAACATATTCATGAGCACGAGTTTGAAGTGCTTTACAGTTTGAATCTGCTCTATTCTCTCAGTTTCTTTCCTTTCTTAAGTTTCATTTAAATTCCAGCCTCCCAAAGGATGAAGGGAACATCTGCTGAGTGAAAGAAGACAGTTTTCCCCCTCTTGCTAAATCTCTCCAACATTTGTCTTTATCCCTGGGTTTTTCCCCTCCTTCCGACCCTCAGAGTGTGAGTTCTCAGGAAACATTTGGTCACAGGAAGAGCTCGGTGTGTGTGCCGCGGGCTTTGGGCCAGCTGTTCATCCTGCTGCAGTACCAGACGCTGGCTCAGCGCATCAAGGTGATGGTCCGGAAGGCTGAGAATCTGGCCAAGCTCACCCGGATCCCAGGAACTCCAGGTAAAGGCCAGGAAATCCTCACACCCAAAAAATAAGATGGGTTGTTTGTCACTGCCTTACGTAATGCCCTATATGAGTGTTTTCTGATCTGGTGCACCTAACAGGTCTGTTTAAGTTTAGGCAACTACAACTACTTGGATAATATTAGGGAAAGATAACAATGTCACACTACTTATTATAAATATATTTGCTCCACAAGAGGTCGCTTGTTTGGAAAACGTGAAAACAGGTTGTTTTAGGCATTTGGACTAATGACAGATGCTGTCATTTTCTTGGAGAGGACACTCTCTTAAAGAAACAGTAACACCAAGTTTGGTTGGTTAAGTAAAACTGTAAAACATGTAGGAATATTATAAAACCTGTTATAATTGGGTTTTTGGGGGACACAACAGAAACAAGATAAAACACAATATTGTCATCGCCTTTAAAATTGATATTTTGTTAGCAAACATCCAGCAGTTACGAAGCAACAGTAGCATTCATTTGGTCGTCTTTCTGGACCCTTGATGAATGTAAGTCCAATATTCACTCTGCATGTAGCTCTGTTTTGGTCTCCATCAACTCCTTAGGGAAATATTTGGCCCTTCAGCGTTTAATTGCTCCTCTATGTTCCCCAGCTGGCCGCTAACTTTGCCTTGTCAGGTGTTTGATCCTGAGCAGGTATAGTGGGTAACAGTTTGAGTTATTTTTTTGAAAACGGCTGCTGGCTGCTGCTGGAAATGAGGACGATGAGAGCTGTGGAAGTGAACCAGTAAACACTAAACAGCAAAGCTGCACGCCGAAAAACCAAAAGCAAAGAGCTGAAAGACGCTAAAACACTGTAGAGCTGAAGGGCACTGCAGTGCCAAGGGATCATTTAAGTGGGTTATTTACTACGAGCGACAACTCTCACTGTATATATCACTCTGTATATTATATTTAGTTTTTCAAACATTTACATACAGCTTTAAACCCCCAAGTTCCTAAGAAAATATTGTTAGTATGCTCACATTGTACTGCAAGCCGCATTCTCCTCTATTGCCTCAGTTACAAGTCAGACAGACCGGACCCCGATTGTATTGTAGTATAATCAGATTAGGAACCGATCAGCCCAGTGTCATTTCCCCTCCTGTCTGTATCATATCTCACTGCATCTGATTTAAAGCTCTGTTTTGATGATGCTGCTGAGGAGAGGAGGAAGCAGGAGGAAAAAAACTTGAATGTTTTGGTTTCCTGACCCTTAACCGACAGTTTGAGGCTATGTGGTCAGTTAGGTGTTGTTTGTGAGCTTCAGGATCAGATTGTTCCCGAAACCCGTCAGAAAACACGCTCTTTGCAGATGCAACATTGTTGACTGAAAATGACACATTGCTTTTTAATTTTAGTAAATCCAGTTAGCATGCTAGAATGGATTTACAAGGAAATTTATATTTTGCCAGTGATGTTGCAGATTTAGAAGAGGATTAATAGAGAGGCTGTCAATCAACATGTGTAGACCGTTTCATGTGAAGCTAAAACAACACAACACTGCAGTGAGTGTACATTCATTTATTAACACAAACACGTAGCAAAAATGTTAATGTCAGAGATTTTGCTGCTCCTTTTTATATGTTTTCTCTTGTAGAAAGAAACATATAAATATATTATTAAAAAAATCTGAAATAAATAAATCAAAATCATGACTGTAATTGTCATTTCCCCCCCCCCACAGACCACTACGTTGTCATCAACCTGTGTCAGGATGGGAAAGTAATTGGTACCAAAGAGACCAAAGGGGCCAGCGGTCCAAACCCCGTCTGGAACGCTCCATTCCTCTTCGACCTGCCCTCTGGGGACATCACTCAGCTACCATTGGTCCTTGAGTTTATCGTCATGCAGGTAGAAAGTTCAAAGTCCCTTACAGTTTTATATTAATATGCTGAGATTTGGGTAACTGAATATCATTATATATTTAATTCAGTTATCTCTGTGTATCTACAGGGCCGTCTCTACACTAAGAGCAGTGTTCTGGGTCGCGTGTTGATCGGCAGTGATGCTTCAGAGGCAGGACAGGGACACTGGAAGGAAATGTGCAGTCGGGGGCAAACTGAGACGGCTCGCTGGCACACCATCCAATCAGACGTGCTGTAGGACTGACTGCCCTCTTTTCCTTTTGCCGCCCAGTGAGTGAAACACAGAGAGGTGGAGTTTAATCACTTGGGACTGAAGTATTTACTTTTAGTTCTGTGGTGGATTTTTGGTAGTTTGGTAGGCAACCTTGATAGTTTTCCATGTCATTTATCAACAGAAATCTCTGGTCATGCGGTTTTAGGGAGCGACAAATGTCAGACAAATATCCAGATGGTCCATCTACAGGGCTTTAGAGTGTGAAGCACTGAATGCTATATGGACGAAGGATTTGCCGCAGCTTTCTCCATTTCAACAGTATTCTGCATCCTGACATTGCCTTTGTGATTATTTCCACCTTGACTTCTTAAAACTGTAGTCTCTATAGTTGTATCATTCTGGTTGTATGCATCTTGTGCTGATGTTGTGGTACTGTTTGTGTTGTGCCCAGAGGCTACAAATGTTAATGATGACTAGAACTTGATGGATATCCAAAAATGTGCAAAGTTACAGAGCATATACTGTATGTTGCCACTCTGCTCGTGGTTTGCTGTGGTGTATCACTGTGCCAGTATTTGTCCACACACCGTAGACACTTCTCCCTTTTAATATGTATGAGGCCATTACACTTTGTGTGGCATGCCTGCTGATTAATTGTTATATTTTGTTCAGTTCCCAAGAGGATTTGTAAGTTTTTTTGGGGTTTTATTTTAGTCCTTTTCCAGCTGTATTTGATAGAGAGAGAGGAAAGTCAGGGAATGAGAGGGGATGACCTGCAGCAAAGGGCCCCTGGACTCGAACCTAGTCCACTGTGATTAGGACTAAGCCTTAATGGTATGTGCTTTACCAGGTGATCTACTGGAGCGCCATGGTATTGTTCTCTTTTCATCCACTGTAAGCTACAATAAACATGTCGGTGCTTGATGGTTCACAGATACCGCAGCTTAGTTTTAAATATGTACTTATATGGTTTTACTTTGAAATGTTCAGTCGTCTGCATTTGGCCTGCGTATGTGCAGTAAATGCATAATTAAAGATTTATATAATAGGTACAACTTTATCCAACAATAATGCAAAACAGATAAATACAAGAACGAACAACCACTTTACATTTTATTTGCTGTGTTTTTGTGCAACATGAGGCCCGCCAAATGATTGTGACCAAGCAGCAGCATTATTGACTGTCTATCATACGATACTCATACACTTTGGCTCTCTTCCTATTGGACTTTTTTATTGAACACAATCTGCAGCAGTGTCTCAGTTTCTTTGATTCATGGGAGAGGGCCCCCAGTGAAGAATAAAAGTAAACCTGATTGCATGATGACTTGAGAAAACAAACTGTCTTAGCATGGACAGTTTTCTCTGGAGTCAGTGGAACACTGTTCATTAGGAACTTGAATAGACGTGGTCTGTTTTAGACAGACTTGCACAGAGTAAATATAAGGCGGTCAAAAGCCAACTAATTTGTTAAATCATCCATCATTCAGTCAGTCAATCAATGCCAAATTATTATCACATACAGAAACACCTTTTATTGAATTTTCTTCTTTTTTTAAAGTGGAGTTGGATGATTAAGTTGGACAACTGAAACAATTTAAAAAAATGTTACACATTGGGAAAAGGGATATTATTTATGAGCCTTGAGCAACACATTAATATTGTGTCCAGACTAAAGATGTAAGAAATATCTTGTCTTTATTTCTTTATTACACTTTAATTTCAATATCTCAAACTGTGACGCCTGCTCCAGCAAAGTGAGAGGGGTTTTAACACAATTCTTAGAATTTATTTAGCAGCTTTCACATATATAATATTGACAGAAAATCCGATGTGTTGTTAATACTGACATTTTTTGGTTTCTAGAAAGGAATTGTTGTGTTGTGTTTGTATTTATAGTATATATTGACGCCTGCTGGTGGCATGTATTGTCTCAACTGTATATGAATGTCTTTGCTTTTAAAAGGGAACAGTCAAATAATTTAGAATAAATTGATATATTATATAAAGGAAATTTACCAAACACTGGATTTTTTTGAGTTTAGGTGACGCTTTTGAGACACTGAATGCGATGGAATCAACAAACTTATCAAATGGTGAAACCTGTTCTTAAGGGACAAAGAGACAGCCCAGATTTGAGAATCAATCGTTGGAATGCATTGCAATTATGAGCTACATTGCTTTACGATTGTTCAACTTTTGCAACTGTGTTGCATCTCGTCACCGTGGCAACCAGAGAAACCACAGTGAGGGAAACGATACAGGCGCAAATTTTCTCAGTGTTTGAGTTCCCAGAATCCTCTTTACCAACAAAGAACAAACACTTAAATGAAACAGCAGCATCAGCTTAAAAGTATGATTACCCACTCTGGGATAAATAAACAATGTTAATGACAGTAGTTAGTTATATTAAACTTTCTATATTTATCATGTCATATTGCTGACAACGCTAATGCCTGCATGTTAACGCATTCACAATGACGATCTAACATGGTGAGTATAATGTTTGCCGTGTTCTTTATCTTAGTTTTGCATGTTACCATGCCAACATTTGCCGAACACGTGGGGAAAAGAACATGGGAATTAGTTTGGCTGGTATTTGTCCTTAAAAACATAATGTAGAATTGGACAGACATTTCACTCAAAACCACAAATGTCAACCTCATGGTGGCACCACAGGAAAAGTCAACGGATCACCAAAGTCATTAGGCAGCATTCCTCTGTGGAACATGAACGTCTGCACAAACTTGAATGGCAAACAATCCAATAGTTGTCGAGACATCACCATCAGATGAGGCCACAAACTGACACATCCATAGAGCGAAGCGGCTGGCATGACCCAAAAAAAGAGAAAAAGCTTTGAAAATTGGTCAATAATAATAGAGTGTACACAGTTTTTTACATAACTGGGTAAAATGTGGAACTCCACCAGTATGATCCTTTAAATAACTTGACCAGCAGAGTGTAATGATGATGTCACTGAGAGACTAATGCTGGAGCTGCTCCAGAGACAGTGAATAACTAAGCTCTTCAGATGTTATGACAGCCATCATGGTGATTTTGTGGGAATACGGCTGACATTTCCTGCTTCACCGCTGGAAGCCTTGCACTCAGTAAAAATAAAACTCAATAAAACTCAATTGCATGCATTTTTTTAAACTAAATCTCTATGAGCCCACAGAGTCAGTCAATAGCCTTGCCGCTCTGATGACAGGAAAAGCACAATAAAAATTCAGTTTTAATGCACAATTTCCCTTCAAGTCCTATTCATATTCCTGAGACAAACGCAAACCTGTCCCCTGGCCTGTCCTGGTGGATTTCTCACCCTACCTGCATTCAAGTCATCCGGTCCTGACTGGGATGACTAAATCTTTTAGTCATTGTCCTCAGTGGGTGCCATCCCCCTCGATAGTTATAAATATCCATAGGATGTGCAATACAAAGGTGATGTAATCTAACTCCTAGGGTGATCTTATGTCATATCAGATCACCAAACAGATGTGACTACTGCCACATACACACACATACTAACGGAGCACACACTAATGCAAACACCCACACAAAAAAAAGTCACGTCTTGGGTCCTTATGAGTCGGAAAACCATCACAATGTGTAAAATGTAGAAATTTGTATCTCATAGGGCCAGTTGGATGGAAAACATATTCTTGCACTTAATTACACTCATCATATCAAGTCATACTTCCAGTCACCCAGTTTTCTTCCCTTTCAATACAAATCCATGCCTCCTTTCCTCGCTCTGTAATTTGCACCTTCTAATGGCTCAGGCCATCACTTCTGTAAATAAAGTGAGGTCCAGAGAAGCTTCAGATGTGCCTGAGGTGACTTTAGGGAACTTTATAAAAGCTGGAAGCAAAATAAAGTAAATCTATAACCATTATTTCCGCATACCGATATAGGGGATTATCTCCAACTTCACAATACTGACTGCAAATATTTTCCCCAAGATGCTTCTATGGCACTTGGGAGGTAAATCCTTTAAACATGAAAGCACAAATTACTTCATCCTGTTTCGTGTAAAGGATATAAGATAAAAGTCTTGGCATAACGCTGTGAAGCATTTGATACAGACATGCCTCTCTTTCTTCATTCCTCTGATGTGCCGTCCTCTCCTGGGGGAGGCTAAGTAAATGAGATTTTGTTGCTCTATTTACAGTGTAAATCTTCTTTCTGTGCAGGTCCTGCAGTGATTCTGCCACTATTACAGAGATGCATCAAAACAACCCACATACAATTGCACTGCAACTTTTTTGTTCTGTCCTGCGAGAAATCAGTCAAATAAAACCAGGGGGACACTGAGGGGACTGGATACTATGTTCTCTCCCACACAAAGACAGGAACATAAAACTAGAGCTAACTCTGTCCACTCCAGTAAGCAGCAGTCTCTGACTCATAGTCCCTGAACAATCCTCCATTGGTCTTACTGTGTTTTGGCCCTATTGATCCTTGTGTGCCAGCTTGTCTACCTGTCTGTTCATCTCTCTGACTGAAGTCCAATTCCCCTCTGAAACAGTGTACAGATCATACTAACAAGTTTGTATGTATTTTTTTGTGTGTGGGTACAGACATCACTGATGGCTTGTGTGGGAAAATATATGGTTAATAAGCTGTGGAACATAGCCCATAAAACTATCATTCTTAGCCATGAAATCTGGCTAATGATTTAGGAGCTAATGATCTTCAGCCTTATGTTCTAACATCTTCCTCACTGCACTGCGAGATGCATCTGTGACTCACTCCTTTAGTCTTGCGCTGCTTCAGTAGACCCACGGTCTGACATTTCCTGCCTGTCATTGTGCACCTGCTTTGATCTGAGCAGACAGCAGGGCCTTTCTGTTCTGGGGTAGAGGGGACGTGTCCTCCACTATGCTAAATTGGATGCTGAGGCGTGCCAGCTACACGCTCAAACCAACTGTTTTTTCGGTGCAGCCATGACAAAAAAGATTAAAAACTTTCAGTCTTCTTTGAACACACAAGAAAAAGTCCATCTACACTAAAAAATCAACTTCCCACACACTGCTTCTTCACTTTTATTCACTGCTGAGTTTCTTCAGACTGCCGTGGAGGTCTAATGACAAAAAAAAGTCCCAAGACTATTTAATGAAGCAAGGGGAAAGACACACTAAACTCAGATGGTGACTGTACCTGCTTAACACCAGCAGGTTAGCTGATTGCCATTGTGAGCCTGTTAGCAAAGAGGCCTAAAGGTGAGTGGGAGTAAAGCAGATACTGACATGAATATAGCACTATGAAGTGTCAGGTATGAGCCCTGTTCTGAAACAGATACGGAAAAACATATACATGAATAAAATGCAGAGTTGTGAATACTGTATGACCTCGATCAGTACGTACCTTAGGAGAGCACAGGCTGCCACTGACCTGTCCTGTCATCCTGGTGTAGTTGATTTGGTACCAATAGAGCTGAGCTCACTCATTCAGTATATGTGTGTGGAAAACAACACCTTTGACGGAAACAGTATTATATATTAATGTATTCAAAGTTTTAATTACTCTGATAATAATCTGATAATTTTTACAGTTTATCTTCTAAAACTCCTTAAGGCACCTCTGCTTTCTTTGATATAATAATATTGATAATAAAGTCTTACACAAACAAAAAAATCAGAAAATATAGTGGTAATATTTTCAGTACGTATAGAGACAAACAGCTTTCTAATTGCTTCTCTTTAGTCCATCAGTGACACTGTATGCCTCCTCTACATACAGACACAGCTCCATCATCTTGACTATTGGGTGCTTCAGAACTCTTTATAGTATAATGAGTTCAGCTTGTATCTTTAATGAAGTTTTCATTATACTAATAAAAGTATGCCACATGTTTATTTTTGCTCATTAGAATCACACAAGCAGGACAACCAGCATGTTACGAAACAGGGCTTTACCACAATAGAGATTTTGACATGTCACTGCAGGGAAAAGCAGAGGTGCAAAAACTGAAACTCCTGACGGCAGGATTCAATTTAGCTGCTTCCATTTCAGTTTTACGAGCAAATTGTGCTCCTACTGCTATATGTTTTATTACATTACTAATGTGAACAAAGGTGTACTGTATTTAGCCACATACCTTTAAAATAGATGTTAAAATACTATGCTAAACTACTAGTAATAGTAATACTAGTATTTAGTCACATATGTTTTAACTGGGTGTTTTAACAGCCAATCAAATCGCATCCTCAGGTAGCGGGGCGGGGCTTAGCCGTGTGCGGACAGGTGGCGGCGGGTCAGTGGAGAGCTGCAGGAGCGAACCATCACCGCGCAGAGACAGGGGAGCCGCACTCATCACTTAGTGGCTGACGACCAGTCCAGCCAATGGTTTGGACCTGTGTGATCTACAGGAGGTAGATACGAGTTTGTGTATTGTTTTCTAAACTCTGGCTAAATGTTACAAGCTGTGCTGCATGTGAAACCAGCGGTGCTTAGCTGATTTATGTGATACCGGACCCACCTGAGCGTGTGCTGCTGGTTCATCCGTTACCCAGCTTCTCCTCACCTGTTCCTCGGGTTAGTGAGTACTGATGAACTTGCCTTTTTTGTTTATTGCTTGTGTGAACAAGTGAAGCGGCCATTACAGTTTTTGGGCTTCTCCACTCCCAAGCCACCCCGCAGGCCTGCACCAGGGCTTTTCTTTATATTTTGGTTAAAGTTGCAGAGTGAGAGTGTGGGTTCACCATATATTGATGTTCACATGCTAAAGATGCTTTACATTTGTGATATTAGAGCCTAAGCAAAGGTAACGGATGAAGATTTAAAAGAGACTTAATTATTTGTGTTTATTAATATTGGGTATTATTTCTGTTTACATTTATTTTATAAGTGATCTGCAGTAATACTGTTTGTTGTACCTGCTGTAATAAATACCAAACTTTATTTTTAAGGCATTTAAAGTATATTTGGTATGTCAAAGTTCATCACAGATAGGCTAATTCATGTTTTGGCAAGAAATGTTTTTAAAAAGGGTAAAATACAATTAAGACACCAGATAAAAAAAAAACTTAATTAGAGGCATAGACCTTTTTATTTCACTTCCTTAGTCTTATTGGAAGCACCACCAGTTATTTTAGTTTTCAGAATAAGGGAACAATGGTTGTAAGAATCATATATATATTAATTTATAACAACATGTATTTTTCATGTAATGTAAGTGCTCTATGATGATGTCTTGATTTGACAAATGGTTTCCTGGCCACACTCAGTATTATGAATCCCTGACCCTGACAGTTCATAAACCTGGGTAATGTTGCCCTCTTGTGGATCTCTGAGGTAAAGCATCTGAACTTACAACTGAATTAAACCAAACCTGGAAAACCTGCCTTTAGGTTGACACATACACACACACACACACACAAAGACTAGATGGCTGTGAAGCAAATAGAATCAAAAGCCTGGTTGTGGTGCTGCATCTCCAGGTGAAAGCTCCTGTCTCCACCTCAGTAACACAATAATGCCACATTTGAGCTACATTATGTGAAACAAACACACCCTGCCTCTCGGCTCTTTGAAGGCAAAATCCTGCACATGATTTTACAACATGCCTTGTGTGTGTGTGTGTGCCGTGATTCCACTGTTAACCCTCACATCTGGAGACCACTACAGACCTGGTGGAAGATCAGAGAACCCTAGCTGAGATCAGATCTGCCTCTTTGCCTTTATTAGAACTTTCTGTGACCATGATTAATGAACGCTCCGTCATGATCAGACCAGCTTTCACACCCCCTTGTGCCACTTCAGAACTTTAACCCCACGGGCTCAGGTTGCTCTGGGCCCTGAAATCACAGCACGGTCAGAGGTCTCGAGTCTGTTTGCACCGGATCAAATGCCTGTTGGATCGAAGAAGACAGGGGCATCGATCAGGTTGCTGGCACTGTGTAAGTGAGAGACAGGCAAAGAAAACATGCAAACATTTTACTTTTCTTACGTGTTTTTGAAGGCCTACTCAACCATACAGTGTGGACAAAATATATTTCATAAAGGCATTAGGGACTGTACACAAATTATTGGTGTGTGTGTGTGTGTGTGTGTGTGTGTGGGGGGGGGGGGTTGAAACTTTTTTTTTTTCAAGCAAAACTTCTTGACTTAGAAGAAAACTGGATCAAATTCCACACGCGTATTTCTAAATGTTATGACAGTACTGAATTGTTACAATTTGTTTAACCGATAATTACTAAAAGTGATAAAAAATTTTAGTTTGTGTATTTCAATTCTAACCTTAGCCACCAATAGTTGCACAACAGTGGGAAAGTATTGCCAAAATTTTGTCAAACATAACTGAGTGGTTCGTCCCCTTTACACAGAATTCCAGCTCCTCTATTTTGTGACCAAAAGCTAGTAAATAAAAGGATCAGATTATGTTGTATCCTGATATGTTAAAGAATGGAATATAAATCTGGGATGAGGAAAGTTAAAAGAAACGACCCTGCTCTCACAAAACAGTTACACTGTCCTCCCTCCAGCAAAAGGAAAATATATATTATCCTCCCCCATTTGCAACCCTCCCTTCCCCCTTCCTAATAATTTTGATATAGTCCCTTAATGTGTTTTTTTTTTTTCTCCTCGAAATGCTGCATACTCATCACAGGTGATATACACTCCATATTCATACGCATTTCTCCATCACCGCAAACTGTCCCTGCTGTGTATTCAGTGGGACAGCATGGTGCATGACTGCAGCTGCAGAGGAGGGTTGCGACAGCTACAATGAAGATGTGTTAAAGACTGCAAGGCCCAAATATTCCAGAGCAGCTGGACTCAGTGTGCCTCTCTCTTCTCTGTGTAAACAATGGGCAAGCCAGCGTTAAGCAAAAACACATGGCAGTTGTTTCTGTTCAAACTATCTCCATTGTTGTGCTTGCTGACAGGCCCTTCTGCACAAAACGCTTTTTTGAATTTTTGACGAGATTGAGGATGCTGTGAAAGGGTACTATTAGTGGTGTTTCAACACTGGAGACTTTCAGACCATTCAAGGAACACATTTTATGGGCTGGAGCCCTATTTTCTATATACTTTCCTATAAAAGAAATAAAAAAGAACACAAAAACTGGTACTGTGACCACATTCAATCCAGATTAGTATTATTGTTTGAACATTGTGGAGACAATGTGATGTCAAAATCAGAAAAAATGTACATGAAACATACACAGTTTTTTCATTAGATATATTCTGAGTGAAGAAAGACACTAGAACTGCATAGCCTTTCACTTTACCATTCAATTTTTCACAGTTGGTAGTTTTACATATAATTTTGCAAATACAAATGAGAAGGCAGAGCTTTTAATCAAGCATTATGACATTGTCGTATTACTGTTATTTTCATAAGGACTCATCACTACACATATACAATTTTAAAACAACCACAAAGCAGTTCCATAAAAGCAAATTGGGGTTAAAAGCTGTGCTGTAAGGTACCACGGCAGTATTTGTTTAATAAGATGAACACAGTATATTTACTTTACTCACTTTTATTGAGATAACAGTTCATCTCTTGGAGGAAAGTGAATGGTGAAGTTTAACAATACCATACTTGACACAAAATACAATGCCATTCCTTATTAACGGTCTACATGCTACTCTGAAGGTAACTTAAGGTTGAGAAATGCAGTTTTTCAGCAAATATGAAATATAAAACCCTCAGGGAGCCTGGGATCCCTGATGAAGTGCTGTCAGTAATTCTTATAATACATGTAGCTCTATTAAACAGTTAACCGTAAAGTAAAGTAAAGAAAAGGAACAGGAGAATGATAACATGGAACAAGGGATTAATCAGTTGGTCTGAGAATGCCCCATTATGATTCACACATTTCGATGCACATGTACTGTATTTTACTGCAGTATGAGCCATACTTTTTCTTCTGCCAAGCTGTTGTCCTCAGCCCTAACAGCTTGCTCCATGTACTACGCACCACTCCCAGCCAGCAGACTCAGGCGACTCTGCGTCACCTCGGCTCTGTTCGCCTGCCAGAGGAAATAAATAAATAGGAGTAAACCAATAATGGAAGTCAGATGATTATGTGACAATGATGTTACGGGAAACATTTCAGGCTCAACATGTGATGCACAGAAGGTCGGTTCTAAGAGTTTCCCAAGTGTAATTTTGTATAAAGGGGGAAAACAAAGCACTACGTATTATTTGATATCTGCATAAGTTCTTAATTAAGGTGAGTCTCAGATCATATTCATGGCTCTCATACTAGAGATGATGTCTTTGTGTCAGACAATACAGTATATGATGCAAAGAGGCCAAAGATAAAAAGCCAAATTCAAATTGTTCTTGCTAAACTAGGCACTTAGTGTGACAGAATTTGTGTCTATTGTCATGACTGTGTTCCTATAGGCCTGAAAGAGCCTGTCCCGGATCCTATTAACCCCTTTGTTCCTTATCAACCCCTTTTTTGCAGAACATCTGAACGTCAGGCTGCACAGGGACACAGACCACACAGATGTGCCTATTCAGTCACAGGCACACACACACACACACACACACACACACACACACACACACACACACACACACACACACACACACACCCAGACATTCAACAAATGCAGGTACAGTCTCTTAAGTTTCATACTCACACACACACACACACACAGAGACACACACACCGCTGTCTGTTTCTAATAAGAGGTGCTGAACAAAAACAGCCTTTTCTGTGATGTTTATGTAATTAACTTCACACAACAATACAACATCAGTCCTCATGCGAGAATGCTCTCAGTTTGACAAAACTGCAAAAATCTCTTATTTTCCTACTCATTCTCTCTTGTAAAGCAAAGAGGGTGTGTTGCTAAAAAAAAAAAATAGAAATCATCAACAGCCTGATGACCAGAGAGGAGTGCATGTACAGTATCTGAAATTCTGAAACAGCTGATGGATTTTAGCTAAAACATTAACAAGACATGGATACATAATATAAGTGGTAAGATATAGGTAATATGCTTTAAATGTAGACTATTATGTTATACATTATGCAGGTTGTAGCTTGCATTATAGAAAATAAAACATTTGCCCAAATCTTCCAATTATTTAAGGCAATAACAACTACAGCACACTGATCACATAACCAAACACAAATACTGTATATCCATGCAGTGTGTTATATGCCAATTGCCAAAGTGATCAATGTGACTCAATTAAGAAGAAAACACCTTTAAATATACATTTATTTTGTCACTGGCCATGGCCTGAATAGACTAAAATTAATTCCATCTTCAAGGATGTTTGTCCCAATTTTCTTGAATGGAACAAGTTTGAACCTCATGATTTGACTTGATGTTTTACAGTGTAAAAGTTTTCAGAGGAGTGCTCATGTTAATTCTTGCCTTTCTCACTTCAAAAGGTAGAGAGATAATTATATTGTGTAACAGACCTCCACTGTTGGTTTTCAGTAACCTATAGTACCTCTGCAGTGATGTCTGCAGTAGACCGACTGTCGCTCGTGATCAGATGGTTTTGATTAACAGGATCGAATGCTTTTAATTCATCCCTGTTTTCTCAAATCATTGTTTGCTAATGACACAACTTCCTTGGTACTTGCATTCTGCATTTTACTGTGATGACGACCTTCACAAACTCCAAATTTACAGGGAACTGTAAAGACAGCCGAATAATAAAACCAAACATTTACACAGAGCAATTTGAGGGCTTTACCACAAGAAGTTTGCTTGCTGCCCCCATCTGCTCCTGCTTACTGGTACCTTTACAGTTTTAAAATCACCACTTCCCACCCATTACCAAACTGCCTGTTCTGTAGAATAAAGCCCGCCTTGTTAAAGGCTGCAGAATTTATTTGTTGCCTGAAGTCCAATTTGTTCGGTATTTGTTTACATTGCATCTCACATATCTTAGTTGGGCCCTCAGTGCCTCTGTCAGGTCTCCGAGGTTTGACCTGTAAGTCTGCAGGGACAAGTGCTCGGTCGTCCTCATAAAGGAAATTATGGATAACGGCTTTTTATTTAGGTCAGTGACCATGGGAACACTGCAGGTCTGTCTTGTATTTTAAGCATGTATATTCTTTTAGCAAAGCGAGTAAAAGGAAATTGTAAAACAACAGGTAGTTTCAACCAAACAGTTTGATTGGCCAAAGACGTGTTCCAGTCATCCAGTCACAATTCCTCATAAACAGAGCTAGTGTGGCTTTAAAAACAAGAAAGTGGTTGTCCTGCTAGGTTTTGTGGTAACCAGGAAACTGGTGTTGATTTTAATGTGGGTTGTAAATCCCTATTTACAACAGCCACCCTGTTGTGATTAAAGAGGCAGTTTCAACTTATGTCTTTATGTTTAAGAATAAAAACTTGTTAACTCAGACAGCTTAAAATGAGATTTTAACCATTTTCCAGACAAGGGAAGTCTTGAGTTAGTGCAGAAAATGATTGTCCCTTCTCAGAAGCGAAGTGTTGTGAAGTGTAGCATGACAGTGTTATATAACGCTGTTATAACATTGTAGTACCTTGTCAGAGGGCGTATGGTTAGGGATACAATGACTGACTTTGACATAATAGACTGCAGTTTGAATTTTGCCTCGTACCAACATTTTTCACAGGAGACATTTTGATGTGTCACAGTATGAAATGCACAGGTGTAAATACTAAAATGAGTAATGGCTGAGTTCCATTTAGCTGCTTAAGTTTCATGGTCCCTGGTATTGTGCACACTGGCCTACTGTCATGTCTTACGCTTGAATGGAACAGAGCCATTGTTAATGTTATTAGTAACACCTATGCTTTTCCTACTATTTGTCTGCTGTGAGGAAATGGAAGATGTAAAAAAGATAAATGTAGCGGAGTAAAAAGTACAATAGCAGCTTTTTGAAATGTGGTGGACTAGAAGTTTAAAGTATAAAATTATGTTTTATACACTTTTTATAACCAAGTTTTATACTTCTAAGTAAAGTACAAGTATCACAAAATTGTATTTAACTACAATACTTGAGTAAATGTACTTTTCTTCCCACCACTGTGCAGCCTCATCAGCCTTTACAGTCTTTTTCATCTCTTCACACACCCGGTGAATACCTCACCGCATGTTTTTTTTATTTTCACAGCAGCCTTTGAGATACTGACAGTGATTATGAGTAACACAAATACCTTTGACCTGACCTCATACCTCCGAGAGCGTTTCTTCGCTGTGTAAAACAGTAATGCAACACATACATTGTGCAGCTGTCTATAATTGATATTGCGAGTGCCAGTTATATATATGTATTTTTTTTTTTTTTTTTTTTTGCTGCATTTTTAGAGACGTTGCAATATTTCACCCACACCCACCCACACACTCATACAGGACACATGCTAACATTGTGTGGTAGCAAGACCTCACATACAGGGACTAAGATTTAGTGTGCAGCTCTAATTAGAATCGCCTGTCATTGTTATTCATCCAGTCGATCGGATTTGCTCTAGGTACCTAGGAAGCACATTGTCCATTTAATTAAAAAATGGCGATTAACTTTGGAAGCTTGGTGCTGAGTGGACAGAGAGCAGACCTTCGCTTTGGCCCAGTTATTGAGAGAAAAATGGCCCCATTAGCCGTCCTCTCTCTGTTCATCTCCAAAGTCAGTGAAGACCTAAAATATTTCCCTCGAGTGCGAACAGAATGATGAATAATCCTGTCTTTTCCATTGTGTGTGTTCTACCACCATCTCTGTGTGTGACTTACTGCATGCAGGAATGTTTGTATGGTGCAGCCTGATTCATGACGCTGGTTTCACATAGTCTTTTCAGAGCTGTTTAATACGCAGTTTCACCGAGGAGATTTACACATTTTCCCCATTTAGTTCCCCACTCCATGCTGGCAGGGTGTAAATTAAAACTCAGGTGGGGGAAAAGAGTTCCATCTACGGACACTTTTTCACTGTCATAGATCTGACTACTGTCTGCATGTTGTCCCATTTAGCTAAAATGGTAGATCACTGCCAGGGGTTGGACTCTGATTCCCCTACTGTGACAATGTATGCTGGATGTTCAGTCACACAGTATGTTACATTTGGTCTTTTAAGTTTGTTTGAAAGTAGTCAAATAGGGGAAAGTATTCGATCTTTCCTGTGAATGAGCACTACATTAAAGAGATCCTGATGCAAGTAACAAAAATGCTAGTGTTCCCCCCAAACTACAGTATTTGTATTGTGGGTCAGTCAGGGGGTCTTTGTAAACCTTGTAAGCCTACATGTGCAGAAAAATTGTCGAGGACAGCACCTATAAGTCACAGACCCTTTCCCTTTGCGGCCCTGAGATGTTGCTGATCTGCAGCTCTGACCACAGGATCTGCCCGGTGTGTGTGAAAAAAAGAAGGCCCGTCCTCTCCCACAGCTTGTAATCCCTCCCGTTCGAGGAGGTCACGGCCGTGTTGGGAGGTATTCCAGACATAGCCATCGTTTCTACCCCATTAAACCGATCACTGAAAACACACACAAAGTGAGAGCCCCCTCCGCCTGGCTGGGCCACGGCGCTACTGCAGCGGGATCCCTCTCTGGGATGTAGTTGAAGGTTAACCCACCTGAATCAGTTTACACAGCCTTTCATTTATCAAAATACACACTCCCACTAATCCGGTATAAACCCTTACACTTACAGTAAGTACCACTGGCATGACTGATGAAGATTACACATGGGACAGGATTTTTTTTTAGATTTTAGAAGATAAATTCCCTCCCAGTTTAAAAAGAAGGACTAATACTGTAAGTACTAGGGAGTATTTGTGCTATTGCAACATTTGCTGCTGGTGGTTGGTCCCAATAATTCACGTTTTATCTACAAGTTAAAGTTCTTTGGTAACCTTCTGTTGTGCTTCTCTCGGTAAACTAAAGTTGTAATCTTTTAGTTTCATGCTTTCTGACTAATGTGATATATCATTGCTGAGAACATTGTGTTCTAACTAAAATACTGCATTGATAACGATTGAGTTTCTGCATGTAGCGCTCTCTATTTGTTTGATCAGTTAATATTCCTGGCCAAGCAATAGCCAATAGAATAACCCCCTGTAACACACAGTTTTACACTTAATATATTAATAATTGAGATTTAGAGGTGCTCATAGGTGGGGCCAAGTAACCTTTCCCTCTGTTTCCAGTCTTTGTGCTAAGCCAAGTTAAATGGGTACTGGCTGTATCTTTTTATTTAACAGACAGATATAAGAGTGGCATTGATCTGCTCATCTCATTCTCGGCAAGAAAGCAAAAAAGCATATTGCCCAAGACATTCATCTTTAATTATGCCAAACAAACTGCTGTTGTTGCTGCTGAAAACGTTATCACGTCCTTGACAGTAGAAAAGACCATAGAAACAATAGCTATTAAGAGCAGCAAATATTATAGTTTGAATGAACTGATTCTGTATATTCCAACATTGCAACACTTTTGTTCACCAATACATCGTAGCCTAGAGTCTACAGTCGCAGGTCTAGCAGCATCTCATCTGTGATAACACAACGCTCAGGCTTTGAAACTGATCGTTTTTTTTTATTTGTCCCCAGAATCATCCTTTCTATTGTTGTTCTTTCTCCTTATGTTGGCTGCTTTATCACGTCATCATTCCCCGAGCTGAGCCAAATCCATCACAGTTGACGCAGCTTCAGCTCAAGACTGTAGTGCTCCACAGACACACACACACACACACACACCATCTTGAGGTCTGAGTCATGTCAAAGCCGGACTTGCTTGTGACAGTCTGTGTTTTCAGCTGCTGACTGCTGGGTGCACCTGTGAGAGCAAAAGAAACTCTCCCTTTCAAAGCCGCCTACGAACTATAAATCATCGGCGCTTGTGCGGGTACAGTAGGGGCTGCAGAGATCAAAGGGGGCCAAATGGTACCGTGAATTCACAGGGGAGGAATGGTGTCACCTGTGAGCAAAACTTTAAGCCGGAAACTAGCTTTTGATTGTGGCCATTTATTCTGAAAGACGAGATGATTATGCAGAGGTTAGGACAACAGCAGAGTGAATTTGCATAATGTTTCCTTACTTCATAAGTGAGCATTTCATGAATTGTTTTCTCTAGGATTGAATTTCACATTGAATATACAAACAACTGAGGACCCTAAGCCTGACCACCAGAGGTTAGGAGGGTAGAAAACATATTGCCATAATGTAAATATAGCAAATATAGTAGATTGATATCTGTCAGCTGTAGCCAACTAACACGACACATAAAGTTCCAGTGAGAAACGGCAGCCAGTAGTACTGTTAATGTTAACCCACACTACACAAAGTTAGCTCTTGCATGTAGTGACAATCACTTCATGTGGGTCCAGAATCATTAACCGGCAACACAGGTTAAAATCACTGGAACCCCCTTTCACAAATAACGTTAACAGAGGATGACAAAAATAGAAAAGTTACAAAGACAGAATCATGAAAGGCGACACTGCACACCTGTTTGTGATTTTTTTTTTTTCTAAAAGTCTAACAACGTGATGCATTATTCATCCTGAGCTAAAGTCACCTTCAAGGTGACCTAAAGTCACCTCTAACAGAATCACCGACATGCACATTGAAACTGATCACCAAATTATTGATCACAGACATAGGCGTCAACTGGGTAGGGCAACTGCTGTACCTTGTAATCTTTTTTAACTAAAATAGAAATAAGAAGCTAATTACACTTATTTCATTCATTAATATTACACGTTTTTTGCACGCCAGCTCGACCCTAACTTAGCCACTACCCTATGAGGAAAGGCAGACGATTTTCTAGCATCTATTACCGACATGAGTGGATTGAATATTCGGTGTCTACTGACTCAATTTTCTGTTTTGCTTGCCGCCAGTTTGGAAGTGCATCAGCAATTGCCAGAAACAAGTATGCAGTTGTGAAAGAAGTACTCAGATCCTTTTACTTAAGTAAGAGTACCAATACAGCAATGCAAAAATACTCCATTACAAATAAGTCCTGCATGAAAAATCTTACTTAAGTGAAAGTACACAAGTGTTAGCAAGAAAATGTAAGGTATTTTAACTATTCGACATCTGAAATGTGACCCCGACTACACACTGAAATGTAAACTTCAGTACTTGAGTAAATGCACTTTATTACTTTCCACCACTGCAGGTTTGGAGCTCACACCTTAATATCACTTTACCTTTAATCCAGATCTCTGACCAGATGAATAGATGTTTTTTTGCTCTCAGAGCTAACAGAGAGCTTTCCTTCTTGGGACATTAAGTATTTTCCACTCATCACTTTTTTCTATTTGTTCACTTTTATAGCACAAAAACAACTTTACATGTTGTTCTCCCCATGAGCTCTCAGTCACATTTTTCTACCCCCTGCGTGCATCTCACAGTGATGTTGCTCGGAAACCTGTATATTGATAACCCAACTTTATTCCGCAAGGGGGATGTAGACGAAAGACGAGACAGGAATTTATGATTTGCGGTACTTGATATTCTGCAGACTGAGAAATTGGACGACTTTGACAGTTCTAGGAAATTTGTGTAAATGATTCATACTGAACATGTATTTCACCTTTTATTCTACACAGTGAACTTGCAGTAAAGAAGTATTAAAAATAACATTTTCCTGTTAGGCTTGAGGCTTGGTTCCCAAGCTGAAAGTCAGATGTTGAACAGCAGTTGGAAGGTGGGAGGACAAAACCTTGTAAAGTAAACCAAAAAATCATTTTCCATTGGCTGTGCCACATCTCTGGAGCTTTTTATAAGCAGGAAAGAAATTCACTTTTTCCAGTTTGAATTTCATGAAACAATAAGAGGTGATGCCTCTGTGTTTTTACAACTTCATACCTTGTCCCGGTGGAGCAAAGGCCCCAGGTCCATGTCAGTGTGAGAATAAAGCAAGTACAACACCTTTACCTCTACTCCTTCCAAAATGTTACAATCAGACCCTATAAAGACATTTAAAAGGAGTAGTCTGTGGTTAAAGACCAGGTTCTGCTAAAGCCATTCCTGTCTGTTGTAATAACACCAACAAATTGTCAGAAATGATGAAAGAAGGAAACAAAAAGGCAAGCCAAAGCATTTGTGCAAAGGTCAGCCAAATGTCAATTTATTAACTTTTGTCTCTGCTAAACATAAACCAACACCAAAACATTTGAGTTGTGCAATGGAAGTCATATTACAAAAGAGGTTTTCCCTCCACATGATCTGCTCTGACTCTAATGGATCGCTTCTGTGCTACTTGGCTTGAACAGTCAGGTGTTTACTATGATAAGAGAGACATGCAACAGTCGTGTTTCTGAAACTCCCTCAGTTTCCAAGCAACACAACTACAACACAGCTACAACGAAAACGTATCCAAGTGGAAGACATGAAAACTTTGGCCAGGTCTGCTTCATACATCTACTTCTTAGTATTTTATTGACAAACAGTATTTGATGGGAGTGTTGCTAACGGCAGTGAAGGACTACAACTATGAATAAATATACAGAGATCTATTTGTCTTCTGAGTACACTTGTAAAGATAAGTTATCTCTGTGCAGTACTGCAACATGAGATCATAATACTTGTGTTACTTTTATCAGGCAAATGGAAGATTTTAATATTTTGCCAACATGACTGGAAAATGTTAGTTGTCCAGTGTGCGTATCATGATGGACTGTAAGCATTATGAGGAAATAGAATTAGTTACAGTTTATTCTTGGTATGTAAGATTACAATTATGTCTCTAGTGTTTATTTCAGTTCTGATGTGCAGGTGTTTCACTGGATTAAATATCAATAAACGCCCAAAATTATGTGCCGTAACATTGTGTAATGCCTACAGTGTAAAAGACTTTTTCCCTTACTTTCCTAAACATAAAACAGACTCTTAAATGACTGACAGCACAAAAGTGAAAGAAGAGATCGTTGTCTCAGAGTTTATTCAAAAAAAAGTTTTATATAAGTCTACCATACAATCTTCTTTACATAGGTAAAGAAAGAATAAAACCATACTTCAAGCTTATCAGAGTCAAAGGTTAAAGACTGCTGTGTGTTAAAAGGACTGGTGGACATTCTATGTCCTGGTGTGGTGTGAAAGTCATGCGATGGATGGGATGGATTCATCATGTCCTTTAGCTGAGAGAATGCAGATTTGTTTCTTTTGGGGCCGTACCCTGCGTAATGATCTAAACTTGCTCCAAAACCAGCATCAGGGGATCCACCTACATACTTGTGTGTCTCAGCACTCTCCACCATGTGACTTGTTTCTAATACGAGAAAGTGGAGTCTAAGTGGCGGCACGGATAACGGGCAATTGGAGCCAAAAACTCAGCATTCTCCACCCTGATACAGCAACAACAACATGTTTCTCATGCAAGGAATTTGTTACTCCTACCTCCCCCCTGCTACTTCAGGTCATACCATTTCACATGTTCAGATGTTGAACCTCCACTTGCATGGACTTGTCTGAAAGAAGAGAGACTTTGGATACAAAGCTGCTAGAGAGGCTAATGTCCTCCAGATACCTAACAAAGATAGTATCATAAAGGACTGCACTCTTGGAGCTAATGTAGGGACAGCACACAAGTGCTCTTGATGGCATGTGAGTCCAGTGACGGTGTGTTGTTGCTTAAAACTAATTGGATCCTGCAATGAAGGTACTTGAAAGTGTGAGATTATATCTCAAAAACGCAACAACAATGGTGCGTGGTCGGCTCTTTCAAATGCCTCATTGGCATCAGTGCATTTACACAGGTTTAACAATTCCCACTCTTGGGCTGCAGTCTAATAGTCTTTTTTGCTTAGGAAGGTTACTCAGTGAAATGACCCGGAAGTATCTAAGTGGCAGTCATGATAGGAGTTGGTTGGATTCTCTAAATACAAATGAAAGGTACTTCAATGCTTCCTTTCTTATCTCCTTTAGCATAGGGCACACTGGACCATCCTTTACGAAAGGAAAGGAGATAATGCCGTCCCACAATTCTTTGCGTCAGCAACCTTTGAAGCAATGCTGTTGCGTAATTATGTGGCCTAGTGTTAGTGCAGTCGGATTCTCTTGGCACCGTGGTATTCTCGTAAGTCTTTATGAATTCTCTTTCACATCTTACATTGACCTCATGAGGTCAAGAAAAGTGTTTAGGAAAAGATATATATATAAATATATATATATATATATAACATAATTTTTGGGACTATTTATGCTCTTGCTGACGGTGCACGCAATAGACAATGAGTAGCATGCTCGTTAGGAAACATCATATAAATAAGCAACCAAGACTTTCACTAACAATTTATGTGACTTTGGGCTAAGCAGCACTTTGTTTTTGTTTGTATGTGTAACTGGAGGCAAGAAACATACAAAAGGGGATGCCAGAAACCATAGTAGTGATGCTCTCCACGGATGTGTACACAGCAAGTAAAGACTAAACTTCCTGACCCATGCGCTGCATCACTTAGTCTTTGTCAGTTTTTCGCCAAATCACTGCGGCAAATTTCACCCGTGCCTTTTTTCACTGGTCAGTCCTGTGTCTCAGAATCCTACAATGCATTTACAAAACAATGCACTCATGTCCCATAGAAAATGAATGGGGGTTTGTGCCACACTCAGTAGGTCTTGGCGATAAGAAAGATTGTGTAAATACAGTACATGTTTTGGTGAAGGTCTAGAAAATGGCTTCATTTCAATTGCCACATCCTAATTAAAGGCCCAATCAAAATAAGTGCAAATGCTTTCATCAGATGAGTATAAACAGTGCACGTCTTACAGTACTGGGAAATGTACTTGTTACGTTAGTTGATTAGGAGTAATTAGTTGATTGATGTGCATGTAAACGTAATCACTTAATGCTAAGGACTCGGTGGTGATAAAAGTGATAAGCAACGTGGTCGTGCCCATTCTATGCCACAAGTTCAACTCTCCTCATAACTCCTTTGGGAAGTTAAGGATGAATGTCTTCGCTTTTATGTGTTTCACAATAGGGCAGTTTTATCCACGAATGACAAGAAGTTGGTAACGATGCAGAATGTGGCCCCAGTCCTCAATGAAAAACACATTTCTTCCAGCCTGCTTATATGCAGATAGACAAACACCAAATAAAAACCACAACCAAAGTAAACCGAGAAAAGGAGACTCTCCTTCGTGGGAACAAGAGAAACCGTGGTCTGTGTGGTCGTAATAATGAAGCAGAGACTGCCATTTCAACAGCTGCCTTTTGCTGCGGTTCTTTAATAATGTTGCTTTATATATTTTATGAATTTATTTGATTCTAGAGGGAATGGAGCCAAAGGAGACTGTGCAGTTTAATTTGATGTGCTAGACCCAAGTTACTGTATGCATGCATGTATACAATATGTGTGTAAGTGAGTGCATGTGTATTTCTAACATGATTCATTTGTGGTGAATAAAACCAGCTGTTTCTATTGAACAGTGGCCAAGAACCCCATGCACCGGGGGGAATAGACGGTGTAAGAGACCACTGAGTACAGAGTTACCTAACATCGCCTGACCGTCCACTGACCACCATGCCGCGCTTTCCATAGAGGTGACTATTGGTCAGATCTGCTCTATCAACACTGGAATAACCCTTTATGTCTTCCAGGGAATCATCCGGAACTGCCCACATAAACTCAAAGAAATGCCAAATCCCCTAAAGTGTTTTGTTTTTCTCCAGCTCAGGACTCATCTAGTGTGTGTTACTCAGTGTGAAATCATGATGACTTTATCCTACTTTATCCCATTTTTCTAATTCCATATGACAATACACATTACTGAATGCACTTAAAGTTTTGTAGGGATGTATGTGTAATATGACACTAAAATTTATTATGGGATTGCTCTAGTTTTTTTTTTTTTCTTATCAGTTTCTGTAAGTAGAAAATGTTGAGCAATGCCGCACAATTTGGCTCTGATTTCATTCAATTACTCATCTAGGGTAGGCTCTAATTTGTATTGATGTTATTTTATATTAACCATATGTCAAGCAGAGGAATAAAGATTCAGCATTTTCTAAACTAGTCAGTACAGACATTTGCATTTCACAGTAATATGTAATATTCTTTCATCACTAATAAAAAGAAACTGAAGAGTACAGTTAACAGGGCTTGCATGTCTTCATTAATGTTGTTGATTCTAGATGTTAGTGTGCATATTGCAATTCATCATAATAATTTGAAAATACAAAATCTGTACATAGTGTGCTGGGTTCATCAGATAACAGTATGTGCAGTCCAACTATAAAAGCCTACAGTATGACAACTTTAAGCTCAAGTAATCAGGCTGTGATTAAAAAAAACACAAATAATGAGCAGATAATTATTATGCACAGAAAACGACCTCTGCATGGAGGCTATTTTTTAAAATCCCTTTCTTTCTTCTTCTATTTTTAAGTCCTCCACCTTTAGTCTAATTTCCAAACCAAAGTTGACAGATAAGTGTGTTGGGATAAGGTTTATCTTGTTTATTTTGAAACTTGTATTTGCATTATGAAACAGTCAAAACAGAAAATACAATCATGGAAACATTACACGTACCGAACACTATTGTCAATAGTAACTTCAATGAGAAGAGCAGTCGAATCAGAGAAAATGTCATGTTTTTATCTAATGTGCATGAAACCGTACAAGACACAGTAAATCATCTGCTATTTGATTGGCTGTGAGTTAGAAAACATGCAAATGCATTGAAGGTTATCTCATGTAATGCATCATATTTGTTACTACGGTAACAGCCCGCTCTTTTCTAATTTTTGCAAAGATCAAAGCCAAATTCTTCCAATCCTCCTGAAATATGGGATGCAGTTGGGACTTCAGAAATACATTGCACTGTGGGTCTGACGCTGCTTCAAGGAAACAAAAACAATTCATTTTCATATCATAATTATGCCGATGACACTCACATTTACACATCTATTTCATAAAAGGAGTATTGTCTTATAGATTACCTGATAAATGCACTGACAGAATCAATGGTGGGGTGTACTGAAATTGCCTCCAATAAAAGTAAAATAATATATTTTGGTGCCAAAGTAAAGACAGAAAGGTGCTCATCTTAATTTTCGATCACTGAATCGTAATGGATTATGGATGGATTAAACAGCCATCAGAATGTATGTTTGAATACGATTTAGAAGAGTTAATCCATGCTTTTATTTCTAGAATACTTGTAATGAGCTTTAATCTGGTCTTTCTAATAAAGCGCTCAGACAGCTGCAGCTCATTCAGTCCTAACAAAGACCACTTCGTTTCAATTGTCAAATTTGTCAGAGAGCTGAGGAACTGAGTTACTGCTCCTTTATAAATCACTAAGTGGTTTGGGACCAGAATACATCTTGGATCTTCCTTTCTAAACCTCGGATGTTGGCACCGGTCTGGTTGTTCCCAAAATTAAATCCAAACATGGTGAAACTGCCTTTAGTGGCTCTGCTGCACATATTTGGACCTTGTGAGAGACCTGGGACTCCCTCAGCATTTAGAAATTTTAAATCAAAGCTAAAAATGCATCTGTTTGCCAGTGGGTTGTTGCTAAACCTGCTCTTATTTAATTCTTCTTGTATTTTCTGTTGTTTTAGTAGCAAAGTAAAGCACTCTGTATTAAATGTGCTGTGCTGACGGGCCTTAAATTTGATGGAAGATTTTATTATTATCTATAGAGCCATATTGGCATTCTGCCCGTTGGTCATTTGTCTATTTTTTATGTTTGATTTTTATTCCACATTAGACATTTTAATTTCATTAAACCCACTTTTTCACATTTCACAGCGCCCCCTAATGCCCGAAGCATTCTGTGTTGCTGTGAAACTCAATTATGAAATATGTTGACTCTCACAATACCCGCAGTAACAGATTGCAGGTAATTTGGGGATTAAGGGCGCTATTTCATTATTATTATAGTTATTGTAATTATCATGTTGTTGTTGTTGTTGTTGTTGTTATACTATAAATCATCAGCGCCAGTGGGCTGTGCAGCTGTATACCTAGCTGCCTTAAGTCTCTTCTTTAAAGGCAGGAATGTAAATCCAGAGGGATTAGTGAGAAGCCACTGGGCTGTAAACCCTTCAGTAGCTCTCCAAGGGGTCTCTGCCTCAGTGCGTAAAGTTGGGACTGGGCTCCGGACGCACAGCGCAGCACTTATTATCCCACAGGCTCCATGTGCGTCACCTCTGCGGGACACTTGGATTTCGGATATTTTGATGCCACTACCCGCGCGGGTGACTGACAGATGAAAACACCGGCGTTTTGCTGACCTGAAGGCGTTTTTTTACTCGAGCGGATCATCTGTCCCGGAGCGCAGAGGGGACATGGGTCAACTTTATGGTGCGACCCTTTTACCATTTGGCGCTATCTGTGTGGTTTTCCTGTGGGAATCCGGGGCCAGCTCCATCAGGACGACGCTCGCAGTGGACACCTCGAGGTAAGTCTCGCGGACTTGATTAGAGGAGCCTTAAAGACGCGGAGATATTCTGTGACTGGACGGCGGTGCGTCCACCTCATCCATACGTTTGATTAAAGTTTGATCGGGGATGTATAGCGGTTAAAAAGTGTCGGGTTTCCATCAGGAAAAAGCCTTAACAAAAGGTCTCAGACACAACATTGATTTGTAAGTTTCCTGAATCAGAGTTTCCCGGTGACCGACGAGATCAATGTGAGACTGAAGCTCCGCAAACATCCGCTCCGCTCCGTTAGTTCGTAATGGCCGCTTACGTAAAGTCAGAAACCGGCACCTCACTGTCAAATTAGCACACGGTGGGTGCCAGGAACCATAATGGAGTTTAGTCTGTGTTTTATTGGTTTCTGCTCCTTACGACACACTGTGCGAGCAGCCTGTCACAGAGGAGACCCCTGCATGACCCGCCGCAGCGCGTCCAGGCCAGTGCGATTTCCGAGGACGCGCAGAAGGCAAAGGGGATCTCCAAATGGTTGGAATCGGTCGCGGTGCGGTGGGCCAAATGTTCCCCGCGCTCAGACACAACATGACAGATGCTGCTGAGGTGCCCGGAGACTGCAGGTCAGGAGGGGAGGAGAGGATGTGAGCGGAGCACATGCACCCAATCCAGCAGTGTTAGTTTTGGTGTATATGCGTTTTTTTTTTGTTTTTTTTTTGTTTTTTTTTTCCACTTTCTTAAAAAGAAAAAAAAAATGCAATCACACGCCCCTCCGATTTATGCTGTAAAGGTTTAGTTTAAACATCACATTCTGTCACAATCCTATACTGTAATTGATGGAGCCTTGATGGACTGTAGACATGTGGCTGTTGAAGCCTTTAAGAGTCTTTACAGTCTGTAGGTCTACACTGTTTCACTGACATTGCCTGTGGCTGTAGAATTTACATTAATGAGCCCAGACTCGTTTCTTTTTGTATATGTTGTTATTTTGGTTTACATCTTGATATTCACAATGTAGGCTATATTTAATGTCATTCCCATGGCATTTCCTGCTGTGAGAGCTAAGAGCTAGACCAATAAATCAGCCAGGCTAATATATGGCACAGCTTATCACAGATATATCGGTTTCGGTATTTTTTTTCCAGCTATAAGTAACACAGGACAGAAATGCCAAATATGTGTTTGAGATCATGTAGTAACAGAGTCCACGTTGTGTAGGTTTTCCAACGGAGAGCACTGACATGTTTTGTCCCACTCAGTAGATCTCGGTCACAATTCTTTAAATCCAAATTTAGGAAATCCTTATTGAAAATCGTGGTTTATGTTATGTGCTTGAGAGCATAATTTTAGTCCCTCAATATCAATGTCGATAACAGCCTCAAAACTCAAACGCCATGTATAATGTTCAGAGGAAATAGGGACTTTTTAGCCAATCGTGTCCGCCTACCCCTTGATGCACTGGGCAGCGACCAGGTGTACCTGTTTAAAACTTTGAATATGGGGGACCCCTGGTGGCCTCAGGATGCCGACCATGGACTCTTCGTTGCAGGTCATTCCCCATCCCTCTCTCCCCATGTTTCATGAGTACGCGTAAAAACTGCGGGAAAACAGTGTAGAAAGTCAATCACGTTTGTTTCCATGTGTCTTTCTTCTCTCAGAGGGGAGTGTCCAGATAATAAGATCTTGACCGTGGAGTATCCCTGTGTCGGCGCTGGGGGGAAGAACAGCACTTGTTTCAGGTAAGTGTCCCTTGGTTCACAGCTGAGGGTTTCCACAGGGTCCAATAAGCCTGAGCCACTGAGCGAAACCACAGGGAGTTACTGTACTTTATACATTTATATTTTGGTATCCAGCTGACTGTCATTCCCAGAACAGTGTTTTGTTGTAGGGAGGATTGAACCTGAAACTTTCTAGGGGTATGGAACGGTTTCTGTAACCACTTAACCACCCCGCTGTGTCATTTCCAGAACTCCACACAGTATTTCCCCCTTTTGGAAACATTATATCCACTTGGGAGAGAAAAACAATAATTTCTTGAAGATCATCACTCAGACATCGAATGCTGATCCACACTGAAGTTTTTAAAAGTGTTGTAATTTGTCAACCAGCAGCAGCTACACTTTAAGAAGTCAAGATGAGCAATTTTTACTTTCCTCGAACTGCAGTTTTCATCTGCACTGAGCTGAATTCCACCAGCCTGGCTCTGTGACAGTAAAACAGAACTCGAACTTGAACTTTCTCAGCTTGGGTCCAGAGCAAAAAACATTTAGGGAAAGCATCCCCCTCAGGGAGTTAGGCCTGCATCATAACCTAAAATGTAGAAGCAGTCCGACAGGAGAGGACGGGATTAGTTATTTTTATTGCACTGTATCCATTCAGAGGAAGACGTGGACTTCAGAATCCTTCTAGTGATTACCAGCACCAAATTTGGTTGAAATATTAAGTCATCAGTGAATAGAGAAGTGTCTATTGTGATTCAAACTAGGGCAAATACAACAAAGATTATATAAGAGGGGAAGACAGGGCAGTTTTTGAAGGTATGAAATATTTCTTGATGAAATTGGTTCCTTTCTTGCTCTTCTTTCTATTACACACAGTCTCCCGGGGTCTAATTTAAAAAAATATCCCTTGATATCATCTTGAAACATATGTCGAACGAAATAAATGAATTCAGTGCAGACATTGAGGCAGGTTGTAAGACTTTTAGCTCATAATACATCATACGCAATGGGACAAAATTAATTCAAATCACTCATTTTGACTTTTAGATAACTTTCTTCTGAAGCCAAACTTTGGCTTGGATTTGGTTGTTGGCGTAAGAAGATCCTTTAATAAATGAGGCACCATGTCTGGTGTGAGGCCAGACCATCTGATCTGTTTACTGTCAAGGTTAGACTGTAACAGGCTCTGCATCATGTTTCATTTCTGGCTCTACAAGACACGTGTGGTGCTGGAGGAGGTGGTTTAGATGAGGTTGTATTTTCTTCGCCGTGTTTCTCAAGGCAGTTCAGCACAGACCTGGATCAAATTGATTTTGCAAATAACTTCAGGGGCGACCACATTGGTCCATTGTGTCTGTGCATAAATATTACTTTCAGTTGAGTTTCAATGAAGTCAGTATGTTATCCAGACAGGGCTAATGAAGCGTCCATCACATATTTCCATCATTTTACACAGACTCAAGTTTAAGTTTGTTTGGATGGATGTGACTTCTTGCTGTATGTCTGAGGCCAGTTTCACAAACCCCACTCCCTTTAGTTAACAAGTGAAAAAGGTACATATGAATTATGTATTGCCGAAGGGTGCATATATGTACAGCGAATGGTTAGCTGCCGGCTCATTAAGGCCTACAGTTAATGACCCAAAGCACACACAAAAATAGACAAGTTACCAATTTAAATGAATATATATACAATTTACACAAGTATACACAAAGTTAACAGAGCACCACTGAAATTAGCTGTTTGGTCTTTCCCTGCCTCAAGAAAGCATAAGTAATATGGGGTGGGGTGAATCGGCTCCATTTCTGTGTATCTATTGTTCTGGCCATTTCGTGTTCTTATTCTGTCTTCGCCGGAGGTCAGATTTCAGCCACGCCAAGCCAAATATACATGGTTCGTACCCAGATTCTGATTGATGTGAGTGTGTGCGTGAGCTTGCATGTTTATGTATGAGTCTATATGAATTGTCTCTGTCTTGTCTTGCTGGCTGTTACAGCAGGTTTTATGATGATAAGAGTTCATTTTCCGCTGCTTTCTGAACCCTCTCTCTCTAAACACTCTCAGCTGGGACTGATGGGCTCCACTGAACTATAAACCATCCTTTCACTTGATTGGCATGTTGTTCTGGAAAAGTAATACTTAGCTTTTGTCCCTTTTTTTGTATCTGTAGGGTACCACCCCAATGACAAACGTTTGTTTTTTTGTATGGCCTTTTCGTGCCTTTTTTTCTGAGAATGTATGCCTGTAGAGCTTTTCACTTCACAGAATATATCTTAAGCAGTTTACAGTGATAACAGATAAATTGTTAGTCATTTTTTAAACAATCGGTTCTTGATTTCAGCCAGAGGAAGATAAAATCAGGCTTCTCATTTGTAGTCAGTGACCATCGATTTTGCCAACTGAAATGAAAAATGCAGATTTTAGCTTGTTTTTAAGTAATTCACTTTTTAAGTCAGTTGAAAATTGAAAAAACTTCCCCAAATCCACAAAGAGCATAACAGATCTCCTTATCAATTTTTTACACTTTTGCTCTTGTATTTTTGGTTTTGAAAAGTCACTACCCTCCACCCTCTTAGATCCCGAGTATTGTTTTTACTACTCGCAATGCAACGCATGAGGAGAAATCCCAAGCTTGACATGACTGCCGTGTGTAGTCACGGTTGCTAAATTAGGATTGGACAGTTGAGGTTTTTAAACTGTATTTGACCCAGACCTGATCAGCCTTACAGTCTAATCTCCACCCACAGAGAGGCAGGACATTTTCCAGGAATTTGGGGTTTTCTACTCTTATTTTTTCACAGGGCACTTATTCTCTCTCATATTCAAATAATCTGGGAAAAGCAATATTTCTAGAGTTTTGATTGGAGATGACATGTTAACCACTTGGAAAAATTCACACCTTCCAAAAAGAAAGTGGGCTTAGTTGCTATCAAAACAGTGAAGCAAATTACGGTGCTTATGGTACTTAAAGTATGGCAGCGGTCAAAATGAGGCTTGAGATTTTGTGTAAAGGATCCTTTGATGTTCAAGAAAAGTCTAACAGTGATATTTAAGGAACACTAAACAGTTTCTTATGATGATTTATTTGTCCAAATAGAAACTGCCTTCATTAGATTTGTCCAATCTGTTGTCAGCTCACTCTGACACAGCTCTTAATGTGGCTTTTAACGTTGCAGATCTTCTCGGCCTCGCCGTCATCTTCTTTTGCTGCACTCAGTGTGCGTTGCTGTCTGACTATTTGCTAAATGCCTAAAATGTAAACGTAATGTCCCTGTCTCAGAGGGTTTTGTGGTGTTGTGCAGAAGTAAACCCTCACTGCTCCCACCATCTGAACAAAGACCTTGCCGGCCGCAGGTCTCCTCCTCCTCCACTGTGGTTTTCACAGCGATGGGGGTGAATTGGCTCCATTTCTGTGTATCTATTGTTCTGGCCATTTCATGTTCTTATTCTGTCTTCGCCGGAGGTCAGATTTCAGCCACGCCAAGCCAAATATACATGGTTCGTACCCAGATTCTGAGTGATGTGAGTGTGTGCGTGAGCTTGCATGTTTATGTATGAGTCTGTGTGAATTGTCTCTGTCTTGTCTTGCTGGCTGTTACAGCAGGTTTTATGATGATAAGAGTTCATTTTCCGCTGCTTTCTGAACCCTCTCTCTCTAAACACTCTCAGCTGGGAATGATGGGCTCCACTGAACTATAAACCATCCTTTCACTTGATTGGCATGTTGTTCTGGTTTAAATAACCTGCAAGACTCATTACTGCAGTAGATAACACCCATAATATCACGCTACAGAATGTGAGCTCTTACTCAGATTAAGCAAGGGATGATGATAAATGTCATAGAGACATGATTGGCTTTTATTGGTTCCATACTTTATGCTACTTTTGTTGCTACAATGATCTGTCTCTCCCAGTGGGATCATTATGGTTTTGTATTCCATAGTTTCCTTTAAGTTCATAAGCAGTGATCTGTTTCAATACTATAATCATCATACTGAATGCCATCCCAGCAGTTACATTTGGGCATGTTTGGGATGTCATGAGAGGAACTTTTAATGTTCATGTGAGGTCGACTTGTACAGGCTGACGAGAGACAGCCAGTGTTATCAAGCAAATGTTTGCACTGGAATCCACTTAACTGAAATGGGAAGATAATAAGGCTGGAACAATGAGCCTTGATTAGGAATTATGTTGTTTGTTTCATGTTTTTTAAGAGGTAAAATAATCAGTAAGAGCTGTGAAGTAGTAAGTGATTTAGAGTAGAGATGTTTAGTCGAAAATGAATCACATTTTGTCCTTTTTTAAAGGGAGACTAACTTTTTGAAAGAAGAAATAACATCTTCATTCTCTTAAAAATAAGACGTTGACTTCGTCTAATTATAAATAGAAGGATGTTCTGTCTGTCCCTCTGTCTGTCCTTCTATTTTTTCGAACCACCGTTCATCCGTTCGACTTTACAACGGTTCTCAAGAAAGCTGAGAAACATCGCCTTGCAGAGACAGAGGCCCCCCCCCCAACCTTACCCTTTAACTCTTGTGCCTTAAGTGAGAGGATCTAACCAAGTGAAGACAGTTATTAAATTAGGATCATGTGTCCATATTATTTCCACTTCCACTTCTCCCACTTTACTTTCTCTTTTTAGCTTTCCTCCACAAACGCATACCTACAGTACCAAAGAGTCCAACTCAGGCTGTATTCAAGAAATAAATAAATCAGGGTTAGAAAAGAGGAATGATTTCTCTTGAGAATTTCTTGTCTTTGCCTCCAGGAATATCTCAAGGCTGAGTCACACAGGATTTTTCATTTTGGCAGAATTTTTTTAATCTGAAGCTTCTTTGCGGGGGTCTCTTTTATCATTACACTGTTGGCCCCTTCCACACATTTCTGCTTTCAAATTCACTTTTCATCTGTTATACATGAGGTCCTCACTCGCTCACTTTCCACACATACAAGTACACAGATACAGATGTGCTTGACCTGACTCCATCTTTACCAGCATCACTAGAGATTTAGGGCTCTTCACTGCTGACATGGTTTACCAAGTTGGCCATAGATTTGAACCACAACCACTTCCTGTCTTGACTCCTTATACTACTCATGCAGGGTTCGATTTGTCAACATGTGATTGCGTGCTGACTTTGGTCAGAAGGCGGGATGGCCTCTTCACTACTAGCATTCACATGTGTGTCATATTTGGATTGTGTCCACATCAGATATACTGTAACTGCACTCTGTTTCCAAAATACAGTTTGGACGAGCGTGTTTTTCTGATTTCCACCCTTTAAAAAAAAGCTGCACATGTGTCCTGAAAATCCATTTTATTGAAGTATTCTATCCAAGTTTTTTTCCCGCTGTTTCCTGGGTACATGTGGATGGAAGTTTATTTCAGTGTAACTGTGTGGTTTAAGAACTCTCAATCCCTCCAGGAATTAAAACAAAATTAACTAATCACTCCTTTCTTTTCACGAACCCTTTAATACTTAAGCAACAAATGGTCAAATTGGAAGAATGTTTGCAATTCTTTCCACATAAAGCAATCCAGTTCAGAACCATTGTTACAAGCCAAGGCAGAGCACACCACAATTCAACCAGAGTAATCCAACTTTCTCTCCAACCAAAGTGGTCTTCTCAGGCAAACCTTCATTCCCAAACTGCATACCGCTTTTAACAAGCACCAAAGAAAATGCTGCAACTTGAATCCTAACTTTTAGACACGATACAGGGATGGCAATGTCTGTCTGTCTGTCAGTCCATTAGTTGGTCCAAAACGTATTGGTTGGATTGCCATGAAATTTTGTTCAGACATTTGGTGATGCTCTGATTTTTTCTCTTATGCCACGATGAAGTTGAAATTTGTGGTTTTGGGTGAAATATCCACAACTATTGGACAGCTAATGACATTCCCATCAGTCTCAGCTGTACTTTGTGGTCAGTGAACTTAACACCCTTTACTAAGCTGGTGAACATGGAACTGTGCACTGCTGTGCCTAAGCACTGCCTCACAGAGCATTGCTGTAGACTTTTAGTCTGTTTCAGTCATCATATAGTTGTATTACCAAAGAGAGAATGACTCAATACATTAACATTGTGCTGCCAGGTGTGTCTCTGACCACCTGTACTGATGATTTGGATTGTGTGGTCCCTCACATTGTGTGTTTCATTGACACCTGTAATTTGCAAGACCACATGAGCTTCAAATTTATACTTGTTTGCTTTAAGTCAGTGAACATTGTTGGGGGCTTTGGGAATTTGTTTGTTTGTGTCTTTGTTGGGTTGAGTTGCTGGGCCACAGCTTTAGACTTTGCTTTGTCTTTTATGCAATCTGTATGGCTTCCTAAAGGGGTTATTGAAGGTTAGCTATTTGTTTGCTGATCACTACACATCAGTTGTTCCCTCTCTTCGCTCCTCATACAGGCCGTGCCAGCTCATGTAATCATTCAGTCTCGGACATGAAGGCCTGTCACGAAATGCCTGGAAAGTGGATACCAGTGGTTTTGAGGGTCATGCCACAGTGTATGTTTATAGCATAATTCGAACATCCTGCAAACTAAAGTTCAGCGTGTGTTCTTAGTTTTTTTTTGGCCAGAAAGGATGAGTTGGAAATGATAAACACCTAGTTAACATGTGTGGAAACTCAAAAGTGGTGAGTAAGAGGCGTAGATTCCTTCCCAAGCACCAAGTCAAAGTCCAAACCCCCCCACCCACTGTTGCCCTGTGTGTCATCCAGAAACATTCAAAGTGTTCATTAATGAGACCCGACTCATGGCCTGGACTCCATCTCCACTCTACAGCTTCTCTCTTTCTTGTCGGACTCAGGTTCTCTGTTTTGCTATGGAGAGACAGAAGCCAGGCCTCCACCTAGTAGCCGGTGTATCAAATCCGGGGTTGAGGTCAGGTCAAATGAAATAAACAACAAGTTTCTTACATGCTAAGTGTCGTTTTGAAGTGCACTTAATTACAGAACATCGACAGTTGTGAGTTTTGCGCTAACCAGAGAAGGTCAGTGAGGTTATGTTGAGAAACTGATCCTGTCCGTGTCCTTGTCAAAAGTGGTCATGTCTTATCATTTTAAGGCAAAAGAAATGCGCGTGACGGGAAACACTTTAGTCTGTCATGATTTGCTCCTTGAGTGCCAGCATTCTATTTGTAATTCCACCTCTTTGGACCGTGGTGTCCTTGGACGGGGGAGGATGAGGCCACGGGGGAGCATCTCTGGTGTCACGGTCCCTCTGAGAGATGAGGATGTGTAAAGCTTCAGCAGTTAAACCTCTGACGCAGAGTCTGCTTCCAGGGTGAATGATATCCCGATGATTGAACGTCTAACTGACACAAGGATTGACTCTCTAGGATGACTGAATAACATAGTGAAAGCTGTTGGCTGAGATCCAAGCCTGTATGGTGTATTTTGTATGTGGTGCATGTGTGAGAGTCTGAATTTTGGCCCTTGACACCTTTAGTGCAGGACTTAAGATAAAGTAGCGTTATCTCAGAGTCTTAAGCTCCCTCTCATCTCCTTTGATTCCTTCTGGACTTGGCTCTCACCTCAACTCTACTCACAGCTAATCTTCCCTCATAAACACAAACACACATCCATACATGTCATTGTGAAACCCCAGTGTTAGTAATAAGGATGCATCGCTAAGCTGCAAACTTGTCAGAAAGTGTGAAGGAAAAAAAAAAAACGTTCCAAAACAGGCCACAGAAAGCAGGACTCAATCAAAAATAAAGTGCATAAACAAAAGAGCCATCAGCAGTACAGAAAAGATCAACAGCACCGCAGATAAGATATAAAATAAACTGAGGTAATTAGTTGTCCAGTTACCCGAACACTGACACGACAGTCATTGAGACTAACAAGACACATACACAGTAAACAAGGCAGATAAATACATGAACAAGCATGCTGACATCATGGGGACTTTCATGCAGTCATCAACTTGCTAAATTAGTCTACTAGAAATGTGCACAGTTACTCCAGCTTTTCAACAGTGATACAAAGCCTGTCACTCATAAATAGAAAAGCTGATCGTTTATTTGAAAGTTATCTGACACTTGAAACACAGAAGAGCTCTCTTAACACAGTCCTGATCCCACTAACTACTTCTGGCTTAATGCTCTGCAGGGTTGTGGCAAAAAAACAAATGGATATACCATAGTTTCTCAACCTTGGGGTTTGGTGCTCACGTGGGGCCGCTTGGTATGCAGGCCGAGATATGGGAGACTTCTTTTATTACCCTGTGTGACCGGGCATTTTCAGTCTATGCATCTCAGCTTTGGAACAACCTGCCTGAGTATCTCAGGCTAGCCGGCTCTTCCTTTTAAATCACCATCACCACCAACCTAAATCATCTTTTATCAGAAAGCCTTTTCTTAAAATAATAACTTTATTTTTATCCTGTTTTGTTTTGAGTTATAAGTTTTTGTTTGCTATTATTATTTTTACTACAAAACACACCTAAATTCACAAAACAACTTGCGAGATAAGTTTGAGCAGTCCTGTATTACACACTCATCGCCCAGCAGGTGTTTTTCTCAGGAAAAATCTGCAAAAATTTGCACAGCAGGGTAAAACTACATGAAGGTTGCAGATGTAGAAAAGTAAAGTAAAGGTGAAGGGGGGGCTTTGGAATCTGAGGCATTTTTTTGATCCAAACGAAATAAAGCTGCACCCTGGCAGGCGAAGTCTCCTTAGCGGGGGGTTCGCCTGGAAAACCACGTAACGGTCTTTCAAAAAGAGCGACAAGGGGAAATCAGAGCAGGAGGGAAAGCTGCTGAGTGTTTTCTCACTCTCCTGTAATTGGCTTCCCACCTAGATGGGGACATGTGATGGGCTGCTGACTGGGGCTCGGCTGACGGGCGCTGTCAGTGGATCAGACGCTCAGCAGGAGAACAGCAGCTCTGCTTCGTACACATCGACATTAACTTCACTTCACGCTCACTCTTTAATCCCCTCTCATAGTCTTTCCTCCCATTCTTGTCTTTTTCCATCCGTTTTTATTGCTCCCTCCTCTCGTCCTCCTACATGTCCATCCATCCTGCCCGTCTTTCTTCCTTGTTTGTCTCCATCTCTCTGCTGTGTCGTTTTCTCTTTTTATTCATCTTTTTCCAGTTTATACTTCCTGTCACGCTCTCTGTGACTCACCTTTACTCTTCCTTGTGTGTTTCTCTGTCTTCTGTTCCTCTCACATCCGACTCCTCTTAGTTTATCTCTTTGGATCAGAAACATCACTCTTTTTATAAATACAGAAATACCAGGAATGTCTCCTGGCCAATTGGTCCCAGATAGCATGAAATATGGAGCACCTGCTTCCTTCGTGTGTAACAATGCTTTTCAGTCTAACTAGCTGCCTTGCGTGTAGTCTGATGTTATTTACAGTAACAGGGATTTTCCCTCTCCCATAGCACCTGAATTTACCATGATAGATTGCACAGATTAACTAGACGGGATTGACATATGTTTACTGCTGCTAGTGCTCAAACTGGGTCAGTACAAAAGTATAGGTTTTAACTTTATTTTTGTTCATTTGTATTTTAGTGCTTTACAATACTGGTTAGCTAATATCCATGTCAATGAAAGGAACTGCAAATTGTCAGTGTCTCTTTCCCTCCCTGTGTCTGAAAGACAGATGCAGAGACAGAAACAGGCCGAATGTATCACATCACTGAAGTGCTGTTCATCTGTATCTGGTTGTAAAGACAGAGGGCTGCTTTCTATAGCAGGTGATGAGAAGCAGGCATGTGTGTGTGTGTGGGTGTGTGTGTGTATGTGTATGCTGGTGTGTGGCTCGTACTATACACTGTAGGGCCGAACGTTGAGGGCCCGCTGGGATCTGCAGTCAGAGGTCCCCCTCTTACAAGCCATGAAACAAGCTATTATATTGCTGCTATCGCTGAGAGTATGATGTTCAAGTTTTCCTCACTTGTTTTGAAAATTTGCATCTGTATTTTCGTCTTTCAAGTGCTGCTTATACATTATCATATCATATGTCAATAATAATATAGGCTAACTCACACACTCATTTCACCAGCAGCCCAAGTGGCTTGTCCTCCAGTGATAGGATTAATACAAAAATGAACAATATAAAAAAAAACAATAAACAGTGAAATTAGGTGCTGAACACCGTTATGTCAAACAGTAGGAAACTAGTGAAGAATGGAGAGAAGTGATTTGAGTTTGGTCTGAAGCAGGTAACAAGGACCAGATGCCTGCATCAGTGTGTTTGTCTGGACATACTGTATGTTTATGAGTAGTATGTGAATTTATGCATGATGTTGTTATGTCTGGATTGAATATCACCACATTTGATACCTTTGTGTATGTGTGTGTTTGTGTGTGAGTGTGTGTGTTTATGTGAGCATGCGCGTACACAGGTGCACATAAATGAGATCACTCTTTACGCTTGTAAACGTGTGCACAAGAGTGGATGTGTATGAAGTCTTGAGTGGGAGAACATTTGATATAATGTAAACATTTATGTGTGCACATATGTACATATTGCCTGTGTGTTCTGCTGATTGAATTCCCTCCAGCAGCCGTCTGCTGTTTATCATCCAGAGGATTTTAGTGAGGCACTGACAGCTCTGTCTTCAGCTCAGTCCTCATCATTAACACAAATTAATTTCTTCAGCCTTCAGCCCGGGAGCTCAAAGCGTTAAAATGCTCAGTGAAATGCTTTCGTCAAGTTGAAAACGTACAAATTGTTTGCACTGCATCTAGAGTCCACAGGGGCATCCTATTCAAACTATCACTCTCTTTTCTCCCTTCCTCACTGTATATTTTGGATGGTGATCAACAAACCACAGGCTGTGGGAAAAGTAACCTGTTCCTTTTGCTCACACTTGGAGTTGACACAAGATTCTTTTAGCGAAGCTATACCACCACGAATTTTGCTTTTTCATTACACTGAGAAGCACTTGTGTGCTGTCCTCTATCTTCATTTTCTCAGAGAAAAACTTTTACGAGGCCTTTGAGTTACGCTTCCTGTGTTTAATGGAGGTATAATTGTCTTTGTAGAGCTGCAAACCAGAGTCGGACCTCCCAAAAAACTCCTGTCATCATCTTCCATCTTATTCTGATTAGTGCGCACCTGAACGGCCCTCTGGACAAGCACAATGGCTGTTTTTTTTTTTTCATCTGTTTTGCGAACAATCTGCTCTAGATTAGCTCTTTTCAGCCCTTTTATGGCTACGCTGTCACTGTCAATACCTCACCGAGCCCAGCGGGGTGCATGTTCCTGTACACATGACGCTTTGTCTCATGGAGCAAAATTGAAAACGGGGAGAGTAGTAGGTGTGGTGCGTAACAGCTGGGGAGTCAAACTGTTATAAATCTCTCAGTACCCTCCAAGATTTTTCAACATCAAGGCCATTTAGAAGACTTGGAAAACCTTCTTGGTCTTATCAGTCCATTACTGTGAGCCTCAGTTACAGTCTCTAGTGGGATTTTCAGTAAAAGGTCCTCCTTTAAAACAGCTTTCCTGTCTGGCATGAAATCTCAACCCGACACATCATTAAGAGGGATCTGTCGTTAGCTTGACCCCACGGCTTAGCTGCTCTCACTCACCCTTATCTTGCGTTCACCCTTCTGACTTTGGTCACTGTTTCCTCTCCTCTGTGTTCCCTTATCAGTCTCTATCAGACCATCACTCACTATCTCCTGTACAATTCATTCAGCTAAAGTGTGTTTTATTGGCGTTTATATGTAACACTATTTAAGCATCCAAGTTAAAATAAGTGTTACTTTTGACAGCTTCTCTCTCTGTCAAAGACACATACTAATGTGACACATTCTGCCAACCCACAGCTGGGTTTTCATCCATTTATGTTTTATGCCAATATTTCATGCCAAGCGATTATACAATGAATAATGATGGAAACACATTGGTCTGGTAAATAGCGATATTGCAATATTTCCTGTGGCTTCCTAGATACTTTCACAGCATCGGCAGGAGGCAGTAACATCTGGTATCATTGGGCCAGTGAGTAACTCAAAGTCTGTTTGGCCTAAAACATTACAGCCGTTACAGACATTACGATGCCATCTGTAAAATATTTGACAGAAAGAAATATGTTTAGCTGAAATGCAAGATCAATAATGATCAATACTAAGGTTGTCAAAAGTATCGATACTTGGATACTTTTTCAATACCACGTGTTCAAAACGATAGGATCCCTGTTAATTATATATTCGATTGCATCGAAAGTACAGAAGCTATAAAAAACAGATCTACAGTCTGATTTTTGACCCAAGGTTGCACAGATGAAACAAGGGGGAAGAAAATCAACTGCTCCTCAACCTTTGGCTGTTATGAAATTCTCTCCAGCAACAAGCAGGCAGCACTATGTGCATGTGGTTAAAGAAAATAATTATCCTATTGTGTTTTTTTTTTTGTTTTTGTTTTTGTTTTTTGTCGTGGTATCAAAAGAGGTATCGAGTATTGTTTTCTTATACTAGTTTTGTATTGAAGTTTAAAATTCTGGCATCGTGACAACCTTAATCAATATCAAGAACTCCGTTATGATTTGGATGTGTTTAGTCAGGAAAGCATTGATTCACTTCAGTGAAACTGATGGAAAAGTAGTCTAATTTACACTTTATTTTTGGCAACATTTTGAATATTTACACCCATTTTTCTGCGTAGAAATATAGCTGGAAACATAGCATGTCTGTGAATCCCACCACATGTCCTCTGAGTGTTCTTTGCTATCAGGTACAGTAGGATACTAGACCTCTATATTTCTGTAGACTTGGACAGACCAGATGTGTGTCTGTCATAGAGAGCAGCTCAGAGGGTCAGAGATGCCACATTCCTGCGGTGATACTGAGCCTGGACAGGGTCACAGAGACCACTGGGAGAGCTCTGTCTGTCCTGAGACGATCAAGACTTGTTCATCATGAAATCCTTCCTTTAAATGTCTTGAAACACATGAATATCAGGCAACAATAAACACGTTGCCCCATAAATGTTCCAGTGTCTTAATGGCAGAGCACTTACAAACCCATCGTGTTCTAACCTAAAACCACAGTACTTCTGAGCCAATTTGAAAAGTTGGCATGTGAAAGTGTAAAAAGGCATCATTAAAATTTGGTCTGTGGTTCCTGGGAAATCATGCATGAAAAAACAATGTAGGGTAATTTACAAAATGTCACAATGAGGCGGGCGAGATGCTGCATCATTCTCAATCATGCAGGTTTGGTTGGAAATCTGGTCTGTGGTGTGAGGTTTGGTGTGTAAAAATAAAAAATTGCTGAAGAGGGGTCTGGTCTGTTTTAATAACCCTGCCAATTAGATGATTCCACTTATTTATGTGATGAATGTTAATGTGATCCTGATGTCTTGTCATCACATAAGGTTGCCAGGTTTGGTACCGTTACGCCTGCACAGGAACATATAACAAACAGGGAGGATGGACAAACTGTTGTTTGTTTTCAATAGCTACAGCACGAAACTCCCTCTGTTAATTTAAGTCACATACTCTAAAATTCACTTTCTAGCCAAAGTTCAGAGTTGATAGTCCATGTTTTCCTGGAAACCTTACGGTGTGGACAAGCCTCCAGGAAGTCACTGCATCTGGCCAAGAAATAGTTACAACATGTAACTCCTTGTAAAACCAATAATTGTTGTTTTTACATTTCTGTTTGTGTGCAGATTAAACAAAGGAGATACAGTGTGTTACAGTGTGAGCTTTAAGTGTGTTGGCAGGCGGATTCTTTAACTTTAAAGAATGCCAGGCTAGCTGTTTCCCTCTGCTTCCAGTCTTTATGCTAAGCTAAGCTAATCACCTCCTGACTCCAGGTCAATACTTAGTGTACAGACATGAGAGTGGTATCAAAATATTGAGCTATTCCTTTAACATCTAAAGATGAAGTAAGAAAGAAAGAAAGACAGTAAAGGCAGGAAAATGCTGCTTTCTGTCGCAACATTAAGTTCAGCCAGCTCCTTCCACAAGTTAGCACAAACACTAATCCCTCAGCACTCATTGGTCTTTGAGTGTGTCTGTTCAGATGTCCAATAGATTTATCAAAATCGTTCTATAGCCCTGCAATGATGACAGTGGGAAAATTATTGTAAGGAACGAAAGGTTAAAGGGTGTTTTTAAAGAGGGGGTCAGGATGGGAAAGTGGCAGGAGAGTGATGGAAAGATGAGGCGAGTGGGGAGAGGTGAGGCATAACAGAGGGGAGGAGGAGTGCAGGTCAGCCTGTATTCTGGTGGAAGTGGTTCAGACCTCCTGTGCTCCTTCTCAAAGCTTCCTCTGTTGGGCCAGAGCTCTGATGTTTCCCCCGAGGCCTGGGCCCTGGAAGTGGGCTGGCAGAGCAAATAAACAGAGAGGAGGCGCTCACGCTCGCCACACTAACACCTTCACGTGTGTATACTCACACGAGTTTCAAAAGAATACACACACACGCAATTAAACACTAAAGCTGTACATGCGGCTGGGCGCAACACCTTCACACCTTTAGGAGTAAGCTTATGTAGAGGCTGGTTTTGGTTTATTCGTGGAGACAGAACCTTCGAGACCATGAGGGGATTTTTTGGGCGTTTTGGACATTTTAAATAGATTTTTAATCAAAAGTTGGAATTGACATTTATTGGTTGTATTTTTAGACAAATGGGTGGAAAAGTACAAAATAGTTTCAGTATAAATGTGCTTTCACTGGGATTTAAAAAACACACAAAGGGCTTAAGGACAGAACACCTTATAATAAAATATCTTAGAATCCCACCAGTTAGAGCAACTGCAGAAAATTAGCAACACATTGAAAAGTTAAAAAGAAAAAAACTCCACATCAAAAATGAACGATACTGACTCCCAGAAAATATGTAGAAAAAATGGCAGCCCTCCAAAAATGTGTTTTATTGTTGGTCTCATCATGCTAATGTGTTTCTGCGTAATCCATCATCACACCATCATACACAACCCGACCAGCCAAGTTTTTAAAACTGCTTGCGACTTTGTGGGTTGCTGAGCAAATAAATCAATTACAGCGTGGTTGATGAATACAACATGCTGTAATTGTAACACGTAGGAGCCACATCAGTAAGAGGCATCCATCAAAATGACAAGACGTACACACACGTGTACACACACATGGCCGGTCTCCTGTCCTGGCGTGTCAAGAGGCCGTTGACCTCCACTGAGCTCCACTTCCTGTGTTCCTCCCACCAGGGCGCCAAGAGGGGAACTAAGCTGATTACAACCTTCATCGCTGTCTTTTAACCGTCCTCCTCCTCCTCCTCCTCCTGTCAATGTCCTCCTCTCTCATTTCTTACCCGTGGCATTTCCTCCCCCACCATCCTAACATCCCCCTCAGATCAGCCCACATCTTTGCAGTCTGAGGCGATACGCAGGAGATGTGATTTATTTCAAAGGACATCAGAGGAGAACTGAATAACTGAAGCCTCTTATAATCTCCCTCACATGTCGAAACTCTACCTACAAACTAGGAGAACAACACTCTGTAATGTGAGTGACGGCATCGTCTATGGAAAGCATCATCCATACTGTGCCCTGCTCTCAGGACCCCTGCACTGTCTGGGCTGGGGACATGGGGTCCTGTAATGAATACTCTGTCCTTGTAGCATGAATTCCTGGCTGCGAATGCACAAATAAATCACTGTAATCCTGGAACCCCCCCCCCCCCCCGGAAGGAGACCCTTTACATTGTCTTCAGCGTAAAGCGATCCAGGCACTGCCTCTGGGTCCTGTCTCGGTGTTTCTTCCACTGCCGCCGTGATGATTTTGCAGCAGACTGTCTGGGCCGGTCTGCACCCTTCAATGGGCAGGTACACCACCAACACAAGGGACTGGTGGGAGAGAGTTGGTACCCGAACCAGAAATGAAGAATCATTTCACTGCTTTCTGCAGATCCTGTCCCTCTGCAGGATCTGTATCAGAGCTAATCAAGGCATTTTTTTAAACGGATTGGTACGAGCTATGTAATGTCCAGTCCAGTTCCAGTTCTTGGTTTGCTGTCATTTATCGCACTCTGCTTACACAAGCTGTCAAAAACGGCAGCCAGCAGTCACAGTTAATGACATCCACACTGACAGTGAGTCAGCAAAAGCCAAGAGAGGCTGTCCAAATCCTCTCCAAGCCGTTCAATCATGCATGTATGTTCTTAATGCAGAGCCAATCAGCTGTGAAACATATGCAAATTGCTTCTAACTAGAGCATATATGAATTTTAATGCAGACATACAAAGCCAGAAGAGTCAATACTGCCTGTCAACCTATACAAGGAAGTAGAGACTACCTGCTACAGGCTGAGCCATAACCTGACATAAGCTCCCCATAAGGTCGGTTCAGAACAGATAAACTGCCAATAGCGCACATAGTAACAACATCCTGTTTCATGTCTACCATTTAGTACAAGGCTTACAATTCAGTACAATAATTGTAAAGAATTGTCGAAATCCATAAATTATTAGATAGAATAAATTTCATGCAGAAACAAATTAACGTAAACTAAAGCTTAATCAGAATCAGAATCTGGCTTATTGCAATGTAGGTTTTCACATACAAGGAATTTGCTGTGGTGTATTGGTGCATAACAATAAAATTAGAGGAATAAGATGGTTGAAGTAGGAGACAAGTAGTGCAAAAGTCAACATAAGCATAAATATAAAATAGGAATAAAAATATTTACAATACCGAATATGAAAAAATATTATTAAGTAAGTGCAATATATGTTTTTTTAAGATGAAAATGAAAAAAGTGTGCAGGAATGTGCAAAATATTGTCCAGCCACTGGCAACGGTTAAGAGTATGATGTGTTGTCCACAGGTGTGTGTTAATATAATGCATTACGACGGGGGACTGTATGTTAATGTAATGCGTAGTGTCTGTTTGGGGAGGGGATAAGGGTCCGTGTCAGTAGGGGTCCCGGGCCTTGTTGATCAGGCCAGCTGCAGACGGGAAAAGACTGTTCGTGTAGCGTGAGGTCTTGGTTTTGATGGACCGCAGCCTCCTGCCAGAGGGGTGAGTCTCCAACAGTTTGTGTTCAGTGAGGGAGGGGTCGGCCACAATCTTCCCTGCACGCCTCAGGGACCTGCAGGTGCTGGAGAGATGGCAGGTTGCAGCCAATCACTGTGCAGGTGCTAGGGTGTCCTGTGGAGTTTTCTGTAAACAAACTTACAAAGTTATGTTTAAATTCAGTCTTACTCACAAAAACACATTGATTGTATCCTTGAGCTCCATAAAACATTTGCAAGTTGAATCCTGTATTGTTATATTTACACTCCATTTTCCACATGTTGGAAATTGAATTTACATTCAAAGCATAACATAACACTAAATTACTATAAATTAAATAGCATTTTGTTTTTTTCTGCTACAAAAATAATTAAAAAACAAACTGCTGTTTGGGCCACACAGTACTGAGCATTTCATTCCGGGATGACCTCTGTGAAAGGCTTTGCCAGGCGAGGAAAGGGGGCATCAGAGGACATGTGGACATATGAAGTACATGCGTTGTGATGTGGATATGATACCAAGACCATTCCCTTCATTGATCTGTCCGTTCTCTGCTAGTGAAGATGTGTGTAATCGAGGGAACTCAAACACAAGTAAAACCAGCTGCTGTATCATCTCCGTTGCTGTGGTTTCTTTGGTTGCCATGGTCACATGGTGAGCAGCAGCGGTAAGTTGAAAAGTTGAAGCGTCATTAATGTGTATGAAGTGCTTTGGTTGCATTAGTGCATTTTGGATGTGACGCAAACTTTTGTGCTGAGCTGCGTGTTTTTTAAATAAACCAGCAGACAGATCTGTTTGGTGCTGTACTTAAGAAGTGGCTTTGAGCAGTCCTCCTGGCCTCGACAAGCCCTGAGAGGATGGGAAAATATTCGTCTGAATGAAATAAAGATGGGAAAGGCAGACACCTCATCAGAGTTCGAGGACAGAGGGCAAGATGAGGCCAACAACATGTCAGTCTAAAGAGAAGAGAGAGAGAGAGACAGGGATTATGTCAACTAGTGAACCAACGGAGTGCACTGTGAAACAAACGGCCGACAGAATGGCCTGAATTTAAATCGACATGTTTCAAATCACAGACTGGATATAGGGCAAGGGAAGTAAAGTGCACAGAGAGGACATGAAAAAGGAGAGAGGAGGAGAGGGAGCTTGCTAGCGTCATGGATCACTTTCGCTAATAAACCCTGACTGACATTAAAAGGCTGTACCCAATTACTGGATGGTATCCCAGCCCTCTCTCACACACACACAGTGTTAAGATTGTCCTGGTTTTTGGGAGGTAGGTTACTGATATTTTTTTTTTTGTCAAGGCTGCCAATATTTTAGTGATGGGGCGTTCACGGATGTTTCGTTCAAAAGAACAAATCTTTAGGGGGAACAAACTGAACTGAATCACTCACTGAAACGATCTGTTCATTTCTCAGTTCAATCGGGCAATTCAGAGCAGTGGGAGATAATCTGACATACAAAAGAAAAAAGCATAGTTTTACGTTAAAAAATAAATCTTGTTGACCTTGTGCCACAGTGTGTAGTGAAACCTGCAATATGAAAAAAACGTGCCTGTTTCAAAACCTTTCACGGTGCATGTGCAGTGATTCCTTCACTGAACGTACTACACAGTGAACGTGAGCCCTAAGTGATAGTCAGTGGCTCAAACTGCCAGAATCAGGCCAAGCAGGGTCAAGAGTAACACCGAACTGTAGATCTGTGAAATACACTTAAAAGTCATTAAAAACCAGTGTTAATCGCCAATATTCAGTGACTAAACTTTTAAAATATCAAGAATTATAAACTGAATTTGGCGCATTTGTCAAAGCGACAGCACTTCCAGTTACTCGACCATGAGGAATATACACCGGTTGTGTTTCCGTTCAGTGAGAGACAACGCAGTTGGAGCGCTGAACAATTCGGTGAACAAATCGTTTGAACAAATCTTTTTAATGAACTTATTCAAGTGATTCGGGACACTGAAAAGAACAGCTTTGTCCATCACTACAATATGTTGTGCCCATGTTTAGTTTTTGTCTATTTTCATGCCAAAATACTAAAACTTCTACTACTGCTTCTATATATGCTGTTAAAAGAAACACAACTGTATTCTCACCAGACAAACTTCTACACACACATACACACATAAGTCAGATTTCACTGAGTGTAATAGTCCGTGTTTTAGAGCCCGTGTCATGTTGACCGGGCCTGTTGCCTGTCTGATCAACATACTTTCACATTCCAAAACAAAAACACACGGGTCACCTCTCCCTCCGCCCTCATCTGCTTGTTCAGACGCCCCAGACTCCCTGTCCTGTCCATCACAAACACCCAGGGGAGAGCTGTGGAGGCAGCTGCGTTTCTGACTGACAGACGGCCCGTCGATGTATGTGGATGTATGGTGTGTTGTATTGAGATCAGTTGGCTTTGGAAAATCCAGGAGGAAACAAAGGAGTGTAAGACTCTGAGATAACGCTACTTTATCTGTAGTCGTGCAATTCATGTGTCCCAGTGCGAAGATCACATACATTCACACACATGCATCACAGCACCACACAGGCCTACACAACACGCCACACAAGCTTGGATTGCTAGCTTTTAGCTTGTCAACTCATACGTGTGCAGATTATTAAATGCATCTACAGCTCTCTTTTTGGTTGAGTGCAGTGCTTTCTCTTCCAACTTCACGAACCTATCAGCAATAGACGTTAATAGATATACAGTGTTAAAAAAAAAGGAGGTTGGTTTAATCACCAAAAATAGTGACAGTGTAGTTGAAAAAATGTTGGACACGAAGTGTGTCCTCAGCGTCAAACAGACATTTGACAGTATTGCCAAACTGAGAGAAAAGGGTGTGTTTTATTATCAAAATATTGCTTGATCCCATCTCTAAGAAATACTGAATAAGCAACACTTATCAGTTTTGCTGCAAACACTTGATTAAAATACATTTACACTGACACTGCTGTGAAATCCATTTCTGTTGCTAAAAACATTAATATATGTAAGGTAACATGACTACCTAGAAGAATCATAATGAAAGAAACTATATTTAATGTGGATCTGTCATGTCATTGCAGATAACCGATAAGGGCACAGATACTGATCTGGCCAATCTGGGACCGTTGCATCCCTAGTTTTCCGACTGTTGAACAGTTATTTGGTTGGGTAGAATTTGTGACCGTCACCTCAGAACCAGATCAACTTGAATCCTTAAGTCAAATAAACTTTTTAGTGACTTTCATGCAGTTGTATAAACGTATGGAGTTCCTGGCCAGGACAGACTTGCATCTGCAAAGTATTAACCCAACTTAAATGACTGATGGATTGATGGCTTGATTGACTGACAGAATGAGTGACAATGTTCATCCCAGCATTCACTCTCCTGTCTCCACCTCAGCTCCATGCCCGGCCGTATCCATCCTTCTCAACACTCCCAGCTACAGGCCGTAGATTAAAGCCTTTCTCATCTGGATCTCATCAGTTTAGGCTGGCCTTGTCGTTTTATAGGTTATTTTTCATGGGGGGGGGGGGCTCAGAGTGATTTAGGGTTGCACTGCATGGAGGCTGGAGGAGAATAAAAGCAACTTGTTGTCTTGAGTGGGAAGTGAATGAGGCAGCATGCTAAATCCCCTCCAGTAACAGCATGCAGTTTTTAGGACAGGAGTCATGTATTCTTCCCCCTTTTCTTCATATGTGTGTGTGTGTGTGTGTGTGATATTTGTTGCGTGGCTGTGCTGCTCCAGTTTCTGAGCCATTTCCTCTCTCTCTTTCTCTGTTTTTCTAACTGTAATGTCTGTAACATGTGGGGATTGTTGTGGGATGGCTGAGGTGTCATTGCCAAACACCATAAATCAATTTTGGGAGAAATTGTTGCCCAATATTCATTGCGCAATGCTGTATTTCTAAGATACTGCATCCACTGAACTGTTAGGAGCTGACATCACAAAAGCAGAGACTGTAAAAGAGTAAAACACTTGAGTTTAAGTAACAGTTTTTCGTTGTTTGTTGATGAGGGTTCAAGCACTGGCCAGAGAACAAAAACGAGATAAGCCAAATCAGAATAAGCAGTTCCAAAACTGTAGCTACTCTTCCACATGCAGTATGTTTACATGTAGTGGACTTTGTTTTTTGCCAGAAGCTTAGAAATATATAATAAACTGGCTGTGATGCAGAAATGACAAAAGGATGCCCACAAAAGTTACATTGTTATTGGAAGTTTGACTGTTTCTAATAATAAACTCATATTTACCATACAGACACAAGAGTGGTATCAATCTTCTCATCTAATTCTCAGCAAAAAAGCAAATAGTGTATTTCCTAAAATGTCAAACTATTCCTTTAACAATAATAAGCTGAACATGTAGCCCTGCTGATGTGAAAATAGTAATAGACATGCAAACATCTGATTTCTGTTTTTCTGTTTTGTTTTTTTTTTTTCCAGGAGGAAATGCTGTGACGGATTCAGGTTTGTGATGGGCCAGTGCATACCTGAAAGTAGGTAAACCTCACACACTATCCTCTAAGTTTGTCTTATGCACTCTCACATCTGAATCACATGCTCCAAATCTGATATAGTAATGGAAAACACTTAGAGCACTTTATAGATTAGAGCAGGCTGCACAAAACACGGTCTGGATACAACATTTGTCTCTGGGACCGCCAAAGAAGTCCAGATCATGCACACACTATGGTCGACTTTTGTCAGTTTGGAGTAATTATGTATAGTTGTTGCAGATAACTTGCATACGAGAGCCAGGAAAGAAACTGCCCACAGTTCTGGCAAAGACGACTGGCACATTTTGTTGCAGCCATCCATATAAAAAATGTGATAATTGTGAAAATTGGACTTACACAATCATGATCAGGAACACTGGTAAACATTACTGACAAACATGTTTAGTGTCTATAGCATCAACACGTGGAATATACAGTAGACTGTAGTAGGTTTCCATAAAATAACAGTGATTCACATCGGCCACTAGAGAACACTGTTTCAACATGAAGCATCTGCGCCTGGAAACTCATATTGTCTCGTTCTCTGTCAAATGTGGACCCCACCAGTTACCAGTTTTAATGGAAATAATATCGAGCCACAGAGCACACACGTGTGTGTATATATGTATATATATATATATATCAACCATCAGTTAATTTCATTGTCCGACTTCTGAGTGTGAAACTTATACACTACTGTGCCCTCAAAACTTTCCACAATGGACTAAAAAAAGTAGTGTCACTGGGTGTAGACTTATTTTTTGCTAACAATCCCACAATGCAATGGGTTGTATTTTATTGATGCAAAAATGACAGTTGTGCGACACCCTATGAGTGTAAGGAGGCGGTAACAGAGATGAACAGTGCTCCTGGGTGATTACAGTAATGTTGGTTTTCAGACAGCGATCCTGAATAACTTTAACATGCTCTCTCAGCCTCCTCTCTCTCTCCCTCTCTCCCTCTCTCTGCAGACGTGGATGTGTGTGCAGCGTCGCCCTGCGAGCAGCAGTGTACTGATAACTTTGGGCGAGTTGTCTGCACATGTTACCCCGGCTATCGCTTCGACCGGGAGAGACACCGCAACCACAAATCTCCTTACTGTCTGGGTCAGTGCACTCTCTTTATTCCGTACAGTGGCCCACATGGATATTTAAACAGGTGCTTTTGGTTTCTTTAAACAGCACTCACACATTGGAAGGCATTTTTCAGGACTGTTCCTAACTGGAAAAACAGCGCCCTCCTCCTCTTTTGTGAAAGCAAAGCAGTTTCCCTCTTTGCCATAAAGCAGTTCAACATATTTCTTAACAATTTTGTCTTTTTTTCGTCTCTCTGTCTCCCCCTTCACACACACATACATGCAGACATTGATGAGTGTGAGCACTCGGGCAGCAGCGTGTGTGACCATGAGTGTGTCAACACAGTGGGCAGCTTCTTATGTCGCTGCCGCAGTGGCTACATACTCGCCACGGACCAACGCTCCTGCATCCCCGTACACAACCGTGAGTTTCAGCTGAGCTTCACAGCTTTTGGACGACAGAATCTGTGGCCATTAGTACATGAGATCATCGGGGTGTTAGTCCTGTAAAAGATCGGTTGTGAGCTTGAATAGATTCTTTTAGGCATTTAGGTGTGTCGGGAACATTTTAAAAGTATGTTTTGTCTTGCAGTGAGTTCATCGGGGAAGTCGGACACCTTGATGAGTGCTGGGACCTGCTCGTTCACCTGTCAGGATTTTATGAACATGAAAAACAGTCTGCTGCAGCTAAAACTAAAGCTGGGCAACACACAGTCACCCAACCAGGTAACATGTCTACTTTAGAAAGTCCACTTAAAACTGAAGCAAATAGTATTTAGCAGTGCTTAATTCTTTTTACCAAGATGCTAGATAGAAGGGACGGAAGGGAAATAGGGAATAGGGAAATAGAAAATAGATGTTTAGATTTGGTTTAGCTTAAAAAACTGAAGGTGATAAATTAAAAATGTATGGAACTACACCATGTCTTTCCTCTATTCATCGTACTTTTCACTTTGTGTTTGTAGGTACCTGGCCTGGCAAACAACAGTGACAAGCGGTCTCTGGGGAGGGCAGGAAAAAGTCCTGATAGCCCTTGTCTTCCTGGTCTGCCCGGCCCTCCAGGAGCTCCTGGGGTCCCAGGTAATGTAGATATAACTGTATGCGTTTGTGATTAATGTAGTCAGCATCGACAACAATGTTGCTTATAGTTGTAAGAATAACAAAAAAGACGAGGGTAGCGTGGATGAATCAAATAAAAGAAAATGTTTTACACTTATTTATAATTACATCACTGCAAGACAAATGTATGTAAGATTAAAGCACAAAAATGTAAAACTTGAAGTAAAAAAAGCTGAAAAAATAATCAAGCTCTGCAGGTGGGAGTCACCTTTTAACTTAATTTTAGACACTGGTTATTTCCAAAACCAAAGCTTTAAGGTGATATTGCGGTAAGTCACTATGATGCTATTGACTATCCAATTTTAAATTCCCCACTTCATCGCTGTATCCATCTGTGCTCACCAGGACATCCAGGAGAACCAGGAAAGAGAGGGGACCCAGGGGAGAGGGGCCCACCTGGCCCTCGGGGTCCGCGGGGAGACATGGGACCCACAGGTCCAGAGCCTGACCTGAAGCACATCAAAAGAGGCCGCAGGGGGCCAGTGGTAAGACATAAAAAAAAAACATTCCATAATGTAAAGGTTATCACATCTGTTTTGTGCACATAGGTTTTTCAGTTCAGTTCCCACTGGAGCCTCTAGCAAGTATCCATCCACAACCTTCAGTTCCCTTGAAAAAGGGAGGAACTAAAAGTGTAGAGGAGGTAGTCAGTTTTCATTCAAAACTGTATGGTGGAATTCTATTTCTTTTTTGCTAATCGCCAAACTTAATCACATATTTTTCAAGATTTACCTTTAGACCTGCTACAATGTCTTGTCATCTCTGATTTTAAACAGACTTGTCATAGCATGAAAGCTGTGGTTACTATCATTAATGATGTTACACTGAAGTGTCCCAGTAAGTCATGACATTGTTGCTCCCACTGGAAGGAAACCTATTTCTCTACAGTTGTATAAACATATATGTATGTACCAGAACAAAGATTATGTTGAGTATGACGAATGCTTTTCTCCTCATATTATTAGATTATATATTAGCTGAATGAAGCTTCTCATACCTGTGTCTTGTCATTCATGCAGGGGCCACCTGGGGCACCAGGAAGTGATGGACTAAAGGTCATTGTTACACATCTTCACTTTCCTCTTATGTGCTTTCTTGTCTTCATGTGTGTCTGTGTATGCATGTGTGGAGCTACACTGTTGCCATCTAGTGTCTGCGCTGCCTTTACACACCACTAAAGTCCACTAAAGCCTCCATTTTCAGGACACTTCAGCGAATTGTTACTCACTAAACAGAATGAAATAGTCTTAATTTATCTGAATCAATTTGTCACTGTGGAGTTTGCACAGATTTTAGAAAGATGTGTCTGTTGAATTTGGGTTAATTTGTGCTGTTTCTCATCTACAGGGTGACAGAGGGTCTCCGGGTCCCAGAGGTCCACCTGTAAGTTTATTTATACTTTAAACACAAAGTAAATTCATATTTTTTAAGCTACTGTATAAATCTACTCATTAACATGCTCTGAGAACGCTACAGACACATTTTCCAGTTTATCTTATATCTTATATTAGCTCCTATGGTGGATTGGAGTTTGGAGTCTTTAACCTGCATCCATCATCTACATGTTGTCTTCATTGTATAATGTAAATGACAAACAAATGCAAATGACGAATGTACACTGGCACTCTTTCTTTGAGGATGTAGATGGTCAAAAGTGTACACTGTATTTACACATTGAAAGTTGAACCTGGACTGTGAAATTGCAATCTGCTAATTGCATTTGTAAATCTATTAATAGTCACAAAAAGTCAAAAACAGCTCTCTATTTTTACTCTGTAATCTGTACTCTGTAATCAGTTCATGCATTATTTTTTAGCTTTTTTTCTCCATGTTTTTTCTTTCATATTTGGAGTGGATGTAATTAGTGTAATCAATGAGAGAGTGCTGCTTTCATAGGCCAGTCTATGTTATACAAAAGGGTGATGTATAGTATGTATTTTGTATTAATTTGTATCAGTGTAAAAGACCGTTGTATCTGCTGTGAAAAGGGTCTGTTGGGCCAAAAGGAAACCCAGTTCACTGACCCAGTGAAAAATGACTGAATCTACTCCTCAATTTGTCCTCTATCCCCAGGGACCACCTGGCTCCTTCGACTTCCTTCTGCTAATGATGGCTGACATCCGCAATGACATAATTGAACTGCAGGAGAAGGTGTTTGGGGAGCGGCGAGGCATCTCTCTGGACAGTCCTCCACACTCCAGTGGGGAAGTGGAATTTGTAGAGTGGGGCTCTGGACAAGGAGATCTCATGCTCAACACCTGACCTTTGACATCCCGCTCACAGTAACTCAAACCCAGCCAAACAAACACCAAACTAGACTCTTTGTTTTTTTTTTTGATAAAAGCAGGCTGGTGGTTAAAGTGCAAACATGTAAATAATTCCTAACCTCACAGCTGGGATGAACTGGTCGAGGAGCCTTGATCACACTCTCACCGCTGCCACAGACAGTAAAACAGAGAGATACAAGGATTATAAAAACAGAAATTGGACCACAGACTCTCCCTACCGCTGCGAGCACTGTCTGGCTGCCTTTCCGGGACACAGAGGGAGAAAGATGCAGTGTGAGCCTTTATGTCTGAGTCTGTGAGCTGTGCCTCTGAGCTGAGCCACTTCAAACGATGGCCTTTATCGTCTACATCTCTTCCTGTTCCTGAGTGTGTCCATGGAAGCTCTGCTGCCACTGATGGATAGCCTGCAGGGCGTTGGTACAAAGACGCAGGGCCCGCACTGTGAGCCTTCCCTGCACCTGTCTGCAGTATCCAGCCCTCCAGTCTGAGCTCTGCAGTTGTTCTCGACTCTGAGGCATCTTCAGAAACTAATTCATGAGATTACTGTTGCACATGAACAGTAATTTTATTCATAAGTTTTTAAATTGTACAATTAAACAACTCAAGTTCAAGTATGATAAAAACATGTACTGTTGCAATATGTTCATTTTAATATAATCTAAGAGAGATGTTACTGTTTTGACAGTACATTTTAAATAAGCAGAATCTGCTGCTTAGAAATAACACACATCATTAAATATTACACTTAAAGGTTGTAGACAACCAAAACTTCAAATTAAAAGGATACAAACTTTTATAACCCATGTATTATCAGGAAAGATGACTGTGAATATATTCTTAATTAGAGAAATGGCTTGAAGGGAACAGTTGCATGGGGATGAGGGTTGCGCATATTCTCATACTTTTACTAGGGAGTTGACCAGAAACAAAAGACACCATGAAGGACGTTTTTTTACTGTGAAGCAGCTGCCAACAGGGGCTTACTCAATGCTCAATAAAGGTTTGTCTAAATCTAGAGTTAAACTTTAATTTTTTTGGTAAGTAATAAACATTTGAGGAAGCATGGCAAAGGTGAGTACATTGTCTGATGGCGATTTAGTCTCTCGGGTCAAGGGCCAATATTTCGGTGCTTCTGGTGTAACCTTAGGATATCCGGAAAACGGAGAACAGATATCTGGGCCAAGACTTCCTCTCTAGAAAGCCAAAGGAAAGCTAAATTGTCGTCAAATGATAGGCAAAGGGTTCTGAGATTATATTTCGGCCAATGTGTTCGACTTCTTTTGCTCTCCACATGGACTGTTTTCTGCATGCAACCAAAGCCCACTCAAACGTGATTGGTCAATACTACAAACGGAAACCAGAATGCTTCTGATAGCAAAATCTTGTTCCCTTGCTTACAGATTCTGCATTCATATGCAGATACTGAACCAGCTCCTGGCAGTAGCTTCATTTTTTATTGTACAGACATGATGGTGGTAGTAATCTTCCCATCTAAAGTTTGTTCGACCCGTACAAAAAACCTTAAAGGGGCTTTAGAGGCGCTGGTAGGAGGATGTTACCTTTGGATGGAGCCAGGTTAGCTGTTTCCTGCGTTTCCAGTCCACCATAATTAACAGACATACATGAGAGTGCTATCCATCTTCTCATCTAACTTTCTGCAAGAAAAGTGAATAAGCATATTTAAATAAATGTTGCACATTTAACTTTTGGCACCAGTTTGTTGAGAGCTGCACACACGTGTTGCAGTTTGTGGATTCTGAAACCTTCAACCATAAGCAGCAAGAGAATTTAAACCATTGATGCCATAAACAGGCAACAGATGAGAAAGTGGATGTGTAACACTCCTCTCCTCCCTCAACAGCTACTGCCAAAGTGCCGCTGAGCAAAGATTGACAACACAATTTTCACCAGTAGCACTGCAACTGGTGGTTTAAAAAAAAAAAAACATCCTGCTACTGAATATTTTTAATCTGCACTCATGCTACCTGAAGTGAAGCCTCTCCACCAGCAGAGGCTGCTAAATCAAAGATAATCACCTGAAAGATTGGCCTCATGCATTATATCCCCCTGAATACCAACCAGGTGAGACAATCAAAGTTGCGGTGAGTTTTCAAAACACTACATCCTCACATAATTACCCCCCATAAATATTCATAGTTTCCCAGACATGCAAGTTATGGAAAATAAATAAATCATCCTCAGCGTTTATGTGCGAGGCGCATGCCTCATTATGCTTTGCACTGACTGTTGACCTATAGCATGACTGAGTATCATTAGGAAAGGTGTAAGTATCAGAGGTTAGAGGTCAAATGCCTGGGTATAAACAGCTGGAGGGATAATTATAGACGCAGGCTGTCAGAGGGGGCCTGTCTGGGCTCGTAGACTGCCCACCACCAAAGACATGGTTGAAAAATAACACACTGTGTTTGATCTGCTGTGCTGGAGTTCACACTGTCTGGCCTTTTGCTGTGTTTGACGCTTTGATCCAGATCTCAGTAAATTCTCCTGTGCTTCTGTGATTGTGTGTGTGTGTGTGTGTGTGTGTGTGTGTGTGTGTGTGTGTCACAGCTGTGTCTTTGTAACGACACATTAATGTATGGAAAGATACAGTATATTGATTGGTTGTTTTTATCCTTATACCTAACTATATCAATTTGAGTTTGTGTGTGTGTGTGTGTGTGTGTGTGTGTGTGTGTGTGGGTGTGTGTGCTACTTGACAGGCTTCTCACCTAACAGCTCCGCCCCCTGCCGTGCGGTCACTGCTCACAGCACAGTCGTTGCCGGGGCAACCAGGATCAGGAAAAACAACATGAAACAATTTAAGAACCATGTCAGTGAGAGAAAGGCAAGAGAGTGAAAGAGATTATCTCATTTCCTTCACCACTTGTCATGCAATTGGAGGCTCTCCTCTCAGCCTGTAGGGGACAGCAGAGATGAGGTCAACAAGTGTACGACGAAGCAAAAAGTTCACATACCACCTGCGACAACAGATCTATCACCTCCATCATGATGAGATCAGAGATACAAAACTATCTGTTCTATTTTCAGTGAGTTAAACTTTGCATTGTTTTATATTTACAACCTATATCATAAATGTAGCTTATAAAATGAAGTGAAATATTTGTTTTTATTGGCCTCACTGATGAAAAGTCCTTTAACATCACAGGTTTTCTAAAAATATACACTGTATCTCTTTGTTTCTCTTTCTTTTTAAAGCTCTTCATACAATCATATCTCTGACTCTCTATGAAAATTCCAAAACAAAATTCACAAGCTTTCATCCAGGCTGTTGGGATGCCAGACTCCGTTGAAGCTGCACTGTGAGGAGAGTTATGTAACTATTTGCTGGCATCTTTAGATGAGAATAAAGATACAACAGATAAAATTTGGCCAGATGTTTCCTAGTATGAGAGGAATTTCCGTGCTGGCACACTAGGGCCATTCAGAAATACACCTCAAGCACGACAGGGCTATCACATAAAACAGTCCGGACCTTTGTGTGTGTGTGTGTGTTTATGCTTATGAGAGTGACCTGTGTGTCTGTTAGTGGGTGGTTGTGAGACAAGTGTGTTTATGCTGTATGTGTTTTTGGAACTATTCAGGTCAATTAATGAAGTTGTTGTGTTCTCTTCTGTTGATCTTGGCTTTTGGCGGAAGGGGCAGAGGTCAGAATCTGAAGTGGTACATTATTCAGTGTTTAACTCAAGGATGAATCAACAGGTCAGAAAGGGTCACAGACAGTCTCCAACTCACTTCTGATCATTATAATATAGTAAGAAATCAACATGCAGAAACTGGAAGCTTAAAAGTTTGTAATAGATAATCAATAATGTCATTTTAAATTTATACCATCATAGAAAGGTCATCTTTTTCAAAGCCCAATGCAATGATTACCTGTCTCAAGCCTCTGCAAGTTGATTTTCCTATCTTACTCTCTCGGCCATGAAGATGGGAAAAGGGGCAGAGGCCAGGTACCTTTGTTCCACGTCCTTCCCCATCTTCCCTCATTTCATGTCATCTCTCTACTGTCTATCTTGTAAAGGCATCAAAATGGCCCAAAAATAATTATATATAAAGAAATTCTTAAAAATGTGCTTTGTTAATGTAAACTGTGTGTAATTCGTTCTCACTGATTTGCATAATTTAGCAAGCAAGCATCAATACATGCAATAATTAAGGCATTGACAGGGCCCATCAGTTACTACATTGCAACGAAAAGAAAAGAAAAGAAAAACAGATTTTGGCTTCTTTGTATAAGCTTCTAGAGTCCAAGTATCTGATGTGGTTCTCTAAGGTAAACAGAGGTCAAGGGACAGCCAAAAGCACCAGCCTCTGTTAAAAATAAAAAAATAAAAACTGGTAATAATATGTCAAAACTGCTATTCATTAATATTCAGTTTGGTCCTCCATCAGCCCCCAACTGACCACATCTCTTCATTCCACTCAGAAAGTACTAAATCCTAATCGAAAGTCTCACAATGACATCAGGGACTTTTATGGTGTTATTTGTATGTGGGCCTTCTGAAACCTCACTGCACTTCTTGTTTCAATTGTTTGCCAAGAAATCATATGGAAACTGCATTTGTCCCACAAGAAGGAACCTCTGAGCAGTATGGTACTTTCACCACAGTTTCATGTTTAAGAGGTAAGAGCAAAAGAGCTTATTCACCCTGAAAGCAGCATAAGTAAGCTCCCTTCTCAAAAGTATAAAAGTAGTTTTTAGAAAGCTGAACTTACTTATGTAACATCTTTCACTTCTATAATTCCATTAGAGCCCTCTGGCATAATAAGCATGGGATGCAAACTTTAAAGCTGCACTTATCAATACTTTTGTATTTACAAGGGATCACATGACTACGTGAAATGTGAAAGGGGTCACTCAGATGTGACGAACCCACAAAGAATCATCAACCAACTCTGCAGTTCCTCTTTAAGCTCACTGTTTTGATTTTGCAGGCCAGCAACTTCACTGTGATGATTTAATCCCAGCACTTTCCTCAACCTCGTCTTCAGTCGCAGCAGCTGTTTTCAGCAAAAAGGCTCTGATAAACCCAGTGTACTGTACACTACCTGCCCAGCACCAAGTGGCAGAGGGACAACTAGTAACTGGACAGCAACCAGCTGGTGAGCCTAGTCGAGCATTTAGCAACTAAAGAGCCTGATCGTTTTCTCAGGAGTTGACCAAACACAGCTACAATGACAGTCCAGTCTGCTGTATGTGCACATAGGCAATTGTTCACTAAAATGTCAGCTATAACAACTTTATGATGTAGTGGTATGCGCCTGTTGTGTTTACAATTTGTTCAGCTCTCTCAAGTGGCAAAAAACTATTAATACTGCTTTATTGCTGCACTTTTAATTCAAAAGCTTGACAGGAAGTAGATTTTCAGGTTTAAATGCTGATTGTGTAAAAGAAAAGTGTAGCCTACAAAATTGTAACATTGCTCAATCACAGCACAGGTCGGAACATCCTCAGTCAGAGTCCATGAGTCAAACCCACAGGCTCGGGTAATTGGGACGGTTGGAGGTAACACAGAAATCTTACAGTTTATATAACCAGATTGAATGTGTCAGCATTAAGGGCGAGGAAGTTGGCTGGCCCAGCAGCTGAACCGCTGCAATTCCTGATAAATATTTAGATGTTTCCAGGGATCCGTAGCCATTGCAGGCGCTAGGTAAATCACAGGTGTCTATCATCGCTAGGGTATGCAGCTGCGTGCAACAAGAAGAGGGAGCACACACGCATACAGACATGCCTTACTATCTAACATGCAGCCGTGCACGCACACATGATCTCCTGCACGAAGTGTAGGCATGCCACAGAACACCTGACAGGTGCAGGCGTGGTCTGCTGCGAGACACGCTATCTTGACACGCTAACTCATTCTTAAATCTGAGTTACGTGCCTGAGGGTGAGTGCTAAGCACCTTAGTTTACTCTCTGAAGCCTGTTCCTTTTCCAGTCCTTGTCTCAGGGCACACCCTCTTCCGATTGTAGGCCGACTTCTGTCAATCTGTTCATAATGGAGCTGCTAAGAGGCCTGAGAATTGTTGCTTGTCTGATGAGTAATGGACTTATTAGCTGTGTGAAAAGCATGCCGCCAATCCCATGATCAGTATGTATTATCTGTTGTCCTGCAGGTGTCTGTTTAAGAAGCCACTGCATGAGGCTCTTTCAGAACACTGATCCCTGAATCACAACCTGACATTACAACTGTGGTTAATCTGACATTTTTTCTGAGCCTGCACAGTGTAATACGGTCAAGTGTGTTTGAAACTGTGTTTCTTTGAACAGCCCTCTGTGGCACACATGCAAGCTCAGTGAAGGTCAGTGTGCGCAACAAGTGATGGTTAAACACACAAAATGGCTTAATATAAAAATTAATATAGCTATGACTGCAAGAGCAAAAGATTTTAAAGTTTTCTCACTGTTAAAAAAGTCTGATTTATTTACCATGTAAATGACACACTTTTAATTTGATTCTCCACAGTAGTGCCTCTTGGCAGACTTTACATAGATACAATATCACATCTGTCAAGAATGCATATCAAAGAGTTGCCAAACGCTTTTACTTAACTTCACAGCAAAGTTGCACTTGATTGGCATTGTTATGGATGAATTGGATAGAAAAATCTGAGAGGGCGGATTAATGGCAACACGCTGTGTAAACTCCCCTGTCCTGAGGCACTTGGTCTCTATACACCTTGGCTTCCTCTGTCATTTACAAGCTGTTCACATGCACGCAGCAGAGCCAAGAGTGTGAAAAACCGGATGAGCAAGTTCACAGCTCTCTTGTCTTTTAGGAGAAAAAGAGCATTGCCTCTGGTTGCAGAGGTGCTTTGCGTGAGGACAACAGCTTCACCTTTTAGTCCTACCAACCTTCTGACCTGGCCTGTGGCAGCAGCACTTTTACAACTCGCTCTTTTTCTTTTTCCATGCTTGGAGGCATACAAATTCTCAATGACAGGTGTAAACATATGTCTCCAACTGACTATTTGGAGCATTTTACCATGAGAGACGCATCTCTGATCAGTGATCAGCAACACAGGAATACAAACTTCCAATCCTGGCAGTGTTAGTAAATGAAGCCAGTAGCCTACAACGACTTAGTGGAAGAAAACACTTAAGTACATATATAGGCTCCAGCCGTGCTCCCCTCTCATGGCCTTTTTAGAAAAGGCTTTCATGATTGTGAAGTAATGCAGATATTAGCTACATCCAAAATGTAGAAAAGGTTGTTAAAGAAACAGATAATTTACAAGATAAACCATTAACCCATGCCAGTGCCTTTAAAGCTGCATTAATCAATATTTTATATTAACAATGGCAAAAAATGTGTAATGTAAAAGGTGCTCACGGTGACAAACCCTCAAATAATTATCTCCTGACTCCGCAGTTCTCCTCAGCTCTACAAAGATTTCTAGTGTCTTTCAGGTCATTGTTTTGGTTTTACCGCCCACTACTTTACTGTTTTGGTTCACTCTCACTGCTCTCGGCGGCGTTGGTCCCACATGCAGCAAGCAGCTGTTTTTAGCTAAATAGCTCCGATAAACCCCACTGTACACTGCCTGCTCAGCACCAGAGAGCAGGCAGGCACAGTCAGCAACCAGCTGGGGAACATAAGGGAGCATTTAGCAGCTAAAGAGCCAGATATTTCCCTCGGGAGTCGGTGGAGACCAAAACAGAGCTAAAAGCAAAGTGAATATCCGACTTACATTCATCAGTTGGCCAGAAACAAAAAGTCCACATTAAGGCCAATGTTGCTCTGTGTCTGCTGGGCGTGTAAACAGGCTGCTGTTTTCTAGCATGTTGGACGTATGATCTTTATACGGGGACGTGATGATATATCAATGTTGTGTTTACAACGTGTTATGCTGCTTACTACAGCGAAGTCGACTAAATATATAGTGTCATGTTTGTGAAGCTGTTTAAATTTTAGCATTATCTTTGTCAGCAGTCCAAATATGTTACATGAAACATTACAGACAAGCTTTGAGTAGCGGGCGTGCTGTAGGTATTGAGACTAAATGGTGGCCTCTTGGATAGAGAGATCAGTACATAATCAGAAGGTGACTGAATTGATGCTGCAAGTGTCCTTAAGTGAGTCTGTTACCTGTTCCACAATAGCACTCTGAACTTTGATGACATGTTTACTTATATGTCTTAGATGCAGAAAAATACCACTTACCTTTTGCTCATCATAGTATCTTTCATCCTATTTCACAATATCACCAGTGAACACTGATTGTTTTGAAATTGACTTGTCACCCTGCCAATCATTTTGCTGTCAGCAACATTACACTGGCTTGTTTTATGATTTAAGAAAGTAATATTGCCATTATGACGTGTGTTCCTACAGTCTTCACATTCTTCAAAACAAAGGCAAGTTGTAACATCTCCTGTCAACAGTGTTTGGCTTTGCAATGGCAGTTAATCTCCTACGTCTGCTTCCCAGTTGCCTGTTGTGTGAAACTGCGGACCACGGCTGGGTAACTGCGATGGCATGCCAACCAACCACTAAATCAACCAATGGCACTCATGTGGGCAAAAGATCTGTTTAAGACACCTGGAGTGTTCAGGTTTAACCCTTGTGTTTGTTTAATCTCACTACAAATCGCTTTGATTGTCAGGGCTAATACATGCACAGCCGTCATTCTGCTGACACTGGACACACACACACACACACACATACACACACACCACAGCACAGCATAACAAACTGTTGTTTTTGGCCCAGGCAGACTGAGTTTTCTGGCATGATAGTTTTATCTATAATAGTGGAATTTCCAAGTGGCCTGCTTTGGAAAACAGGCTGATAATTCAATTAGAGCTTGGCAACCAATGTGCGGACACCAGTAGCATTACGAAATTACTCCCACCATAACAAAGGTCTTGCTTAGACAGCAGCTGCATTTAACTGGCTGGAGAGTGGCATGGAGGCTGGAGTCTAGTGCCCTTTATTGAACTGTTATTTGTCCAGCAGCACGTTAACACAACTGCTGGTCTGGACATCATTTACCTTCCTATGATTATAATTCTCCCCTTTACATGCGTTAAATACTGCTGAAGCTTTCTCATATCATGTAATAGTGCTGTAGTAGATAACTAAATAAATGTGTTCTTTTTTACCTTCCAGGCAATGGTTCCTGTAAAAAGCAACTTGCATAGACTTGACAGCTTGATTCAGGCACACCTTTAGTGCTTTTATCTTGTTTAAATTTTCATTAAACCTACTTCACTGACACATCGATTAAAACACAGTACAAGAAAGATGTCATGCTGTTTCACTTGTGATGCATTTAATGCCAACAAACAGACACCCACATCCCTATCCAGCACGCCTTTGAACACCTCAATCTGAAAGACACCACCAACCTACCAAGTACTCAAATGGTATCCAATTACATGTCAGGCACTGTTAAATTGTTATCAGCACTGCTAGTTTCTTTTTATGTCTGTAAGCATTGAAAAGTTTTTTATTAATATAATTTCACAATCTGACTTGGAAGAAAACCAAATATGTAACTCAGCTTTCCCCATGACAGCTAATAAAAATACTAAATGGATGTTTGGATTTGGTTTAGTAGCAGTCTAAACACATGCAGCTTTGACAGGAATTTGCAGGTGCAGGAGGAGCACTTGTAGATTGTTTTGTGTGACTTGTTCATTTTTGTTTTTTACTATGTACAGAAAAAATCTGTGTGAAGTGGACACTGTGTTAAACTACCCCAAGGTACAAGGAGAAAAGACAGGGGTTGTGACAATACTATATATATATATGTGTGTGTGTGTGTGTGTATATATATACATTCATATAGCAGCGAATATTTTCATAAATGGTCAAATCAGTCTCCTCAGGTTAAAAGCTACTGTTTCACTGACTAAGAAAACAAAAATGACTGAAAAAAACAACACTTAATGATCTGAAAAAGAGAAACATAACCCTTTATGAACAGCTGGTGCATCTAAACTCAATCACGCAAGATGAAAGCATCAGTTTTTTAATGTGCAGATGAAAATACCACCAACTTATGATCAGCTGTTGAATGTGTGGAGGTAAACATATTATTTTCCTTATGTAAATGCTAAACGTGTAATATGTGCTGGTATGTGTGCACTGGTGCTAATGTGTGTGCCTGTCACCAGGTGTGTAGACTGGAGGTGGAGGCTTGTCAGGGTGGGGAGTGAGGCAGGAAATTTTCCACTTATAAAAATATTTGACAGACAGTTAAAAAGGAGTTTTGATTTACAGTCCATCATAGAAATCAGGCAACATGACAGGATGTGGTGGCGTTTCATCGGGTCTCTTTGATGGATTCATCCTGAGGCCACAGTGCCATTTCCTCAGCAGTTAGACCTATAAAATTTAACTTCGGAAACTAAACTGGGTAAATGAAAAGAAATCAACGCTGCCCGTTTATAAGCTGTTAATGGTTTTGCTACAACAACACAAGAGGTTGTTTCAAGACTGATGTTTCAGCTGTTGTCTTCCTTTCTTTCTATTTAAAAATCATTACAGTATATATACAGTGGATTCACACGTACACAATAAAAGTGAAGCACACACATAGAGAGAGAGTGTGCCCATCCTGTTGATAATACAGGACAACAGTAACAACAGAGCAGTGCCTGCTGGGTCATGAGAGTTTGTTAATAAAACAAGAGCATATAATTAAGCCTGGCACTGATATCAATGGTATTTATGTTTTGTACAACACTCAGAGGTTACATTCTTCATTGTGTGCACATTTCTATGTTGCATAACTATGAATCATACACACTCACACCATCGCTGTTGACTCATTTACTTTATTGAAGCGTGAAAGTTATACTAATGATTTTGTTTGCTTTTTAGAAGCAGACAATTTTGGATATCTTTCGCCTCAAAATATAATTTCAATTTGCAATATGTAATTGTATTTGCCTTCCTCAGGAAAAAGAAAAAATCACGAAGAACTAACTTCTAACATAAAAAAAATGGATTATATTATGGTGGAAGGGTGTGTGTTCCTTAATTGTTCTGTTTTTGGGACCCAAGTCTCCTGGAAAGGTCAACCAAGGCAAATAGGTCCCAGAACAACCACACATGGTGATTCAGGAAGACCTATTATCCCGTAGTCCTACAAAAAGACCTCAATGACCATGTTGCCCTTGAGGAATCTAGTCATGCAAAAAGTTGTTAAAATGTTTTGTCCAAACACAGCTAGTGAATAATAGCAGTGATGGAGGTTGTCAAACTTAAGAGAGCCTGTCTGGCATGGGCTGACTGTTTTAAATACTGTTGAGCTGTCACAGATGACACATTTGCAATGTCACATTCTGCAGAACAATGGCCTTTGGATTGACAAAGAGGGTGCTGGTCCCCATTGTCAAACAAGTCTACAACCATGGCTCTGGATGTTTTATAAGAACTGGTTAAGAACTGGCTCAGCCTTGCTTCCGGTTTTTGTAATGACGCTGTGTACGAACCAATCACATAGCCCGGCTGGGTCAGAGGTCAGAGCTGGACAGAGGGATGAACACTACTATGCATATTCAGTGGGCCGCATTCCCCTGGAAGTAACCTGGACTAGAAACTTTTGAAACGTATACGCCAGGCGAGCAATTCTTTTTGAACTGAATAAGCACAGTTTCGACATTTCACAATTAATCATGAGAGGAACATGTCTGGATACCATGTCATCTGCTAGCGTGACTAAAAATGGCCCAGATCCTAAACAAGGTCGATTTTGTTCTCCAGCCATCATGCAGTTCCTGCGCAGACCTGCATAATCTCAGCTCAACTCCAGTTCATCCTCAGCACGGCCTACATTCCCGGTTACCACAACAGCATCGCAGATTCATTGTCTCGTTTCTCTTTCCAGAAATTCTGACACTTCTGACAATGCGGAATCAGATTTTCACCCAATACCAGTCCCACTGTTTTCACTCACAACATCCAACTTGCTCCAGAGCCCGGAAACCTCTCTAACGCTTCACAGGAAGCCATCCTTAATAGCCGAGCCCCAAGCACTTTTTCAGCCTACCTAACTGGCCAGAATCGTTTCAAAGCATATCAGGCCACACCAGCTATCATTTCCTTCACTGTACATCAGGTTAATTTTACCACCCACGCTCATTCCATCAAAAATCTGGTCTTCCACCATCCAGACCTACTTAGCAGAAATCAACTTCTTCATAAAACTAGTCACTAGCCTCTATTGTCCTTCTCCCTCCCATTCCCACGTTACGATGTCTACCATAGTCTTGCAGGAACCAGAACCAGCTCTCACTACCAGTCGTTACCGTGCGCTTCTGAACTTCTCAGCCTTTTTGATGAGTGAGAATGTGTTGGCTGGTTCTCACTGTTTACGTAAAGGGGAGTGGATATAGGGCATGCAGTGAAATTTGGCCACAACGATAAGAAGAACGGCTCTCAAGTACGACTCGGTTCCCTTTGTTAATACCAAAGAGTCATTGAAAAGATCAGATCGTTTGCGACCTTAACAACAATTAAGTTCACATTAAGTAAAAAAAAAAAACAAAAAAAAAAAAAACAAGGAAACATTGCTTTAATGCAAAAACTGTCGTGTAATTGACTGCAGGAAGAAATCAGGCAATTCAAGAGCAGCAAAATGGACATAATTAAATGAGAGAGGATATTTTTCACTGTCGTTCTACTTGACCACCGTTAACCTACCTATGATTACAGATATAAACCCCTCTTGGGTATAAGCAAAATAAAATAAAAATAAGCAAACTGAGCTACGATACATTAATGGTAAACAGCTCCCATGCCTGTACTGTCAGAGTTCTCCTCTGCCCTACAATTTGGAGGCCGCTACTGCCAAAGAAAACAGCCTGTGTTCACTATGAAAGGTCTTGAATGACAGACAGTTGCTGTCATTCACAAAAAGTATTCATTCATCTGTGTCTGGGAGTGTCTCCAAGGTTGTTTATGTGCTCACTATGGACCCCGGAGCGTAATGACACTGATTTGGAGGTAAAACAAGGATATCAGCGAAAGTTCTAGTGTGTGCTTTAATATCACCGTCATTTATTTAACATATGTCATAGACATCGCCAGTGTTTTGCATTTCTGTAAATCATTAGTTTCTATGCAAATCATCATCTTGTATTTAACTGAATGTTTTCACTGTTGCCGCTACTACTACAAGAAAATATATAACACTAACATTCAAGCACTATTTGCAATTCTGGAGCATTTAGTCTGATTGCTCGAAAGCATATGTATGAGTCACTCTGTGGGAACTGGAATGTTAAGTGGCATACTTGTACATTTACTAACTTGCCTTTATGGACATACAAACAACTGAGGCGTATGCTTAGTAAGGACATTGTTGGTGCCACACCCATGCATGTACATATTTCCTCTTTATTTAATTAATTTACTGCCCCCTTTATATACACTGCATGGATTTAAATGTAATCACAAATATTGTATGAGTTCTTTCACAGAAATCATTTACTAGTTCAAATATATGTCAAGCCTTTTGTTACATTCTATATGTTATTGTAATATGTAATCAAGATACAAACTTAAAGGGAGTAACACTTGAATGCTGCTGTTAGCTTCATATTTACTGTACAGACATGACAATGGTATCAATCTTCTCATCTGACTCTCGGCAAGAAAGAAATAAGCATATTTCCTAAAATGTCAAACTATTCCTTCAACAGAATAAAATCTGGCTTGAAAATACGTGCCTTGATATTTTGAATGAAACTCTCGTGGCCTGGTGAAATGACTACTGAATGGCAGTGATCAACAACTCTATGAATCTAGCAATTTATGACACCCATACTGTAACTCAGATGTGGTGTGTCATTGGTGGTTGACCTCTTATACAATGGATCAAGCTGTATCATTGTGTCTTGACAGAGCCTGTAGAGGCAAATGTACAGTAGAGGGTGGATCATGTGTGGAAGAGAATGATTCTTACTTGAGGTTAAGTCTTTTTCTCCGATCACACAGAGACCGCGATAAGTGCATGATCAAGATGTAATGATTCAGTTTTGACACATTTGTCTTTAGTCTAAAGAAACTGTCACGGACGTAGCAAGAAAAAGGATGCAATGTCATGGTTGCGACGTGAGTAATAAATAAAAAATGTGTAGTTTAGTAATGTAATATTGAACAAAACTAGGTGAGTATGCACCTGTTCCTGTTGGCCACCGCGGCAAGGTCGGTCCCCGTCCTGCGAGACACCTTGAACTAATCGGATCTTTGAACGAGCCTGCAAGGCTCATCTCTGGGATCTGTATCTGATTTACTGTTGGGCTTTGCACTTTGTGCAAGTTTGGTTTCTATGGTAATTCTTGCAATATTATCATCGGGCATATTAGTTAGGATATGAATTTGCACCTGCTGGTATAGTGATTAATTATTTTATTGTAAACAAAGCCTCTGTTGTACACATTATATTTTCTGTAATTTTTTTTTGTGAACCCTCAACCTTAAAGTTCAAACTGCGCCTATGGTGCTACTTCCGTTGGCTAACTGTGCTTGCAGGTCGTAGTTGAACAGAGGTGACCTCTGACCTTTAAGTCTGCCAGAACTGGCCAGGAGCTTGCACTGAAACAGGAAATGCAGTCTTGACTGAATGGGAGACTAGGAGACTGGTGCTAATGTCTTCTTATCTAACTATTTACAGCAGCTATAGTATCCACCTTTTCTGCTGACGTCAGTGCTGGTTCAGTTTGATCTTTGAACAAACTAAGTACTATATGTATGTAAGTTTAGATAACATACTGTACCATGTTATGGCGGCAAGGAAGCTTGTAACATACTAGAAGTATCTAGTGGAGTTTCACTGTGCAGAAATCAAAACATCAAAAGAAACTCAGTCTGACAATAAAAAGCTACAGCTCAATCACCTGAGGCCAAGCAGTAAAGTATTAGGCAGTTTGTTGTGGAACTGCTACAATTATGGTTGCTCATAAATTACATTTGCAGGCTGAGAACTGGCCTGAGATCTAATCAGAATAATTTCTCACCTGACAGGCATGGTAATGGGCTGTTGGCAGATCTATTTGTAACTTCATTTGATGTGGCACTGGAGGGCAGACTGTTTGAACACTGTGTCCTGTCACCACATGTGACATGGCATCAGATAGTCTTTTCTTCCCCAATCCAAACGCGATTTCACTACATTATCAAATGCGATTTCCATGTCACTCATCAGCTGTCAGTTTTCATTAAACATCGTTGTTTGAATGCATAGAGCCTGCAGAGTGTTTCTGTAAACATGTGAAGGAGAGGGAGTGGGAAAGGAGACAAGGGGAAGAGAGCCAGATTTATTTTGTTGTGGTGTTTACGAGATCCTCACATCCCAGCGATGGGTGGATGACAGGCAGTGCTGCCCTGTAGGGATCAAAATTTATTTAAGCCAGGTTACACCTTGGCAAACAAACAACCAGACTCCTCTCTCTCTCATTCTCACTCACGCTCATGTCTAAAGCTTCCATACCTCTAGACATACCTACAGCAGCGGACATGCACACACAAACACACACCGACGAGCATTGCGACACAAATGTATGCCAGGCGTGGCAGTTCCTTCGGTGGTTTCTGTCATGTCTCTTTAACATTCCTGTATCATGATCACCATCTTTAATCGCCTGCTTTGTGAGGGCCTGTTAGCCAACAAGCTGTTGGATTACTGCCTTTACTTATCACACATGCCAGCACGGCACACAGCAACCAGCGCTGATAACTCACTTCTTCGCTTTTTATCTGCCTCTGCCTGGATTGCATAATTTAAATATGTCTATATAAGTGCATAGACGTGTTGAACCACACAAGTCATCACTGCAAATAACTTAAAAATTAGATTTTACCGTGGGCCCTGTCACACACAATAACCCATATATTCGCATGCATACATGCAAACATACACACACACACACACACACGTACAAGCCTAGTGGCCAGATGTGTTGGCCCTCGTACAATTCCTTTGATCTGCCCCCTTGTCACTCACTGCGTTGCACAGAGGAGCATGTTGAGACACAGAGGGATCAGATGTTGGAGTGCTTCACAATGCACACGATTAAATCTATTCCCGCTGGTACAAAAGGAGGGCCGGTGGCTGTGTAATTTACACCGCTGTCCAGCAGCTAAGCCAGCACTATCAGCCCTGGTGTCGTCATCCTGCCTCTGTTCTCCCACTGGGTGTAATGAATCCAATGTGTCTGAGCCTTGGCATACACAAATGATTAACTGGTGGCAAAGAGAACTGATTAAGGAGATAAAACTTGGCACACAATAGCCTCAGTGCTACACGTGTACCTGCATAACCAGAGCTTCCTCACGCAAGGGAATTATTCACCTTTGCCAATTCTTTCTGTTCGGATTTTTGAAGTTTCTTGAATGCAGAAAATGTGTCTTAATCTGTAATACATTGACACAATTTGCATATTGAGCCCTTCGGGTGATTGTCTGCCTACAGAGCAGGACAAACTGCAGTGCAGTTTGGGTCACATTGATGGAATATTAAACCATTGAAAAAAGGTGTAACAGTAATAATAACTCTGCACTATAATACACAATACGTAAGGTAGTACTTACATATTACAAACTTAACCCAGTAGAAATAAATTTAATTGAAGGGGGCGGAATGTAAACCACAGTCAAGTGTACAAAGTGCAATTTGCACTTTTGGTAGTTGTGTTGCTAGAGATGGATAGAGTACCCGTGGGCCACATGGAAACTAGGTGGGCTTAGAGAGAATTCATTACCATACATTATCATTGGTCTGTTAACGGCTGGTACTAATCATTGACGGTCTCCTCTCATTCGCTTAAAAAGCTGTGCTCTCCCCCTCCCATGAGAAGTGACAGAGAAGAAAGTCCAGACCAGCTTCTCCTCGGTAGAAATCCTATTCCTTCATTATTGTCATGCAGAGTTGCGAGTGCCAATACACAGCAGCCCAAATACGATTTCACCAAGGTAGCCACACCTGGTGTGCACAATTGCACTTTGTCAATGTGTGTCTGTAAAATAAGCGACAGCAGAAAGGAATAAAACCTTGGCTGTGCAGCCAGTAAATAAACTGAAATTGAAAGCCTTCATACATACAAACTGCCATACATGACAAAATATATGAATATCTTTCTGGTATTGTTGCCATAAATGGAGTAAAACTATATTTTTTGCTGAGCATTCAAATGTGTCTCTTGATTAAACTGTCTGTAATGAAAGTAAAATAGACAAATATAACATTTGTGAAAGGCGTTCATGTGATCTGATCAGAGGATGCAGGCAGCATGTGTTGCCATCGCAGTGACCAAAAACAGTTATGGAGCCTGCTGGATTGCAAAAGAGACCAGCGGGAAAAGTGTGGATTCAAGAGCCCACATCAACAGGTTGCCCCTCGGCTCAGGCCTGATATCAGCTGAAGACCCTGAGTGCAGTAGTCTATTGTAAGTATACGTCTGTATATAAGTTTTTTTCATCCCTCCGTCTCTCTGATGCAGGAGGGTTGCTGTTGTGCTTTAACATGTTTAATTTGATTAGTCAACGGCGGCCTGGGGAGAGGCCTACTGATGCATCCTGAGGACACACTGCTGCACTGCAGATAGGTTCCTAACCACTGCACCCACATCCCGGCGAAAACCTCATCTCCCTGTACACTGCACATGATTTTAACAGTATCCAGGCCTTTGATCATCACCTACAGATCATCAGTGCGTTGTTTACCATCACATTTGTTTTTCCTACTAGCTACTGCTGATTAGGCCTGAGGACACAGAGAGCGCCACAGTATCCCGGTTTCTAGGGGAGTACTACTGCTTGCATGCTTGAGTTTCTGTAAACCATTATGAGAGCTTTTCCAGGATAACTGCGATATTAACACGCATGGAAGAGCACTCACACTCATGACTTCACAGCACAGAGGTTCTGTTATTACTATATTCATTTTTTTTATCCCTTACTGACTCTCATCTTCAGTCTCCTAAATCTCCATGTACTGAAGTGTACTCTACAAAATAGTTATCCTGTATCTGTCTGTCACAACATTTCCCTTTTCTTGTGTTTTTTTCTTTTTTTTTAAACTTTTTTCTGTCTGCCAGTAATGTTTTTACTACAGAATTTTGTTTACAACAACGTGTGTTTGGTTCAGCACTTCACCAAGTGTTTTAGTAGCCTGAACATAACTGTACCTTTAACAGTGAGGGTGGCAGATCAGAAAGTTATTTACAATTTATACAATTTATTTTGTCATTCCCGGATGAAGAGCTGATGTGTGTAGAGTGAGGGGCTTTCAGTTATTCCACAGCATTACTTCAAGCGTATTTTGTTTCTGAATGTCATGCATTATCCCAGAAAACTAACAAGAGAAAAACACTAACCGGCCTGGAACCTATACTTTCAAAAGTGAGGGGGCTCATCATCATCTAAAAACATGCAGCATAAATCACATCAAACTGGTCCAGCTGATACAGTACAAATCCACAGTTGGCCTACAATTGCATAACTGAAAAAAACATTTTTTTTTTTTTTTTTTCACAACTTAATGTGCTGTCTAAAAAAACGGCCCACGATTGTTTTGATAGAAAAGGGTGACCGATACCTCCCTCAGCTCTTTCTGTACACAACCTCCCGACCCTTGGCTCTGTCCAAGCAAACACAGTCTGCACGCAATGCACAATGATTAACCCGCAGATCGTCTATTGAGGGAGGAATCACTCAGTGGGCAAAAAAACACCTAGTTTCCTGTCCATGACGTGCACCCTGTTGCTCTCCTCCTATTTTTTTTCCATTTTGAAAGTTCTCTCTGCATGGAAATTTGTCAATGTAAATAATGTAAAAATAAAACTTGTACTTCTGCCTTTACAATTACAATAACAATTGTTGTGTGCTGGCTTGATCACTTTGCTTCATTGTATCTATGGCATGTGTTTTTTCTTTATTTTTTTAATTTCTCACCATATTGACCAAACAAACACAACTGAGGTGTTCGTTTTCTCTATTGAGTGATCAAAAGATGCATAAAAATATGACATTTTGGTCCTACAAATGGGTAGAAGAAATGTGTTAATGGATTTTGTATAGGATATTTATGACTATTAATTTATCATTTCTGATTTAAAATAAATGATATCTAATAAAGGACTCAGAGCCTGAAAAGACGATTTGGGTCACAGTAAAAGGTAAACTGGGTAAATTCTTTAAAAAGAGTGGACAAAACAGATTCCTCACTGTTCTTTTACTTATGTGGTGACTCTTATGTCCACAAGAAAATATCTCATTTAATCAAACTTAACATGATTCAAATGGAGGTTCTCTACAACAACTGATTCTGTTAAATTTGATTGATGCTAATCCAATGCAAGCAATTACCTTGGCCTATTCCTTATGGTCCACAGAAAATGTATGAGAGTGTGACCTCTTTGCTCAAATCATTCTATGTAGATTAACCCATAGATGATAGGCTGGTTGACGGCCTCATTGGTTTGCACTGCAGAGAGAATGAAGGTTGTGGTGTGTGTGTGTGTGTGTGTGTGTGTGTGTGTGTGTGTGTGTGTGTGTGTGTGTGTGTGTGTCTAGGGGGCAGAAGGGGTTAATTTGTGTCATGCATGACTTGTTTTGCGTGCCAAGCTTATCCATATCTTATTTCCCTACAGAAAAAAAAGGACTGGCTACCAGGACAAATGTCACAGAAAAACTATACAATAGTATTTATCCTATAGAGAATAAATGGGCCAATAATGACACAAGAAGAGAGACCATAAACTGACGAGACCAGGAGCCTGTGAATCACTGCTCACTACACAGGAAGATATAGGAAGATACAAAAGATATCTAGTATACAAAAAATACATATGAACTCATTTCAAACAATTTTTTCAAACAATAAAATGGAAAATACTATTATTACAGGATACCAAACAACAGCTTAGATATAAATTAACTTATAAATAAACCTTTAAACTTTTTCTAAACTTTTTCTAAACCATGTAGAACTACTTTATTGACAAATTCAGACATCAAGCAACATTAGCATTCATTCTAAATTGAGTGTCTGCCCACCTGACACATATAATATATACATATACATATACATACATACTTGGACTTTAGTTTGCTTGATGTTTAACTTTCTTCATCTTTAACTTTAGTTGCAATCTTGGTTTGCTGATGCTGGAAACAAGAATCAAACAATACATTTCGTAAAACTGGAAACAATCAACTAAAAGAAAAGGTTTGGTAGAGCTTCAAAGTGGGCTGATAATTCTACGTGGGTTCTACTGTCACTGTGCATCACTTTTCACATTACCCACATTCAGTGTTACAATATCTATTATAGGAGCTTTAAATATTTTCCTGGGAGATGGGAGAAATTGTTTGGTTTCAGTTTTTTTTTTACCATGGCGCCAGCATGCGGCCATGGCCAGACGGTTAATTAGGGTCGTGACCTCAATTCACTCAATTTACTCACTTGCAGCTCTACAGCAGGTGGATGCTGTGTGATGGTGTAACCACCAGGATAACCACCACAAAACTTTTACTACACACAGGTTCACTATCAGAGACCATTTTTTAAAATATAGGATAGAGGTCCTAACGTAAGGAACTATGTTTCTCATTTTGTCAAAAATACATCTTCCTGATATCCAAAATGTATGTTTTCAATTCTGTTTTATAGTTTTGTGGGATTTTTTTCATGTAATAACCTATATACAGGCTTACCCATGACAGTATGAATATTGTTTTAAGTTACTTAGGTAGAAGTAATGAAAGCTCTTTTGGCCAGTATATGGGCTTTTTAATATGTCATTTATTTATATAAAGATAAAAGTCAAACTAAAACTATCAGAATCCAGTATAATAATCACTATCTAAGTGATAGCAACTAGTGCTGGTTGATGGGTTTTTTTCAGGGGTGGAAGAAGTGTTTACAAAAGTACCAATACAATAATGTAAAAGTATTCCACTACAAGTAAAAGTCCTGCATTCAAAAGTATTATTAGCTAAATGTACTTAAAGTATCAAAATGACTCGTCCTGCAGGAAAATGGCCCCTGTAACTAATATATTGCTGTATGATATATTTGATCATAAGGCTGTTAATTCATCATTAAGCAGCATATCACTGTTGTCACTGGGCGAGGTGCAGCTAGATTTAACTACTTTATATACTAGTTTAGTTCAGTGTCTTGTCTCCCTCGTAAGTGCCAGAGATAAATCTGAGGGGTTTAAAGATTATTTATGGGGTAGAAAAGAGGATAAAACAAAGTTCTGCTACACAATTCTGTATTTTACTTTTGTATTTTATGCACATCTTTGCTTTTTATGTCAAATATACTCTTTTGTGGAACTGCTAACAACGTATTGTATTTTGAAAGCTTATCATGTGTTTTTGTATGTAAAAAGTAACTAGTAACGAAAGCTGTTAAACAAATGTAGAGAAGTAAAAAGTAGGCAACAATATTTCCCTCTGAGATGTAGTGAAAGTAGATGTATAAAGTAGCATAAAAAAAAGAAAAACTTTACAGTACTTGAGTAAATATACATATTTACTTATATTCCACCACTGTATATGTTCTCTATGGAAGTGTATTGCTGCCACACTACGAAAAAAAAATAGGCTCAGTATCACGTAATTACGTGAAAAAGATATTGTTATAACAATATCTTTTTCACGTTTTAACAATATATTTATCACATTATAACGTGAAATTGTCACGTTATTTCAAGATACGACATTTTCACGTTATATAACGCGAGAATATGGTTTTACATTATTTTAAGAGTACGCATACTAATAACAATATCATCCACTGTGTTCAATACCTGTGAAATCTCACCATGTCTCAATCCAAGATTAAAGTATAATTTAATGGAATCATGTAAATGAGCCATAGTCTATTCTTGCCTCTCTTCTCTGTTTCTGTCTTATCTTGAAATAAAGTAAAACCATACTATCTATCGACATAAGATGTTTTCACGTTATAACGTGATAAATATATTGTTAAAACGTGAAAAAGATATTGTTATAACAATAAAATGTTCACGTTATTACGTGACACTGAGCCTATTTGTTTGTTTGTTTTCGTAGTGTGGCAGCAGTACGCTTCCGTAGCTCCCAGATGTTCTCCATGTTCTTCTTCTTTTTGATGATGATGATGAGTTCAGTGCTGGCTATTTGCAGCACATTAACGCTTTGATTTTTATTTCCATTTTGTTTTTTCGAAATGACTCATTAGTCTTAGCACTGTTAAATTCTGTAGCGGTTAAGCTGCTGTATCAAGCTGAAACTAAGCCAAATGTGCACACACGCACAGCGTGTCAGCCTTTGGCCGCGTGGGTCGTGACTCTCCTCAGACACGCATCGTAAGGGATTTCCCTCCATGGTCTCGCCTTCCTTGGCCTCGCACATCCACGCTCAGTCATGACACCTTCGTGCTCCGCTGGAGAGGAGGAGGTGACAGAAAGATGGATGACCGAGATATTTCCGCACGCAACTATTGTTACTGCCGCGGAGCGCAAACACTGGCTTGCATAAGGACGGTGGAGGGTTGTGTGAGTGAGTGTGTGTGAGTGTAACGCATTAGCTCAGTTACTAATCTGGTATTCACGCCTAGTCAGGAAGGGAAGGTGATCCAGTACCCCCACCCACACACACACACACACACACACACACACGCGATCTTTCTCCCCCCCGGCACGCACGCACGCACGCACACCCGCACACACACACACGCGCGCACCATGTGCTCCCTCTCAGGCTCTCTGCGCTGTGTTTGTGTTGCGTTCGCGGTCGCGTGTGAAAGACACATCAGCGGCTGATCCCGGCGTGGCCCACCCTGACCCTGTTATCTGTCGGCCGTGTCTGTGTGGACCTGGGCTGATGTAACATGTGCTGATTGTCTCCTCAGTCTGAGCGCAGTCACCTGTTGCGGCGACCTCTGGCTCCGGTGATAAACCTCGGTGTAGTCACGTCTCATACCCTCAGATCACTCCCAGGCACAGGGAACATCCGCCATATATATATATATATATATTGATTCTTAATCCATCAAATAAATAAAAATTAAAAATAGGAGAAAATGACAACATCAAGAATACTTGTGCGCCTTAAACTGTGTGGACACTGTACAGTTTGAAAGCTTGATTATGAGGCAGCATGAAATGTCCCATGTCAGTTTAAGCTTTTTGTACTGAAAAGACAATATAGATGTATTTTGTGCCTCCAATGATATGGTGTTATTATTCAATGTGGTGAATCTATATATTCAAATTACGGTATGTGGTCTCACATTTCTACTAGTGATGAAAGTAACAATGTCATGTTATGCAACTTTATACTAATTTATACATTTCAGAGGGAGACATTTTACTTTTTACTACTGTAGCTATAGCAGCTATACGTAGTTACTTTTATAATTAAGATTTTATATACAAAACAAACGATCAGCTTCTAAAATATGAAGCATTGTTTTATGTTAAACTACACAATAGTATAAGGAGTAGTTCATATTAGCTCCACAATGACCAGAAACAACATGAAAGTACCACTTACTTAGAAATACATCAGTAATGTTGATCCAATATTATAATAACATAGTGCTGTTAGGGGTGATTCTGAACTTTTTTGATGCTTTAAGTACAAAAGTCAAAGTTTTGTTGCCAGTATTTCTGTACTTTTACTCAAATATTGCATTTGCTTGTAATGGAGTGTTTTGATCCATTTACAGATTTGATTATACACTTTCCTTTATTACACCGGAATTTAACTACATCAATACTATAAGTAACCTATAAGGTAATACATAATTAAAACTACTGTAAATATGTACATCACTAAACAGTCAGACTGTTGCAGCTCTAGCTTTGAATTTACAATTAATACAGTAGAGTAAACATTAAAGGGGCACTTAATTGTACACAGAAAGTTCCATTTACTGTAAAGAGGAGAAATGCGACTCACAGACACTCCAAAGTTGACATGTTGTGTGTTCTTGTGGCTTGCCGACATCCACTTACATTCAGGAGTCACCTACCTTTGTTTAGAGTTGGAGGGTGTGTGAACCTCTGGACTTCTACAGGCCAAGCTAGCTCCTAATTAAAAAAAAAATTCAAAGTTGTTTAAAGGCACCTTTGACCGAGCTGTGCTGCGTAATGAAAGTAAAATAAGTAATGTTTTAATGTTTTAAATGAGTAGTGTGTAATTGGTAACAGTTTTCTTGCCCAACACTCCCCATTTTAGTGGAAGTATAATACTAATTTGCTGGAGAACCCCTTTCATCCCTTTGTCATCCAAGTAACAGGTAACAAACAGTAATGAGTTCAATGGTTCTCAGTGTTCTGCCAACTTATGATATTTGGTCAAATTTAACGTAACTCATGAAATAAAGACAGTTACCTACAAACGTGACCTCTTTTTGCCATCGGTTACTAGGGCCACTGCAACGAGATGGAGGAGCGTGACGAGAACTTAATGTGATACCTGACCTATCATTGAAGGGAAATTCCTATTTTGTTTTCCAACTTCCTTGAAGTCCCTGGCTCATCAGTACAGTTGGATCAGGTAAAGGTTTCAGTGTCTCGTTTCAGCAGGGCAGCTGTTTGTTGGAACCTGAGGACACGTTCTGGGGTTTAAGAGAGTATAGTGTGAGGTATTATTCAAGAACCCCACCACCACACAGAAATTAGACTATGTCTGTTAACATGGTCAGTGTTTTTCATGGTGTAGAGACTCCTAAATGAGGTGTATTCTTTGTAGAGCAGGTTGAGGAGTACACTGGTCGTGTAAAATGAGCAACAGTCTTTTGGTTTGGCCACCATGACCTTCTTCATTTTTGTCTACATGCTCTGAAGAGGTTTTAGAATTTCACGACAACCCGTAGAGGTACACTGGTTCGTTCGGCTCGTGCTAAATCATGAAAACCTCCACAAAGTACAAACAACCTTCTGACAGCAGCGGTATGCAAAGACACTCACACACAGGGAGGCGGAGGTACACACCTGCTCTGGAGGTGCGTGACAGCCTTTGCGTGAGTAGAAACTAACAACCTTCACAGTTATTACACCTGCTTTTATGTCCAAGAATTCTGTAAGAGGTTTATGGCTGTGGGCAAAAACATTTTTTTCATGTTTTTTTCCCCCTCCTTCCCAGTTCTGTGAAATGGACAGCTGACACCAGACACCTCCAGGCCAGCGTCCAGCTCTGCATTCCAGCTCATTCTGTGCATCCTGACACAACGCGCCGCTGCGGTCAACACTGTACACGGCTTTGCATTTACACAGTTGCCCCACTCTTCCCTTCCTGTAGTAGCCGGTAATCTCTTTAATCTTTTTAAGAAGTTGGGAGACTACCTCACCACAGAATCTCCCTGCTGACTCACTTCCACATCCTTCCTCCTCTTCTTCTCCCCTAGTTTTCTCTCAGTAGGAAAAAGAATCCCTTTCGCTTCAGCTTTGACTATTCTGTTGTTTGACCTGCTCACAGGAGCAGCAGGTCTGATATCTAGAAATTGAAGACCCGAAATGTGAATTTGAGAGGGAGGATAAGAGCGGTTTTCAGCCCAGTTGTGTGACATTTACAGTAGCTCCGTCTCCGGCTGTGAATGCATCTCACCTGTTGTGATCTGACACACACTCCTGCAGCCTGAGCGCTCACTGAGAATGCAGCCGACTCTCGCCTCGGGCAGTCCACAATCACAGTCACACTCATCTTTAATCAGGTTCAATTTCAACCCCCAAGGAACACAATCACAATCGCTTAAAAGGCAGCGGTTGAAGTGTGGATCAGACTCACTTTGATCGCTGAATACTGTACAGTAACAGGAGCTCATCTGGAGACATTGCTCTACATTTCAAATGCATTGAGGTTCACTGCACTGTACTAAAATTAGTACATTGTACTGACAAGCGATTCTCCCTTCGTAGGTTTACAATTGGAACTAAGCTCTGTGACACTGCTGAAAGATGGATTTTCTCTTCACCTGCTCACCAGAGCAACAGGATGTCATGTAGAGTGCAAAGGCACTGCCTATATAACCAGCATTGTGTTGATCAGAGACACACTTTGTTATTGTGATTTGTCAACAGTCAGTGTGGCATATTGTTGCAGATGTAATATAACAAATCAGAATCTTGGTTCAGCTGTGTTTTTTTCACTGAATGTATTACAGGGATTTGAGAAACTTTGGGCCAAATAAGTGAACAGATGCTTACCTGACCTCTTAATGGTAAAACGTTAAACATGACACATTTCTTCAAATTGTAAAGCCAGATTTATTTTTTTTATTTTTTTTTTACATTTTCAAAATAATGATAATGGTGTATAGCTGTCAGATTTCAACATTTTGGGTTAAGAGTTGGGTTTTTTTCTCTCATTGTGGGATTCTCAGAATGTCTATATGAAGTTCCCCATTAGTATCTGTTATCATTATTGTTATATTTCAGTGGAAATGGATATTTTTTTCCCGCTATCAATCGGTTCAGAAAGTGAAAGCACGTCCTTGTTTTCATGTCTTTCTCACTGCCCTGGCTTCAAGTTAAACATGAAACCCTTCGTGATCCCTGTAGCCTCTTCACGGACCCCAGGCTCCCCTCTGGTGAGAGAAAAGGGCGACCAAGTTTGAGAAGTTCCAGTTTCCACAACTTGTTTTGCCGTCTGCCGGGCTCTCGCCTGTGTGGCCGCTCGGTCCGGCCCCACCGGGCTGTTGCATGACTGCGATGAATGAAGCCTGATTGGCAGATTGCATGACTCCAAAGCCCCAATATCCTCGCATTTACAGAAGCTGTAGCGCGCAAGTATGTGCACCTTCGTGCCCGAGCAGGGCCGGGGGGTGAGAGTCTGGCGTCCCGCGCTCTTTGTTCTGCAGGTTTAAGACCCTTGTGTCTTTTCCAGAGGCGGCCGCCTTCGCGTGACTTGACCAAGCAGATTTAGGATTGTCCAGAAGAGCGGGACCCTCCCCTCCGGACGGCGGCTCCGCTTCTCACGCAACCTGCTGCACCAGAGGCGCAGCCCCGAGGCGCACGGCCCCCGGAGAGGCGGCGCAGCCCGGCGCTGAGCGAGCACGCGAGCAGCCCGGGCGTTCACCTGCCGGACTTCTTCCTTCACTCGAAACCTTCCCTTCGCTCCCTGGCCTCGTGTGTTGCCTATTTCTAGACCCTAACAAGTTACTCCAGGCGTGAGTTCCAACCAACAACAAGGTTAAGGGTTTTTATTTGAAGCCTAAACGGCTGTGTGGCGAAGGAACAACACGTAATTTGGATTTCATTTTAGAGTCATTCTTCTACACAACCTGCTGTTGTTACTTGGTCTTCAAAAAACTAATAAGTAATTCCCCCTCAAAAGGCAAAGACGTATCTTGGACAACACCCTAAAGACTATGGGGAACAGAATATAGGCCTATTGAAGGGAATCTGTTGATATCAGTCTGTTCTGTTTATGTGCTCACCCCTGGCAGACAACTCTGAGCTGTGAGGTGGTTTTTATTTTTCCTTTTTGTGTGTCAATTTCTGTCTAATTTTAGTATCATTATGACCCCTTCCTTTGCCACTTGGAGTCACATATTTAGAGTAAATAATTCAATGGAGGCAAACAATAATTAAAATCCCATAGTTTCAATTTGTTATTTTTTCCCCCCTTTTTTTCACAGATTTAATCTAAATTATAATTGACCTTTACATATCCTGGATTTAGTAGTATTTGAAAATAAAATGAAAGGGCTGAACCTTTTACTACATGACACACCAGCCTTAAAGTGGAGATCGCTCCGCTTTCATGGGCCTTGGAATCATTTTGGAGTCATGTTTTGTGAGTTATGCTCCAAAAATGAGCCTTTATATTTTTAAGGATACAAAGCAGTCATGGTTTACTGACTAGATTCCCTTAAAAGGATATCTAGTGATAGAGTGTGTTTTGTCATATCCTACAGTAGCCTACAGTTTATACTTCAGTCCTTCATCCATCCCCTGTCATGTGGCTGTGGTCTGATCCACATCCAGAATCCATTCTGACTGAATAAGATTGTTCAATTCCATCTTTTATGTTTAAGTTCAGTAAAACAAAAAGCTAAAGCCACACTGGCAGCTTTAGATTCAGAACCTCCACTGATGTGGTTTCTCCAAGGTTAAAAAAACCCAAAGAAGAGCACACCTACACACTTAACCTGAAGCAAATCACACAGCTGAAGACATTCAAGAATCTAACATCATTTTACATTCTACTAAAAAAATAGGAGACAAGTAATAATAAATGAGCATTTTCCTTTAGTCACTGCAGATTCATCAATAAAACTGTTTGTACCATCAAATGAATCTTTGGTCATATCTGTTTAAAATCCTGTAAATAAATTAGTTCAGCATCTGGTTGGTTTGTGTTAAACTGTTGCAGGCTACTGTGAACATGGACAAATGATATGAGAAACAAAGAAGATTACAGAAGCAAGCATAATTAATCCAGTTTGAAAAAGGCAACACGGTCGTACTTTCATCATATTCGGGGTCATAGTTTCTGTTTTTTACAGGTTTAGCTGTAAAAGCTGTTGCACAGGTCTGCGTGGCGCAGTCCAGGCTGGACAAATCCAAGGTGTGATATGTACCAGTTTTAAGGTTTGAATAAATAATTACATAATTCTCATTTTTCAGTTAATAAATATCGAATGAAGTCATGAGAAATTGCGCTTTTTAAGCCCCGAGCAAATGGCGCAGAGCGACGGTACAGCGCAGCTTTAAAGGTGAAGCGGCGCTGTGCCGTTAATGGCCACTCTGAAAATACTCTGTGGGCATACAAGGTTGAAAAGGGGACAGAGAAGAATGGTATTGAACTCATCTACCCTTCAGCCCAACAGTGCTCCGTGATCGCCCCCCCCCAGCATCCTCTTCAAAGCGGGGGGGGGGGGGTGATCACTGCGCTCTCACGCAACTGGTCAATCTTTAACTCCAGCGGAGAACCAACAGGTACAAGCACGAAATGGCATTTGACTGTTTTGTCAGGACTTAGGCCTGCCTGGGTGCCCCCCCCCCCCCCAAAAAAACCTTTGATTTTATTACTGGAGACATACAGCACTGACTTCAGATGACAGAAAGTTTAGAGGATATGACACTTGTAGACGCACTTGTGGCGATCCACGCAAAAGACAAATAATTCTTCTCAGTAGAGAATAAAATCCATCACAAGCTTCCCCCAAATATTGATTCAAGTCTGGAATTGAAATCACAATGATTGGATGAGCGATAACACGGTGACATCAATCTGCTATCGCCTTAATGAAAACTCGATAAAGATCAATAAAGTTTTGATTCAGCCGTTAATAGGTAGCCTATAGTAAAATATATTGGCGCGGATATCATATATATAGGCTGAGAATTTTTTAATAAAAATAATATATTATATATATATTAGCACAAGTATTGCAAATACATAAATAAATAAAAGCCAAACGCAAATGCTTTAAAAACATCCTGCAGAACATATAGTGGCACGCATTAGATTGAACTCTGTTATCACAGATTATACACTGTTTTACAGTGGTGCATATCATACCTGCCTGTGATTTGTCTTATCCGTCCATAAACTATAAAACATAAAAGGAATCCACTTTCCTCCTTGACATGAAAGTTTCTAACTATTTCAAATCTCGCACGAACACCAAACACCTCACACACACGCACGCACGCACCCCCCCCACTTTTTCTCTGTACTAAACTTCATTCATGACAAACAGAGAGAGAGAGAGAGAGAGAGAGATATCCTACGTCATGAACAGCAGCCAATGAAGCTGTGTAGCGCACTATAAAGCGAGCCCATTCTCTGTTTGGGGCCATCAGGAGAGTCAACTCGGATAATAACTCAACTCAACGATATTTTTACTATCTTGAAAAGCACTTCTGGGACCACCGTGGTGTTCCTCTTTGACCGTTGACTAAGGTAAGCTTTACAAATGCATCTGAGGACAGACTGATTTCTAACTGAACAGACATATGTCAGAGTGATAAGAGTAAAGTGCTGAATAGAGAGATTTTTTTGCATGCATAGCTGTCAATTCCTTTGGTCTTTGTAGTTGCTGCTTTTAATATATTTTTTTTAATCATTGTGTTTAATGCATAGGTTTTCTGTGAGTCACAGTATGGTGGTAATACACTGTACACGGCTCACTTCTTTGCATAGCCTTCCACCAGTAGTGTTTTTGTGCGGCATGTGAACCTACAAAGTCCAATTAATAACCAGCACATGTCGTGTGACAGTCTTCTCTTACCTTATGGTGCATTTAGTCAATATGTTGCACAACACTTCTCTTCCTCCCTGCATTCACTACTCTAATGCCCCTCCTATTTAATTTCCAGGTTGTGCAGAAGCCAGAAAAAAAAGGAGCTGTCATCATGGCGCTAATGATACTGCCATTCATTGGATCAGTGTCGGTGTCTGAGAGTTTGGTGGCCATGGCAACGGTGTGTCTGGTCTACCTGATTCTCAAGTTTTTCCACACTGAGATTCCTGAGGGGCTTCGTCGGCTGCCCGGACCAAAACCCCTGCCTATCATTGGGAATGTGCTGGAGGTGGGCAGCAAACCTTACCTGAGTCTCACCGCCATGAGCAAGCGCTACGGCCACATCTTCCAGATCCAGATTGGCATGCGTCCCGTGGTCGTGCTGAGCGGCAGTGAAACAGTTCGACAGGCTCTCATCAAGCAAGGTGAGGAGTTTGCCGGCAGACCTGACCTGTACAGCTTCCGGTTCATCAACGATGGCAAAAGTCTGGCCTTCAGTACCGACCAGGCCGGCGTCTGGCGTGCCCGCAGGAAACTGGCCTACAGTGCCCTGCGCTCCTTCTCCAGCCTGGAGGGCACGACCCCAGAGTACTCCTGTGTGCTGGAGGAACACATCTGCAAGGAGGGAGAGTATCTGATCAAACAGCTCAACACAGTCATGAAGGCTGACGGCAGCTTCGACCCCTTCCGCCACATCGTCGTCTCTGTTGCCAATGTGATCTGTGGAATGTGCTTTGGCCGACGCTACGACCACAATGACCAGGAGCTGCTCAGCTTGGTGAACCTCAGTGACGAGTTCGGCCAGGTGGTGGGCAGCGGTAACCCTGCAGACTTCATTCCTGCTCTTCAATTCCTGCCCAGCAAAACAATGAAGAAGTTCATGAACATCAATGCCCGCTTCAACACGTTTGTGCAAAAGATCGTCAGCGAGCACTATGCCACCTATGACAAGGTACACCCAACACCAAATCATTCATGAAAACCTGTTTAGTTCTTCTGCCCTTTTATTTGCTGCGTGTGAAAGATTTATTGACATTGTCTTATCATCCACTTTCAGGACAACATTCGTGACATCACCGACTCCCTCATTGATCACTGTGAGGACAGGAAGCTGGATGAGAACTCCAATGTCCAGATGTCAGATGAGAAGGTTGTGGGAATCGTCAATGACCTGTTTGGAGCTGGTAGGTTGAACTTCTCTCCATGTTGATTGATTTAATTAGACGTGGCCTTGCCATAGATAAAGAAAAAAAAAGACAAGCACCCACACAGAGGTTTCTCTTCTAGGTTTCGACACCATCTCCACTGCCCTGTCTTGGTCTGTGATGTACTTGGTGGCTTACCCAGAGATACAGGAACGGCTTTATCAAGAATTGAGTAAGTAGAGCTTTTTTATTCATCTCACAGGACAGTAAAAGTCTGAGAAAATGCATAGCTTTAATGATATTGGATATAATGGGCTCATTTTCATTCTTGTGTTGATTAAAAAGTAATGCAGGAACACACATTTTGCTGCTATCAAAGTTAATTAGTTGATTGTGATTCCTTTTTCAAGTACAAATGTGAGACAGGACTGAAGACTGCAACCTCCCTCCTCATCCTGAACTAATAGTCAATGATCTCTTTTCATTTCCAGAGAACAACGTGGGTCTTGATCGCACTCCTGTTCTCTCTGACAAACCCAACTTACCCTTTCTGGAGGCCTTCATCCTGGAGATCTTTCGCCATTCTTCATTCCTGCCCTTCACTATCCCTCACTGGTGAGATTCATCTCTTTAAGTTGCGCGACAGTTATCGCACAGCTATCGTAAGCACAGGAATGAATGTGATATGAAACTGTAATGGACTAACACTTCTCGTTCTTACGTTCTCAGCACATCTAAAGACACATCTCTGAATGGCTACTTCATTCCCAAAGACACCTGCGTCTTCATCAATCAGTGGCAGATCAACCATGATCCGTAAGTTCTTGTTGTTACAGTTTGGCTGAAGATGACTGACTTAACATTCACACTTCGGAGCTTCTTAGTACAACCAGTAGAGAGAGCTCTGTTCAAGCAGAGGAAGATTAAATGCCTTTCTCAAGGGTAAAGGAAGACATTAGCAGTCCTCATTCAGTTCCTACACCCAATTCGTCCTGGCTGAATGAGGAGACTAAACCTTTATTGACGTGGTTTTTTGCTCAGCTTATCTTATTTCTTCATTCCCTGCACTTCTCAGTGAGCTGTGGAAAGATCCGTCTTCCTTCAACCCAGACCGCTTCCTGAGCGCAGATGGCACTGATGTCAACAAGCTGGAAGGGGAGAAGGTGATGGTTTTCGGCATGGGAAAACGGCGCTGCATTGGCGAAGTCATTGCAAGAAATGAAGTCTACCTCTTCTTGGCAATCATTATCCAGAAGCTGCACTTCCACACGATGCCCGGAGAGCCGCTGGACATGACCCCAGAATACGGTCTCACAATGAAGCACAAACGCTGCCACCTGAGAGCCACAATGCGAGCAAGGAATGAGTAGTGAACATATTTAGAATTGTACAATGTAATGCTCACTACGTGGTATAAATTGACTCTAACACTGTACGGGTCACAGTCTGGTTAAGAGTCAGTGAAAGAAGCATCTTTCTCAGAATGTAAGGCACTGGATGTCGAATTTGATCTAAAGAGCTAATGGCATTGAAGCAAATACATGAATTTTGTTTGTTGCAGATTGTCAGGGATGTCGAGGTCTGTATGACTGCATCTCTGTCATGTTTTTGGTTCTCTAAGAGATATTCCTGCTCATGATTGGTCCTTCTCAGTGAAGTATGAGGAGACACTCTGTTCTCCTGTGTTGAGTAGTAAATGAAACTGCACCCATTAAGAAGTTGTAAAACAATCAGTGACTAAGTTGTCTTATTCAACTTTGGGACAAACAGTATGTTTTACTAGAGAGGCATTACTATTTACACTGCTGCAGCAACCTACATGTTGGTCTTCTGTGACACAGAAACTGAACAGATATTACCTTTTGATACCATTTACACTTGTACGCTAATTATTTTCATTCCATTGTAATGTGGATGTAAGACACTGAAGCTATATTTGTATCCCAAAATGTGATTTTGTGTGTATATCAAGATCTTTGTATTTTGCAAGAAAATTTTTATGTGCCTAGCGTTGGTATATATTTGAGGTGGAATCGGTTTGCTGTGCGTCTATATGAAATATCAGGACACCAAAAAAGTTCCAGTGATTTTTTGGAACATATTAGAAGGCTTCACAATTTTGTATTTCTTTCTTTAATGTCTCAAAGATTGTACAACATGTAAGGGCATGTGATGAGGAGAATCCTTAATCAGCCACACAAATAAAATAAAAAATATGTTGTAGTGATCATCTTGTTCCTATCGTCTATTGATTTCAAATAAAACGTATTCGCCCACACAGTAATACGGATGAAGGCAGTCGATGTCTCTCACATTAACAAGTCTGAACTTTAGAGAGAAAGACAAAAAAAAATCACAACAAACCCACGTGGGAGATAAAGGAAGTGACGTGTGTCGCCAACCCGGAAACGGCCCCAACAACAGCTTCTTTGCAGCTTTGGCTTTTCTTCACACCTCGCTGCAGACTTATCGACAAGGTAAACGTTTCGTCCACTGACTGGCTTCACTCAGGCTGGGTCTTCAGATATAGTCAGCGGTCAGCACGAGTCTGCAACAGTCCGCCGACAGGGAAAAAGAAAACAGGGCAGCAGCGGAGCTAAAGTTAGCTGTGCAGGTAGCCCGCGCAGCGCCCTGACTGTGCAGCTAAACCTCGTGATTTTTCATATATTTCTGTGAACACTGCCCCTCGTACGGATGCTGTTTTTAAGCTTATTGATCTCCAAGTTTTGAATTGCTCAGTTGCCCCTCTGAGGGGTTCACGCAGCCCAGGAGAAGCCTTTTAAATGACCTGCCAGACAGTTAGCCAGCATGTCCACACAGCTCGGTACGCGACGGAAATAAGGAGCTTTTCACTGTAAGGGTCCAGTTTTTAACACGCAGGACACCGCGGAACCATAACAACCCCAACTACAGCCGTCAGCTAGTGGTCCCAAACTCAGTTTCACGCTTTATTTATCTAAGTCCTCCGTTAAGACGTGATGCCAGTGACGCTGACTCACGCATCACATTGTAGAGCTCGGACCCGTCCATTGAAATCAGCTGCTGCATAACCTCAGTGGACCAGAGACCATGTCAGGTTTATAGAGTCTTATAGTATATGTCTCCAGGTGAAGTGTGCTGAGTAATAGGTTTACCCATACATTTAGCAAGGATAATCTACCTGATACTCGACTCAGAAAAATGTAAAATGTGTTAAAACTGTAGAGAAACTCCTCCAGGCTCTGATATCCTCATTGTTCTCAAAGGTAGCTATGGCCCTAACTGAAACACACACACACAGAGATTGTTAGGAGCTGCTCCAGGTTGATTGTTCATTTCTCTGGTTTGTGTTTTTGAACCACAGGATCACAGTGAACAGAATGGCCGCAGACTGGCTGGGTAGCGTTGTGTCCATAAACTGCGGGGTGACGTTGGGAGTTTATCAGGGAGAAGTGTCCTCTGTGGATCACGCCAGCCAGACCATCTCACTGAGACAGCCCTATCACAATGGGAGCAGATGTCCTGTTCCTGAGGTCACTTTCAGGTAAGAAAGACGAAGAAGAAGGAGGATGCTGACAGATTATATTAATCCTGCACATCAACCAGAAATGCACATATTCAACCAGTTCTCGCAACGTTGAAGGCAATCCAAGTTGTCAAATGATTATATTTCAATCTCCCCTCAGCCGAAAAAGCCATTAAGAAAACAGTGTTGTCCGTCACCATGTGTATTTTGATTCAGATCCAGCTCTAGATGCAGATTAAACATTTTTTGAATTATTTTTTTAAACCAAATTTAGACGATAATGCCAGCTTAATGTGCAAGTAAAACCCCTAAAACGAAAACGTCCTCACAAGCGTTTTAGGGCCGTTTCAGAAATAATCTCCGTCCATACTAACACACCTGAAATCACATATCCCACTTCCCACACGCACACTCTCATTTCAATTTTACTTTGCAAACGCAGTTACAACAAAGTGGTTTTATTTACAGTAGCCACCAATAAAGATACTGCAATATTACTGGCTCCTGCTAGGTTACTATAGCCTAGTTCTGGCTCTATTTCTCTCACACAAATCGGCTTTACTTTAAAAAATGAACAGTTACAATTCAAAGTTTTACTACATTATGGTTCAAGAAATATGGTCAACACACATCTCACTCGTTTACCCTCGGTTTTGGTTTTCCTGGCCTCACCCATGTAGGGCTGATAACGCTGCTTGACATGGGAATTGTCACAAATCGTTCAAATAGTTGCTTGCCTCCTGCGCATGTAGGCAGTAGTCTCATTATAGAATGCATAATTTAACTGCACAACAGCTGCTAGCATTGACAACAAGGTCAGCAACGCCTGTGATTTGTTATCCATGTTGAATTAGCCACTAGTAGTCAAGGATGATGTTGGTTGTTTTCTTCCAGAAAAGGATCATGTGATAGAGGCATGACGATTCAGGGAGAACACATTGTGACTGATTAGACCCAATCAGGCAGCGAACACGGGTGTCTGTGTCATTGTTTTCAAAGGTCTCAGTTTCCTCCTGTCCAAACTAAAATGCAACCCCGGAGTTTTCAAACTAAAACAGGGTCAGCAGCATTTCCAAAAGTCTCAGTTTTAGGGGTTGGATTAGTGTGGACGTCAGGTGTAATTGTAGCAGAATCTATGCCTTTGGATGTAGCTTAACTTGTCTAAAGTGCCTTTTTCCATTCGATGAGCTACACAGGCCATGTCTGATTGTTTTATACTACTATACTGAAAATAAATGTCTAAAAGCCCTTTTTAGGAATCATGTGAGAATCAGTACATTTACCAGTTCATAAGCACAACAAAGTTTGAGCTCCAAGTAAGGTCAGTAATTATTTTGTCTTTTAGCGCCATGGATATCAAGGAGTTGAAGTTCCTAGATATCCAGATATCAACAGATATCAACAAGCCCAGCTCTGGTCAGGGAGCTGCAACGGAGCCCAGCTTCGCACCCTCAGGACGCCATGGCCAGAGCAACAGAATGACTCACGCTCATGTAACAAGCAGCAGCTCTCATCCCAGCACTGCACCAATCACCATCCTACGCAGAGGTAGGTAGATTAAATACACACACACACACACACACACACAAACACACACACACACTTTGACATTATATGTTGTCATTAACTATTGACATAGTTATTGAACATGCTTCGGTAACGTGTCATTGAATGCAAGCCCCTTTAATTCACGCTCACATGACTGAATTGTTTTACATCCTTTGGTGTTCTAATGAGTAAGGAATACACAAAGAAACAGCTGGATGTTCATAGAGGAACTTGACTTACCCCACCCTCCGCTCATTTGCTAATGTAAACTCTGCTCTCCAAGTATGAGTTAAGTGTGCTAACAGGATCAGCAGCAGATAACAGAATCAGTTTTTTTTGTGAAGTCTGTGACCTTTAGACTCAACGCTGCAGCGGCTAATCAAGCTACAACAGCTGAACACTGTCCAAGGAGAGCCTGATAGACCAGTGATAGGTTATTGTACCAATGTTCCAAAATATTAAGGCAGTTTGACGTAGCGTTTCATATGTTAGGAAAGCCCTGTTTATTTAAAGATTATGCTTATTCATTGTGAAGCTGCATTTCCTACTTCTTAAATCACAGAGCTATTGTTTCCATTTGCATTTTGGGAGTCGTGTTCTGCATGACAGGGATTTACCCCAGTGATGGCCATACAGTACTCCTCTGTTGAAGCAAGCAAAAATGGATATTGTTCATCAACTTAAGGAAATGTGACACACAGCAGTATCACATATTACCCAACTCCTTTTTCCTCCTCCTTAAATGTAGTTTAATGTAATTAATATAATGTCAGGTTTTGTTCAATGTTACTGACTTTTATGTTACTACCTGCCTGACCTGGTCTAAAGGAAGGGGAGACAAAGTAACAGGGACACTTAACAATGTCGTGCAGTCAACAGTGGCCCTAGCCAAAACATTGTACCATTGTGAAGCTTTTAATATTGTTTATAGTAGAGCTTAGACTGTGTGGTAGAAGGGCTGATTAAACTCGGTACTCTGGAGTAATTTGTGATGCCGTGGTGTGTAATGTTGATAAGCAGGTGTCTTGTCTTAGAGTAATTCGTGATAACGGTCAACTTGTGACCATTGTTCCTCTCTGGCAGATGTCGAGTCATTTGAGAATGCATTATGAGTCATTTGTAGCTGTCTTTGTAACTATGACATATTTCAAAGGTAGTATTCTCTATTGTGTAGTACTTTTGATGTTTTCTAGCCCTGCTCAGATTGGCTTTTAGTCTATGTGTGTACGCTGTTAGTTAGTTTTAAGAAACCTCTAAAATGTTGACATTTTGGCTGTTAAAATAGCTAATAAAAAACAAAAATCCAATTTGCATCCAAAATGTGATAATAAAATTGTAAATAACTACAAATATGATAGTCAGGGCTGTTCTGCTGCCATATGTCTCCGTCATGCAGTGACGAGCGGTCAAGATCATTTTGATACACGATGATCCAGAAAAGCACATCTGCATTCGCCTGTCCCAAGTTGTACATGTAGTTGTAAAAATAAGAATGTGTTACTCAACCTTCCTGATTAGATAGAGGTTAAAAACGGCATTTCCTCTTGTCAACATCTAGTCAGCAGGAAGTCTGCTTGGACAGCTCTGGGGCCTCTGCCGGAATCAGTAAAGTCAGTTCACTTTCACACTCTGGATCACCAAACAATGGAGAAGTCAGAGGTCAATAGAATTGGCGAATGGACAATGTGTAATATTCTTTAGCCTGGTTGTAAAAATGACCTCTGCCTTGGTGCTGTTCCTGTTCATGGAAGATGAAGCTTGCACAATAGGAAGCCTGTTTTTTTATTTTTATTTTTCAGTGGAAAATAAAATAAATAGGTAAAGAAATATGTGCGTATTGCAGTCTGCAGTTTTGTGTCAGCTAGACCCGTAGCTTGTTGATCCAGTCCTGCTCCCCGTGTGTCACTAGTTCCTCCTAAGAAGCTTGAGCATGGGACCAAACACTATCTTGCTATGACTCCCCCCCTAAGATTCCCATAGCGTGCTAAAGGCTTGTACCAAAGTTCCTCTTTACAATATGTGTGTGACTAAGATCAATAAACATTCCCCCTCCCTCTCCGTGTCTGCTCCTAAAGAGAAAAAGAGAAGGTTATTCAAAGCCTGGCTTTCGTGCCTCGGTGCCCTCCTGTCCTCTCTCTCTCTCTCTCTCTCTCTCTCTCTCTCTCTCTCTCTCTCTCTCTCTCTCTCTCTCTCTCTCTCTCTCTCTCTCTCTCTCTCTCTCTCTCTCTCTCTCTCTCTCTCTCTCTCTCTCTCTCTCTCTCTCTCTCTCTCTCTCTCTCTCTCTCTCCCCCTCTCTCTCTCTCCTGCTCAGCACAGGAAACCGGGCCCCCCCTCCCCGACAGGAAGCCATGTTGTCCCAGTGTGCTCGGAAGGCCAAAGCGATATCAATTGTGGAAGCAATGTTTACCTTTTGAGTTTTTATTTTAATCTCCAGCTCTCAGGCTGGTGGCCAGGGAGCTAATGCCCAAATTGCATGGGGCCAAAGTGCTGAGTGGCTTGGGCAGGGCTGGTGCTTTCACACGCAATGCCATGCTCCCAAGAAGCCCCCGGCCACAAAGAAGGGAAAGCAGGGTGGGCCGTTGCTTATACAAGATCACGAATTCCAGAAATGGTTTCTGAATATCTGCCATTGATCTTTCTGGGAGAGTAAGATGGGAATTTAGAAAACCTTGTTTGTGAATGATGCATAGGCCTCCAGAAGCCGAATGCTATTAGACCCAAACAGATCTCATTAAAAGGGCATTTTGGAAGAAGACCTCCAGACTTTGCCCTTATGAAAACTGTTCCCATAATCAGCATGCTGCCTCTGTGTATTGACTGAACTTGTGTGCAGCTTGTTTTTTTTCCCCATGAATCCCTGCTTTGTATTTCTTTTAAACCTATATATATCTTAGAAAGGTTTTGCTGTGCATCCATATTTTTAGCTTCAACAACTCCACACATTCACACTGAAAGCTTCCCACTGTGATTATGGACTTCCACCATTAACCACACAGCAACTCCTTTGTGTCCCAGCTGCCTCAGTCATTCAAACCTGCAACAAGCTCCTTTCTTATATATAGTAGTGTAGGTAGCTACATCTTGTCAGCCCCCGTCCTGCTGCATAGCGTTGTTGCAGCTCTCTCTCCATAATCTCCACCAGCGCTCTCTTGCTTCTCTTGGCTGGTTGATACTTAGATACAAAGTTGTCACGGCTGGATTTCCATTTAGTCTTTCATTTGAACGCATTTACCCCCCCTTTGGCCTGTCAGTTTCCTGTTTATTTTTTTATCCATACCTGTATCAGCTGATTTATTCTTCCTTGATTGATCAACAGTAAAATTACAGCATACGACAAACGGCTCAAATATTGAATTTTCCAGGCCTGGAACTGCTTTTAAAAAATTATAACTATCTGAAAATGTTGAACTGTAATTGAAATTGAACATCAAATGATTAAGGACCAGTTGGGAGATCACTTAAAAATATCAATAAGTATTCCCTCATTCCATGTCTTCCATGTTTAGCACAGTGTGGTACAATTTTGCCATAACCCATATTTCAGTTTGAAATAGACCTATTCCTGGCCTGTGTAAAATAGTTGGACTATTTTGTGGTTACAAGTTTGTCTAATTCACAAAAAAATCACTGCCTGTCTCACTACTTGTTATTCATTAGTCTGTTTGACTTGGATGTCTGCCCAGTTCATTCAGATTTTTTATTCATAGCATGACAAAACACTTCCTTGTAAATAAAGACATTGTTGGCTTGTGGTAAAAAGGACACAGGCTTTTATGCCAATCTTTTCCCCAACATGTCGGACCAGTCTCAATAATGTTTTGTTTTAGCTCCTTATAATGGATTCTAATTAGTAATCTCTTAAAGATACTTTGTAGTACACTTGTCTGTGTTTAAAAGGATTTTAAGCACATTAATATTACTAGATATTTTGTCAGAGCAGCGGTGGAATGGCTAAATTAATGCAAAAAAAGAAAATAATCTGTCCTGTCTGTCACTGTGTTGGTGGTTGTAAGGCTGTATTGTGATATTGAGGCACGTCTCACATTAACCTATAGCTGGTTAGTGGCTTTGTATCAATCCCAGTGTACTATGATTGAGTGTCTTGCGTGAGAGTGTCCAAAGTACCTTAGCTGTCACTGTGACAGTAGCGTGCGACTGTGCCTCCCTGTCTCCTGGTTAGCGTGAGAGCTCAGCATGGTTGGGGTTGAAGGCCAGGTTTTTCCAGTTTTTCTTTTTCTTTTTTTTTTGTTCTCTGTTCATTTAGTTTTTTTTGTTTGTGCTTACATGTATGTAAACTTTATTGAGTGCCACTCAGTCGGCCATTGTATGTTTTGTGTGTCAGCGGTGTTTTGTTCTCAGCGGGTCATAGTAACTAACCATGAGACGATAAGAAGAGTCACCAGTCAGAGTTACATAAGATTAAAGGAGTTTCAAGCATCTAGTCTGAATTTGAAACTGCTGAGTGCAGGAACGTATTGTGTGTGGATTACGGCATTTAAACAGCACTATATGATGTATAGTAAGACAGCTCATAGCTCCTTTCAGGGGTGATTTAAGATGTGAGCAGAGCTGAGGGATGGGAGGATTTCTGGGTAATCTATGCATTTTGGGTTTTAGATAAATAGGCTTGTGGTAGCCCAGAGCAAAGCCTCCCCCTCTTGGTCTTGGACCATCAGTTTATGAAATTTACCGAAGTTGTATGTTATAAATTGAGCGTTTACATAGCTGTCTGCAGTGTATGTTAGATTATCATTAATTATTGTAATTAATTATCTGTTTATACACCAAACTCCACCTGGGTGGAGTTCTAGTTGTTGCCAAAGACATTAATAAACACCTATATCTACTTACACCTACATTACTACAATTTGTTTGTATGTGTGTGTATTTAATTTTTATATAATGCTTATAAATGCTAAATAAGGGGACTTGAAATAACGTTTTGCCAAAATTTATATGATATTAATATATTTTTGGCATTTTTCAGCTTTATTTGGTAGAGAGTTTTAACAGAGTTAATAACAGTAAGTTAAATTGAAAGCATTTGATATGTATTATTGCTGACGTTAGAGTTTCTCAATTTATTTATTTCTTTTAGCACATGAATGCAGTAATGAATCATTCCATGCCTAGTCAGATATGAGAATTTGGATGTCTATTTTCTGCTTAATATGATTTTTATTTCTTCGAAAGTACCATGGATGTGGTCGAAGTAAATTATTTTATATATTTATAATAATAATAATAATAATAATAATAATAATAATAATAATAATAATAATAATAATTTATTATTATTATTATATTATTATTATTATTATTATATATTACAATGAGTCTCAAAAAGGTTAAAGGTGGGTCATGGGTGCAGGTTGATATACATGTGTGCATGTGTGGGCTTAGGAGAGGACACGGGTATTTTAGCTGTTAGTGTGAGTGAGAATTTTATTAGGACAATTATTCTGAAAATGCTCTAATGTTCTGTTACTTACATCTTAATGTCTCTGTGTTCTCCAGCCCCCACAGGTTCGTCTAACAGCAGAGGGGCGACACAGGCCACTCAAAAGAAAAACAGTGTGAGGAATGGAGGTGCCGGAGGGCCGATGAGGCCGAAGGATGACGAGTGCTTCGGAGACGGGACTGACGAGGACCTGGACACAGACTTTGACTTTGAGGGAAACCTGGCTCTGTTCGACAAAGCTGCTGTCTTCTCCCAGATTGATGGGACCAACAGCCACAGCAGCAGGACTCAGCATCACAACACACAGGGCGAACAGAAGCCTGTGTCCTATCGCCATGATGAGAATATTCTGGAGGGGAAGACCATCATATACCGACAGATAACAGTGCCCCAGCATGGGGGCAAAGAGTACTGTACCGGTGAGACCAAAATGCATACTCATACACACAGACAGACACACTCACACATGGATAGGAGCTAGGGCATCGTTTGTGTACTTAATGGCCTCTTATGTTACTGTAGATTCATTACCATAGTGTTGGCAGTCAATATGGCAGCAACAAACATTTCAACAAATGTTGAAATGTGCAAAGACAGTTGTTGAATCACGTTATGTTTTAGGGCAACTGGCTCTCAGTTCAAATGCCAATTGTTCAATTTGCCTCAACAAGAAATATGTGCTGAGTAGAATTTAGTAGAATTCTGTAGCTGATCCTGACATGACCTTACTAGCAGCCGCAATTCACTATTTCGTGACAGTTGTTTTACTTTGACTATAGTGTGTAAAGGAATTGTCTGTAACAGAATTCTGTAACCTACAATTAACTGTTCCTACTAACAAGTGTTGTCTGTGGCCAAAGCCTGATATAGTGTATGCCTCTGTGCCTTAGTCCTCCGATGTGGACCAGAAACTATTAACAACACATCACACCAAGACCCTGCGTGACATGTTTCTTCATTACCATGAACACTGCAGTTTATTTTGAGTCAATCCCACATACACTGTCCTGCTTCTATAAATACACTGGGCACCAAACCCGCAGATAAAAGTAGTCCACAACTAATGCACTATTTACTCCTGTTTGAGTAAAATTTGCTAAAAAAAAATACAGTGCCCAGCTGTTTTGGGGAAATCAGATAGCCTTTATAAAAATAAAACTTTTTTTTATATATATATATATATAGAGAGAGAGAGAGAGAGAGAGAGATAGATATATATATCTATCTATATATATATATATATATATATCTCTATCTATCTATCTATCTATCTATCTATCTATCTATATATATATATATATATATATATATATATATATATATATATATATATATATATATATATATATATATATATAGAGAGAGATATAGATTTACATTTTCAGCAGGAACCAATGGGCTTGGGATTGAGTACCATACACGGTAGGGAAGTCAGAATGTATAAAGAAGCAGACTAAAGCACTGTGAGTTTTGGTCATGGAATTTGTTGATTTATAACAATATGTTGCCAGCCCCATTCTAAAAATTTATTTAATTAACAAATATGTAAAACACAGGAATAGCACTAAATTCTCACATTTAAAAAGCTGGAAACAGTATTTGACAATGAAAACTGTTTTCCATTTATTTCCTATCAACTGATAAATTATTTCAGCACTCGTGGAGTAGCTGAGGAAAGAAAAAAAGAATCATTCAGGTGTTGTTTAGAGCGGGTCTTTTGGTCCCACTTTGACAACCTTAATTAATACACCTGCTCTCACCTACCTGCTGCCCGTTCCTGTGCGTTCCAAGATGAGTGGACACACTCACCATAAACTAATTTCACATTTAATAGTTAACATTGGGTGTTTTTGTATTGGGAAATAGTGTGAGATAAAATTAAGTATCTCCTTGGGACATTTTATCAGTGAGCTGTGAACACAGTGTTTGTGTTGGAAGGAGTAGTCGTTTCCAGTGTGTTTAAACTTTGACCAGGAGAACCATCCATTTATCTAATAACACTGTTTTTGAAGCACAGTTACAGAGCTTTGCCAAGAGTTGAGATGTTACTTTTTTTACACTTGATCCTGACCACAATACAGAGAAGCTCTCACTGAGGAATGTGCTGTAGTTTCTCTTTCTATTGAACACAATGAGATGGCTGGGGGGCTGGGGCCTGGCTCACAGTGTACGTGCCGACTATTTCTGCCATTGGCCTGAGAGAGGTCACCTTTGTATCCTCCTGGTTACTGTTTATAATGGAGGTGACTTTTGAACCACCCCTACCCCACAATAATAGGCCCACAGAGATGATGAATGTGTCTTTTCTCACACTTCAGCTCACTCCAGGAACCGGAGTGTTATATTACTGGTTAATACAGACAAACAATAAGAAAATGGCACGCTAACACAGGCCCTGGAGTCCAAGGTGTGAGAGACATGGCTCTGTTGGAGCAGTGAGAAGGTGGAGGGTGGAGGTAATGGAGAAGTGGGATAGGAGAGAGCAAAACAAATGCATAATAACCTTTTCTTTTCATGTTGGTTGTCAGAAATGACAGTGACCAAATATTAGTGTGTAAATTTCCCTGTGAGCTTAGCAAGTGTTAGTACCAAAATCTTCTAATCTCATTAGTCTGTTTCTGCTCAGCATTAATGGTTCTACAGGATATGCAGTATCTCCCCTGTCCGGAAGAATAATAGGAGTAGGATGACTGGAACAAGGAGGATGGTAGATAAGAATTTTAGTTACTTAGTCCCCAGGCTGTGTGGGTGACAGGGTGGTTGTAATAGTGATGGTGTTTCTAGGATTTCTATCCCAGACTGTCTATCTGATTGTGGTGACGCAGTGTAGCTCAGCAGGAGCAGCTGTCTACCATTCAGCAGACAGCTGCCAAACAGAGCCTCCTTTTCTTACTGTTCAGGCAGATATGCTTCCCAGGGCTGTCATCATAATCCCCATCCTCGGCACTCTGTAATTAGCATGCCGCCGTGCAGGCTTACATAAACAGCACCTCCGAAGCAGGAACAAACCGCAGTGCTCTTGACCTGGAATCTTTGCCAGTAAACAGATAAATCAACAATACGAGGATAGAGGAAGAAAAACAAAGTGCAGAGGTGCATGTTAGAGTTGCCATAACGCACTGGCATGGAGTTTGACAGGCCTGTTTCTATAGACTATTGTTTATTGTAAAGGTCGCAGTCTGTGTCAGTTTAGTTCTGCTATTGTCTTGCTTTCCTGTGGTGTGATTGACTCCAGCTGTGCAGTGAAACCTCAGTCCAAACGAGCCAGGCTGCAACACAAATTACCACCAAGCAGAGACCATCGACGGGTTCCCTAGTTTTTTTTAATTTTATGTTTTTATTTTTTTATGCCGTATCACTTTGGAGAAAGCTGGATGCAAACTTGGACATTTATGTCATCATTTGTATCATCTGACCCAGTGATGTTGGGATAAATGTGAACCTGTGTGTTATGATCTTCTCTTGAAACAGCATGCTGTCAGGTAGAGCAGGCAAGCACTCTGGGGGGTTTGGAGACACATGGGGAACTGATGCATTTTAAGTCTCGATCTATAGACCTTCATATGAATTCATGTGGATTTTACCTGATAGAGGCTTCACAAAGTTCTTAGCTTCCAGAAAGTCCACTAAAAAACAGTATGTGACATGGTTTTATTTAATAAGTGATTTGCGCGAAACACAGCAGAACACCCCAACAATGAGCTGTTGGCACCAAAATGATTCTTAAAAACAAAGAAATCTAACAGATGACTGCATTAAGCTTCTTTTCTTTGCTCCAATGAACCAGTGTTACCTGCGTGCAGGTCAACGTAGTTCAAGTCTTGCGCAGCAGTGAGGAATTGAACAGCCTCGTCTAACCCTCCCCGTCCCAGAGCAAGTCTTAGTCATACATGGCCCGCATCCAGCCAGTGTGTATTGCTTTCAGTCCCGTCAGCTCCCCTGTCATGCTTGAAGGATTGCTTCCAGCTCAGTTTATTTTAGTGCTGCTGAATACTCATGGCTACCCGGTTTAGCTAGTTGACAGTTGAGTTTGTTTTCACACCACATCGAAGGGTGTGTGTGTGTGTGTGTGTGTGTGTGTGTGTGTTTGTGTAAATCACTGCATGTGTATGAGGGAGGAGGAGATGGCGTGTATGTAAGAGGGGGGTTGTTTTGGTTGCGGCAACTTCAGCAAGAGCGTTATTAAGAAGCGCACCTGCTGGGGTGGTTAAAAAGCAATTAGTGCACACTAGTTTAACTCCCACTTCCCCTGAGCTTGGCACTCAAGGCAGCAGTTTGCATGACAAGAGGCAGTTGACTTTCCTGCGCTTATCGCTCACGTGAGGATTGGCATGTTCCAGATTTCTGTTGCCCACTGAAACATATTAGCGGTCTTTGTGCGGTATCAATAAAAGAATAGTGGGAGTGGAGCAGGGCCAACCTAAAGATAAGAAAGAATTTCTGTCAGGCACGGCATGAGTCTCCGTGTTTACATGTAATTACCTTGTGTATGAGGGTGTGCGTGTGTACGTTGCGTGGTTAACTGTGGGTGTCATTCCGTCCATTGGTGCACGCCAGGGTGAAAAGTTGTGGGTGTATATGTGTTTGTACATCAGCCTGTTGTGAGCCAGCATGCTCGTGCGTGACGGTGTGAATTTGTGCACACCGATGAGGCCACCAAGTTCTCAGCTACCAGGCCAGAGATCTGTAGGAGGCCATTAAGGACTTAACTGCCTCCCAGCAGCTTTATTTATCAAAGGGATCCTGAGCCACAAAGTTCCCCCAGCTTGACTTTCATTACCCTTCTAATGGGCCACTGGCAATAGACAGCCAGGGATTAGCACAGGCTCTTTAAGGGTTTCCACACACTTCAGTTTGTACAGTGATAAAAGGCTGAATTGTAGTTCTGTAATACAGTTATTCAAAAAATACATAGAAGAGAACAATTCTGACAAGGTTAGGTGACTTGATGTGACAAGACACATAAAAGAAAAGGGATTTATTTGATTCTTTACTTATCAAGGGTATTATTGGCCCTTCACCTTCCTGCAAATATAGTATACAGTTTCTTGTACTGACTCAACTAGTCGTCCACCACCGGCCAGTGACGGGTGAAGTGTCCTGCACAACGATACCTTAACAATAACCTTCCTCATTCACTTTCATACCGTTGTTTTGTCCAGCTGGTGAGCCGGATTCAAAGCATCCATGAGCCTTCTTCTCTGCTACTGTCCTGGTGTTAATTATACGTTTTCTACGGCCAGGCAAACACAGCGTCGGTCAGCATTGGTGCCTTGTTGCCATATAGACTTGGACCTGAGTTTGGCCCTGTGGTGGCAATTTTCGTCCAATAAAGCACAAAGTCAACACTTGTCTTTCCGCAAGTTTAATTCCGCCTCTGCAGAGGGACTCACAGCACAGTCAAATACATGAGGTGGGCAAATGAGTCCAGAGCACCAGGGGTGTCTGTCTTTTGTATGTTTCAACAGGACAAGATCATGGGGGAGAAGACACTGGGGTCCATTATCTTCTCACTCAGGTTTTAGCAGTACTTACAATGTGACATGTATATCAATTGACAGCTGATGTGTGACATGTGATTATATCATCAGTGGTCAGGAGAGTGATCAATGAATACAGAGACTATTCATTCTGAGTACATCCGGACACACAGGAGTGGTCATGTGTCTAATTAAGGTAAGAGAAATGTAACCTGAATGGACACATGACCTGGTTGTGACTTGATGTAAGAAATTTCCATTACAGCCCCTAATGTGAAAATACGGAATTGCTGTCGTTTTTGATGATTGCACAGCTGTGTAACCATGAAAACAGTCTGGGGAGCACTGAATGTGTTGACAGGGTTATATAGAGAGTTTTGACAGTGTTTTCATTAAGTATTGACAAGTGCTCCATCAAAGACTTTAAAAAAGTTGTGCACACAACACATTTTCACAACACACACATTCCAACTAAAAATGACTTTGGTTGGATAAAAAGTTTTCCTTGTTTTGGCAGATGGGCCAACAATTTATTTTAAGAAACTGAATTGAATCCACTATTTACCCCAGTCACCACCATGCCTCCCCCATGTGCGGTCCTCCCCAATCTCTCACCAGGAGCCGTTGGGATACTGGTGCAGGTGTTCGTATGTATATGATGTTTGTCCCCTTTTTTGTCACGCCAACCTGGTGCATGTTTTGACTGAGACAGCAGCCGACGTGGGGGGTCCAGCTCAGCGCAGCCCCGTCCCAGAGCTAAGGGGTCGGGGATTGGTCAGAAACCATGTGATGGTGCGTGTGAACTCGGAGCCCGTGGGGAATAGGCGTCTCACTCTGGCAGCCTCATATTTGTCATGTTTTGTAAAGGCTGCCAATCTTCCCTTTGTTGCTGCAGACAGCAGTGACAAACGGGAGAGGAAATGGAGAATCTTCCGTGATGGGAACAAGATCAGGTCATGAGGAGGAGGAAGGGCTTTTCCCTGGAGAACGAGTTCCTCACATGAGGATCTGCATTGCTTACACGTACCTACCGCCCCGCTGAGGACCTGGGTGCATGTTTATCTGCAGAGAAACGTTGGTCGTTGTGTTAGGGGTCAGGTTTCTGGGTTTTACTTCTACTCGCGCGGCTGTTTTTCAAGGTGCACTGATAAAGATAAATTGCAAAAAGTGCTTATGAAGATGTATTACAATTCAGGTCTAATTTAGAAATAAGATACATGCCTGTCTATTTCAATGGAAGCAGGAATATAAGAGTACAAATATGTGTATTTGGACAAATATTTCCCCAGATTAGATTTTTCTGCCCTTTCCCTAAATTGTATATATTGTGCTCTGTCCTGCTCTGTCTCTGAGAGGTATTTTGAAATTTAAGATTTAAGCATATATCATATATATATACTTGGTGGCATTTTTCTTGGTAAAATGTCTCCCATTACTAACTCACATGGATCATTTTTACGGAAAGGGACCAGTGTTAAGTGCTTGTGGAGAAATTCATCTTTGCAGGTGTTCCACTAAACCACCCCGTCATGCTCTGCGTTATGTTAGATCAGAAATGACAAAGTACAGGGCAGCATTAACATGCTATCTGTGTCACCTCTCTGCAGATTCGGGTCTGGTGGTTCCCAGCGTGCCCTATGAGCTTCATAAGCGTCTACTGGCGGCTGCAGAGCACTGGGGCCTGTCCGTGGAGCGCCGGCTGGAGACGACAGGGGTTTGTTCCAGTCAGATGGCTCTCACTCTGCTGGGCGGACCAAACAGGTAAGGAACACCAATGTGGGCTCTGGTGTAATTCTAGCAGCCAACCGATGTCTGGCAAGTGTGTAAAAGAATGAAGTGGATCAGTTCCTGGAATACATGACTTGCAGTGCAGATGGAGTCACCGTTGTTTGTATGTTAAGAAATAACCTCCCTCCCCCCCTTAAGAAAGTTCTACAGCGAGCAGTCACACTGCAGGTCAAAAATATCCTAATAGAGGTATTGTCTACCTGCACCTTTATGAGTCCTCTAGTCTTATTTAAGATCAAAGCACATCAGCGCAGAGGCTCATATAACAAACAGGTTTATTGTCTCGGATCCTTTTTATCAATTTTGCACTGTAATACTTGCATGTCTCAAATTTACACTGGAACTACTGTGAGATCAGATCAAGTTTAATTTTGTATTGTAATACCAGTATCACAGACACTACAATGGTGTTCCACTATTTCAACCAGCAGACGATCAAATATTCAAAAAGTGTACAGACATGTAAGGCTTACATCAAGCTTCCAAATAATTTATTCCTTATATGTGCAGTAATTCGTAACTAATGGGACATTTTAAAACGGCCACTATGAAATAAGATGGTGAACATAATTTAGATGCCTCAGCCATATTTTTGACATTTTTGGGAGCGACCTTGTCCTTGTTTTAAGTAACCTCGTTTTTGCCTGTTGTTACATTTATGTTGCAAAGTGACTGAATCACAGTACGAGCTGGCATTGCACGCAGGTAGAATAGCACATGCCTTTACACTGGAACGATCAAGGATGGGGGTTATCAGCCAGTCAGCATCATCTTATGACACGGTGACACATAATGCACTTTGTTTGATAACATACTTTAACTTGTTTAACATATGAATGCTACATCGGTTGTCTTTGTTTGTGGAGTAACTTTGCCATCTCTTGAATGTCTGTCTCCAGACTCACCCCCAAAAATGTCCACCAGAGGCCCACTGTGGTCCTCCTGTGTGGGCCACACATCCAGGGAGCCCAGGGCATCAGCTGCGGTAGACACTTGGCCAACCACGATGTGGAGGTCGTCCTGTTCCTACCTAACTTTCTCAAGATGCAGGAGTTGGTCACCAGTGAGGTCAACCTCTACAGCAGGACCAGTGGCAAGCAGGTGGCCAGCATCAAAGGTAGAACACACCAACAAAGAGTTATAAGGTTGATTAAATTGCTGTCTACTGAGGATTTAGCGCGCTGATCCATGTCCAAAATTATGGTGATAAATGTAAACACGATTCAGAGCATCTGTAAGGATCAGTTCATGTTGTCCTGTTGGAACAGACCAGCACAGATAAATGTTGCCCTCTAGTGGAGCTGCAGCATTTAAAGCATGACTCATGGACCACTGTTATTCCCGTAGATACAGTAAAGATTTTTTATTTATGTATTTATTTATTTATTTTGTATCTCCTGGTTGATTCTGTGGGGTAACTTTGAAACCATCTTTATATCTCCCTCTTGTCCTTTGTCTTCTGTCCCAGACCTTCCAGCGAGCCCTGTCGACCTGGTCATCAACTGCCTGGACTGCCACGAGAACCGAATGCTGAGGGAGCAGTCCTGGTACCAGTCAGCCGCTGACTGGGCCAACCAGAACCGGGCCCCAGTCCTTAGTATCGACCCTGCGGTCAGCGAGCAGCATCAGAGCGTCGAGGCGAAGTGGACCCTCTCTTTGGGCCTTCCACTACCTTTAGCCGAGGCGGAGAGCAGGGTCTACCTCTGCGACATTGGCATCCCTAAAATGGTTTTCCAGGAAGTTGGAATCAGCTACCACTCACCCTTTGGGTGTAAATTTGTAATTCCTCTGCACCGGGCATAACAGAGTACCCCCTGACATTGCTTAGTTACATATGGACGATAGGAGGGAATGGTTGGCTTTTCCACAGTGCTTAAAAGGTGCCAATGTGTATATGGCAATAGCTGTAGAGCAACGATATGACCAAAACAGTATTTCGTTACAAAGTGTATACTGTAAAGCTTCATGATACGTCTGAAAGCATATGGTGTAGGTTTGTCCTCTTATCCTCTGGAAACTCCCAGGGGTTGCTGGGTGTTGCGTGCGACACCCCTTGTTTTCGAGAGGGAAAGGTTTCCTGTTCTTTGGTGTGTTTTGATAAGGGCTCTGCGACGATGTGAATATGTTTACAAAATGCTGACCACTGTGAGTCTATCTATCACCTCTGACCCTGTGACCAGTCAGAGTAGCGGAGGCACAGTTCCTGTTTCCTCCTCTTAGATTGCATGTGCAGCCTGATCCTGACCCTGTGACCCGGAGCACAGCTCAGCCTAAAGCTGTCTGCCAACCCAAATCTGCTATTCATCTGTGCCACAGTCGGGGTCTGTGTCCATTGTCTTTCAATTTAACGCAGTTTTTACTTACTCAAATGGGTGTTTCGTCTACAGTAGCAACGGTTGTAGCTTGTATATTACACAGAATCTACATGTATTTGTATTTATTTTTGGAATATGTCTCAGGAATAATGATTGAATTTTATATTTGCATTTACATCTGTTGGCGCTCTTTCTGCACTGCGGGGTGTCTTGAGTCTATAACCACTGACACTAAAGTGAAGTGGTAGCAGACTCCCCGGAGGATTAATTTTCCGTATTTCTGAAGTCTTGCAGGTTAGACAGTTTGAAGCACACATTCCAAGGACCGAAAACATCTAAGACCAGGTTCATCTCTTGTGATTGTAGTTAGTTACTGCAGGTGTAGTGAAACCTAATTATTAAACATTTTCTGATTTTGACACCTCAGACTCAGCCGCCTGAAGTGAAATAACCGTGCCAACCAACTTCCTCTCTTTTGGTCTGAATAGTGATTTTCTGTTCAAACCTCAGATCACACCAACAAAGAAAACAGCCTAATTTTTAGGTGGGCAGCTACACAGCTCCTTTTTTAAGTCATTCTTTCATGAATTATTTTCTAGCTGCAATAAAGTAAAAACCTGAGAGTCAAAAAACTGTAGTTAAATGACAGATTGATAGTTTTGCTGTGTACTCACTTTACTCATTTGGATTTAAAGAATCTTTTTAATGTACTTTACGAAACGCAGTCTCTGAACACATTTCTGTTTACCGTCCCTTTGCTAAAGTGTGATGAAGTGGGTGATCCATTTTGTTTAAAGCAGGGCCGTGGCTGTTCTGCCAAAAACGGTAAGAAAGTTATTTAATTGACAGCTCCCAGAGAAATCTGAAAATTGTACTTCTTCATTTGCTGAGAGCTTCCCCAAGCCAGAAACTGCCCAGATCCAGGTGTGCACAGATGGTAGAGGGGGCAAAGAAGATGAAGCTGAATCTCTTGGTGCTTCTACAAAGTTCTAAATAAAAGATTTGAATATTCATGTAATTGAAATATTTAAAAATTTGCCTGAGAGCCTCTACTCAGGGAAACACAGGGAGTTTAAGACACTGCACCCTATTTTCCCTATTCTTCTCCACTGCAGCAAAGACTAAATGAAACACTTAAAATTTGAGGATGACTGTGATTAAGAACTCATGTATTATGTAACTCATAATTAGTGTGAGGAGAGAGAAAAGGGAAAACACTGCAATACAAAGAAGGTGAAATGAATGTTGATGGTTTCTTATCTCACAGCTTTCAGGAGTGTAGTCAACTCTGGAAAATCTTGAACATATTTTGTACCTGAGGTTTTGAATAATTATTTGCCAACTTCCTTGGTTATGGTCGACAATGGTGTGAGCACAAATACAATCTAAAACTATGTTTTTTTTATGTATCTGTAGGTGTACATGTGGAGCACCAGGCAAAGCATTTGAAGCTGCCAAAAATGTAAAAGATCTCATTGAGGATCTTCTGACAAAATGCTACAGTGATAGTGGGTGCTACTTTATACACAAATTAAATAAAAGAAATCTTGCAAAAACTGTGTGGTGTAAACAATGCAACATCTGTGTCATGGTCATTGAAAATGATAAACCCCAATTACTACACCTCAATACAGTTTTGAGGCACTCACTATACTTAAGTATTTCCATTCAACGCTCCTATATACTTACACCACTCCATTTAAGAGGGAAATGTACTTTTTTCTCCACTGTATTTGTCAGTTATAGATGCTAGTTACTGCTTTGGACATTAATATTTAAAATACAAAATAAATGATCAGTTTATAGAATGTGTTTATTGTTATATGTAGGTAGAAATGGCTTCACCTTAACCAGCTGCAACATTCAAATGCTATTTTACATGTACAGTGGGTACGGAAAGTATTCAGACCCCTTTAAATTTTTCACTCTGTTTCATTGCAGCCATTTGCTAAAATCAAAAAAGTTCATTTTATTTCTCATTAATGTACACTCAGCACCCCATCTTGACAGAAAAAAACAGAAATGTAGAAATTTTTGCAAATTTATTAAAAAAGAAAAACTGAAATATCACATGGTCATAAGTATTCAGACCCTTTGCTGTGACACTCATATTTAACTCACATGCTGTCCATTTCTTCTGATCCTCCTTGAGATGGTTCTACTCCTTCATTGGAGTCCAAATGTGTTTAAATAAACTGATTGGACTTGATTAGGAAAGGCACACACCTGTCTATATAAGACCTTACAGCTCACAGTGCATGTCAGAGCAAATGAGAATCATGAGGTCGAAGGAACTGCCCAAGGAGCTCAGAGACAGAATTGTGGCAAGGCACAGATCTGGCCAAGGTTACAAAAGAATTTCTGCAGCACTCAAGGTTCCTAAGAGCACAGTGGCCTCCATAATCCTTAAACGGAAGAAGTTTGGGACGACCAGAACTCTTCCTAGACCTGGCCGTCCAGCCAAAAGAGCCTTGGTGAGAGAGGTAAAGAAGAACCCAAAGATCACTGTGGCTGAGCTCCAGAGATGCAGTAGGGAGATGGGAGAAAGTTCCACAAAGTCAACTATCACTGCAGCCCTCCACCAGTCGGGGCTTTATGGCAGAGTGGCCCGACGGAAGCCTCTCCTCAGTGCAACACATATGAAAGCCCGCAAAGAGTTAGCCAAAAAACACATGAAGGACTCCCAGACTATGAGAAATAAGATTCTCTGGTCTGATGAGACGAAGATTGAACTTTTTGGTGTTAATTCTAAGCGTGGTGTGTGGAGAAAACCAGGCACTGCTCATCACCTGCCCAATACAATCCCAACAGTGAAACATGGTGGTGGCAGCATCATGCTATGGGGGTGTTTTTCAGCTACAGGGACAGGACGACTGGTTGCAATCGAAGGAAAGATGAATGCGGCCAAGTACAGAGATATCCTGGAAGAAAACCTCTTCCAGAGTGCTCAGGACCTCAGACTGGGCCGAAGGTTCACCTTCCAACAAGACAATGACCCTAAGCTCACAGCTAAAATAACAAAGAAGTGGCTTCAGAACAACTCTGTGACCATTCTTGACTGGCCCAGCCAGAGCCCTGACCTAAACCCAATTGAGCATCTCTGGAGAGACCTGAAAATGGCTGTCCACCAACGTTCACCATCCAACCTGACGGAACTGGAGAGGATCTGTAAGGAAGAATGGCAGAGGATCCCCAAATCCAGGTGTGAAAAACTTGTTGCATCATTCCCAAGAAGACTCATGGCTGTACTAGCTCAGAAGGGTGCTTCTACTCAGTACTGAGCAAAGGGTCTGAATACTTATGACCATGTGATATTTCAGTTTTTCTTTTTTAATAAATTTGCAAAAATTTCTACATTTCTGTTTTTTTTTTTGTTTTTTTTTTCTGTCAAGATGGGGTGCTGAGTGTACATTGAGAAATAAAATGAACTTTTTTGATTTTAGCAAATGGCTGCAATGAAACAAAGTGAAAAATTTAAAGGGGTCTGAATACTTTCCGTACCCACTGTACATGAATACTCTGAAGTGCCATTCTGCTTAGTGAGTTACTTCACCTGTCATGGTAGGAAAAGCACAGGTGCTACATATAACATTAACAATGCGTTCTATTTAAGTGCCCCAAATTAAAATTATTTTAATAATGATGCAAAGTAAGCCACATGCTCTGGTGTAAGTAATTGAACTGCCATACAGATGTGTTTTTGTTCTCAGTGACATTGTAAAATCAGCAAAAGCCTCCATGAGTTTTGGAGGCACATGATGGCAAAGACATTTTTTTTCTAGTTTTAATTCTGATTTGGTATAGGCCGTTTAAACAGCAGACATCTTAACACACAATAGCTGTTAAGCACAGGTGTAACCAATAACATTGATTACGGCTGCATTCCATTTAGGTGTTCTCCAGGGTTAGGGTTCGGTGCATATTTTCTTATTGAGCTGGCTTACTGGGGTAAAATAGAGTGGAGCCATATTTAATGTTATTAGTTACACCTGTGATTTTCCTGCTATAATGAAAACTAAACCATTTAGATGAACCCACAAGGGTTGTGCTATTGGACCCCCGTTTGTAGTTACTGTGGTTTATGGTGATTGGTTAAACCTATTTATTTAGGAATGTTCAGCTGACTCACACACCCTAAAAAGGCAAACCAATACAGGTAATGACGCAGTTTGTTTCCCCAAACAAATTTGCAGTTAATCAAATTCCCACAAACCAGGTGACAGTAAATGAATATATTATTTCATATCTATATAGCTATACATGTGTATATTTACTAAAATAAGATTGGATAGCTATGCCTTTATTGATCTTCAGAGGGGGGGAATTGGGTTGTTGTAGCAGCAAAGGGACATATAATATGTACAGATAAGTAAAAAAAAAATCTAAGAAAAGAATCTTAGTAAAAACTGAGATAAGAATACAGAGGATAGCCTACAAGAGCAATTTAAGACGGGAATAAAGGGTAAAGTGAGACAGGTAACTATACTTTGTGTTTATCTGTAGTAATATAGAAATATAATAGTATATAATGTAATAAGACAGTATAACATATTAACATAATATAGTATAGTATAGTGTGGATATAAGATATAATATAAGTGAAATGTAATATTGTATGCATGTAGTGTAGTACAGAAATAAAAAAATCTCAGATGTAGTATATATATATATATGCTGACAGTCTCACCCACCGGCCGCACGGTCGCGCTCACAGACCGCTCGGCCGGTGGTCGGGCCCGTCCTCCGCGCATGCGCGTTCCGTTGACGGAGCGGAGACCATTTCCTCCAGCAGGAGCAGGCCTCGCGGAGCTGCCACACACACACACACACACACACACACACACACTCTCACATGTACACACACACACACACACACACACACAGAGGGAGAGGGAGGCAGGCGAACGTACACACAAATGCAGACGAGAGTAACCGTCAAAGCAAAGCCACGTTTGGGATTGTCTAACCTCAACGCCGCCATACCTGGATGCCCCCCAGCCGCAGGACTGGACCTGATGGGCCTTCGTCGCTAGTTTGCAGCCACATCTGGTCGACAGCGCAGCGGTATCTTTGGGGTGAGTTGCCCACAGCGCAGTCACTGTTTTGTCTCGTTGTGTTGCCGCCGCACCGTTTCGGCTTGAGGACGGTGTCACTGTCGGGCTGGATGTTGTTGTGTGTTCATCTCGGGGTTTATGTTTTTTTCTTCTACGCTCGCTCGCGGCGCTGAAGCGTCACGTCCTCCTGAACGGTTCAACGGTTCGAACGGAGCTAACGTTAAACCCGTCCGTTAGCCTTAGCTGCTAGTTCACGTACGGTGGAACGCCAACGAGATCCATTATCGGACACCATCTGTGCTAGGTTTGGACAGATTTTCAGCCCTCCGGTCCGTCGTCGGTCCCCCGGACACATTCAGTAGGTCTGACAGTAGGGCAGCACACACACACACACACACACACACACACACACCAACAAACCGGGGCGACTGTTAAACGAAGCTTGTGTTCGTTTATGTTTCCAGGTTATGTCCTTGTTATGGACCGTTTTTGAAAACCTCCGAGTCACCCACCTTCCTCTCCCCCTGTTTCCATAGTCGGTCACCTCGGTCTCGGCCAACGCTTTGTGGTGTGGACCTTTTTACCTTTGACTGTTTCTGTCTTTCACAAGTGTTTGTTGACACGGGGCGGTCCAGGACTGTGGCGAAGCCCGAGGATAAAGCTGGGAGTCAGGGAAGTCATGCGGCGTTGTGCTGCAGGCGGATGCGCCGTTTTTTGGGGGGGGGGCGGATTGTGTAAAAAGCTGTGGAGCTAACTGTAGTGGGACAGCTAGTGTCTCGTTGAAATAAGAACCACAGAGCTTGTGCTCACACCGTGCTCCTGCCTGGTCGGTATTGTTCTGTCTTCAGCTGGGAAATGAGGACGGAAAGCGAGAAAGAATGATCCTGTCCGATAATGGACGCAGATTATTTTAGCCACCTCCGCTCTGCACTAGGCTGAGATTTGAGCCCTGTGCTGTGAGGAAACACTGATCCGTTATCTCTCCACAGATGTTATTTTAATATAACGTGCCTTCCATTATTACATTCTTCAGCATTTGTCTTGGTTTAGACAAATACATCACTGTATATAATTGTGCAGAAGGAGCAGCAGGGTTGTCCTGTTGATAATGACAACAGTTAATTAGAAAGACCCCCCCCACACACACACACACACACACACACACTGTTGTGATGATTTTGTTTTTCCCACTGTGTTTTTCTCTTGCCCCCTTGCACAGCGAGGTCAGAGGTCAGGTTGAGCTACAGACCCCCATCCTGGAGCTGGTAGAGCTCCAGTGTTTTTTGGTCAAGGACACTTGAGCTGGACGCCTGCTGACACACAGGTCAAGCAACATGAAGTGTGTTCAAAATAAACGGTGGCATTGTTAAACGACATCGGTGTTTCACAAATCGGACCAGCATGGAGCTTGCCGCCCCTGTAGCTGTGGCCTTGTTTGTCAGTCCATCGTCCAGCAATCTGAGGTAACCGCCTGCCTGGAAAGTTGAATGAACATACCTTTGCAAGCTGTGGCATGACTGACGAAAGTGACGTATTGCTGCCGTGCATTGTTGCTTTACATAGTGTTCCCATGTACTTTAGGTGAAGGCTGCCTGGCTGACTCCGTTTAGCCTACTGTGCAGGGTATGTCTTGCACCATCTGTGGTGTCTGTTGCTCACGAGTGTCAGTATACTGACACCTAATGGCTTACCATCTTAATCCTGGGTTGTTTCCAGGGAGCAAATCTTATGATTAGTGTATTATCTGCTCTTGTTATCTGACATGTCACCGCCCAGAATCTAAAATATCATCCCTCCAGATTTTGTCGCCTATGTTAATAAGAGATCACCACAGTTAGTTTGAGGCTGGCCAGCAATTTGATTTTATATCATAATCTGGATAGACTTTGGCAAGTGGGCTGTCTGATTTGATAGATAACTACGGTACATTGCTCATGCTGATACACACCTGTCTTAAGTGTCAAGCTGATTACAGTGAGAGCACAGTGCTGATGAAGCAGCACAGTGGCTTTGGGTTTTTCTATCAGAGAAATCTGTTACCAAGATTGTTTGGAGCCAGTGGGGCTTGGCATTTATTATCCCCACAAGAATGTGTTGAACCAGACTGCAACATGTTAGGTATCCATATGCCGCGTCTGACTGTCCGGGTTAACCTGCTGCCATGCTATGATGTCCAACATAGTGCCTCAAGGGTCTGTGCCGGGAGTAGAGGCAATCAACGCCTTTTTTCTTTTTTTCTTGAATTGAAGTTCTTTCCATCTGACAAAATTTGAAGCGCGCAAAAAAAGTTTTATTTCAGCACACTGTGTAACATGCCAGTCCTCCAAACACAGCGTGACTCAGCCCTGGTCTCAGCTCTCCATCTGTGAAGTCAGACCCATCTAGTAAGGTGGCAGAAGACTTGCAGATTAAATCTTCGGCTGCACTAAGTTCTTCCCTTCCCTGTCTACTCTTCGTCAATAGCTCCTTCCCCATCTCACTGACTGACGGCTAGATGGGAGTAGTCTAATCGAGGTGCTGCTTGACGAGGACAAGAGGTGACAGGACATGTGTGCAAGCCCAGCTACACGTCGGTTCTCTTCGTTTTAGCAATGAGTTATGAGCATGGGGGCGCTGTCTGGTCGATCCTAATGCAGCCAGGAGCTGAGCTGTGTTACTGTCTTATGTTAAGCTCTGAGCCTAGTTTATGTGCTCAGCAAGGAAGTAATGGCTCCTCTGTCTGTACACTGACCATCTCATTGCACATTTGAAGCCTGTCCAGGGCCCTGCTGACCTCAACACAATGACAGCGTTTAGTTCGTTTTTCCCCTCCAGCCCCTTCTCTCCGATGTCCACTGTCTCTTTAATCAGCAAGTGCAATAACAGAGGAGGGATTTATCGTGGTGACTTTGGTGCAGAGCTTAACAGTATACTGACACTTGTGAGCAACAGGACACCACAGATGGTGCAAGACATACCCTACACAGTAGGCTGTATCACTCTGCATAGACGCATTCAACAGCATTTACTTCATGGCTGTTTGCATTTCATCCGCCTGGTACAGTGTGTTAGTGTCTGTAAAATGAAGTGCACTGAGCTGTTGGTGGTCCATGAGTCTTGATACCCAAACACACACAGTGCACACCATGATGTATTTTACTGTGTCTGATAAGGTGTGGGCACACTCTGAGTTATGCAGGTTTATTGTACACATTGCAAGATGCAAAGTGGCAAGCGGTGCCACGGTCCACTTATTTAGGAAAGGTGATAGAAAGCGAAACTGGCTGGAGGTCTCCAGCACCTGCGGTGCTTCCTCTTTTTAAACTTGTGCAGAGACACAATAGGCATGTCATGTAACAGTACTGTATACAGTTGCTTGTGAAGTGTACAACAGTTCCTTTTGGCACATTCTTTGTGATATGTGGATACTAGACATGATTGGTTTTCTGGCCCATTCAGAATACTACTGTGTTGCCTACTTATCATACTACTAATCAGATTATGTGAAGGAAATATCCATTACATACTGTTCGTTTATTTATTTATGTATGGGTTCCCATTAGGGCTGCAACTACTGATTGTTTGATTTAGCAATTAATTTGCTGATTATTATCTTAATTGAGTGATTAGTTATTTGGTATAAGGTCAGAAAGTAGTGAAAAATGTCTGTCACAGTTTCCCAAAGCCCAAATTGAAGCCTTGAAATTGCTCTAATTTGTTAAAAGTTAATCAATTTACTATCATAAAGGACTAACACAAACCAGCAAATATTCACATTTAAGAAACTGCAACCCTTAAAATGTCAGTACTTTGGCTTAAAAAATGACTTAGGCCTAAATGATTAATCCATTTTCAAAATAGTTAGACAAATCTATTAATCATTGTTTCAGTTGCCATTTCAACACAGTGTAATTTTTGTTTGCCTCAGTAATCTTTTAGTCTCTCAGTATGATGAATGTTGCCTTATGACGCACCATAGATTAAGTCAATTAAGATTATATTATTTTACAAACACATTTGGTGCACAATGGCTTTAAGTCCTTGTTTTGTTTTTGTTTTTTCTTTTTCAAGCAATCACATTTCATAATAGAAACTTGACTAAAGGTGCTATATAAACCTAGCCAGGCTAAAAAACTCACAATTGCACCACAATTTCCATCCTGCATCTTCTTCTCTGTTCAGCACCTGGTCCCTGAGCTGTGATGGAGCCACCCCCCCCCAATACCCTCCTTCCTAGTGACCATGCTGCCCAGTAGAATAGTGGCATTGTGGCTGCCATCTTGCGTGCAAACTCAGCGAGGCCCCTCCATCTGGGCAGCGGCTGGTCAGTCAGGCAGCTCCTTGAAGGCCGGGAGGCTTCTAGCGCCACGCCTGCTGGCTAGCTGCACAATGTAGGCAATGAGTAGAGCCGCAGGCCTGACACATGCCTAGTCTTTCACTACGCCCACGGCCTCCACAGATTTCCCACTGGGAACTGTTTCACACAAGGACAATGATAATCCAACATTTTGGCATTTCTAGAATATGCCAGACAAAGTCTTTATTTTTCCTCTTTGCCCTGTTCACTTGTTGCTACTGGACCCAATGTGGCGTTAAAAGTTTAGAGACCTGCAATGCGGGACTGTCAACAAACAACAGTATTACCAAAAATCAATTTAAAATTTAAAAAAAAATAAAAAATCTTGCTACATTTAAGAGGTAATGATATCGCATAAGGAGCCTGATCTGTCAGATGACAACCCACACACCCCCCACCAGTTTCTGCAGCTGAAATGTTTCATTATCCACATAACGATTTTCTTCCTGAGGTGATAATTTAGAAACAGCATTGTGAAGAATTCCTCTGCTGCAAGACATAAATCAACCAAAACTACCAAGTCACTAGCTTTGGTAGGGCCCACGGGTCCCTCCTCGCTTCTCACTAACCACCCCCACCGATACCCACAGCCACCCCATTGGGCAAACCAGCATGACGCAATGGTTTATTTAAATGACTGATCAGCTGGATGGCATCAATCTGCATGTTTGGGTTGTGTGAGAACTGATTTGAAATAATGAGCAGAAGGAAAAATGTCAGCTTAGGGGAAACAGTCGCACACTTCCTCCTTTGAGTGGGTCCAACATACACAATATAATATCTAAATTAAAATGATATTATTGGGCTTAATCTGGGAGGAAAAAGAAACAAGTAGTCTGTCAGATGTTCCTGTGGCTTGTTCATTCTGTCTGATTACTAAAAATAAAATCAAGATAGTGGATATAAGGATAAAAATAAAGTGACATTGTGGCATTGATAGGGAAAGGTTAATGTTAAACAGCTAGCAGCCGTATTGTAGGTATGTGATAAGAGATTCCAGCCACAGGATGTTTTGGAGGAACAGACTTGTGCTTCTGTAAAATAAACTGTTTGTAAATGTAATTAACGCTATCAGCATAGTGTAGCAACCATTGTTATTGGCATAGGAGGCGCTTCATGTTGTCAATATGATTTTTTATTGCAGCGTGCACCATTCTGTTTATAATCTCATGTAAAGCAATGTTTCCAGACCAGACCTGAAGCCTGTTTTAAGTGTATGGCCATATATCTATATACATCGAAAGGTGTGTTGTTGGTGAACCAGTGCATGGCTAAAATCTTATTCTAGTACATTTACATACATACAGTTCTGTGTTAAACTGTAAAACGCAATGTGTGGTCGGGATGTTTACTCAGGTATCCAATTTGATAAAGTAGCTCAGGGCATTAGCATTGAAAGAATTTCAGCCGATTAATAATTAACTTCATTCCCAAGCTTTGCATAAAATGCCAGTCTAATTTGAACATGATCCTTGATCAGCAGCGCTGCTTGTGCTGTCTAACATGTGTCATGAATGATACCTTTCACATTTCCAGCTGATTTTGACTGAATGAGCCTTTGTCTCCAATAGTTCCTACTGGAAAAAGCTAAGCAATTTTCCACCAACATCTTTGCCCAAACATTGCGATTTGTTGGTCTGATTAATTACTGTGAAGCAAACCTATGATTAATCATATCAATCTTTTTCAGTGGATTAGCCTAAAACAGACATTGCCATCTGGTCAATTTACCTATAAAATGTTACTAATTTTATTTCTGAGAAAATTCACTATGCTTACCTCCAGTCTGATCACACTAGACCCTTTCACACATAGTTCCATGTTAATTACTGGGAGAACCTTTAAGGTGTTGCCAGTGATTTTCACCATTCATAAATGCAGCTGCATTCAGGAACATTTCCCTTTTGCACCTTTTCACACATGCCATGGCAATGCTGGAATAGATGGAGAAAGATCTACATATAATGAAAACCTAAATGCCAAACTACATGTAATTATTTCATATCTGTAGAGATTATTAGTTCACTTCATATATATATATATATATATATATATATATATATATATATATATATATATATATATCTCAAAGTATCAAATTTGTTAAAACATTATATATTTTTATAACGTTTTAACAAATTCGAGACCAAGGACATGAAATTCCTGGAAAAAAGCAGTTCCAGATCTAGGAGTGTGATGATACTGGGGGAAAGCCGACAGAGGGCACCTGACCGTGGGCATGGACCATGCCACCCTCCTGTCCTCCCTCTGGTTCTCTGGCAGAGGACCAAGGCCACAGCCTGGGTCAGTGGGGCTTGCTGTGGGATAGAGCCAGCTGAGAATTCAGGGGGCGCAGACAACCAATCAGAGCAACCAAATGCTGGCCTCTCATACCATACATGCTGTCACAAGTACGGCAAACATATTACTTTTATTTTTTGCGGGACGGATTTTGGATTCAAATACATAATCAGCGGAGTGTTGTGATGCTTTGCTCACTCCATGTGAAAGCGTCTCTTTCACCAGCGTTTTTCTCCATTTATTGAGATATTAAACTCTGCTGCTTTTATTATGAACGTCATAAAAAGAATACAGGCTGAATCACTGATGATGATGATAATGACAATGAATCCTGTCTTAGCAGGGAGGCTCCAGTGCTTCCTCTTTTATCTGCCGTTCAGTGCAATCCAGAGTAGTTTTTGTGAAATTGAGTCATCCGATGCACTTCAAAGATACAGTAAACGCTTCTACTTTAATGATGTCAGAGAGTGCTGAAAAGTAAAGTGTCCTGAATTAGGCTGACTCTAATACAGGGTTTTCTATTAAAGGAAGATTTCACTTGATCTTTTCTGTGTGTAGAATTCCCTTCAGGATATCTTTTTCAAAAAGCAACATTTTCCCCCCAATGCTTTCAACTGAGAGATTAAACCAGAAGATCTCCGCAGTGTGTTTATTGTTGACCTTGGCCTACATCTAGGCATGTTTCTGATACACCAGCTGATGAGCCCCATGGCTTACTGAGGGGTAGGTAGCTGGATAGATTGATGCATAAACAGATACATAATGATGGATTTAGAGATAGGCAGATGGATAACTCTTCAGGTCTTATCTTCTAACATTTTATCATACACAGAAATAGGAGGAGCACAAGAATGTCTTAATCACGGTACCATGGCCCTAATCCTTTCTATCACCACTAGGAATGTTGAATATGTTCTTCTTGTTGGGGTCAACACTCTGAATACGGGTTGCAGCTAAAATGTTAAGCACCGCAGCTGAATTCAAATTCTTCACCAGTTTCTGAGTATCAGTACTAATGATTATTTATTGGATCTCCATTAGCTCCTGTAGTCCATTTCAGCCAACAATGTCTACCAGCTAGCCCTGCTCCACATGTGGGCCAGTGGATGTTAATCAAACCAGTATCAGTAGGGACTGGACAAGAACGTTTGTAGTGGCATATCATACATACAGCTGGCTGTACAATGAATGCAATATCCTGTCCTTACCTGTGGGAAGCCGGTAAGGGATTGTGTCCTTGTTGCTGCTTCAGCAAATCTTAATGGTTGGTCAGAGTGCCTGAATGGATTGGGATCTGATGGGAAGCAGGTTTTCCCTGCTGGTACGGATTTGGTATTGGTAACTCAATATAACCTAATTTCTCAATGTGTCCATGTAACTTTATAGTCGTATGCTCCAGTGATTATTTAATACTAGTGATTATTTATTATCTAGTGGGCATCTTTTCCCGAAATGTTTTCAAAATGTCAATAGAAGAAAACAGTAGTCTTATACAGTTTGATATAAACATTAGTAAACATTAGCACTGTTGTAAAACACAACAGTTCTACAGCTATGTTGTCACTAGGGCTCCCTATTAGTTGACACGTTTATGATAGCCTAATCTAAATGTATATTTTTTGAGGGGCATCAAAAAATGGTTTGAGTTCCACGACAGAGAACGAATGTTATGTTAACATTGTTAACACTGTGCTACATTACACAGAAATACAAAACCGTAATAATGAGTCTTTAAAATATACAATATTTTTGGCTTTTTTATTTTATTTTTCTGCTCATCTCTTAGCATGCACCCTTTATATCAATGTCATATTGATGATATTTCATTCTGTTTGTGAGTTCTTGCATGCACTCATTAACTGAAATAAACTAGTATTATACTCCAGTAGTAATCTACCAGCAAAGATGTACGGACATTAACCATTTGACTATAGGCTGTAATCAAAACATCCTGTTTACTGTTGGGATTGGTGACCAGTGCAAGTGCTGTTTCCAAGGAGTTGTGAGTATCAAAGTAACACACCACTTATGAACACAGCAGGAAAACTAATAAGTAGTAAAAGCAATATCAAGCCAAACAGCTACCTGGAATAAAGTTTTTACTGGTTGTGAAGACCTTATCCAGGATATCATTTTCAGAATATTAATGTGTATGTAAATACATTGTTTTTCTGCTGTCCTCTGCTTAGTGCAGGTTGTGAAAAATACATATCATTTTGCCACCTGACAAAGGGTTTCTCCCTGCAAATTGTTCAGCCAAGGTGGTAAGCCACCCAGAACCCAATAGGCTACATCTCATTTCACGATCAATTTAGGTGATGGCCAAAACCATAGCCACACTAGATAAATGGTGTCTCTCTGCTCTTTAATGTGTAAGTCATCACATCTGTTTCTGCCTTTTGACGTAGAGTGGGATAGTTCAGTTCTTGGTTCCAAGAAATGGTTGGTCAGTTGAGGAAATGGTGATTACTGCAGCTGAGTGTTCGTAGTGATTTGTATTTATAGTTTATGCTGACATTACTAACCCGTCGACTTGTTTGTTTTCCTTCACTCGCTCATTCACTATTACATTTACACTTCACATTCACACAGCGTCTCATTCTAGTCTCTCACCCACTCCAACTTATTCACACACATGTTCAGTCGCACCCATTCAGACCCATATATTATTACTTGGTCACACTCTCTCCGTCTCTCTCACACACACAACGCAGATCATCTGCTGTACTTGCTGATGTCCAAACGTCTGAGTAGATCATGGTGGGGTCAGCGTCAAAGGAAAATAAAGCTACCCGTCTCAAGTTTCTGAAGAGCTCCATCTTGAGTCTCCTGGGAACATAAGAATGTACCAACCATTTAGGATACGCAGACCCCTCCCACCATATCCCGCGACTTGTTTCAGCGTTAACCTCATTGTGTCAAGTAAGGGGCAGAGTTGGGATAAATGTAAGGTTGTAGAATATTTTCATGGTTGTTGCTTCCTGTATTCAGCTCAGCTAGACAGCCAGAAGATCATCTATTGTTTTTGGCATAGGAGGCGCTTCATGTTGTCGCTATGATGTTATTGCAGTAATAAAGTATTGTCTCTTTATATTCTCATATAAATCAGTGTTCCTGGACCAGTCCTGAACATTGTTGTAAGTGTATGGCCATATGTCTATATACACTGAATACTGTGTTGTTGGTGACTCCAGCACATGGTGGAAGTTTGAGTCTAGTACATTTTTAAGAGCCTGTGTTTAACTGTAAAATGCAAGGCCAGGATGTTGGCTCAGGCGGCCATAGTGTGTCTTGTGCTGTTTCTTCCTGCTGTCGCTATACTGTGTGAATTATAAAACATATATATTGTTTATTGCAGATACAATTAATTGATAAGTGGATTAATAGAAAATGAATAGACAATAATTTTGATCATTAATAATTTAAGTCATTAATCTTGCCAGAATAACAGGTACTAGTTCCAACTTCTCAAATGTGATGTATAATTGTAAATTTGATATAATTTGTGTTTTTATCTATTGTTCAGAAAGAAACAAGCCATCAGAAGACTTCACCTTTGGCTCTTGGAAATTGCGATCCGGGGTTTTTGCTATTCTAGGACAGATTAATAGGTAATTAAAATAACTGGGGTAGCAACTGATGATTATTTTCATTGTTGAATAATCTGTCGATTATTTTCTATATTGATCGTTTCGTTGGTCATACTGCTCAGCCCTATTTACACAGACTTCTCTTCAGTTGGGTTGTGAGAGTCAACAAGGTTGTCACTGCACACTATGTGTGTGTGTGTGTGTGTGTGTGTGAGTGAGGGTGTGTGTGTGTGTGTGTGTGTGTGTGTGTGTGTGTGTGAGAGAGTGAGGGTGTGAGGGTGTGAGGGTGTGAAGGTGTATGAGGCTTTTGTGAATTTACTGAAGAAATCCATGAGCCCTGCTCTCTGCAAGCAAGATTTGCAGTTGCTGCCTCTGCACACATTGGCTCTGCATTAGGAGCAGTTCTCCTCTGTGAAGCCTCTTATGTGTTTCACTTTCTACCTGGCTTTTCTCACCCACACCATTACCAGCACCTTATAACCCAATGTCCTCTTCCACAGGTGAAACATGACTCTAATTTTCAGCCTACACAACACTCTGTAGAACACACACACATTCGAATACCTCAACATAGCTTTATGTTCTGTGATTCTACATGGATTTATTCACTGTGTTTCAGTTGTGTTTTGTTTCCCAACCTGACTCCAGAGACTGGTTGGCAGGCTGTGTTGGCTGGATTTGTGTGTGGGGAAGAAGAGTTGTTTTGTGCTTTGATCATGAGAGGTGTGGAGTGTCGGAGAATCTGTCTTCTAGGTGAGGTACTCCAGCAGATGCAAAGCCAGTGATAAGACTAAGAGTTGTCTGTGTGCACATGAATGTGCTTGCATGCGAATCGTTTTTGTATGTGTGTTGTGATTTAATAAGGGCTTAAACTAGGGCATACGGTATACAGGGAGAAGTGACAATACATGCCTCACTGTTTCGTCAGTGACTCACACACATTCAGACAGACACACACCCAGCCCTCAGACCTTAACTTAAACCCAGTATATACACAATGTATATTATACTATCAAATCAGCATTGCACTGATTTACATCTGTCAGGAACTTCTCCTTTCAGCTAATTAGGCTACATTTCTTAACCTAGCCTATGAAAAGAAACTAATGACCTAGTTAACATTGTCTCTAGGGTTGTGCTATTGTGGCTGAAACAGGACTGATTATTAACTGGTTACTGGTTGCTACATATTGCAATTTTGAAATACTTCCTTTTTGTATTCTATATCAGTGCATAGACATTTTTGGCAACAGGCATTTTAAATATAAAGACCCTTTTTAGTGTTGATTGAATGCCCATAATTACGTGACTATTATTTCTTGTAACAGCAGTAACATTTGTTGCTCAGAAAAAATGTATCAGCTGTTTCAAAGGGGAAATTTCTAAAGAAAAACCTGCCAGACGCTTCAGAGAATCAAATAATTTCACTTCTTGTCAGAGTGAGAATATGCATTCTAGATGTGCACACACACGTTTTCACTTCCCATGTGTGAGCGCACGCATGTGGTTCAGTCTAAACAGGCAAATGTGCCTGCACCCCGCAGTGGAGAGTGCCCCACACTGTGCGCTAATGCAAGTCTGTGGTTGTGAATTAATAATTCAGAGTGCTGGCATAGCCGGGTGGAGCCTCTATTATTCATGGTTGGCATTGGAACCGACAGATGACTGGTGTTAATATTAAGGACCAGAAGACACACTGCTCCACCAAGAAACCACGCAATCTTCAACACTTTCATGTCGGTCTCTATCCTCCATCCTCTGTCGTCTCCACCCCTCCCCTCCACTCAACATTCTACCTCTGCATCGTCTTTTTCTATGCCCTTGCTCTCCTGATCTCTGTCCTCTCCATCTGTGAGCACCCCACCTTGCATTCACTCTGTCTCGCGATAAACTGATTTAAATATGCCTCCTTGGAACAAGATGTTTCCGAAGTTACGAAACCCTGAAATGGTAAGATTGATGTGCAGTTAGAAAATGTTATGTAACAGAAAATAAGGACCTGACATGTAGCTCAAAACATTTGATTATTTGAAGAGAATAATGAGAATTAGGTTAGCTTCACTCAACTTACCTACAAATTTTATCATGTTTTCTGTCGACACTTGTTGAACTTGACAACCTGATGAGCGCAAGAAAGTGCAGTTCTTATTCTATCTGTCCTTGTCTTCTCTCTTGGACAACCACTTCTGTCTGTGTCTACCTTCTTTTTCGAGGCTGGACTCACTAAATCTGCACATAGCCAATTTATTTCTCAATTTGGGATTAGTCACTGCTCAGGCAATCTGTATAATCTCTATTTTGAGCCAAACCATATTCCACTGTCCTTTGCAATTTGGATTTTGCCTTCAGCCTCTCCCTCCCAGTCTCCGTTTCCCCCTGTGTGCCTCTCTCCTCCCTCTCTTCCTTCTTTTTAGTCCACTGAGTCTGATTTTTCTCCATGGTGTCAGTGCTGCTGCCACTGAATGCTTCTTTTATTCAAGAGATTTGGAGCTCCAGTCACCACTAATGCCGCTGCCATATTGTACCAGCACCCTGCTGTGGCTGCCGCTAATGACATTCTTTGTGTCTCCATCCCCGTGCTTTGCCTCCTCATCTCCTCCTCTTCCTCTGGTCTGAATGGAGGACTTGTCATGTGTTGCCATCAAAGGAGGAGGAGAGGCAGTGAAAGCAGCAGCAAGCAGCTACCCCCCCCCCCCCCAATTCTCTCTCACCCCCTGGGATGTTTGAAGCCACTTCTGCGTGTGTGTGTTTGAGAGACAGCATACATTAGGTCATGGTTGAAGAATGTGTATGCATATGTATGGAAGTGGCAGCATATTTTAGGCCAGAGATGAGGGCATTTTGTGTGTAGTTTTGTTTTTGTGTATATGTTGTGAGCGAGAGTTCAGTAACATTGACAGGAGAAGCAAAGGCTGAAGATTGTGTGGGCCCGTGCACCTGCCAAGCTGATGTCTTGTCAGAGGAGCACAGATCCTATTCCCCACATCCTCTGGCTCTCAGCCTGCATCCACTCTCCCTCCCAACCCCTCACATCACCACTTTGGGAGCTTCCTATTCTTACCTGCCTCCACATATAATTCTGCACTCAGGCCAGAGTAGTCTTCAGTGATTCTATCCTTTTGCTCCACTCGGCATTTTCAACCACAGACTGCAAAGAAGTGGACGTAGCCTCCGTGACGACATCCACTGGTTTGTGGACAGCCATTTAGAAGCCTCGAGTATGGCATTTTGGCCATCACCATCTAGGTGTTTTTGGAGCCAGAAGTGACGTTAGTTGGACGAGAGGGTAGCGCTGCCCCTATCCTGATTGGCAGTCGCCCTAGTACTGACTTGTCAATCACAAGATAGCCCCGCCCCAAAAGCATACGCTGTTTTATCGTCTATTTTACTCTAAATGTGAACATAATTTACTAAATGAACATCATGCTGTACTAGTGATTGAGACTATAAACTCAGCCAGTGGAGTCGCCCCCTTCTGTCATTTAGAAAGAATGCAGATTTAAGGCACTTCTGCATTGGCTTCACTTTTCAAACCCGGAGATTGCCGCTTGATTTCAACAGAGACACATGCATAACTCCGCAGCAAGACTGTCTCTTCATCTCACACGCAGTGGCTAATGGATAGATAGTGCCATGTCTGTACAACCGCAGACACACATACACTTACTGTACTTTAGAGCATGTTTCACTTTAAGTCCTTAGCTCTCATAACTACATGCTCATCATAAAATTACTGTATGTGATGAGCATGTCATCTTAAATGAGGCACGTAGGTAGTTTTGCAACTAACAGCTATTTTTATTGTTGATTAACCTGCCATAAAATGAGAAAATAGGGAAAAATGAAAAATCGCCTTCAAATTTTCCAAAATTTCCTAAGTTGACTATTTCATATTGCTTGTTGGAGTGAAATTGCTGTAAAGTTTTTCTAAAAAAAATGGACTCAAATGAATATTAAGCCTGATGATTTCATTATGAAATGTCATGAGAATCTGTTGAGTTGCATCATAGGAAATTTAGGGTCCAGCGTCATTGGAGCTTGACCACTACTGGCAGCAGAAAAACAGGATATCTCAGCCTCTGCTACTTCAATTTTGTCTGTTCTTTTTTTAGTCTGTCCCTTAGAAGTCCCCAATTTAATGAAAATGCAACGCTAAATTGCTGCTGGACTACCCCTTTAATATAATTGATAGTGCTAACATTTCAGAAAAATATGTGATTTAAAAAAAAAAGCTTTCAATTGTTGAGCTTATCCAATGATGCTTTTGCTTGTACACGTGTGCTCCTAAAATAATAAAATGCAATATAAGCGTACAATCCTGGATACATAAACCAACGTCGTCCAAATATTAATGGGGAAATCCTGAAAGAAAAGTAATACAAGAAGGCACATTGCAGCAGGCAGACTATTTAATGCAGTGTCGCAATAATGTATGTAATGATGAAAACGACTGCAGCCTGCCCCCGCCTGCATGGATATTGAAAGGATATAAATAGCCAGGCCTAGATGAGTGTGTGCTGAGACTGGAACCACAGCACACAGAGCTCAAACAATAAGCTGTCACCACTACCCTTCCTCCCCTCCGCTTTCTCCAGTCCAACAGCCTCCCAGAGCTCGAGTGGTGGTGGTGGTGGTGGTGGGGGGTGGGGTTCTCTCTCCCTCTTCCTTTCTTTCTTCTACTTCCTGCCTCCCTGCTTTTGTAATCTGTCTTCAGTGGTGAGCCCGAGCCTGTCACTTGTTACGTCAAAGAGGCAGACAGGAGGGCTGCCTGTCTGTCTGTCTACCAGTCTGTCTGTCTACCAGTCTGTCTGTCTACCAGTCTGTCTGTCTACCAGTCTGTCTGTCTACCAGTCTGTCTGTGGTGGGGGAGGTTTCTCTGTCACGCTGCTCTATTTTTCATTCAGTTAGATAAAAATAGGGGACGACGGCTGTGGATTAGACACGCACATGACTCCTTTGCGCTACTGCAAATAAAGGATATGATGTATACATTTCTTTCCCTCATTCTCAGTTCAGAGCTCCAGTAGGCCTCCCGGTGTTCTTTGTTGGTATTCCTGATCACATTCAGGAGCTGGTGACAAAGGGTGTTTCTAAAACATTCAGCCTGATTCAAGCCATCATGTCTTATTACTGTCCTGTTAGAGGAAGCAAGACAAATGGATGTTTGATTCAGTAAAGTGATGTAGTTACAAGAGTGTGTACTGAAGGTTGTTAGTTCAGCTCTCAAAGCTATGTGGTGAATCTGTATTGGCAAAATGTCATTAATCTTGCATTCCTCTCCTCCCTCAACGATTAACCGTAAGATACCCTTGAGCAAGGCATTTATATCTAATCCCTATAGTGCAGCTGCTGGTCGCTGCTAGAAGGCGGTGGTTGTATCGGGCAGCATTTTAAAGTTAAATAAATGTTCTAAAGGCCGCAAAACAACCTCAACCCAGAAGACTACATCCGTCTTGCTGTTGCTGCTTAGAGAAGAGAAGACCAGGAAAAAGAGTTTCTGTGGCACAGGGAAAACGGCACCACAGCAAGAAAAAAAAAAGGTGAAAATAGCTAGAAACGTTTCATGTGGCAGATGGCAGAAGCAGGCACACAGTTGTAATGATTGAGTAAGCCACAGTCTCTCTTAACTTCCTTTTGCTCCACGATCCTCTCCTTTTATTATTTACCATCCCGTGCTGCTGTCTCCTGTCTCTCTGCTCTACTTGAGATTTGAGTGTCCCTTCCATGCACCTGTTTGTACCAAAATACTTACCAGGGTTTTTCCTGGCTCAGAATGGGCCTTTGGGTGGTGACCATGCAGTGAATGAGTCTGTGTTACCCTATTTGACAGAAATCTATACATTTCGCAATGTCTGTAGTTGCCCTTTCACACATGTAGCACACAACAGAAGGTTGTCCCTGTAAGACGCGTTCTCACCTACTGGAAATACTCTGTATACATTAGACGAAGGGTGCAGGAGGCAGGACATGACGCAAATAGTACACTGCGGTTGTAATTCACCAGTTTAAAAACAACTTTTATTTTATGAGAAACCACAGAAATTCCTCTCTCCCACTAGCGCTAGATTCAGAGCGGAGCATTCAGGCCGGGTCAAAACATTGCAGGTTAGCTGGCTGCGTTTATCCAGCACCAGCAGCATGTGTAAAATATAGCATCTGTGGATGAGAGGGAAGTTGACTGCTGGAAGTCAAAGGTGTCATATTTAAGTTTATGTTCTGCTTGGTCAACAGTTGTTTGATAAGTTGCTAATAAACCCATTTGGAGAGGATTTGAAATTGTAATTTTACATATCTTTTTGGCGCTTGTGATTTTCCAAAAATTCCTATATGTAGGAAAAACCCTGTACTGTCCCTAACTCTAGTTTCCTCCCTTATAATCTCATCCATCTCTTTCAAGAATAAGAATAGATACATAATCAAAGTATCTGAGCTTGTTTATAAGTTTATTTATAATACTAAATCTTTGTTGGTTTAAATGGTTCAATTATTGGTTTGAAAGGTTTGATTACTGGTGTGATTTGTGGTAAATTGTTCCTGCTGGCTAAATCACAGGCACAGCATGTGCTCAAGGATTGTTGTCAACATTGATTTTGATTAGCCTACCACTCCAGCATGTGTTTTCTGAGGGACATATTTTTAAGTTGCTGGCTCCTCTTACCTGCTTAGAAGCAGAACTACACTGTCAGATTTGTCCTTAATTGGCTAATGCATCATATTAAATACCTGACAGATCAAGGTTCTTCATCATTAATAAAACCATATAAAAACACTGCCATAGAGTAGTCTGCTCAGTGATTTGCAATATAGCCTTTAATGGTCTAATGTACCAAGAGATTAGGGAAAACTTACACAGTATAAATGATATGGCAACATTGTCATGGTTCATACATTTCTATCATCTCATCGTACATATCAGCATACAGCCCAACCTTATCTGTAAATTTAGAATTAAGTGCCTGATTGAATTTAATTGAACCTGCTATATTATGTTGTTAGACTCTACAAAATAAGCACCCTTATCTGAAATGGCTCAAATGTAGAATGGGTTCTCAAATCAGGTCACTTTGTGTAAAATGAGTAGAGACTGCCACCACTTGTACAGTAAGTAAGTTTTAGACACAGTGAGCACATAGATGTGAGGGTAGGATACCTGACTTTCAGTCCACTCTTCACTCCTCAGTAGTCAGGCAATAGATATAGCAGGGTAAATATGATAAAGTTGTAATATCTCACATACACACTCTAATTATGACTTGGATATGCAGTGTAATGTGCACACTGTAGAATCGGCTTTATTTTAGTCCATACCGATCCTTTAAAATATTCCCGGATCGGCTATGGGTATCGGGGCATCAGAATAGAAAGTTATCTTAAACACAACCTTATTTTGTTGTAGTCTTGCAATAACACTGTTTGGTTTAGTTTCAGCATTGTGGAGAAACTGTGTTGTATGGTGGTTTTGCCTCATCTCTGCACTGCACACTGTCAAAGTCATGTGATCAGGTAGCGACTGCCTGCTGTGGTGGGAGACCGCCCATCCAGATGAAAAGGACATGGGGACAATGAGGCTTATTAAATGTCTGGGGATACAACTTCCATCTGGGCACATTATCTTTCTGCATTTGCACTAATTGAAGGCTACTTCCTGGTTCCTCACACACACATCCACATAGTTTCAGATGCAGGGAGAGGGCGCAGCACAAAGAGTGCCTGCCACGCCTGTGTGTGGACACTTTGCCTGAGCAAAATGGTCCTTAGGGTGGAAAGGTCTCTTTCAGTGTGTTGTAGGGTTACGAAATCAAGAGGTTGTTGTATTTATTAAAATGTCCCTTATGTTTTTCTGACACTCGGCCACATATGTGATGACTGTTTAGATCTGCTTCTGCTATTCAACTATTGGTCTTGCAGTATGCTATGATTTAATGAAGAGTCTGATTAGCCACAAAGGTTCAGAAGTTGTCTGTGGTTTCTTGTGTGTGATCCTTATTGTTAGACTTGCAATTGTTGTTGATTTGCAGTTAAATTTACCCTTTTGAATTTCCTTTGATAGGGCTATATTTTTCATACACAACTCACATTGTTACTGGAAATCCAGGCGTACAGTTTGAACAGCAGAGTGGTCAAGTAGATGAAGGGTTTCTCCTGTAATTAAAAAGTAACAATGCGTCTCTTCTGTCAGAAATAGACACCAGTACGCTTACATGTTCACTAATTACAAGTGTCTGCAATGTCATTGTGAAAAAGGGACACGGGTAAAATGCAAATTGTGTTGAAGATCAAACATGAGGCAGACACTAAAATGCATTACCTCACTTTTGTACACACATCTTTATGTGCATGTATCCCAAACAGCGGTATCATATTTGTTCACTGTGTGCCATGGACCCCACCTAAATCACCTCATATGTGTTCATCATTTGCTGTACTTTACATATGGGGAAATGCTATGCAGCTAAGAGTCATTTGTTGTTGACAGTTCCATGCTGTCAACTCAGCAGAGCCTCCAGCACTGTGTTTTTTGTGAGCTTATACTGTATATTTGCATACCCAGTAGGTCACATTTACATATCTTTCCCCCTTTTCTTTTGCTGCCAGTGCGCTTTACCATATAAACTTTGTGCTGAGTCTGAGTCAAGGTTCGATAGCCACAACTGCACTATACATGTGATATTTACATCTATATTTACTACACCAAACATGGTTATACAATACCAATACCAAATATTAAGTTATAGTTTAATTGTGGTTGCTGTAGAGGGAAGTGTAGCTGGTTGTCCAGGCCTGTTTGCATCACCCCAGCTGTAGCCAGGCAGTCCTAGACAGGCCTGCACATAAGCAGATGCTTATCTCTGTCTCTGCACCTGAAGTCGGCTTAACATAACTTAACTGTGGTTCTCACTTTCAAATCAGTCAGCCATAGAAACCCAAAAAGGACAACACCTAACTCTGAACTGACATGGCTGTGGTCAGGTTGAATACTGCCTTTATCCACATTCACATGAACACAAAGCTTCATTTAAGTCCAGCTCCACTGGTCTCTGCAAAAAAAAAAAAAAAACATCAAATATAAAATAATTAAAAACTACATTGCAGTGAAATAGCCTAACCGTAAAGTACATGTACCAGTCATGTTTAGTTCATGGTTGAATACATACATGTGGCCTGAATTTCAAATTTAAATTCAGGCCACAATTATCAACCATGAACTAGATATGAGATACCCTGAGGCTAGCGTTTTTACTAATGTAGAAAAGCTAATAACATAGAGTCGCAAGCGTTTAATACTACTTTCTCAGAGAACACACGGCTGCATTGTAACAAATGTAAAAACATGAAGTGTTGTGTATAGTGCTCTCTATGCAGCATACAATGCTCTTGTGTGGTATTACTTGACTAACCAGACTTGGAATTTTATGGGAATGTTGTTTACTGGTTAATTTATATAAAGCTGTCCTTTGTTGAGTGTTGACGGGAGCTGTTGTTTAATGCTGATTCAGTAAATTGAATCTCCCTCAGGACAATTAACGACATCCTGACTAAAGCAGACATATATCTGGGCCAGGCTAAATGGTCACCCCAAGTAAAAGTAGACTTTTATAACCTGTAGTAGACGCTGTTGGAGTAGGACTTTAATCCGAGGCTTTGCCACAGAAGTTTTAAAAAACTGACATCAGCAGGTGATATCTCTTCAAGCTTTTTATTTATTCAGAGAAAATTGACAAACAAGCGTTTGACTGTCTGCTAATCTGAGCTGGATTAGACTGCAAACTAAAGGCCTCAAATTGTAAATTGCTACTAAAGCAAACCTATGCAGATACATGTCTTTTTTTTTTTTTTTTACTCCATCAGCTCCATTGACACCTTTTTTGATGATCTGTTTTCCAATGCCAAAAAAAAACACAACAACGCTTGTCTTTAACAAGGCCTGGATAGTTTAAGAGCAAAGACACAGGCTTGCCATGGGAGATTTTTTGACTTCTCTACGCAGTTATGCTGTGTGATGAACAGAGCAGCATAGCTTCAGGACGTGGGTGTAGTACAGAAGTAAAAGTTAACATTGCTTTATTCCTTAAGTATAATGAATATGCAGGAATTTGTCGTAAAAGGCACAGTGCAGTGAAATATTAATGTAGTTAAACACTTACAGACATAAAGTAGAAGGTAGACAAGCGACAGATCATTCACATTATCACTTTCTTTTAGATTCATCAAATCAGTTCCAGTGCAGCAGGTTGCAGCCGAAGATATGGAGCACAAAGACTTGTGCAGACAGAATAAGTAGAACACAATTGTAGTTTTAATGAAAATGGCATATAAGACTGAAACAGTAGAAATATGAGTCATGTGGCATAGCAAAGTAAACGGCAGTGCTGCACTCAGTGATGTAACAGCAGCCTTTGATGTAGCACTTCCCAATGTGTTGCCATGGCACTGTCACCAGCAGCTCCTGTTGCACAGAGGGACAAAATTAGGAGGGGAGTGGAGGAAGAAGTGCTTTCCACTCCTGTTTGGCTCATCTGGTAGCCTGACTGAACTAGAAAGCTAAATGTTTAGTTTGATTGTGACCTTAAAGTATGAGCCATATAGTTGTACTATTTATTAAACGGATTCAAGTGTTGGGGTCAAGCAATCAGCTGGGCCCTGAACATGGTTAGAATACAAATTGTTAGGCTGGGTTTAGACTAACAATAGCACTGCACCAATACATGCAAGGCTCCTGATTCATTTTGTTGCTGCTGAGGGGTTTTCGCTGAATAAATGCAGGGCAGCATCAGCCGGAAGTGCATACACACACACACACACACACACACACACACACACACACACACACACACACACACACACACGCTAAGATACCTCCATGCATGCACCATTACATGTAGCATTGCTAATTTACTGTTTACATACAAGCACCAAGACAGACGGGAAAATCATTGTTGCCATTATAACTTTCCAGAGTTGTGAAATCCTGTTGAAAGGGATATAGACAGCATCTTTGTGTCTGATAAGCCTTCAAACTGGACTTCCTGGCTCATATTTTGTCTCCTGACCGGTAACTGTAGCAACACACCAAAAACACACATAGCCGGTTGCCTTTTCTTTGTTGCAGTGACACTGTCTGTCTGAACACTGCCTTAGGTTTCTACACAGATATTCAGCATGCACACTGTTGCACTCCACAGTAGCATCACACCTTCTGTCTCAGCATCAGACATGTATGTTATCACAATTGATTTATTTTCAGTATGGGTGTTGGACCCACATTTTTCTCTGTGTGAAACTGAGTGAAGTGTTACCAAAGTGCACACAGTGGCACTAAGCTACTGTCTGCTATAGAAAATTGAATTGAGAAAGAAATCTTTTCACTCACAGCCTTTACTGAGTACCACTTGACTAACTTGAGGTGAGCAATGTGATGCTGAAGCTCTTGAATAGCTTGAAGGCATTCCTCAGCACTGGAGGGAGATAAGAATAGCGCTCACTTGTCTCTCCTCTATTGGCTAGCTAGTGTGCCTGTGGGTCGGTGAGCCGCGCTGCTGTGTTCCAGCAGCGCCAATCTAGACCCAAAGAATGGCAAAGGGAAAGACTCGGGTGCCCTCTGGGTGCAGCAGAGCTGCCTGGCCTTGGATATATTTGGCTCTGCCAGTTTGCATACAGATCTGCAATGGTCTGCAATTAAGCTGTTTCCTGGTTCAACACAGGATATGGCAGTGCTGTGAGGCTTGGCCATAGATGCTCTTAGGGAGCGTGCTAGCCCGGAGCCGGGCCCTCTGAAGGAGATGCATCATTTTCATCACTAAGTTACTTTGTAAGTGGAAAACAACTGGCCTACGCTCAGTGGACAAGATGTTACTTTCCATGAAACAGACTGTATCGAAGTGAAAGCTACGGGCTCTTATTAACTGTATCCACTTAGACACGCAAGGGAAATCAAAGGGAGGGGAGATGTTAGAAAACACATTTAGCTAGGATCATTTATGCTCAAGTGTTTTGTAGTGCTGTATTCACTGTGTTTATTCATCTATTCTGAGATGACTCTTTTAAGAGGCTGTAGTCAGTCTAAAAGGAAGCAGTGACCAGCGTGCCCATGCTCACACTGGACTCCATCTACAGCCCCTCCCTATCTCGTACGAAACACTGGAAAATATGCGTCAGCTACTTCCTCCTCCTCCCTCCCCATTTCAACTTCCTGTTCTCCGGGCTGGTCGGAAGTGAGATGCTTTGAATGGAGACTACTGCGAGAAGCCTCATTCAGTTACCGTTACACCTTCAAACTGTTGTAATATCTCATATGCTGCCACTGATTTCCCGCTGTCTTTGACAATAAAGGATCACTGTAGAAATAAGAAATTAAAAACCTTTTTAAGGGCTGTAAGAAACACAGATCGAAACACACAAAACTTTTCAGGCACACAATAAGACAAAAGGATATACACAGATATGGGTTTATATAGGCACACATATAGAGACACAGCCTCTCAGACACACACCAACACCCTACACATTCTTTTACCCACTTTCAGCCACACACTTGCTCTTCCAGGCACGCACACCCATCCACACATGGTCTCCTTTTAGCTTCATCTTTCCCCCTTGTCTCTCTCTACTGTCTCCTCTCTGTCACTGTATCAAGGTCACCTTTAAAAAGACTAGTAATTGGCTACAAAAATCAAGATGCAAACAGAAAGCTGTCTTCTACCTCTCCAATCTGTATAATATTACTGGAAAACATATATAATTAAAGAGTTAGAGAGTCACTTTTCTAACATTTCTTTCTTTTATCATCAACTAACTTTATTTGTTGAAGGAATAAAAATGACATGCATACTATGAATCCATTATTCCATACGTTATTGCCGTAACATCTCTACTAAGAGTTTGCATGGATCCATGTATTTAGATTTTCCTAATCTAAAGGACAGTGACTTTATCGTGTTGCAGCCAGAGTGCATGCATTAACTATTCCACATACTTACAAACATATTTCTGATCTTTTGGTAGTGGCTCTGTAGTGCAGTCACAACATGCAGTAAGTTGCACTGATGGTCATGGTTCACTTAAATGACGTGATTATTAAAACCCTTTCTATACCAGTGGTATAGCCGGATTCATATCATGGTACATAATTCTTAAAATTTTCTGTTTTATACCAGTTATATCAATTACCCCAACTGTAGAGGAAGCAGATATAGAAGTAAAGACACTGCAAGGTAATTTGAGGACCAAACATTTGAAATGGTCATTCCTCTGCCTGGGAAGGAAGATGCTGTCGACACGCGTCTGTCCATGTTAGCAGCATGTACACTCGTCAAAATGTTGAAATATGGGCTGTGATGACCTTTTGTCAGCGGAGGTCTTATGGTTCTAAAACAATGGCCGCTCTTGCATACACATCTTGCAGACAAAGACAGATCAGTAATTATCTGTAGTCCGGAGAAAGTGTGCCAATTTCAGAATGTAGGTTACATTTAGTCTGTAAAATAAAAAGATTGTTGGTTGTATTTCTAATGGCTTGCTTTTTTTTGGTTACAGCTCTGATGGTACTAGCTGAACAGTGACCGCTACCCGCCTGAGGACACCTGCTGCCAAATTCCCTTCATCATGTCTGGGATGCACGTAAGTGTAGCACACATTGCGTTATGTTTTTTTCTTCACATTTACCCACTCAGCGTACAGGTTTACAGCTGCACAGGTAGGCTGACACTTTTTAAAAACACATTACCCCCTCTACATTTCATAAAGACAACAAAGAGCTGCTTGGGTTAACCAGCTTCTGCTGTTGACTTCTTAGCAGCCACACCAGCACAAGGACGCTCATTCTTACAAGAGGGCCGTCTGGTGATAGTTGAATTTAAACTAAAATACAAATAATACAACAAAAAGATTCTCTTTTGCAAGTTTGGCTTTTATCTGGAAATTCTGATATTCGTTTAGTAGCATGTCACTCCTATATAGTTATCAGAGAGTAATAAGAAGGCTGTCAGGGTCTTATGGATTTCACATTAACTTTCTTAACTACCGGTTGCCTGAAGTTTTGGTAGTGAAGGAATAAATGCATATTCTGCTGTTCCTCCCATCTCGAGGCCTGTCAGATTTTATTGCTGTTTAATATGGATGGCAAAAGTTAATTTTCTAGTCTACATAAAAACAACATTGTAACGCACTCTTCCTTGATCTGGCGAAGGTTTCTAAATTTGAGAATGAACTTACAGGCAAAATGTTTTAATAGTTTGGTCCCGCATCTTTACTGTTGTATGTAACTCTTTCAAAATGGAAGCTTCCCAATTAGCACTTTACTACTGCGATCCACACCCGCCAACCACACACCCGTGGAAGTAGCTGCAACCAACCATTACCAATTGAATACCAATTCTTTTTTTTCTTTTTTTTGATGAATCACTAGGTCTATAAAATTATATAAAATAGTGAAACATTTCAATCACAGTTTCAGTGTGACATCTTTAAATACCATCATCTAAAACCAAAAGGTATTCAGTTTATGATGATATGAAACAAAAAAAAGCAGCAATCCACACATCGGCTGGTGAATACTTTTCTCTCGCCTGATTACTGAGAGGTTATGGAAAAAAGATGCACCGTTTGGTCGTGCTGACCAGCCTTAATACTTTCTTGTAAAATGTGTCAATCGCTGACAACTTGACAGAATAAAGGCTGACGAAGATGCACATGCAAGGGATATCACGCAAGACACTGAGGTGCACTGGTGCGCACACATCCATCAAAGTGTCTGGCTCAGTTTTGGTGGTATCACATTACCCGGCTGTCTCTGTGGTTTAACTAATGCTTCTCAAGTGCTAGATTCAGAGTAGGATCACTCTCTTCCCTGCATTATAATCTGCCTTCACATTACATCACTGTATTGATCCAGGTTGTTTTTATCTGTCACACTACAGTGCTTCACTACAGTCAGGTGAACATTTTCAAAACCTTTTTTCAGAATTTAAAAAGACCGAGGCGGGATCCAACTGAACACTTTGAATCTGTTACAAGCTTATGAAATTGTAATCACTCATCAAAATGAGGGGATTCAATATTTTCTTGCCTGCAAGCCAAGTTGTGATACATGCATTACATTTATTTTTGGAGTAGCTTGTTTCTAACTAGCTTTTGGAAGTTTTTGTTATGTCTTTCACAGTGAATCTAAGTTGCAATTAATAATTAATGTTGTAATGCCACAATCAATAACCATGTCAGATTACACATTACATATTTGAGGCTTCAGACCCTGACAGAGAGCTTGTGTGTAGCTTATAGCAACATAAATGCATTATGGATTCAGTGTGATTGTGGCTTAAGATGCACTGTGTTTCTACAACTATACAGTGGGTTTCTGTAGGTCAAGAGGTCACAACATGTTCTAGACACAGAATATTGTGAGGGGCAGCAGCGTGACCTATTGGTAATATTACCAACCTGTGACTAAAAGGTCAAAAATTCATTAAGTGTTTTGCATCTATCAGCATCCAGTGAATAAAACCCTTCAGCAAGCAGTCATCAGATCCCAACAAAACTGAATAATTAGTGGCACTTTCCTCTTAGGAAGCAAACACAGGAAAGCCTATGTCGGCTCTAAAATAAGAGAACGCAACTCCAGGTTAAACGTAGCCCGCGTGTTTTTCCACAGTTGCTTTGTTGCACTAAGCTACATTTTAAATTACTAAGGATCCACAAGGAAATTTCCCCAGCAATACATTTTATCCAGCAAAAACAATTTTCATAAATAAAGTCCTATGGTTCAAGTGACCACATGCGAATTAATAACTGGAGAATCAAGGGGTTTCTGTATATACAGTTTCCCTCAGTCGCAATCGTCACCAGTGGTCCAAACTCATTATGTAGTATTGACTGAGACTGCTTCAGACACATTCAGCTGTACCTTGTGATGTCAGGAATAAAGCAGATCGTACAAGGACCTTAACTCGCTCGCTCACACCTGCTGCTTTGTACACTGGCTTTCTCATTTCATCTCATTCACTCTATTGTAGTGTGTTTTTGATCACACCGCTCTACTGATCTAACAGTGCAAACTGAATACACACACAAAGCATCCTTATCCTTGCTGGCATTTACATTTGTATTTTATGCATGAAGCTGCCACTTTTACATTATTCAGAGTGACTGACAATGAGTGCGAGTAGCCTTTCAAGAAATATTAAATTATGTCATTATACCACAGTTGCCGGCCCAGAATTTGCTTTATTGAATATGTGCCAGAGACAAGACACTGTCTCTCACAGAAAGCACAGATTATTTTAATATGTAAGAGACACTGCACACCCGCAGTGGTGTTTGGATTTTTTTTTTTTTTTTTTTTAAGACCTCTGCTCAGGTAAAAGTTGAGTGGAGCTACACTGGGAATTACCTGAAGTCACAAAACATACCAATAGGATTCGTGAAGGTGAAAGCTGTCCACCTGTGTGCATAGCATTGTGAGATATGTTTAATTTATTCGTTTTACACATTTAATTATATATTTTGAGGGTTCACAGAGAGGCTGTCCTATGCCCGCTGGGACAGTCTTCAGCCCGAGCAGTCAATTACCCTGGACAGGTCAACAACAGGGATGAGTCCAATGTTTTATTCAGTTCTGTGGCGCATCACAGTGCTGTTAAATCCATATTATCTGAAAGGGTGTTTTGCTGTAATAATAAAAAAAAGATTAAATTGCAATTATCAATATCCATTATTGTGTGTGTGTGTGTGTGTGTGTGTGTGTGTGTTTAGCCCACTCTTTGTATTCTACAAACTGCAGTAACAAGAACACTGTAGTGTCGAGTTTCCAGCCACTAGCTGGTGAGATGGCTTCACTGAAGTTACTTTTAAATCACATGATTAAATGTATTCAATTGTAAATTAGTTTATAATGATTTCAATCTCAATATTAGTAGGAGCCACCTAGCAAAGTCATTGTTTTGGGTATAATAATCAGCCTAAAAAGGCATACAATTAAGTCATTGTCTTTTTACTGGTTTCACAGTTTACCATCCAGCCTGAAAACCTTTAAACCCTGGTTTTCCTCAACTTCACTGCTTCTGTAGGTTCTGCTCTCTGTTTTGATAATAATTTGTGGTGGTAATGTGTGAAAATCACAAAAGGTCCATATGTACATCCATTTAGACTAATTGAAAATACCTCAGTCCACATCACTGTGATTAATGTTGGTTCCACTCTGTCCTGTGTGATGTAGGCACCATGGTCGACTGGCACAGAGTGTGTAGCCAAGTACAACTTCCAGACAGCCAACGAGCAGGACCTGCCTTTCTGTAAAGGAGATGTACTGACCATCATCGGAGTCACCAGGGTAAGTAGGCAGCCGGCTCTGAATATATTGGACATGCTGCACATTGTACTAAATAAACTATCAAAGCAGCTGCCATTATGGCCAAATGATTATTATTCAAGGAATGAGTTAAGAGTTAATTGTTTAAAAGCTTTTTAATTTACTTCTTGATGAGGCTGAAGTGTGTATATATAATTATATGTTAGTTTTCGTTTCCCCAGTTACTGGTCATGTACTGAATAAACAAGTATAGAGAAGGGAAGTTCATTGGAGAAAAATAATAGGTGACCGTTTGGGATACGACTGTGTCGCCTTAAATCTACAAGACTGTCACACAAGCAGTACCATTCTCAACCCACTTAATCTAAATCAGTTAAGGCCGTGACACCTCCAGAAGCCTCAACACTTGTTTCTGCTCTCCCACAACCCACCTCAACATCAGCACAGCTAAAGTTGTGTGTACTATTCTTCATACTCCACATTTTTGTGTTAACAGGGTAAAGGGACGCTTTTTTTTTTTAGCTTGAAAAAGCCAATGCATCCTCTTCCTCTAACTGAATTGTTTTAGCCAGCAATAACACAAATAACTGGAAGCAGTGTGAAATGTCTTATTTGGCTACAGTATCGATATATAATATCTGACTCCTGTCTTAAGGGTAAGATTTTTTGTGTTTCATTTAAAGTTAAATTATAAACCAATACTAGTAGTTAGTAGATAAAGTGGCATCCTAAAAGACCAAAAGCTTTCCCCCCTAATGCTGATATCCTAACACATTAATATATCAACAGGCATGCTGCTAACAATCAGAGCAACCATGCAATTAGCTAAATGTACTCTATGTCGGCAAGGCAAAAAAACAAATAAAGAGCTACATGATATCAGCTTGCAAAGAACTTGAGATGCCAGTGAACATAATATCAAATAGCTTTGTAGTCCGTAGGCTTCCTTTTAGCTAAATGCACTGTCTGGCTCCTGTTGGTGCTTCAGATGTAACAACTTATGCCCACAGATAGGTAATTGAAGCAGCAGTGTTTAAGTGGATTTTAGCATCAGTTCTCCTCTATGTGTACCGTAGGTTTCTAACCACACTGCTTCATCTGTGGCACCAACTACTACCGAGCCACCAAGTGTGTATAGAGAGCAACATGAGGGACAGGAATGCTCCTCACCTACAGAATTACATGGTAGCTCTGAAATTTAGGTTGTGTTGCTGTGTGTTCGGCTGTTTCAGGATCCCAACTGGTACAGAGCAAGGAACACAGTGGGCAGAGAAGGCACCATCCCAGCTAACTATGTCCAGAAAAGGGAAGGAGTCAAGTCAGGAGGGAAACTCAGTCTTATGCCGTAAGTACCAAAGGGGTAATGGAGTAGAAAACCAGCATAACTCTGTGTATGTGTGGGTATTGACTTTTTTGAATGTCTCATGTATTTATTTAGAAACAAACACACACACTCAAACATTATGTTTGGAGTCTTACACTTTTATTGTGTTTACACATAATTTGAGTACATGTAAACCCTTTTTATATAGTGTAAGTCGTGATAAAATGCATTTAGACTAAAAGTAATTTCTGTAATAGATTACTGTAATGTACTGAAATCTTTTATTTAAAAGGAGAACATTGTAGGAAAATGATGGTGCATAATGCCAATGTGTAGTACAGGAATATGACAATATGCAGCAGTAATCACAGTGGTTGTGTCATTTACATCTTTGCCACATGTGCTATCTTTACTTCTAAAGTGTGAGCACAAGTTGTTGTTCCCTGTTTACTTGGTGTAGTGTTAATTTCAAAAGTCAGGCAAAGCATCAAAAGATGGAAATTCCATCTCTTCCAGTATTTTGGTTTGTATTGTGTCTTCTGTTGTCTGCGTCTGGCTGCCACATAGGCCAGGACCAGCTGTGCACTACATTTGAATCAGGCTCTTTTGAAACAGCAGCTATTTAAAAAAAAAAAAAGAGGAAAAAACATAACGAGGGGCATATGCAAATGACACGAGACAGGAAAGCCGAGAGCATACAGGCTGCTACAGTATCACCACATAGCTATGAGATGTTGTCATCTGAAAGCCGCCAAAGCTTTTGTGTGTATCCCTCAAGTGATAGTAAATAAGTATTTCAACTTTACAGATTAGTAGAAAGTGAGGAAATGTAGGATTATAAGACTCGGATAGTCACTCTCCTGAGAGAAGTGATGCACTGTGAGGATCACACTTTTAGGCAGTCATAAGCATGAGTCTTTATTTCAGCAGTGCTTATAGATGGTAGTATGTCCCACTGACATCAGCAGGAAACATTTAAATGGACTTTTGACCCTCTTTGTCTCACTTCATCAACTGCTGCCGAAAGCTTTGACCTCTCCTGTTGCCACCACTCATGCTGCCTGTCCACACCGTTTTGAACATGGTCATAGGGTCATCCAGCTCTGGCATGTTGTTGTGTGTGTGGTCTGAAGAGGCCCAACTTTAAATTAGGCTCATAGTTGCATGTGAGAGCTTTGCAAACACACAACAGCATGAATTACTGAACTCCAGTGCTCGCGCCTACTTTGCTGCAGCCGTGATTACATTTAACTTTACCTAGAGATGGTCATATTGATTGGTCATGTAATTATTCCTGTATTCTGACAAATAGTCGATTTTCCATTTTAGTATGGCTGTTCTTCTCGTCACAGTGAGTTTTCCTTTTGTGTTTCTTTGTTGAGAGAAACAAGTACAAAATATATTAACTGTTGATTGACCACATCAGTCAATACTACAGAAGAAGCTCCGCCACTAGTTTTCACTTTGATTTCACTTAAAAGAATGATTAGATATACACTTGCTGACTTCGCGTCCTTACTGCTGCCTTTAAGATCACTGGATGGTTAAGTGTTGTTTTTTTGTTCAAGCCATCAGAAGTCTTTCTTCTGGAGCCATTAGCTGTAACCCACAGGGACTTGTTGATTTTGTTGTGAATCGCTAACAGATGTCTCAGAGAAGACCGCTCCCTCTCTTCTGGGTTGCATAAGGGTTCAGCTGTGGTCTTCTGTCCCCGTGCTCACCCTGACCGACTGATACTCAGCAGTAGATACAGTCTTCACACCCTCACTGGCAACTAACATCTTGCTCTCTCTGCTGCCCCCAGGTGGCTGACATCTGTCACACATAACAACGCCACCCCTAAAGAAAGCTGGGGTGATCGCCACCGCCGCCCAACCTCCTCCTCCCCTGTTGTCCCCACCAAGTTGTTTACCACATTTTTTGCCTGTTTTATTTCCGTATGATGTAATGTATGAAAACTGCAGTTAATTGCCACGGACAGAACAGCCAGTGTGTGTCCACCAAAGGGCTATGTGTGTCTCTGGACCATCCACGCTTGGCGCCCACTCTCGGATTAGAGGGAGTTAACGAGCTGCTGTCCATCGGAGAAGCTGCCTGCACTGATCTAATCAACTCAACCCGTATTAAGCTGCTTTGCCACAAGGGCTTCTGCTGTCTGAGGAGGCCGAGTTTGAAGAGGAAGAGGAGGAGGAAGCGGGAGTGACGGAGGCAGCCACAGGAAAGCGGGCTAAATCAATTATAGCCGTTGATTACCACCCCCGTTCACCAGCCAAGACGGATACAGACACCCTGTGGGCTACTACTGTTTGCGGCCAATACGACCTTTCACACGAGGAGTGACATAAATCGATGGGATACAGTGCTGGGATGGTGGTGCGTTTGAGATCAGGACCACAGGTCTATAGTGGCAGAAGACAAGTGATATCAAAATTCTGAATACTTAGAATGAGGATTTTGTCATAGTCTACCTGTATTTTATTTTGAAATCTTGATAACATGATAACTTGATCTTGACATAAATTACACTTTAACATTTGTGACAAATCTTTATGTGTTAGCATAGAAGAGATTTGTAAAGTTCACAGAGCAGCAGGTGACAGTGAGTGTGTTTACATGTGCAAGGTTATGTTTTGCGCATGTAAACGTAATATCCCGGTTTCAGAAACCCAGATATGCTAGCTGGAGTACTCAGGATACCGACACATGTTTGCAAGTGCTTTCTCAACTTAAATAGCAGTTAGTCAGTAATACAACAAATCTGATGGTAAATGATGATCAGATGGAGATCAGATTGTACAGATGTTAAAGAATCAGGACACCTGCACATATCAGAAACCTGGATACTGTTATGTGAGGTTTCTCTGTGGTCCATGTACACATCATATTCCCGGTATACCAAGAACCAAGATAAAGCTCAAAACCAGGATACTAATGTGCGTGTGAACGCACTCACTTTAATGCAGCTGTCTAATCCATCCATCAGTTGCCTATAGATGTATCCACCAGGCCATATGGTGAGGATGAAGCAGGGTTATATATCTATCTTCTAAATAAAGAGGCAAGAGCTTTACTTGTTGTCCAGCAGAACAGCTTTTCAGCTCAGCAGACCCTGAGTTTATTTTTTTCTTTATTATTACTCCAATGTGTGATGATTAGTAAGTCCATCTCTTGGGTGACTTGGTTCTGTCCCACCCACCGCCTTGTCTGAGCAGCTTTTGCACTTTCCTGTTATTGCAGTGCCTGCATGTCAGTTTCCGACTCTGCCTCAGGCTTCTTGCGTGTGTGCACACATGTGTGTTTGTGAGCACCATGTTTCCTGTTGTTTGGGTTCAGGTACTTTCTCACTGACTCCTGGAGTGGAGGCGACCCTGCCCCTGCCCCGCTCGAGCTGAGCAGACTGGAAGTGATGTTGCCGGCTTCACATTAACACCACACTCCTGTTTTTCACTTCTCGTTTTAAAGGGCTGCGGGTTGTGATACGTGGAAGTGGATCCTTCCGTGTGGTTGAAGTTGCAAATTTGCTGTGTGCGTGTGTGCGCGCACAGTCAGTTTTTAATCTCAAACAATCCCCTGACCCGTTTTTTCTCTTTTTCCTTTTCTGTCCTCACTTTCTGTGTCCCTGTTTGTCTCCTGTCCTTCATCTTCTGCCTGTCTTCCCTCCTTGTAGCTGGTTTCACGGGAAGATAACTCGGGAGCAGGCGGAGCGGCTCCTCTACCCTCCAGAGACGGGCTTGTTCCTGGTGAGGGAAAGCACCAACTATCCTGGCGATTACACCCTGTGCGTCAGCTGCGATGGCAAGGTGGAGCACTATCGCATCATCTACCACAACGGCAAGCTCACCATCGACGAGGAGGAGTACTTTGAGAACCTCATGCAGCTGGTTGAGGTGAGGGACAGCAGAGAACATAGCTGCCATTTAAGCTCCTATTTTTTCTTTACATAATACCCTTGATACCCGTAATACCTTTGGCTTTCAGTCTGGCAGATGAAAAGGATAATTGGCCACTCATTATCACTGCCAATTGGTCGGCTTGTCTCTAAACTTAATAATAGTGAGACTGAAAGTCACAAAGTGTTCATCTGAACCACAGAGAGCTTATAAAGAAAGTTATTTGTGAGAAAATGAAACCATTGACCACTGACATTTTGTCCATAAATGTCACTCTTGTTTCATGCTGTGATCTTACTTCTCTTCTGAAAGTCAGGGAGAGCCAACATTTCCAGGCTGCAGGCAGTGCTTTCTGCCCTGAAACAGCTGCTGTGGCAGAACATGTGGTTTAGAATATGGATTCCACAAACTTTATGTCAGTTCATCAATAAATCTATCAGCAGAAAAAACTTAGTTTACTGTAAAATAGTAACTGTATATTTTTAGGCTGTGGATTGTTGGTTGGACACAACATGTAATTTAAATATGACACGTTTTCTGACCCTTAATAGACCGAACGATTAATCTGCAGGGGAAAAAAAATTAACTTTAGATTCATCAGTAAATAAAAACTAATCCTGAGTTGGAGCCCTAAAAGACTGTTTTGGATTTTCAAGGATAAAAAAGCTAAATTATTTAAGAATAGATGGTAGTTATCTCTTCAACTTTGCATTGTTTCTGACGTTGTTTCAGCTAATGTTTCTGTTGTCTAAATTGCCTTTTGGATCACAACTCAGTGTAGGGAATCAAAGTTTGTTAATTAATTCTTTACTGACTAAATCCTCAAATAAAGTTGCTATCTGATTATTGTGCTGTACACCTGTAGTTCATAATTCAATTTTCCGTATATATTAATGTAAGATTCTCAGATTTTTAGGCCAGCATTGTACAATTAGTAAAATTACACCTATTTATTATGTGATCGATCATGCAGCAGTATGATTACATAACTCTGTAGACACATTCAGTGCCCCCATGGAGTTTCCCTAAAAATCCGACTCAAGTACATGTTCACAGTCTTCAAAAAGCTGTCTGATCCTCTCACTCCCTGCCTGTTATCTGAAAGCCAGTTCAAAGGAAGGACAGAGTGTGGAGAGGGGAAGACAGGAGACATGATGGCAGAGGGAAGGAGGGAGAGAGAGAGAGAGAGAGAGGGAAACAGAGAGAGAGGGAGGCCTTTCATCCTCTCAGATAAAGAGAGGAGCTGGATTGGCGGCTATCACACTTTTAATTGGACCTCATCTCTTTGCCTTGCGGGGCGTTGGAAGTGGACGACAGGAATGTGCCAGCTGGCACTGAGACCACCTACATCCCCACTGCATTCTTGTTATCAGCCACCCACAAACTATATCTCTCTATCCTTCTCACTCTCTCTCTCTCTTGTTCACACCCTCCAGGCTGCCTCCACTTCCTTTCTCCCCCTCCCTCCCTCCCTCCTTCCCCCTCTCTGTCTCTCTTTGTGTTCCCTTGGATATACCTGGCATATTGCTTTCTTTCCTCCTCTCTTTGTTATCCATCCCAACCTCTTACTTTGCTTCCCCTCCCTATGTCTGTCTCTCTCTTTCCCTCAATCTGTCTGCATCTTTGTCCTCTCCCCTGCCTGCATTCCCCTGTGTCTTCTCTTTCTCTCTGTAATAGCCTGTGAGAGGATTCTTCGCATTCTTGTGTGTTTTTCCGGCTTGCTCACTGTTCCCCTGCTCTCATCGGCCTGTCACATAGACCTACATACAGAATACACACACATAGCGAACACACACACTATATGCATGAATGTATACCAACAGACAAACACCTCCTTTCTGTCAATTACTACATCCACAGTTATTATATGTGTGTTAGCAAGTGAAACAAAGATGGCTTCATATGGTATTTACAGGGGTGTAACAGCATGGTGAAAGTATTTTCAGCTACAACACCCATTTTGTTTTTTTATTGTGATTACACCCCTCTGTTTTAATTATATATGGGAAGGTTGATTTATCCATCACCATTGTGTATTAAAAATACATTTTCATGCATTAAAATTCTGAATTAAAGGAATTGTAATGTGTTAAACAGGCATTGCTAATTATGTAACATTTGTTTACTGTATATTTCAAGATGAAATAGAAAGCACTGCATGTATAATATCAAATTATATTATGACATCACTGAAGAGTGCTGAAGATAATCAAAATGTGCGTGTATACTGTACATGTATGTATTGAAGGTGGTGTGGTTGTTGTTCGAGGAGTGGAGCCAACACCTCCTTCACCATGCTGCCCCCTGGTGGTTGTCATTGTAATCTGCACTTGGTGGTCAATTCGCCATGCTGCAGTTGTATAACGTTGGTTTTGTTGTTGGTGGGGTAGCTACTTCTTTTGCCATTTTATTAATGTAACGGTCACGCAGCAGTTTGATGACCCATGTGACCTCGGCTGTATGCTAGGAACACACTGATTCACTGTTAATCTCACATCTGCTTCTTTTTCTGTCTCTCAAATTTGGAGTTTAAGATACATTTTCTTATGGGAATTACTCTACAGCCTTTTACAGATGCCTTACACACTTTCAGCAGAGGTTCATTCATTTCAAATGACTGATCCAGTCACCTCAATCGATGTATGATTACTAATGTTTTTATTCTATATATGGTTGTAAAGAACTAGTTTTCTGTGATATTTTGATGATCAAAACCATCCATGTCAGATGGAAATGAAGCGGGATTCTGTTGGTCCCTCAAGACATCCATTCTCCTCTTTAACATTGATGCGTGTTGAAAAAAAGTTCTCTCATGCTTTTTCTCCTTTGTGATGTCAAACACCACTGATTTCCCGTACATATTAAATAGATGGAGCCCCCTCACATCCACTCTTCCGACGCAGCTTCAAATCTTCTTTCATCACTTCCTTCGTGTTCATCTGTAGTGTTGCCGGAAATATCAGCCTCTCTTTTTGTTTTGCATATCAAAAGCTTGTATACAGACTCAGCCTTCAGATTGAATCTGTGAACATCCGTCCCTGATCATTCAACTAGGTCTGAGATGGCAGAGTGAGAGTGAACTATTACAGTACATACTGCAGGCTTAAAACATTAGATTTAAAACGTTGAAATTAAAATGACAACCTGGATTTTTACTGTAATTTCCAACTTGTAAACACACTGACTTCTGTCTTTATGTATTGAGAATGCACTTATTTCTCTCTTAACTCTGTCCCCAGCATTACACCAAAGATGCCGATGGCCTCTGCACCAGGCTGATTAAACCCAAGTTGATGGAGGGAACAGTGGCAGCGCAAGACGAGTTCTCCAGGAGTAAGGACACACTGAGCTCATTACACTGCTCTACAGGGACACTGGCACCAATGCACACAGGGACATAATTGTGCTTGTGTTTGTATACTGTCACGTAAACCTCAAGAGCATAAAGTCTGTGGCACACGCACAGTACACAGACAAGACCTGCATCTCCTACAGGAATGCACTATCATCCTAGTCCTAATAGCATTAATCAACAGAGGGTAATTAATCTTTGCGTGTCTGGGGACGAGTGCTGGGCTTCACCCGCTCTGAAGGGCAAAGTTTTCCTCCACTCCCGTCTCTCTTCATTCTTCTTTATGTTCCTGTCTGACCCGGCTAATTCACACACCAGAAAACTTGGAAAAGCTAAATGTTCGAATAAATAAACACATCTCCTCCCAAATGAGAGATACATCGTTCAGAAAGTAGAATTTATTCTCTGACCAGAAGATATATGTGAAACTCACCAATTAATATTTGAATACATTTTCTGAATAGTTGAGCAGTTCTGGTTCTTTGATGTCAACATTTTACTTCAAAAGAAAAAGCATTCAAATGTGTTGCGATCATAACCATAAATATCAGGGCTTTTGTCTTTTCTCATGCATGCTTTTTCCTGGGTGATTTACTGTTATATTATTTGACTTGATGATGATTGTTGTTGACTGTGAAGTCTGCTAAGTGTTATCTGTCCTCTCTTGACAGGCGGCTGGGCCTTGAACAGAAAGGAGCTCAAACTCCTGCAGACCATTGGCAAAGGGGAGTTTGGAGGTGAGGAATTGATTTCACAAGGATCTCTGCTTGATTTTAATTTCATACATCAGAACCATCATAACAGAGACCAGGGTTGCCTTGGATATTGCACTATAATGTCACCCTGTCTGTGTCCTTGCCAGATGTGATGGTAGGAGACTACAGAGGGACCAAGGTGGCAGTCAAGTGTATCAAAAATGATGCCACAGCGCAGGCTTTCATCGCCGAGGCCTCTGTCATGACGTAAGATCCTCCAAGTATCGCTCTGTCCTTCACACTACCTGTGAAACATGTTTGTGTGTAAACGGGCACAGCTTTCTCTTTCAAATAAAAAGTTGTTTTCTGTCACAGTTTTCAAGAAAAAAACAGGAAGACACCTTAATCTTTCCCAGCATGTTAATACTTGATTTCTTTCTGCTTCTGTCATGTTGTGTACAGGCAACTGAGGCACAACAACCTGGTGCAGTTGCTAGGGGTAATTGTCGAGGAGAGGGGCAGTCTCTACATCGTCACAGAGTACATGGCTAAGGTCTGTCAAAACTACTAAACCCTTTTTACAGCTTTAACGTGTTTAAAACCACATGTGAACAGTATTGGAAATGTGCTCATATTTTAAAACATATTTCATATGTTTAATCCTCACAAAAATTATTTTACAGGGGATTATTAACTGGACTATTTCTTGGCTTCCTGGAGTCTTCACTGGTTGCCTGGCAACTGCTCCCTGACAAGAAACAGTCTAGCACATAACAGTACACAATGTGTAACCTATGGATTAAACAAATGACAAATGAAGTTAATCAGTGAGCATTAGAGATACCTGTAGGAAGATTTTGACACCGTTCGACAGAGCCAAGCTAGGTGTTTCCCCCTTTTTCCCCCTGATTATCGTCCAGCAACCAAAAATTCAAATAACAAGATGTCATAGAAAAGACATGATTTCTGGATGACAAATCACTCGGTCCTGTTTGTAGTTTGAATTGGTAAATTGACATGCTGTAAAGAACATATTTGTAACTGTGTGTGGTCCCTGTGTCACAGGGCAGCCTAGTGGACTACCTGCGCTCCCGAGGACGGACCGTGCTCGGTGGAGACTGCTTGCTCAAGTTCTCACTGTGAGTCCTCCTCATCTCTGATCAAGCACTTATTACATTTGTAGAAAAGCCAAATCAGCACAGCTCAGGGTCTAGAGCTAAACTGCTGCTCTTTATCTGTCAGGATTTGAATAGAATCTCAAAAGAACAGTGTCACGCACTTGACTGGGAACACAAAAGAGCCATTTGTTTCCACAAGCAACCATCCTGCAGGTTGTTTGCCTTGATAAATGCCTGCTTTATCTGCAAGCCAAGTGCCTTAAAGTCAATTTATTTTTAATTTAACAGTCATTTATCTGATGTAACCAAGAACAACTTAAAATGAGTGCAACAATTACGTAAGTGTGAATGCTCAGATCAGTAGGTATAAATACACACGCATCCACAAGGAAGTGTTTCATGATTCATTTTCAGTTTGAGCCGTGTAACCCTTGAAAGAAACTGACTGAAGTGCAAGGGATTTGATTTTAAATGCATGAACATAAAGCAAGTAAATGATGAAAAGTGGTGTGTAGTGTTTTCTGACTTAGCCTGTTTTCTCTTTTCCACCTCCACCATCATTATGCGTTCCTTATATTGTTGCACTGTACCTCACTGCAAGACCAGATGCAAAAAGCCACAGCCACAAAAATGTGCACATAGATCAAGGAGTAGATTCACACCTGCGGGTTGTTATTATCTCTGTCATCCGGTCCTCGCTCATCATCTCTCCCGTCTCTCCTTGTCACCCAGCGACGTGTGCGAAGCCATGGAGTACCTGGAGGCCAACAACTTCGTCCACAGAGACTTGGCAGCCCGTAACGTGCTGGTGTCTGACGACAACATCGCCAAGGTCAGCGACTTTGGCCTCACTAAGGAGGCTTCCTCCATACAGGACACTGCCAAGCTGCCTGTCAAATGGACCTCCCCCGAAGCACTAAGAGAGAAGGTGAGAGAGGACGAGGTCAAAACAGATCAAACACAGTACAGCCTGCTGATCCTCCATTTTCTTCTTCTTAATCTTTTGATTCTGCATTTACACACTCTCTGGAGCCCATTTCAACTCAATGAACACATTTGCTGTTGCATTTGAAAAGTATTTATTATTTATTATTTTAATAGACACAGGCAAGAATACTATACTAAGAGCGCCATTATTAAAGTAAGAGTACTCAGAATTGTGGTTATTGTCATATTACTCGTGTTTCCTCACCGGAACTCCTGAAATAGTGCTAAAACAAACAAAGATTTGATGGATAGAGGAATTTTGGCTGTTTAATGTATTTATTTTATAAATAATAAATATTCTATTTTTTGTCCAACAGAGGTTTTCCACCAAGTCGGACGTCTGGAGTTATGGAATCCTACTTTGGGAGATCTACTCTTTTGGGCGCGTGCCTTACCCTAGAATTGTAAGTACCTGAACACCAGATTTCTGCGGCTCACCAAAGTCCGAGGTGTACCAGCAGATGGCAGGCTTCATTCCTCGGACCAGTATTCATATATTTATTATTTATTTTTGCACAGGCTTAGTGAAATGTCTTGACCTTAAAATAATTAAATTTGTGCCATTAGGCTGCTGAAGCAGGTGATGAAAATGTGACAGAACATGTACTATAAATTATGAATTTAATTATTTCTGCATGCTTCACCACTTGCTACATTTACGTATTCAGTTTTCATTAGTTGTTGTGAAGCTTAACCTCTGCCTAGGATCTTGTGATGCAGTAGAGTCTGTTGCATCAGCCGAATATCGACCAACATGTTGACTGTCTCTGTCCCTCAGCCGTTGAAAGAGGTGGTGCCCCGAGTAGAGAAGGGATACAAGATGGACGCCCCAGACGGCTGCCCGCCCGTGGTGTACGACCTGATGAAGCAGTGCTGGACCTTGGACTCCGTGGTGCGGCCCTCCTTCCGCATGCTGAGGGAGAAGCTGCAGCATATCAGAGCCAAGGAGCTCTACCTGTGAAGAGGAGGCCCAGGAGTGGGGGGCGAAGGGGGGAGATGAGGGCTGGGGGCGGCGGTGGGCGAGACACAGCCCAGCACAGCTGTAAAGTGGGAGGAGGAGGAGGATGAGGAGGAGTAAAAGTAGAGGGACCACAGCACCTTCCTCCTGCCTGCCCAGCCTGTTGACCTGTGGGACTGCCGTTCTGTGCCCCCCTCCCCCGACCTCAGACGTCCCCCAGCCGCTCTCTACTTCCATACAAGGACTGTTTTCCTGTTTGTGTTGTATAGCTTTTGCCAGATGGTTTCCTCTTCTCTCAATGGGCCACTGCTCTTTCCTCTAAACCTGCCGCTGCTCACTCTCTCTCTCTCTCTCTCTCTCTCTCTTTCTTTCCCTTTCTTTCTCTTTCTTTCTCTTTCTCTTTCTTTCTCTCTCTCTTTCTTTCTCTTTCTCTTGGTCCAAGTTTCTCTTCTTCCCCTACCTGGAAGATCCCTTTTCTTTCTTATGTTTTTCCTCCCCTCCTCCTCTCCTGAACATGGCATTAACTGGAGGGGAGGCTGGCCTTTTCCTCCACGTTTGTCAGGTGCTCTTTCTTCCTCCCCCTCCCCCGCCCCTCCATCATTCCTGGATCTCCGTATCACCATGTGGCTCTGCATGAATACAGCCCAGCTCTCTGTCATTCCATCCTTCCTTCTGTCCCTCCCTCCCTCCCTCCCTCCCTCCCATCGGCGTGGTGTCAGGTGTGGGGCCTTCGCTCTGTGCCAAAGTGCCTCCAGTCTACAGAGCTCTCGACTTCCCTCCAGCACTTCTTTCAATTGGACTGTTGTAGTTTGATTTTTTTTTATTCCTTTTTTTAAGAAATCTTTTTTATTACTTTCTGTTTTTTGCAGGGAGGTTATCAAACCGTTTTTTTTAGTGCTGTCTCCCCCACCCTCCACCATCACCCAATCAGACTGTTGTTTTTTTTTGTTTTTTTTTTCCCCATAAAGAGAGTGTGAACAGGAAGAGTTCGAGGGCCAGTATCATGTTCGTCCTCAAGCCAATACAGCCCGCAGGAGTGGTGGTGGTGGTGGGGGGGGGCAGGACAATAACAGGAGGAGAAGAGGGAGAAGCAGTTCACAAACATGGTTGATTCATCATACGTGGGCTTGTTTTTATATCAAAATATATTTAAAGGATTAAAAAAAAAAAAAGAACAAGGAAAAAACTGACTGGGGAGGAGAATAAAAAAAAGGCGGACTTTCACAAGCCAGGAGTCTCTTGGCGTTAGGAATGTTCAGTGTCTGTGAACGCTGGGGTCGAGGTGGTGCATGCTGTGTGTGAGAGGCCTTGGGTTCAACTGTCAGTGCTTTCAATGTTCATTGTTTTATTATGCTATCATGATTATGAATAAATCATTCCATCTGAACAGCGTGGGAACACCTGCATCATTATATAAGCGTGAACGTGTGTGAGTGCGCGTCAGGGTCAGGAGCGCCTTTCCCTCCATGCATGCGTGTGCTTGTGTGTGAGGGTGAGATGCGAACGCACACTGTTGTTCAGTATTGTCATGGCACCAGGTCGTTCAACAGCTCCACTGGAGCAGGTCGGGGTTAAGTACCCGCTCAAGGGCACCGTGATAGTAATAGTTGATAAAGAGGGTGAGTTGTTTGTCCTTCAGTTTTTCCAATCAATGCCCCGGGCCCATCCAGGTTTCAAAATGGAGACTATAGGAACAACATGGTTTTCAGTCCTCTGTAATAGAATATACAGAGATATTTAAGATGTAGAAAATACTAAAGGATAGTTTTTCACATTTTTCAAGCCAGTCTTCCACATGCCCATATGTACATTGAAATTTCTCCTGTTCATACTGATCATAAAGACCTTACTAATTGTATCCCATTGGACGAGATAAGATACGACTTTATTCATCCCACATTGGGGAAATTCACTTGTTACAGCAGCAGATGGATACAACATCAGATAAATAAACAAGTGAAAAATATTAAAAAGAAGAAAGGAATGAAGAGATCAAATATAAAAATATACAAGAAAAAAAATATACAGAAATATACAGATGGGGTACAAAAAATTTTTTTCTTAATTTGTCATCACAACTATATTTCTCAGAAGATTTTGCTGTGTTTTTTGTGAAATGTTGACTAGTTTTTAGCCTCCCTGCCCCCTTGAATCACATCAAACAACCTGAAAAGAGCAAATAGTTTTTCAACTCCACTGTTCAGCACTACACAAGCAACCTGTGACAAGGATCACGAGACAAAATGACTGCTGGAGTGATGAAAGAAGCGTGCCTTGCGTCTGTCTCGAAGCCCTCTCTCTTCACAGATGTACAGCTATAAATAATCCTCCTGCGATCATCTTTTGATACCAGAAGTGCCATGAACAGGTGGTGAAGTGTCAGCAGAGCCTTATAGGTGTGAAGGAGTATGAGCGTGACGTCAGCTGAGCCCCGTGCAGTGACTTGCAGGCTGCGATGAGACCAGCAATCCTCCAGTCTCACTCAATTTGTCTGAACATGTGTCTTTGACTCATTCAAATCTCATCTTTTAGAATTTGGTCCCCCACACACGTTCTCCTGCTGCAGCAAACGGTTGTTTGGGGTGTAATTTCCAGTGATCCCCATGAATTTTAATGACAGTGACGGGGCGGTAACAATGGGCTGGTTACGTAAGGAAGGCGGCAATTTGTGCTCATGGCCAAGACTGTGCTGCTGTCAGGACCTATCACGCCAGCTCCAATTTACCATCCAGCTACGGCCGCACGAGACGCACCCCCACACACACACACTCACACACACACACACACACTCAGTTTGTCTCCTCCGCTCACTGGCAAAAAGTACAGCTCATTAGCAGATTGGGGGAACATTTTGGATGTCGCCTGACTGCCAAATGTCCCCACCGGGAGGCATCATACAGTCTGAGTTCCCAAGGGAGCTAAAACAAAACAAAACAAAACAAGGAGCAATGCATAGCTTCAATCTCAGATTAAATTGCATTTGGGATGGAGTTACTCAAGATATCAGACATTAGATTTGGAGAGGTCAAAGGTCAGAGGCAGCTGCATCCTTTAATGACATTCAGGCCCTCGTTCAAGGTCACTGGACTCGGCAGTCACTGTCGAGACACGAACGTGTGATTCTCCTTCCAGACCACCTGCCTCTGTATCGCCTAGTCTATCCCAGCCTTCATTTTTACATTCATACTACATACCGGTTTTAATTTTATGAAATGGGATGAATTCTAATCATTTTAAAATGTAAAGCCCAACTTGAGGTATCACTATGATGAGAGCTTGTGGTGACAGGAGTGAGAGTTAATACACAGCTCTCACGTCTGGATGCCTTGGTCTTTCGTTCACACTTAAGTAATCCTGACAACCACACAGCTCCGCGCTCTCAGTGGGCACAAGCAGGAGGATTGATGTGTTAATCAGCTTTTGAAAAGTTATGGATCTGTGCTACTGACGGCAGCCGGGCACACTCGACGGCAACAAATTAGCTCCTGAATTAATCTGATTACACCAACACAATTTTTGGGGCGAGTCCAAGGAGGATGCTGAGGGCTGCACGTTTCCGTGGAGTTGGCATGTGCATTGTGCTTCAAGCTGGACCTGACAGATTTACATGTGTGACAGAATGAGGGTGAGGTGGTGAAGGTGGGGGGTGGCAGGTCATGTGTTTTTTTTTGTTTTTTTTTCCAGCCTCGGCTTCGCGTGCTGTTGCTGGGTTACATGACGGCAGATTTCTTGAAGGCACATGACTCACCGGGAAGACAAACAAATCTGTGTGCTGTCTCTGGCCCGGACTACTCCGCTTTAACAGTTTTCCATCGTCACCCGAGCATGCCCTGCTTTATATTTGCACAGATGAGATGGACTACTTCATTCTGGAAACTAACCAGTAAAACCAGTCAGTTACACTGGAGCACCTGGAGTTTGCACCAATTGATTATGGGCACCTCAGTACACCATGACCTAAGGGAGTCACTTTGACACTTTCCCAGGTTTCTCAGGCTTTTGTCACCGATATGTGATCCATTAATACGTCCCTGACCAGTAACATTTTAATGTTTTTTTTTTCTCAAGGGCACCACAACACTAGTTAGTATTGAGGGATGAGTTTTTGCCCTGTTCATTTAGATGCTGGTAAGCAGATTTTGTTTCCTGTGGACGGAGCCAGGCTAGCTGTTACCCCCTGTTTCCAGTCTTTATGCTAAGCTAAGCTAACCCAACAGACATGAGAGTGGGGCAGATCTTCTCATCTAACTCCCAGCAAGAAAGCGGATAAGCGTTGAGCCCAAAATGCTCAACTATTCCTTTAAAGACAGTTCAGGGACGCAGGAGATTGCAGGGGGAGAAAGTCCGGACACCCCTGAATTACTGACACTGAGGGGCTTGTTTGTACAGCTGCAGCACTGTCACTGAGTGAGTGTGGGAGTTCTCCATTTCCAGCCCGTCTCGGTGACAAGGAGCGGGCGTCGGTCGAGCTGACAGGAGATGAAGGAAATGATATTGACATTATCAGGCCAACGTGCGGCTGGCTGTGTCAGATGTGCGCACAGCCTCAGTGACAGAGATCTTTTCACACGCCTCCCTCTGCCTGGGCTCGCCCCTCGCCACTTTGCCGCGCAGCCTAAAAATATGCTGTTTCCTCTTGCAATTAGCTTCTATTTGGGGGCATTCGCACAGACAGGGAGGTTAGCCTTTCAGACATGGGTGCCACTTTTTTTTCTGTCCTTGTGCAGGGCGCTGCATTCAGGACTTCGTGCTGCATGACAGCAGTGTAGTGGTGTTGGCGGTCTGAGCGGCCTGTATCACTCCCCTGTTGGCCATATGGAGTTCAATCTACCTCACGCTCTATTTACTCTGATGCAGCATCGGTTGTGTCTGCCACATAAACATCGACGTCTGCAAAACGTCACATTTGGAAGTTGTGATTCTCACTTGCTCAGTGTATTTTTCATGTCTGACTGCAGGAGGCATGGCCTCAAAAACAGAGCTGCTCAGCACAGCGGCGCTCCATACACTTAAAGACAGGAGGGACCATGACCTGCCGTCATCAGGGCGCGCTGTAGTGAAGGAACAAATCTGTAACTATCAATTAAATGCAGGCATAATGAAGTCATGGCTCATTTACACATTTGAAAAAAAATACTATTTTACATTCTATTGATTTATCTTTTTTACAAATTCCCTCTTTGTATATTCATGGACGGTGTTGCCTTTCTGAGCTGCAGTGGAGGCGTAGCAACAAAAAAAGACTGAACTTTTTCTTGTCCCCCATCTCTAAAATCTCACTAAGAGGGACCGCTTCACAACCTGTAAGGAGAGGAGGAACAATTTTAACAACCAATAATCTCTACAATGTGCATAGGGGCACATGGTATTGTGTTAAAACAGACCTTGAAAAAAATGTGAAGCTATGTAGGCCCTATACACTTAATGTCCCTATGAGAAAATGTGCTCGTTGACATTAAAGCCAAAAGTAAGTGCTAGAAATGTCCAAACGGGCCTTACGTTAACTAATTATTTGCTTAACCGGCAATGCGTTTAAGTCATATCCCTGTTAATATATAAATGGAATAACACTTTTACAACCATTTAGAATTAAACGTTGTTTCAAAGTTGATAACAACAGCTGACATCCTTCGACCACATTTCACTGTTGGAGGTCGGCCATGTGCCGGCTCGGTGTGCTCACAATGACAACGCTGACAAGCTGATGTTTAGCAGGTGAAATCTATCAACATGTTAACATTTACTAAACACAAAGTACAGCAGAGGCTGACGGGAATGTCATTAGTTTTGCAGGTATTTGGTATTTGTTGGGCACCAGCAAAGCAGCATGAGCTGTGCATTATGAGCGTCTGCACACCATGAGCTCCATATTAACAGCCTTCAACAGCAACAGCAGCCTGAAATGATCACGTCTGAGGTTGAATCTGACGGGGGTGCTGCTGTTAATCAAAGCTCGAGCTGTGAGCCACATAGTGCTTTTGGGAGCTCGGTGCTGGAGACAGACAAACACACGGGGACCGGGTCTGGCGGTGGATCTGGCGGATGAGAGCGCAGCGGTGATGTAATGACGGACTAATGTGCACCAGTGTGTGTCTCCTCTATCGGGCCACCCTCATTGTGTCTCACTCTGCGAGTCGGTGATGGCTCACAGACAGAGGGAGACTGGAGGAGGAGGATAACAACCGCAACAAAGGCGAGCCTTGTCCGCTGAGCTGCACGTAAACAGTCCCTGCTGCCTGTGACGTAACACCGGCCTGCTTTCTGAACCCCCTCTTTAAATAACCCAATAGTTGCCCTGCAGTGTTGGCTGACATGTTCATTTGACTTTGTGAAATATCAAGGTTCCCCGAGTCGCAGAGAACATGTTTTCTGCACCGCTTGTCAGCATGGATTTGCATTTTGCTCTTGACATTTCACCTCCCCCTGCCCCGGGCCCCCGGCCTGCTGTTTGCCAGCGGAGGGAAACCGTGCCAACACACATCCCAATGAGGAGAGGGTGAAGTGCCCCGCAGCCCCTGGGAGCAACCATTATGATACCACGTAGTAACTTTTCAACCTACATTATCCTCCCGACTGTCTTACAAATGCCATCAACATAAGAGAGAAACAAGCATTTAAAGGTACTATATGTAACTTTTTACGGGTATTAATCGCTTTGTGTTGCCCATGTGTGAACGGATTGTAACGTGACTTAAAAGAAATGATGCCACCTCGACTTTCTCGGTTGCCTAAAACAACCGCTGGACTGATTTCTATATAAAGGACTCAGGATGTGACGTTTACACCTCGCCTGCCTTCAGCTCCCCTACAGCGCCAACAGTGTGCAACACTATCCAACATTAGCGTAGTCCACTAATGTCAACAAATGACCATCACCCACCATAAAACGTTAGTCGGAACGCTGTAACTTTACTTGCCTCAATCTGTACACGATGCCGGCCAATCACGTTCAGTCCTGCGTATGTCACGTCACTGTTTCAAGGTTCAAGGTTCATTTATTTGTAAATTTACAATGAAATGAAAGTTGTAGTTCCTTCATGCTACACATAGAACATACAGATGATTACATGAAGAATAGAACAAGATCAAATATAAAATAAAAACAATATATACAGTTATTGATGTGCATATGTATACCCCCAGGAAATAATTCTGTAATCCGGGGGAATGTAAACAGCAACAACAAGATAATGTTGATAATATGGTTTGAAATCTGGGAAACACTGTCCATCAAGTTTTTCTGCGTTTGAGCACCAAGCATCACTGATGTAAACACACAGTCCGCCTCCCCTCGTCTTGCCGGAGTCGGAACAGGGTCGGCCCATCGAGAGCAACTGCTGGACCTGAGGCGTCAAGATGGAGCCGGCCTCTGTAAACATGTGAGCTCAACAGTCTCTGGTTTCCGGTTGCTTGACCCGCCCGAGTCCCACTTCGTCCACGCCGCCTTCCTGCGACCAGACCTAAGCCAGGAGCAGCCTTAAATCCGAGCTGGGTTACCTTAGCTCTTACCCCGGCTCTCTCCTGTCAGGGACGACGTTTGGAGACACTTGTGTGTTGAGTGTTAAAGTTTATCGGTTCAGTTTGAAAGTCTCCCCCCCCCCCCTCCGACAGGCCTGGCAGATGATGTGAGGTTTGATGAATCCTCGCCGTGTGAGTCACAGTAACAGTCTGACACTGAAGGCTCGTCATGCTTGCTGTCATTCAGAAGTAGGAGTTTGTTATCGCTTTTAATAGACGCGCGGCAGGCTGGGTGGCAGGCTGCCAGTGCAGACGACATCCTTGTGTACATTTATAGCAGAGTGCTAAACCTCACGCTTCACCTCACCATGCCAGAACCTACTAGAAACTAGAGATTATGCAGGTTTGTTTGCACTCGCAAGAAGAAGTGTGGATTCATTCTGAGTATAATCAGTTGTTTTCTAAGAAGCAAACATTCAAGAATTCACTGTAGCCACAAAGAGTGACTGTCACACTGTCCATACTGACATGCATGGCGTGACAGTAGTAGAGATGTAACGATAAAGTGAAGAGGAGAAGACGTCTGAACATTTCCTGTCTCCGAAATGACAATTAATGTTCCGACTTTCAGGGTTTCCACCCTCACAAATGACCCAACGCTTTGTTTCGGCGACTTCGTGAGCATCCACAGAGGACAGACTATAAACTGTTGTGACACATGAGGAGCTGCAGCCAACCGCGAGTAATGTTAAGGTTCACGAAATGCCTCAGAGACTGCAAATAAAAGCATGCAGTCAAAGGCTTGTCTCAACTGCACGTTCACAGCTACATTCTTGGATTTTTTTGGGGTATTAGTAATTTCAGGACTGCCGTGGGGTCAGAGGGTACATCAACTCACTCCCGAAGCAACAATTATGAAGAAAAAAAAAAAGAAACCCTCTGGGCTGGATTATTTCAAAGAAATAAAATGTAACTGGTTAACTTTGGCACCCAGATGGATTTTCCTTTGTTTGTGAAGACAAAAAAAAAAAAAAAAAAAACTGGGGCCACTGGCTGTGTGAGCACCCAGAACCCCCTCCCTTTGCCCAACTAGTGCCCCTGTGCACCCATGGGGGGTGGGGGACCACACACGCCGTCTGAGCTTTACTCCTGCAGCCTGGCAAGGAGGGGGGTGGGGGGGGGGGGCACACAGATGAGGACTGAAAGCCTGCGTAGGGTTGTTAGCCAGACCCTCCTAGAAGCACAGGAGCTAATGAATGCAGCCAGAAGTCAGAGTGTGGCTCAGCAGCTGCAGCTCCACAGCACAGCCGACCCCGCTGACGCTGCTCTGAGGGAGAAAATCAAAGGGAAAAAAATGAACAGGGATTTGTCTTTGATATTACAAAGAGAACATTCTTCCACATATACAGGCAGGAAAACGTGTGTGTGTGTGTGTGTGTGTTCCTGTGTTTTCCGGCCTGTGTGTGAGTGATGTAACAGCCTCTCTACCGTGGGCAGGAATGACTCCGGGCTGCTCCGGGCACACTCACATTAATTAAGTTGATGCATCGTGGCAACTCACATGTGAACGGACATGTATAATCACATAGCCGCAGCAAAGCAAGCTGTTAAGCGAGCTCACGTTCTCCGTGCTCGGCAAACAGAAGGCAACGTACAGTGGCTTTTTTTTGTGGAGGAGTGTATGAAAACCTGTGTTCATATGGATGACTCCGCTGCTGCCGTGCTCTGTAGGTCTAACAAGAACTACACTCAGGGCAGTGCTTGACCCTTTCACTTTGTCCCTTTGTGTTCTCAATTTAATGGATCACTGCTTCAGTGGCTTATAATGGTTGATGCACTCCTGTGCTGATTCGTGGGCTTTATACATCTTTGCTGCTTTATTAGTAGGGTGCTTTGTGTGGAAACTGTGATAATGTGATCGTTAAAAAGCAGCTATTTAAAATCATGTTGATGATCATCACAGCATGCTACCGCCACTGCCTTGTGTGTGTGTGTGTGTGTGTGTGGTAGATGTTGCATAATTGCATGATTATGGCTATCCTCATTACTTTGCGAAATATAATGACTATGATTACCAGCTGTAATTATTGAACAGCATTTTGAGGAATCTTCTATTCACATCCTGACTATTTTCAACCAAAGCAGACATGAAATATGGAAAAGTATGCAAGTACCAGTGTCTTCCGATTCAAGTCACTGCTACTTCCCTTCCGCGCTGCGAAAGGCTCAGGCCCATCCTACACCAAACCTTACACCCCGGCCCGCCCACGGCTTGCTACCCCCTCACTAAGCGGGGAGCGCAACAAAATCCCGACTGTTTGCTCATCTGTTCAGACTGCACATTGGCCTCATAGAAAACCTAATTTCCCTTCGGGGATGAATAAAGTAATCTATCTATCTATCTATCTCTTATTGTTTCTAAATGTAGCACTTGAAGCAGTTCAGCATGTTTCTGAGGATGATGTTCTTGCAATGCTGCCTACAACTTATGGGTTGCATGCACTAGTTGAATGCACTTATTGTAAGTGTATAAAAGCATCATATAAATAAACGAAATTTAACGAAATACCTTAGTGGTACCAGTACGCCCTCCTTGCTTTGCTACAGTGCAGACACCCTTCTCGCTTGCTCTCTGCTTAGCTGTTATTTTCGCTACTTTTCCCTACTTGTCTCAAACTACAACACATTTTCCTATAACAACTAAATCTTTGGGAGGACAGTTTATGTCAGCACGGGGTTGCGATTATCTACTTTGAAATGCCTTTTTCTACCCACAACGTGACCCACACAGTAACTTAGTAGGTTACTGACAGAATTGCGCCCTTGACTGCAATATTTCTCATAAATCGTTCCAGAAGATTTCCACTCTTGCGACAGGGATATTTCCAGAGGAGAAGTCTTCTGAACGCCACGACATTCCACTCATGTCTCCTGCCGCTGAGTTAGTTCATCAGAATTCAACTCGACAAGATTTAAATGATCTCTAAATGACGCCATAACTTTCCCAAGACTCACTCACTCAAAAATCAGTGAAGTCATGTGCTGGGATACACCTACAGATATCTGCATCACTGTACTCCCACAGGGGGCAAAATATATGGATTCAGCACAGACCACTTCCACCACGGACGCCTGGCGGACAGCCAATGGTCGGCATGAACGCAGCCAACCCAAATATTACAAATGGAAAACAGGTTTGAACCATTAATAAATCTCAAAGAGACAAGTGGAGATGACTGCTGACGAGTTTGGTCATGGGGGTATTATTAAGAGTCGCGGCCGACAGAAAAAGGCAAAAAAAAAAAGTCTTGTATAGCAAATGAAGCAATAAATCAGACTACTTGTGCTTCTGGGTTTTTTAGCAGTCAGCAGGGAGATCAGCAGACTTTTAACACTCGACACACGGCTCAGCAAAACCTGCAGTCTGAAGGGGAGCGTTTTGGACCACTTTTGGTTCAGTCTGCGACACCCTTCGGCCGGGCCTCAGATGATGCACCCTGACACGCAGCAGCCTCGGCGCCACGAACACAAAACATCACAGACTCAGTGTCAGTGTGATGACAACCAGCTCGTGGATCAGTCTCCTAATCCCTCCCCCTCTTCACTCTCCCCCCTCGCCTGCCTCACCCCTTGTGGGATTCACTGATAAAATGGAAGTGCCGGTTGCCGCTGCCTTTAAATTCACGTGGTCTGCCTCCACCCCGGCCAGTCATATTCTGTAACAACAACAAAATGGACGCATGAGGACAGACAGGGTCCTCGCCCCACTTCTACTACCATCAATAGGCCTCTTATTTCTCCTGCAGGATATGGACCTACAGCCTCGTACAGTGGCCCTAACCAGAAGCAGGCTCTTCTTCTGGACTTCCTATATTTTGAAGTATTAAAAATAAGAAAGGTACACTCAACTAATTCTGCAATTAATGACGCATCACAATCTTGATGTGTCCAATCATGGTGTTTTTTTCTTCCACACTCGCCCCTGCTTGGGTCTCAGTCAATGATCTTGTACACAATTTCAGTTCTAAAATGACAAAATATTAGTGATGCCATTGCCCCCGCAAAGGTAAAGGTAGGTCTGGTAAGAAAAAAGCACCATGAAAGATGGCAGGCTGTTGAAAATGTAAAAAAAAAAAAAGACTGAAATATATCCAGGCTCATTATGATCTATAAAGAGAGAGACATTCAGTTTCTAATTTTGAACTGAGAAAGTCCTTCCCTCCCTTTGTCTTTGCCAAAACTAATAATAATGCATTACTTGCTGCTGGTGACAGGCAGACAAACCTTCCTGCGTCAGAAGCCCCTTAACTTTCATCCACTAAGTCATGCAATGAATTTGCCTCCTTCTTCTTACTGACAAAATTCAGAAAATCAGACTAGCTGTCAGTTTCCTCTATGTCAGGTATGGGGTCTGTGTTATCCTTGCGTCCACTCAAAAACAGTTCAATTTGATGTGTATAACAATATCACCAGGTAAGCACAGAGTAAGTGCATTCAACAAATCAGTGGTTGGACGTGTTCAAATTTGTTCCACCTAAATAGAGACAAAACAAATAGTTGTTTTTGATGCCACAGAAAAATGATGAGAAGTCAGAGCTCAGCTTCAGTCAACAACGTTAAAGACCCAAACCAGGCCAGAAATGTTGGTGTGGTCATGGACTCTAAATTTTAACATCCACATTAAGACAATTACAAATAGACAGCTGACAGTCGTGTAATAGAAAACTAAGAAAATCAGTAAATCTTCACATTGGACAAGCTCAAACTGTTTCTGTCTTTTTTTTGCCTTGAAAAATAACTGGAATCGATCATCAAATTAATTGCAGATGAACATTCTGTCAATTTGCTAATTGATTAATGAACTAACTGCTTCAGCTCTGCAGTATTATATTACTCATAACTGTCAAATCTAACATTGTGGTAACTAATGGGTGCCTGCCCCTCCTGTGGGATGTCGGCTCTGTCTCTGGATGATTGGTTGAGTGGTTTGGACTGGCTGCCCTCTGACCCCTGGTGCAGCTGATAGTAGCGACCACAGTCCACTGATACGCTTTACGTAAGAATTACAGTCAACCTTTGTTGTTCATGCGGCCTGAGGCCAGTTTTACATCACCGCTTTTTGCTTTTCATGCGGATTATTCCTGCCACAACTGTGACATTTTGGTGACATTAAGCGAGTCAAGAGTCAGGAGTTTATTCCTGCTCAGCTGGCTGTATTAATGAACTGCTATCTTATTATTTAATTGAGACATCGAGGTGTGAAACCCCCGAATGGGATCAAATCTAGATCATACACCAAAAATTGACAGAGGTGACTAACGCACTCGTCTGTGCGTTCACTGGCATTAGATCTGCATTAGCCGTGTGTTTAGCCTGGTCTGTGCTTTAATATCCCCCCCTCTGCTGGGACTTGGCTTCAAAGGCTCAGTCCAAGTTGGATTACTCATCAGCCCCCACACACAGACGTGGGCAGCGACGTCGTGCATGACTCAAATTGCTCCCAAGAATGTTCCTTTTAACTCTGCACTGGCTAGAAGAGATGATTAGCTGAGGCCGCCGTGAAAAAGTTGGGGGGAGATTAAGATGTTTGTGGTGTTCAAAGGGGCCCCCGTGGAAATGTCGCGGTGACGCACTTTACCTGCATTCATAGTGATTCAGTTGGGCGTCGTTTAAGTTTCACAAATCTACAGTACCATTTACCCTGACCTTGGTCAATTTTATTGGTGAATGTTCTGGCCAGGAACCAGATGTTGATCCATATTGATCCACATCCATCGAGAGCTGCCCAGTACAACCAGTAAATGTCTCCTTGGCCAGCCTAGGGGTTGCGGTCTTGCTCGAGGGCCCCTCGGAATCAGGAGAGACAGGCGAAGGATTTACGTTCCCTGTCCAGGTCAGCGTGGATTTAAACCTGCAGCCTATTAGTCAAAAGTATGTTTTCAGAGACTTCATAAGAATTCACGGGCCCCTCTTTGACTGGCCATGCCAAATGCCCATTTTTTGTTTTATATTCATTTTGAATAAATGGTTGCTTTTATTGCACAATGCTTGTCTGAAAACACATCATGTCTCGCAGTACGAGCTTACTGTACATCCACTGGCTACAGGTTGAATCACTATCGTGGCTTTATCAGTAGATAAAGTAGATGTTCGTTGTCCTTTGTGCCTTTTGAACTACGAGCAATTTGTATCCTGAAGGAAGATGACAGGAGATGGGTCGAATGCTCTGCCTCACACCCGAGGAAGAGTTGAGAGAAAAATGGCAAGAAAGAGAGAGAACGTCCATCATCTCAGACAACATGTGACAAGATAGGCTGTGAAAGCACCGCTGTCAATCACATTGCATACAGCAGCTCTGTTGCACACAGGCTTTTATGTCAATTTTTTCTCCCTTGAGCACACAAAAAACAACATTTTTATATTAAACATAAAAATATGACATGTACAAGATAACATTTTTTTAATTTGAATTAAGTGTGCATTGCACATCAGGCAGACTAAAGGACATACGCCACACCCAGACCTTCAAGACCGAGCCCGGGTTGAGATTGATATTTCTCGTGTGTCATATTTAACAGAAGGTTTATTGACAACAGGTCCTTCCTACGCTGCTCTGCATCAGTCAATACTTACAGTAAGTAAAAATACCAACACAACAATGCTCCATTACAAGTACAAGTCCTGCATTCAAAATTCTACTTAAATACAGAATCAGCAGTGTATACTTAGAGTATCAAAAGTAAAAGTACTTCCCTGTGACTGATGTATTATTATACACTGTATGAAATTATTTGTTTTTTAATACTGATGCATCAATCTGTAAGCAGCATTTTACTGTTGTAGCTGGTTGAGGTGGTGCTATTTAATCTACTTTAAAGTACAGATACAGGTAGGTTTGCCCAGTGGTTTCCAACCTAGGGGTTGGGGCCCTCCAAAGGGTCACAAGATAATCCTCAGGGGTTGTGAGATGATTAATGGGAGAGAAAAAGAGGAAAGATCAAATCTTTACACTTTTGTGAACTATTGAATAATTGTATCTCGTTGGTAAAATGATCATCAAACAGTTCATAAAATGAAACCATGTGAGAAGTTTAGAGGGGAAATATCGTGTTCTTTTTAATTATTTGTGCAGCTAAACTGAACCAGTGTTTTGTCTTGTTCTGATGTTTATATAACTGCTGTGTTTCCTGTGATGCGTCAGCCAGGTGTGCGGTGTCGTGCTGACAGGTCGACATGGTTAGCGGGGACAAGCCGTGACGGACACTCTCTCCTGGCTGCGAGGGGAACCGTCTAAGCAGCCCATGTGCAGCCGCCTGTGTCACGTGGCCAGGCGGCCATCGCCTCGGCGAGGTCCATGACGCCCAGGAATGCTAACGTCTTCGGGCAGCCTGTCACATAAATCCCACATCCTGTCCAGCCTCCGGAAGTTTGATGGCTCCAGCATTCGGCCCTGACTTCTCAGACGTCAACGGCCTACTTTGGGCGCTCACCTTACCTTCACCTTCAGCCGTGACGCGTGCGGAGACGCTCTGATTGAGCCAGTTAATTGAATTTGGTGAGCAAAGGTCTGACCGTGGGGAAGAGGGAGGAGAGGAAGGGACGTCAGCGCTCCAGCAGCGATGAAGATGATGAGTTTGCCTTTGGGGTGAGGGTTCGATTCAGTAGAGCATATGAGCCGCTTTCCGTGGGTTTCATCAGAGCGGACCTTATGTTGTTTGGGTTGGGTAGGGGCCGCGTGAGGTTGGCCAGAGACATTTACCAATACACAGAGTCTTATGTAACCCCCCTTATGCTGTACTGGGTGAGTGGCTGTGAAGAAACCTGGCTCCAATGTAAGAGGAGAGGGCACTTCAGTGTTATCCCGTTTGGTTTTTCTGTAGCCAACATTTTAAAGGGTCAATTCACCCAAGTTACAGGAAAAAAAACATACTTTCTTAACTACCTTTAAAGGTAGCTAACTCTGTGCAGATAGTTTTGGTTTTATTTGTCCAGGTGTTTAGATATCGTCGCTGAGATTGCCGCCTCCACCCAAATACAGTGAAGGTGAATTTATTTTACTTTGTGGAGTTCACACCACTGAAACTATATTTTAAATTCAAAAGCAACATCTTGTTTAAGCCATATTAAGCCCCAAATACACACGTTTGCCTAAACCATTTTGCGCTACAAGTCAGGTGTTCAAGTAAAACTGCCTCGTCATTTAAGTTTTGGTTACACTTTAGTGGTGCATATTTCCAAACAAATTTGTAATTCATCAAAGTACCACCAAGTGATTGTTAGATTGACAACCTGGGGCCTTCAGTGTCCCTGAGAGTTCCCAGGACATTTGCTCGCTTTTCCCAGTTGGTATAGGCCTTGCACAAAACTCCTTTTGTTCTGAAAAATAGTCCCTACAAAAACTGTTGACTTTGAGCACTGCAGATAATCCAGAGTAACTCTGACACTGTTTCTGGAAAGATTTGCAATTAACCGTAAATACAATCTTATTCATGTTTACTGTTCTCGGAGTCAAATCTCAGTGCAAACACTACTGTATCTGCATGGCTATCACTGGAGGCAACTATGGTTTTATTGTTATCTGGTGAACTGACCCTTTAATGATACGCCTGATACCTCCAGTAATCAATTTAACGTTCATTATAATTAAAAATATGTATTTTACTGCTCTCTTTGTTGTGTCTTCTAATGTTGTCAGGGTAGCACAGGTCTGTCTACTGCACTCTGGTTGTTTATCACTGCGCTTATTAGAGGAACGAGGCCTGCTCTTCTGTTCTGTTCCTTGTTCCTTGTACGTCTGGTGTTTTGACGCATCTAGCAAATGTCCTTTTTGGAAAGAGCCAAGAGTTGTTGTGAGAGCCGGTACATTTGTCAGTCGGTCTGTAACCTGTTCTGTGTCTGTAGTCTGTTGTTTATCTGTGTAGTCGTCCCAGAACCTGAGCAGACAGAAGAACAGAGGAAGTGACAGGATGAGGACGATTAGCCCCACCTCCACCCACCCCTCTGCACGTGCACACAGACACACACTGACTCATACTCCCCCCTCACATGGAGAACAACACAACCTCTCACTAAATCACTGTGTGTGTGTGTGTGTGTGTGTGTGTGTATTTGGTGTTTACAGATATGAGGCCTCTAAGGATAACTGGGATTCAGAGGCAGTGATGTGTAAGGGCCGAGATCAGATGAGGTCATCAGGCATGGCGAGCTTAGAGGAGTTTGTCCCGAGCCGCAGCTCTGTGGGGAAGTCAGCTGTGTGTGTGTTTTTGAGAGGCGTACAATGAGAGAGGGAGGGAGAGTAGGTGAGAGCACGCTCTTGGTTACAGCATATGTCAGGATGGTGACACTTTAGTGTCTGTTGATAATAGAGATAACACGATTTGTGAGAAACGAGCATACGAAAAACACAAAATAAATGTTCTTGTCATTGACGGGGTATGAAGGTGTACATGCTTCAGACCATAACGAATCAGAGTTAAAACACACACTGCATGCCGCGGTTCATAAGCTCATAAAGCACCATTTGAATGAGTGTAAAACAAATACACCTATTTATAGCACATATGAGCACATAAGAGCTCATGTTGCTGCGGTTCAGCTGTTCTCACATTGGTTGTGTCCGCTGGGACCGTGTAAGCATCGGCGCTTGCAAACTTCCAGTGAATTGACAGACAGAGAGGCTGCACGCAAAGACGAGCAAACCCACACACACGGTCAGTGAGGGTATTTTGGCGGGAGTTGGGTCAGTGTGGCAGACAGTTAAGGGCTGCAGAGGCTGCAGGCGGAACGTCTTCGCCATAAGGGTCTCAAAAATCCAGAAAATTGCTCTCCTTCCTGAGGCAGACGCTTTCTTTTTTTTCTACCCCCTTCTCTCTTATTTGCTTTGAATCCTAGAATTCATTTTCGGGGGAGCCGGCCAGGGAAAAGACAGGCCAGAGTGCAGGTTTTCTGAGGTCAGATTGTGGGAGTTGGTGCACATAGTGTAAACACAGCAGGACTGTGTTTATTTGAATGTAAGAACACGGCAAGCTCTGCTGTGACTCAACCACATGTGACTGGGAAACGTCATAGTTTCAGTGGCAGCAGCCTGCATGTATGTGTGTGAGTGCATATATATATATATATACGTGTGTGTTTGTGTGTGTGTGTGTGTGTGTGTGTGTGTGTGTTTGCAGGAGTGAGGAGCGTCTTACAGACAGGGGTCATAACTTCTGTCATAACTTCTCATTGTGCTGGTGGGGGAGGGGAGTTATATAACAAGGAGAAAAGGATGCATGTTGCTGGCTTGGCTGCGCACGTGGGGAGATGGGGGAAATGTGTGTGTTTCATGCCTGTGTGTGTGTGTGTGTGTTATAGCAGCAGATGAAGACGTCGGCATCCTCTGAACACCAACACCCCCATCGTAGCTGCCGTTGCTAACTTAGGTAGTTGCCAGAAGATGTTTGTGTGCATCTGTGACTGTTTCTCAGTCTGTCAGTCTGTCAGTCTGTGTGTGTTTGTGTGTGTATGTGTGTGCGTGTTTGTGTGTGTGACTGTGTGTGTGTGTGTATATGTGTGTGCGTGTTTGTGTGTGTGACTGTGTGTGTGTGTGAGGAAGAGAGAGAGAGAAAAGAAGATGCAACTCTAACACACAAGAAACAGATGGAGTACGAGGCTTCAGGCAGACCTCAGGGTCACGACAAGATGACAGGATGTATAGAGAAAATATGGCATGCTGCATCATGGGAAATATGAAGTATATGGAGTATAGTGTGCAGAGAGGCCATTTAATAACATTGCACTGAAGGTTCAGGACACCATTTGATCAGTTTAGTCCAATAGGTTTAGAAAAAATGATTGAAAAATGCAACAATTAATTCTGATTCAACTTAATGATACAAAAAACTGCTACAAAGTTGAATCATATCACGTTGGATTTTAATTTGCAGCATTTTCCAGGCCTAAAAGAGCTCTGGAAATTAACACTTTGATATGTTAGTATTTACAGATCAGACACAGGTCTAAAGAAGTCAAATCATCAGCACCGGCTTTTTTACTTCAATATTACCAACATTATTGTGCTTGAACCAGGGGCTGTGTGATATTGGTTAACATTTGTAAGAGGACTTTTGTGCTATTTCTTCTTTCTTCTGTCATGCTGAAATGTGACCGCAACACAAGTGGAGAAAAATCATAAAGTCAACCAACCGGCTCAACAATCTCAGTGACTCAGCAAACATCTATCTAACATTGGCTGGTGAGCTACAGTTTTGAGGTCAAAGAAGAAGAATTGTGTGATTTCTTCTTTGTCGTTATTTATATAGTCTCACTCTTTTACTTCCTACCAACCTGAAACCTTGAACCTTGAAATGAATGCCAGCTTGTTATGTCAAACGCAGCCAGACTGCTGTGTCACATACTGAAGGATTTGATGGCGTCCAGCCTGATGTGACCGATATGTTTGCAACGTCATTAAGTTAGCTTTAAGTTAAAGTGGATGCATTACTCAGTATTAAAATAGAAACCGGGTGTAGAGAAATTAAGAAGTGACTGTCTTCTGAACTTAGAAAATCCTTCTAAAGTTTAATATGAAACTCAGGGCAAAGTATTTGCACATTAAGGACCTTTCTCCCTTTCATGGGATTTTCTACTGTATATTATTAAGTCACAAACGTCACAAAACAATTTGTTGTCAAAATGGCTTTTTGGAATTAAAAACCTTCATCACTCTCTGTCACCGCCGGCCGCCCCCTCTACAGTGACCTTCACCCCATCTCCAGACGTCTCAGCAGCCATTTTTCTCCATCCCTGCCACACTCCTCTTACTTCCCGGCCTGCTTTATCTCATCCTCCTCTCCTTCTTTTCACCCTCACACTGCCGATTGTTTGCATCTATTCATGAAAGAGAATTTTCCGGTTTTCTCATTCCATTTAAGCTCAGCCAGTACTAACCCATTGTGCTCTGATGTTCCTCTCAGGCAAGAGGTCTAAATCAGGCAGGGAAGACGGGGGAGGGATGGAAGGATGGAGGGAGGGAGGATGGCAGGGATTTGAGGGAGGGAAGGAAGGAGGGGGAGGGAGAATAAGAAGGAAAGGTTAGAAGAGGGGAAAGGCAGAGAGTAAAGCAAATGTGTGAGAGCAGTGAGGGAGAGGTGTAAAAGAAGTACGAGGGGAAAATAAAGCAGACATCACAGCGCCTGATCGACCATCTGCTCATAATGTGGAGATCTGACCCATGACCTTTCTTGGTTGCCATCCTCTCTCTCTCTCTTTCTCTCTCTCTCTCTCTCTCTCCCTACTGAGAATCAAATGATCTCTTGTAAAATGACAATTTCCCTTCCATAACATACTAACACCGCTCTCATTTTTGTCATTACATTTCATTTTCACTCCCTACTACTAGTTGCTTGTAATTCTTCAGCTGGATAAGAGCTGCAGCCAAGGGTCATTTTAACCACTTCATTAGATGTGGATAAAAATCCCCTCCTTTTCATCGTATGACGTCCAGCACACAGATGATATCACAGACTGTCTCACTGTGCAGCGACTTAGCCCACTTTGGAGCCCGCCGGGCACAGCATGGCAATAAAGCTGCAATGCTTATAAGGTTTAAACCCACCAGAGCTACTTACACTAATACAAGTTCATGCATTTGAATGCACAGAAGTGGAGCATGCTAATATTAATACTAGTCCGTGCATACATGGAGATAGGGGCTGCATTTGATGTTGCCTGGTTTCTTTAAAGTGGTTTTAACAGGTTGGCAGCAATTTTAAAGAAAATAAAGAAACCTTAATGCACAGTATGTGGATTAAACAACACTTATTAAAGCATGGGCTGAAAACAGCAATATTGCAGAGACGGAGAGTCAGAGACTGTAAATGAGATGTGAGTCTAAATGCGAGTATTATTACAGTATATTAGTTTGCAGGAAGTGAAAGTAAAGGATTGTGGAAGTGAAAAAATAATTCAATGAATGGCTGACAGGGTGGCACATGATATATTTGAAGTGTCAATCTGGATTTAAAGGTGCATAGATAGTCAGGATTTTGCGGTACAATACACTATATGCGGGCAACCAAAAATTGCACACATTTCAGATTGATGTACATTTCATTCCAAAACCGTTTATCTTAATATGATCAGCCACAGGAGCCTTGGTGAGGTCAGTCGCTGATGTTGGATGATAAGTTCTGCAGTTCATCTTGAACGTGTTGGATGGGGTTGAGGTCAAGTTCTTCCACACCCAATTGGGAAAACCATTTCTTTATCAACCTCACTCTGTCCTTCAGGGCATTGTTCTCCCAAGAATTCCATTAAATGGAACTGGGGGGCCTGGTCCAAACCATTAAACAGCCCCACACGTTTTTAAAAGTAAGTAAGTGGGGGTCCTCAATTGTTGTATGTTTCGATGGAGCTTCCCTATCTGCTAACTCCCTGGCATTTGTGTAGGTTCTTGATCTAGCTTATCAACAGTTTAGACACTTCATTTATCTCAGTGATGATTTGTCTCTCTGGTTTCTGCATTGCAGTCCCAGACCATCTAATTGCAATTTTGGAGGCAGCTGTTCCGCAATGTTTCTGACCATTTGGGGCCTTTTTTCTGTTCACACTCAATTTCACAGCCTATTTCAGCCAATTCTCTGAACATTTGTGTCTCATCTTTCTCACGTTTGATCTGCACATTTTTCTGCTGTGAATTCTGTCGCTGAGTGTGTCTCTTAGCAGCTTCTTTTCACACTTCCCACCATGCCAATGTGTAATTTGAATCCCAGTCTGGGTTCCTGTTTTCCGTTCCCACTTCTTTTAGTAAAGGTTTTTTTTTTTTTTTCTGTGTTGAAAGACTCATTTAGAGGTCACTGCCCCTCTGTGAATGTGTGCATGTTAAATCTGAAGGATATCACAAAATACACATTTCTACTGAAATAAGTAAAAAATGAATGGTTTGACTGGGTGGTTGGAAGATTCAGTGGGAAGTGATCGTTTTAAGATCTGCTGCTATTAATCCCACGGTTCATTTTCCAGTGACTAGGAGTGTATTTCTTCCATAAATAATACGTGTTTCAACAATAAAGTTTTGGCTGATTTTGGCCGATGCCTACAGAGTGTGAGCACTCGAGAAAGTTTGAGCAACAGTATGCTGACTGCAGTTCAATTAAAGACCACCAGTGTCAAAAAGTATTTTCTGAAAGTTACATGTAGAACCTTTAAATCAAAATACAACAGGAGAACATATCCTTCCTTGATTTCCTCCTTTGCCTTATATATCATATCAAATATATCATACTAATTAGATTCCAAGGAGATATCAGTGAAACAGTGAAAAAATCTTTATAGTGCCCCGAAGGCATAGCTCCTCCTTTAAGAATACTCACGAGTGCAGTTGCTCCCCCCTGTGCCCCCCACCTGGAAATAATCTGGATCCACCCCTGTATCAGGGACACTGACTCTGGAAAGACATGTTGCTTTGAATAGACGTACTGGGCCAAGAACAACATTTACACAAACCAGGGTTTAACCCCGGTATAATGCAGCTTTCAATATCGAGTTGAAAAGTTTAAATGGTCTTCTTTTGCTCTGTTGCAGGGCCATAATATTCAGCTCATGAGGAAATAGTTGATGTTAGCTGGGGGGACAGTTTCCATGCTGACATGCGGTGTAGTTCAACACCTCCTAGACAGCCTGCGGGGCATCAAACCACCTCTGCTGGGCCGCCACATGGTGCCATGCTGCTGTGACCCCACCTGTCCGTCCGATCTCTGGTCAGGGCCTGAAGCAGGTACAAATGAAAATCTCAGCAAATCATTTACCTATCCAAATGGCCTCAGATGCTTTCTTGATAAAAAAAAAAAAAACTAGTTTTGTCGCCGAGTACACAGAGCACTTTTCACTTCTAATGGGATTAGCGTGATATTTTGTCATCTCACGAGGGGGGCGCCACTCACACACGGCTTTGTTTAAGACAGACATCCCGGTGACTTGCTAATGGCGTCACCGCCGCCTGTGTGAATTTAAAAACTCCCTGAATGTGCATATTGTTTGCCGCAGGGCACATGCGTTTGATGAGTCTAATCCCTTGTCATCCCATGTCTAAAGAAACAAAGGTGTAACACTCGGCTGCTGAGGATCAGCGAGTGTGTGTGTGTGTGTGTGATGGTGTACATAAACCCATCTCTCCCAATCCCACACGGGCTCCTAATCCTAGAAGATCAAGTGTAACCAGGCTGGAAGTGTGACTGGGCGGGAGCCAGCGTGACGCTTTCGGTTATGTTGACTCACACCGAGATCCCTCCTGCCTCACGACAACCACAATATGTCATGCTTCTGTAACCTTTTTGTTGACTTTGGCTCAAACCTTCTTATTTTTATTCAAAGGCCAAACATTCACAATCTTACATGCACAATCGGCATTTTTCATCATTATTCTACATCTGCATTGTTTTCTCTACATTATTTATGACTTATTTCTCTCCCAAAAGATTGTGATTAATAGCAGAAGAAGAAAAAAAAACACTTCTGAAGAGTAAACACAGATGTTTATGCAGTAAGGGGGGAGGAACGTGTCAGGTTCGTGCGCAATCATGCACAGCTGTTACAGCAAACATCTGTGTGAAGGCTTTGCGTGCACTTGTGCTTCATATATGCTTTATATAGACCATTATCTGTTCATTTTCACAGTACAGTGAGGCATCCATCAAAGCTGAGTAGGCAGTCAAATTAGCTGAGCACAAGCAGGAGCCAGGCAGCATTAACACGAGCCTATTTTTAAATCAGGTACTGTGAGTAATGTTTGTTTTCTTTCTGTATTTGACATTAAAGGTTTCATTTCAATGCCATATGCACTGATTTAACAAACAGTTGATTGCATCCACTTTTGCAAGCGGAGGACTCAAAAATATCCTGTAATGTGGAACAATTTTACGGATCGTGACATATTCTTTAGAGACAGCAACCACATGAGTTTAAAGTTTTATTTCAGTATCTAATATCATTTTTTACAAAGCAAATTTTTACGAATGTGTACCCATGTTGACATGATTAGTTATTATTTTAATGGAAGTTCCATATTGACTTGTATGTACAGTTTTCTAGGTAAAAATACACATGTTGAACCATCCCAAAAGTTGGGTGAGATGGGTGTGGGTGTGGATGTCAAAAGCGAAAAAGATATAATTTCATGTTGAAACATGCTGGTTAGGCAAATTCTTTCTTTTTATTAAATTTCACAGAGATTACAGTTCTGATCTTATTCACTGCGTTACGTTTCAATCTATTCACCGGTGGCAGCTTTGAAGTTGTAGAGAGATTTAAAAGCGAGCCAGGTATAGGCTAACAGGGCCCCGCTAAGCCTGTGACAAAAAGACACTGAGACGTTCTCCGTCTCCCCTGATCCACAGGGACCGGGAAAGTAGGCCAGACTCGGTGTCAGACTGCTGCGAGGATCAGGACGCTGAAGTTGTTGACTTGTAATCAAAGTTCCTTTTCACACTTTGGATGTCAAGAACCTCACACAGAGAGAGAGAGAGAGAGAGAGAGAGAGAGAGAGAGAGAGATTTAAAATATTCCTCACACATGTGTAGGTCATATTTTTAGAAGTGAGGCTTTCCAGCTGAACACTGCATCACACAGAGTCATCCAGATGCACACACCCTTTGAAGAAAATCATCTTTTCTGGTGATGGGAGCTGAACTATTCACCCGCCTACCCCATCAAACACAGAAACAGGAGAGGAAGTGGCGCAGAAAATCCTATAGGAGGGCTAATAAGCATAAGACACTAATATCATAAACTCACTTGTGGGTACTACAGACACATGAGTCACTACAGGAATATTATGGTAAAGCAACTGGAGACAACATTTCTAATTTTAGGATGTCAGCTCCAGTCCCTTAATGTTAGGGGCGTGCTCTATCATCATCATCATCAGTCTCCTCTCAACATGTGGAAATGGGCTTTTTCATGTGCATCAAACAAACCCTACTAGAGAAGACAGCCACGCGTCCTTTTCTGAGTGATTAGGCCAATAAACCGAGCTCATGCCCTGGGTTAACAGACAGCCATCTGACTAATCTGCAATTAGGGAGCTCTCTCTCTCTCTCTCTCTCTGTGTGTGTGTGTGTTGACAAACCGCGCGGTTAGGCTCCGGCGCGCAGATGACCCTGAGAGAGAAGACAGAGCCACCGAAACAGCCAGGAGACACCGGGGCTCGTCACGTGTTGTTTGTCCCTCCCGGAGTCCTGCCCGACTCCAGCGCGAGTTACAATCAGGCGGCGAATCACGGGAGCGGCCCGCGGTGCCGACGCGCGCCGGGCGGAGCGCACACCCAGTCCGGCGGTGCCTGGGATTGGGCGGAGGGAGTGGTGGCTGCGGACGGAGTCTCAGGATTGGTAGAGTTCAGCGCCAAACTTGTTGACTCACAACCGCGCAACTCCTCTCCATCCTTTCAGGGCGCGGAGCTGTCCAGGGCCAGTGGTGCTGAAACCCTCAGCTTCCGACGCGCCCGCTGGAATAATTCCCTGCTTGTTTTTTTTTTTTTCTCCCCCCCCCCCCACACACCCCTCCTCCCTTCGTCCCGACTGATCGCTGTCACCGAGCCCCGTGAGAGTCGCGTGCTCCGCGGCATCACTTCCAGGCGGTTGGTTTTGATTGCCACTTGACGGATATCTATCCCGCCGCTCCGTCCGAGAGCGCGCCCAGCCCTCAACTTCTCAGCCGATCACGTCGAGGACTCTCCGCGGCGCGGCCATGGCTTTCATGGTGAAACACATGGTGGGAGGACAGCTGAAGAACCTGACGGGCGGGCTGACGGAGGAGAAACCCGAAGCGGAGAAATCCGACGCCGCCGCGCAGGGGATGACTCAAGAGGAATTTGAACAGTATCAGCAACAGTTAGAGGAGGAAAAGTAAGGCCGTGATTGACGCTTGTGAATGTGAAAGTTGTAACGGGAAGCCGGCGGTGTGTGTCGGGGAAAGCGTGGCATATTTGAAACTGTTTGGTGTGTGTGAGCGGCGGGGAGCGCTCCCAGTGCGCCGCGCGCTTTTTCTTTTTTTTTTACGCGCCGGTGCAGTAAGAGGAGCGCTCCTCGCACAGCTGCTCCTCTCCTCTCGCCCAGGGAGCTCTCTGTCTCTTAGGTCTCTTAGCTTCGGTAAAATTGTGTAGCGCCGTTTTTAATTTGGGATTCCTGGAATCATTCTTCCGCGGAAATGTCTACAGGGACTCGTGCCTGGGGCCAAACATGTTCCTATTGCTGTGCGTGCGGCCGAAGGATGAGTCAGACTCAGTGGTTAATGTCTGTAAATAAAGTGGGTAAAGTAAAACCTCTATTTGGATATGATGAGAGGGTAAACAACCAACGGTATAAACGAATGTTTATTCATTTTGGCTTTTTAATTCTTAGCCTTTCATCCTCGCTCAAGATGGTTGCGCTTCATCTGCATTATAAAAAGGTACTGACGCCTGAAAAAGTGGATAAATTGAACTTAGAATGGAATGGTCTATCATCTATCACTGAGTTTTTTGGTTGACATTTTTATATATATTTACAGCAGATGTGCATATGTTAATGATTTTCTCATGCTTGCTTCTGTCAGTTAAATCTTTGCTCTGTGTCTCGCCTGCTAAAGGGAATTTTTTAAATGTTCTTCTTCTCCTAAATCACGTATTTGTTACGGTGTTTATCCCCTGAGCCACTGGAGGACAATATAAGGTAACAACAAGGTCATTTGGCAAACAGAGTTCAGCCAGCAGACAGTAACTCACTATTGATTAGTGTGATGCTTCCCTTAGAGCAGGACTCCACATCCCATATCAGATGTTCATGTCCTGGTCATAGATTAAGTTACCATAGATTAATAATGTGGAATGAAGAAGTCAGACCAGCGTTTTAGAGAAAAATTGTAGATTGTGAGTGTATATTTCAGTTACACAAATTGTAGGCATAAAACAGCACTGCATGCTTTTTGCTGTAAGGGAAATATATTATAAAGACAGAATTATCCAATTGTTGCCGGTGTCTGGCTCATTCGCATCAGCACAAATGCAACTGATGAACACTTTTCTCCAAAGTGCCTCACAGCACCATGTGCAGACATTTTAAGCGTGAGTGGGAAGTGAAGTCCTAACTCTGGCAGAATTAACACTCAGCTCAGCCCACTGAGCTCTACAGGAGGCACAGCGAGATGCTTAACGCTCTGCCGTCACTATGTGACCTTCAGTGGAAGTGAGTTATTAGTCAGAGGTGCTAAACATGAGCATAGATCACCGAGACGCCCATACTGCTCAGATTAGAGCAGAATAAGGTTGGGGGGCGAGGGGGATGTTGGTTGTTCTCTCTGACATGTCACATGTAGACATTTTATCACCCTCAGCACCCGGGCCGCGGTGACAACCCTGGTCATCTGATGCCCTTGAGAGTGGAAGACACAAAGCTCTGCTCATTGGCTGCAAGTGAGCGCTGCATGGGCCCATGTGCCATTTGGTGTTTGGCCCGCTCATGTTAATACAAAGTGAACTCGGGCTCACACAGACAGCACCATGAATGCTGCATCTCCAGATAAAACGACCTTGCCCTGACACATTGGGTACAAACACTTTGCAAAGCATGCCCGTGGTCCTCCAGTGCCCCCCCCCCCCCCCCCCCCCACCTCCATCCCCAACCCCACCCCATCCTGCCTCTAGATTATGCTGCTGATTTGATTTCAGGCGTGTATATGTAACCTCTGCCACTGTAGCCTTGAAGAACATCACCCATGGTGTTGATTTCATTGTAAGCACGTACTGTATTTCACTGGCTCTAATAAAATGTGGTCTTTTGTCACTGTATTCATGCCATGTCGGGCCTCAGGCCATACAGGCAAGGTTGCTAAGCATTATGTCATGACTCACGATGTTAGAGGCATTTCAGCAAATGTGGCAATTTATAAGGGACAATTATGAACTACGCCGAAGCCATAAATATTCCAGTGACGTTGAGTGGAGACAGCATTGCCAGCAGACTATTGCCTGCCCTCTGCTGGAGGCATCACATACTGTATGTGAGGAACATGGACACGGTTGGAGTGGTTTCTTTCTTAGATGGTTTGCCTGAAACTGCCCATTGTCCAAAGACAGTGAGGTAGACTGCAATGCTGCAGAGCTAAAGTTAAATCCAGGATGTGGGTTGACATTTGTGAAAGTGGGGGAGTGGTAGTGAGTCTGCAGTTAGTGGGTTACCTCCAGCAGTTCACATCCCAAGAGGACTAAAATCCCAGAGGGGAGTGCTGGACTGACAGGATGCTACATCTGGGGCTCCTAAACCTCTTCCTGCCTTTTTCCCCCCACGGCATCACTGCTGCTGCTCCACCTTCTGTTGGCTCTACACTCGGTAGTTAGAGTTAAGAGGAGATGTGGTAATGCTAAGCTCCAAGGCCTCCAAGGTCCAGATCCAGCAGGAGCCCCATGATGCTCTTAAAGCAGGGATGAAACTGCACACGGCACACGAGTGTGCACAGCTGATTAAAGGAGACATTTCTTATCTTTAGGACTTTGGTGAGTTTATCTAACTGAGCTGTATGTTCTGTGGCACTGAGAAAACTCTGACCAAAAATGACATTTTCCTCCTTTCTTGCAGACAAGAACGAGAAGCCAATTTTGCCCAGAAGAAGGCTGAGAGAGCCACAGTTAGAAGTCATTTCCGGGACAAGTACAGACTACCAAAGGTAAACTAATCCAGCTCTGCATCTTTGGATTGAAGGGTGGGCCACGTCATCACACACATATAAATGTCTCCAACTGGATCACTGCCTTTGTAAAAGCCACACATTCTTGTAGCCAAGTACTATATTTCTATAGACTACAGTCTAAAGTGTTGTCCATCTTTCCCCTGTCCTGTTGGGTGTATCAATATGGACATGCATGCACGCATGTGTGTCTATCTACCCCAGAACGAGATGGATGAGACCCAGATCCAGCAGGCGGGGGACGACGTGGTGCTGCCCACAGAGCTGGCCAAGATGATCGCTGAGGACAACCAAGAGGAGGCACACAAGCAGTCTGTGCTGGGCCAGCTGTCCAACATCCAGAACGTGGACATCGACCAGCTGAAAGACAAAGCCCAGGCCACGCTGGAAGACCTCAAAAAGCAGACGGAGAATTGCAGTCTCATGTGATTTGGCTAACTCTAGGTCCCAGAAGAGTAGAGTTTTACTTGTACAAATATTTTTCAGAGGCAGAGCTGCTCTGGAGGTAGAAATATTCTTATTGCTTGAGTGGAACGTCATTTGGCAGAGCCTCATAATAATAGTTTTCCTAGCTGTGCAAATTAGACAGACGGCCTGCAGAAAAGAAAAGTAAAAGATGAGGAAGCTGATATTATGAAATCTGGGGCTCGTCTTACTAACTGAAAAAAAAAAAAGTATTCTAGCCACAGTATCATCTCTACGTGAGCTCGTTTAGTTCCTGTTGACCTTCAGATACCCTTAAAGTCGTGAATGTCATTTATATTTTCAATGAAATTAGCTGACTTGCACTCTGGTTCACACTGTGATTCCTCCCGTTGAGATTTAACCAATGAGATTAATTCTGCCTTTAGAGCAACTCCTCCTCTGAGAAGTATTAATCTATTAAATCCTTTGCTCCCCTCACTCCCCAACCTCCCTTGCTCTCCGTACCTCACGTGACCAGTGATAATAACACAATATGATTCTGCAGCAGAGGTCTCAGGTGTGTGTGTGTGTGTGTGTGCGCGCGTGCAGGTTTTCATTGCTTCCCAACACACAGCGGATGGTTTCACTGATGAACACGTGCACCTTTAGCAAGAGAGGATCGCTGAGATCAGCTGCTTGGTTGAAATGAAAACACACAGTACACAAGGCTGAGACTGGCTTATGGGGGGAGTGCATATGAGTGTTATGTGTTGTGTTGAATTTGGAACATTTATTTTAGGCAAAATAAAAATGAGGGAGCTGTACAGAAGCACAAAATCTTAGAAATAGGCAATAATCATATAGAGCAAGAAATGAGGCAGATTTTTGTCCTAAGTAGCTTACTAATGTTGGCCCCCTGGTGCCCGATGACAGCTCCCTGTGAGCTGCGTTAATCTTAGTTTTAATCTTTTCCTAGACATATCATTATGAAGCTATTTTTTTATTTTTATTTTTTTTAGCTTTTTCCATACTTCAGTGTGCCTTGGACGTCCGTACAAGGTTGTCTTCTCTAGAGCTCCAACATCTGTAAGCTACTTTCTACGAAGACGGGCCTTCTTGTTTGTCAGAGATTTCTCACTTTTAGTTTTATTAAAAGCAACAAATAATTTGGGATGAAGCAGGAAGGATGTCTTACTTGATGGCAGCATGGATTTGCTGCATTTTGTATGTTGTTGAATTTACAGCTCAGTGCGCTCCCAAATTGAACTTAGAGTCAGTAAAGCTACACAGGGAACAAATCTGCATTTGTGCTGCATCCAGAGGTTAAAAAGAAGGAAAGCTGCTCAGATGAGAGACATGTAAATGCTTTAGGGGTTGTATGCCAAAGCCTTTGTTGAAACGCTTCGACCAACATAAAGGAAATGGCACAAATATGTCTAAGTGTGAGTATAAACCCCCATACAAATATTTATGTTGTATAAGATGTAAATGTATCTGCTGTTTGCCTATACTGTCAACAGCAGGTCGTCCTCCGCCCTGTTATTCATTAAGTCCCTGCGTCTCAAAGTGTTGTCAACCGTCACATGACCTTTGACCTGTCCTCCATCTCACTGACCCCCTTGCGTCTCAGTGGTGCCGTTTTGTGCTGGTGGATTCGTGTCGTTTAGCCGATGTGATACGTCAAGTGGTGTCTTAGTAAAGAAAATGAAATAAACTAAAAATAAACCAACCACGTCCTGTGGCTGAGAGTGCTGGTCGTAGTGCTACACGGCACACAGTCATTGTGGGCTTACTGCGTAGCTCGGTATTCAGTCTGTGTCATTCTCTAGCCAAGCGTAAGTGAGGGCGTGGGCGAATCCAGAGGGGATGTTGTTGATGTTGTGTTAAATCCATATACGCTACATTTTGCCAGTGTTTGATTTTCTGTGGCAGTGATGCTGAGGGTGATGTCAGCTTTGATCTCATATCCGTCCCCACTTTGATCCCTGTTACGGTTTTACTGCCAAGACATGTTTTTCTTTGGCTGCTTCATGATTATAAAAAGTCTTAGTGTTACATATTACCGCTACACATCTTATTTGAGAGGAAATGTGGGCAAAAAGATATTGACTGTTTTCTCTGAGACGACAGTTCCACGCTGCAGGTGACTGAGGCAACACTTAAACATAGCACAGCGGTTATTGTCATGTGATAGATGAACAGTATATTTGTAACGTTTCAACAGTATAAAGCAGAGGAAAAGTTGCAATAAGTCTTTTTATAATAGACTACTAGAATCTGTCATGTTTGATCACGAGACATTATTAATGGGTGGAACACAAGCCATAAAGCAGCAAACTGTTTGCTTGAGTGTGTGTGACTTGAAATAATAATTCAATAACTCAAAAATATTATTAATAGTAATAACAATAACAATAATAATAATATACAAATGTAATTTTTTGTGATGTCATCCTGTGGAACTGATTTTTCAGGAAATGGCTGCCATGACACGCAGTTTCTTCTCGTTGTTTGGCTGTTTCTTTGTTTCACAGTATCTCTGTCATTCTGTCTCTGGGGGTATGTCAGTGTGGTTTTTTGAGTTTTAACTGCAATAAACTGATTTTTAGGATAATGAACTCGCCTGTCTGTTCTGTGTGGTTTTTGCACAGGGCTGCTACTGTACAGTGTGTGTCGATGTGTCAGTAGCCGGTTACATTTTCAGCGAGCAGAACACCAGGTGGAGACAAAAATGCACTCTCAGCTACTGGAAGCATCAGAGAGGTGAGCTGCAGAGGGATTATGACTGACACGTCAGAACTGATGTGTCGTGGTCAGTTATGATTGGGTTAGTATCGCTCTGATGCAACAGTGCAGCGTTTAATAAGTCCAATAATCCTCATGTACCAGTGTGTAATAAAGGCCTACATAAAAATAAAAATGTGTGCATGTTTGTGTATAAGCTCAGAGGCCACTTCATTAGGTGCACCTGTACAATAGTTCCTTCAGTTGTATGTTTTAGCACTGAGGTCATACTGATGGTGTTGTGCTAGACTGCATTACATACAGACGTGTTTCTGCATTTCTGCCCCCTTTATGTTTTTAAATACAGAAACTATAATGGAGTCCAGTACAACACCAGCTTTAACTGTAACCTCAGTACTAAACATACAATTTACACACGTCCTGTTATTTTGTCCTCCTGGTGAACATGCAGTACATATGTGTGCTGTAGCTCTAACGATTACTCTCTGTATTACAAACTGAACTGCGGTTTTACCAGCAGATATCTGTCACGTTGCGGCCGTGCACGGATCTCAGGTCGGGCGTCCCTCTGGTTTTGTGGAGGTTGTGCAAAACTGGCACAGCCCCGCAGTGGGCGCAGACCTGGAGAAAGGGGGGAAAAAATAAGTTACCATTTCAATGGCAGAAAAGCCTGGGCCATTGGTAGTTTTCAAGTGTGGTGTGAAAGGGGGTGGCTGTAAAATATATTGATGCCGAAACCCCTCTCTATTGATAGGCCGCAGTGCGAGGACAATCTGCAGCCTGGAAAGACACTGGGCCACTGCATGGCCACTCTGACACAATTGGGGTGAAACGGGCCAGAAAATACTATTCTCTCCCATTCTCTTCTATCAATCGGGGCTTACAAACTCTGCAGAATGAGAGGCAGGACGGGGAGAGGGGGAGGGTGGGGGGGACAATTAGCGAGAACCTTTAAGTGAAAACCCATCTACGACGAGGCAGTTATCGCAGAGGTTTCACCCCCCCCTGCTCTTTAGGCTAAAAGGGAACAGATTTGTTTGTCCGCGCTGAAAATCGGAGCAGCGAAGTTGCAGATGTGAGCTCCTCGCAAAGGAATGCGTTTCTTTTTTTTTTTGCAAGTTTCCCCCTCCTCCCTCCCTCGCGTCCCCTCTCTCACTTGTGTTTTTTTTTTTTTTTTGCTGCGGGAGCAGAGGGGACCACACAGATCCTGGGGGTTTTTCACGCGAGGGGAAATCATAAACATTTTCCACCCGGCCTATCTCGTCACGTACCGAGAGGATTTTGCCGCTGCAGGCCTGAGAGTCCCACGGCTGACTCCTCACTGACGACCAATGGGCGGCCGGGGCTGTAAATGAGAGAGAGAGAGAGGGAGAGAGAGAAGGGGGGGGGGGGCACTTTTCTTTCTTTTTTTTTTTTTTTCGACAGAAGGAGGGGTGTTGTGGAGGGAAATGCTCGGCGGACCGTGAAGCGTGACGGCAAGAAGAGGGACAAAGACGCGCGTAGCGGGACAAAATGCGACGGACACCAACTCCTTCCAACTAGAGAGCAGAGGGGGGGGTGGGGGGGGGGCAGGCATCGGAATGCGTGGATGGATGTTAAAAGTGGAAGAGCCCGGCTGGACGAGGAGTCGACCCGCAACGATCCCAAGAAAGATGAGTCCAAGTGTGCGGAGTGAGCCGCGGGCAGCGACCGCGGACCGAGTGCGCGTTCACCGCGGGTAGCCGCGCGGCGCGTTTCTTCGGGGCCCGCCTCGGCGCGGCGGCGGGTGGCATGGGGCTGAGGCCGGCTGCACTCCGGAGCGTGCTTTCCCACTCCTGATCGGACATGCTCCCCGGAGCGGACTCCCCGTCCCTGCGCTGTTTCTCCCTTTTGCAGCCACGCGTGGTGATTTACCCGAGTCAGAGCCCGTGTTCCGCTGCTGCGGAGCCCAGCGGGAGGGGGCAAACTTAACCTACGTGCAAGTTTGTGGATCATTTATATATATATATTTAAAAAAGCGTGTTTTCCGCGTCTGCGTCGGCATCAAACTGGTTGGCTGCAAAGCAAAGCGAATGCATGGAATACTTATGAACTTCAGCCCTGTGAGCTCCGGTGTGTGAACTGTCCCGATCCCAATGTGCTGCTGGAGAAAGTGCACGTCGTCGCCGAGCTAGAACTCCATCCAAGCATGAGATGCTGGTGCGGCGCCCTGGCACTTCTCCCATGGGTGCTGGTGGCCCTGGACGCCCAGCTGATCTGCTGGCAGGCGCTCCTCCGGTGCCACGACGAGCCCGAGTGCGACCTCGCCTACGGCCAGTACCTGGCGGCCTGTGAGGGCAACATCCGCGGGACGCGCCGCCAGTGCCCCAGCCACTGCATCAACGCGCTCATCAGGCTCAACCACACGCGCAGCGGGCCGGACCTGGAGACCTGCGACTGCGCCCAGGACCTGGAGTGCCTGAGCGCCAAGCGGGCCGTGGAGCCCTGCCTGCCCCGCAGGCACCCGAGCGACGCCGGCGGGATCGGGTGCATGGAGGCCCGCCAGCGCTGCGAGGAGGACAGCAACTGCCACACCTCCCTCACGGCGTACCTGTCGTACTGCGGGCAGCTGTTCAACGGCAGGAAGTGCTCCTCCAGGTGCAAAGCCACCATTCAGCAGATGCTGTTCATCCCGAACGGCGCGCTGCTGAACCGCTGCGTCTGCGACGGGGTGGAGAGGCCTTTCTGCGAGGTGGTGAAGGAGAACATGAGCAAACTTTGCTCCATCGGGGAGCACATCGTTGTTTCGGACCAGCCTGACGTGGACGACATGTACGAGGACGAAGACTATGACCCTAAACATGACAGAGAGGAGGTGCACGCCGATCATTCCTCTGCTTCCCAGATGTTGTCCAGCTGGGTGACCTTCCTGCTCCTCCCTCTGGCACGGATATTGTACTGAGGTGATGGGTACAAGAAACGTTTTTTTTTTTGGGGGGGGGGGGGGGACTCACAGGACTCAGACCCAGGTCCGCTGGATAAGGGAGGCTATTTTTTTTTTTTTCACCCAGAGGCCTCCCTGCCATTTTAGTCACAGGCTGACAGTGAGCACAGTGGTGATTTGTGTAGGCTTTCCACAACCGTACAATTAGCGTAGCAGTTCTTCTTCGCGCACATCTCACTCAGGAAAAATGCCTTTAAAAATACAGACATGTGTGAGTCAAATCCTCACTGCCATGGCCTCCCAGTGCTCTGGGTGAACTGCTCACTTGTTGCTAGGCCGAAGGGGACGCCTGCTGACCCAAAAGGCAGAAATACTTTCAGGTGAGGACGAGAGGAAGTGAGCCACGCCAGACTTTTGTTGCAGGGCATTGCCATTTCGTGTGCCTTTAAACAGCTCCTGTTTGTTTGGTTTGGTTTCAATGGCACTTGGAGTGTGGCCTTATTAAGACCTTGGACAAACATTGGACCCATCCAGTCTCTGTTTGCTCTGCTCTCCATTTCAGGGGCCTCAGCATTGTTGCAGCAACCACACTTCAAATATTTGTGGGAACAGGCAAGGGGTGTGGGATCAAGTACTGACATTAACTGAAGCGCCTCTCCAGCACTCTGTCTTGGGCCCCTCCCCCATGTGAGATTGTTTTATTGAACTTTTCCTGAGACCCCCCCCCCCATCTCCTCCCCTTCCTTCTCCCCTGTACTGCCTGCCCCCTTTCAGGCCTTTAAAATACCCCTGTCTTTATTACTGCTTTCACACCGCAGCAGCAAGCCAGGAAAAGCTGTCTGTTGCTGGTGCCAATGGGTCAACACATCACGCGTGGAGTTTGTCCACCGCTCATGATAGAAGGTTTACTTGGTCTGACACGGCTTGTGTTGTTTTGGGTGAATATGACTTTAAGCAAACTGTGCAACTCAAATGGAAGTTGTTGCTATAGCTTTTCATGAGCTCATCAAACACAGGAGGTAAATTTTATGGATATTGAAGGATTACCAGACCAAACGGCAGGCCAGGCTCTGCCTTGCTGAATCTCTAGTGCAGCTACAACACAGCCATCAATGTACAGTGTCACAACAGCCTGCAAACAGGAGGAACTACTTAACAAAAGTGCAGGCAACATGTAGAGGGCCTTTAACGTGCAGGATTGTTACTGAGTGCTTTCTAAAGAAATGCACAAATATATGAATAAATCAAATTAAAACAGAAGACTGTGTTCAGTTCACAAATCCAAAAGTATGTCAGAAAAGTGCATCACATTCATTTTTGTAGGAGATGCTCTGTGCAGGGCTACTGTCACCTGTCTGAATGTCCACGTTGATACCAGCAGTCAGTCAGTCTCACCTCTTTCTTCCACTATTCCACATGAAGCTGTTTAGCAAAAAGGGGAAAGTAAAATAAATGTTTTTGTTTGTATTGATCACTTGTAATGAAGCTGACAATTTGTGTCTTCGCCACTTGAAATTGTGTCAAAACTAATCTTTCTGTTTTGTTATGAAGTCTTGACAAATGTTAATGAATGTTAAATTATGAAGCTAGAATATGATGAATGTATATATATTTTACAATTATATGCAGTAAAAACAAGCCGGCGTCTGCCCACCGTCACTTACATGCAGTTAATAGAATATAAAATCACACACGTAGCTCAGTTTTTGAGACCTGACGTGATTTAGAGTTTTCCATTGTTCCATCCCATCTTGTGGGAACATGGCAGGAAACACCTGAGAGCAGTGTCTTCCGTGTGGGAGGGTGAGTTTTGTAATAAAATGTTTATGAGCTAAAGTGGTGTAATGATGTGATTTGTCCACAGAGAGATCAAGAAAGTGTCTCTAACGAGCCTTTAAAGGCCTGTTCGGCTTGATTTTGAATCCGTGTCGCTGTGCGCGCAGAGCACAGGCCTCCCCCGTCTCAGTGCTGCATTTTTGTTATTGTTCATGGACCGAAAGTCTTCTGAGGCTCAGGGGAACTTTTCATGACCTTGTGAATATGTTTAATGATATGTTGAGAGAGGTATATGCTTCAGTGGTGCTTGGGAAGTAGGTGCACTAGATCCTCATCTGAGTGCGCTGATGTTTCCCCATATCAGATTACATTTTTTTATTTATAGGTGCTATATACAGTACTGAAAGCCAAAGAAGCTAGAGGTTATTGTTTGAAAATGTCAAGTCAGCTAAGTGACTCCAAAGTAAGCACTGCGTGTGGCTTTGTTTCACTGTGTAATATTTAAGGGATTAGGTCAGTGTAACTGAAGCCCGGTGAGGAATTTTAAGTGTCTAGTCGTTACACAATGCAGCTTAATTGGAGCAAAAAGACCAGATTTAGACCGAAGTTATAATTAAACCACCATGATTTTTAATGAAACATGTCAATTGATCCGAGTGAGCTGGTATAAGAATGACTTTTCTTTTATACTTTCAAGATATTCACAAAGTAAGTGTGGAACAAGCCCCAAACCATATGGGGCTTGTTCCACACTTACTTTAGTATTTACAGGTCATTAACAAACTGTAAAAGAGTCATTTAGCATCACAGCTAGGTGTTAGGTCTACACCTGTTCTGCAAATGTAACTTTAGTCTCGTCCAAAAGGTAGAAAAGGGCTGTGGCAAGAGTGGCTAAGTAAGCCAGTTGGACTTCAACACTCTCAGAGAAAGTGTTTTCCAGGACAAGAAGGAGCAGATTTAGTTAAACCTGCCTTCAACTTTTTCATCAAGCTCTTTTCTGTTCCTTGCAGCAATGAAAGAGAAATAAACACAAAAAAAACCTACTGTCACTATGCACAGTTAATTAATAAAGTTACCCATTCCTGCACACTGTCAACTGTTGGCAATATCCTTTGATAAAAACAAAAACAAAGGCGTGTCTATTACCCCTGTTTGTCAGGATGTCCACAGTCCACAGTGCGTGAGAAACTGGGCCCACAGGTGACAAGTAATTAGAAGTTCATTACTTGAGTTACAGGTGGCAAATTTCAACATCTCAAAGCCCGGAGAGAACATCTGCACAGCGTCTCCCGACTTTTCATCAACCACAGGAATCCGCGAGCACTTCCAACTGTCTCTTGTGTCATAAAAACAGGGAGATACAGAAACAGAGTGGCCTAGAGCGACAGTATAGCATAACTCCCTCCAGTTTAGGTAGATTGTCTTTGGTCCAATCTGTCTTAACCATTGCCATGCACTTTAAAATCCTCCAGCATAACCCCCCCCTCCCCACCCCCCACACCCCAAATCCCCGATTCTGGGAGCGAAATCAAAACAAACATGAGCAGAGCAGCCTTGGGGAGTTGAGTGTGTGGAGGGAACAGGGGGATACAGAGGCAGCACTGTGTTGGAGCCCATTTTCTAAATTATCTTTATTCAACGTTTCTCTGAAACAACCCCCCCACCCCCACCCCACCCCCCCGACCCCTGTCTCTCTTTCCCGCTCCAAAGTGGGAGTGACCTGGGGATTTAGGAGGCTCTTGTCTCTCATAGGTACAATGTTCCATTCATGATAGCCACCGAGCCACAATGAATGGCTGACCTGCTCTCTGTTTCCCGAGCAGGGGGTGCTGGAGTCAAGGGCACCCAGTTCCTTCAGGTCTAGAACATAGAGACCCCCTCTTTATGGGTGATGTTGATGCCAATACGACTCGACTGCTGTCCCATTAACAGTATCAACAGAGCCAGAGACAGAGAGGGAAGGAGGGAGAGGGGGGAGCCTGGAAGGGGAAAGGGCACTAAGTAGTGTTGTTGCTGCAGTGAAATGGAGGCCAATTAAAGCCACAATGCCGTAGGTTGTGGTTAGGGAAAAAAAGACGGGGGTTGGTGGGGTGGGTGGGTTAAGGTTTCCATTTCAGAATCTTCCTTTCTGGATTTCATTACTGTAAGTATATTCCACGCACTTTTCGGGGGCAATATAAATTGGCAGAACTCCCACAAACGAGCAACAAAGCAAGCAGAAGGGTCAAAACTGCGTCCAAAGTTTTCCTGGCAGCAACATGCTCATGTCATGATTAAAGCAATGAAGCTGAGCCAACACCACGGGCACCGTCAGCCAATTAGAGCCCCCTCCACAGCACAGCCTCAAATGCAGCACCCGGTGGTTCTCCATCCTGTTGCTCCGGGACTCGGGGGGGGCCATGCTGCTCTGTTCTAACCGTACAGTCTGGGAGTGATTTACACCTGGCATGCCAGGTGAGCGCCATTAGCCAGCTGCTAAGGCAGAAAACAAACATTACTGGGAGTCCTTGGCAGATTTGAAAACCACTTGTTAAACCTAAGGCAACTACAGCCATACACTCGATTTCACTGCTTTTAGGAGAACTAGACATATTTTTCCCAAATTCACTGATTATTTCCCCAAGAATTTATCATATTCTCAGTCATTATTTTAAAGGGGTCTGATCCTTTATTATTGCACGTCCATAAAGGCGATGGACTACAAACAGATTGAAAAAAAGAAGCGCCTAAGACTCAGCAACAGAGGCTGGGATATCCAGATTTTTAGTTCCTAGTATGGGTCGAGCTCCAAAAACCCTGGCTCCTACATTTCCCATAATGCTACGTTAACAATAAACCCACATCTGTCCAACTCCACACCTCCAGTTCGCAACGCAGGCTTTCTTTTATAAATTTGCACTCCCCAAGCCCAGATAACCCTGATGGTGTCACTATGAAATCATCAGGGTTATTTTCTCAGACTTGACCAAGCTCCTCCTGAACTGTTTTCACAGGTGGCACTAATCCAGTGTTCCTGGAAGGCTCACTTTAATGCATTTTAGTTTTTTGAAAAGCTTAATTTCGATAGGTTACTTTACATCTCTTGTTCGCAGAAACCTGCAATGAGTGCAACAGCTGTAATGCTGTAAAAAGACAAAGATCTATCATGCATGGCAGAAGAGACATGGGCAATAAAAAAATATTTTACTTGTAATACATTCTTAGTGTGATTCCCATAGCTTTTTGAGATCTGGAAATTTTCAAATTCAGTTTCCACAGTTTTCCAGACTTACACATGAAGCATAATTATCCAATGTCCTTACTTTGCCTTGCCTGCCTTCCTCTCTCCTCCCCTTGTGGACATGAGCCAGCTGTTTCTGCAGAGCGGCCTTCCAGATGATGACTATGGCGAGGCAGGACGACAGCACATAAATCTTTCCATAGGTTCTGAAAGACGAGCGTTTGCGTTGACCAAACATTCAGACTACGGGGACTTCAGAGATCGCCATTTTATTATTCACAGAATTTCTCATTTAATAAATACATAAAATATAAAACCACAGCTGTATAAACGTTCCAAAAAAAACCCCAACAACACAGCAGTGTGGAAATCTTGCCAGCATATTCATACTTTTCTCCTTTGACTCCTGTTACAGGTATTTTCTCAAGTTGCCTTAGAAATTATAATCACAAAGTAAAGCTAGCTTTTGGAGTATTCAAGTGCTTTACCTGTCTGAAATCAAAAGAGTCCGTGAAGACCTACAACAGCGAGGATTATCGGCCCGCCACCGGCTGTTAAGCCTTTTAGCATTTCACAGAGGCCTAGTTATGAAGGCTTTGCTTGAGCGCCACAACTCACTGTATCCCTCAAATACCCGGCCAGTGCCAAACCTAAGAAAATGCAAGTCTAGTGTAAATAAGGCAGAGGCCGCACCTCTCCAGCTTTCCCCTCATAGTGGTGGAGAGGGCTCCATCAGCGGAGAGAGCCTGGTGAGCCTGTGGTTGACCCACAGCAAAGGCAGTGGGGGGGGGGGGGGGAGGAGTATGTGCATGTTTGCAGAGGCCTCGATATAATATACTTTATACTACAGTTCAAAAATGATGACTACTTCTTAATGTCACCATTCCCATTAGATTGTACTTTCAGGTTTTCACAGTTGGTGTGCTCAAAATCGGGTTGAATGGTTTGCGCTAAAGTAAATGCAACAGTCTCAGTTTAACTCGTTTACCATGACAGTGGGGTATTGTCATGCAAGCTGTCCAGCATTTACATATCAATGGTGTGACAGGAGGAGGGATTTGAGACAAAGCAGCGCAACAACACAGTGTAAAGAGCCGGGAACTATCTTTCACATTCACCAGTGTGCAATTGCAAAATTCAAGAACTCCTTTCAGACAATTTTCTTTTTTTCTCAAAAAAAATAAACACAACGTTTTTAACCTGCCAAATCATTAGCTTTCAAGCCACAACCAAAACAGTGACCACATTTAGTTGGCGACTGTAATATCCCACCCGGACAGCGCTCTGAGGGGTTACGGTGAGGTGTGGTGCAGGTTTGATTTGGCCCAGGCAGAAACCTGGCCAGGTGAAGCCTCTGTGTCCGACCTGAACACTGGCAGGCAGTCTGATGCTCTGTGGGGGCGCCCCGGCCTGGTCCCACGGTGGCCGTCAAGCTTACTGCAAACAGCAAGCTGAGAAAACAGAAATGATTGATGTGTGTTACATTTAACTTTTTTCAAGATTACAACACATTTCCAACTCTATATGTCCTACTATATATCAAATAATAAAGCCAAGGCGACTCCATGGGATTATCCACACAAATGGTCTGTCAGATTACACGGAATAACTTTTTCCAATACACCAATTTGTATTAGATAAATTTATGTCAAAAGGAAAACTAATCCTAAACATTCTCAACATTGTTTAATACCTGCAATATATGATAATTTCTAGCTTTATTATGTGTTTTATGAAATAAAATGGTTTAAATTTACATGTTCTCTTTACCTACTTTCGTTCAATTTATTCCATTTGAATTTAAGTCCAGCAATAAACCCTCACTCACTAATTCTGGAGGACTATCTCAAAAATGTGATGATTGCTGTTAATGACTGCAGAAAGTAAGCATGTGCTGATACAATAATTCCACAGTATGATTATCCTGGCCAAAATACACAATAATTCATTAATTTCATTAAAAGCATACAGAAAAATGGTACATTTACAAAGCACAAAACCCTATAATAATGTAAACCTTTTTCATAATAATAAATACACAACATGTTTTGTTGCTTCCTTTTCCAACTACTAACATGTATTTACTGGAATCCCGCTAAGTTGTGTACAATAGCGTATGATGTAGGTGGGCTCTGCATGTGTTCATTGTCAATCATGAGGGTAATGCCACTATGCTGAAACCTTCCCATAATCCATTGCATGTTTCAATGGACTATATACTCACTGTATACTATAAGTTTAAATTCTGACCCTGAAGGAGAATGGGATCTCTCGTTTTCCATTTATTGCCACATAAACCGAACACTTGAGCAGTTTACTAAGAAAGCACGTAAACAATCTACAACATATACAGAACAAATTGTATCAATCTGTATGTAAAGTGTGAGCATCGCACTTTTCTAGAGTGATGATAACTTAATACTACGAGGGTTCAGTGCTTCAGGCTTTCTGGGAGGTGCATTGTAACTGTGCCTCTGAAACACTGCGTGCAGCCTAACATCTAAAATGAGTGTGATGGTTCTCAGCAAAACCTTGCTGCTTGTTTTGGTGTAGTCGAAGGTCACCAGACAGACTTGGGCGTTGCTGCGACCCTCTCTAGTACTGCTGCTGTTGGATCAGTGCCAGCAAGTAGGCCTGGCTGTGGTGTGGCTTTATTAAAATAACAGCAGCAGGATAAGAAGCCACGTTCTTCATGAAACTTGAGCGGCCTCTAGAGTCATTGGTGCCCTTCCCCCATCCCCCCCCCCCCCCCTTTTTTTTATTCATAATTTCCCAGGAATTTCTTGCTGAGAACAGGATATTGTCTAGGCTTTAGGTATCCACTATCCATCCAGAGCTGAGCCTAGAAAATACTGGGAATTAGGCTGAATGTGTGTGTATACTGTATATATGTTACATATAGGAAAGTTAAAGAATATTAAAATGTAACTTATATAAATAATACATTGCTTTTAATACCGTTTAGTAGTTTGTTTATATAGTGTACCGAAAGGGAAGTTCCAGTATATTAATGTTATATTACAGATACATTTATTTTTATATTGTTGTGTGGATTTGATATATAATCTTAAAATATATATAAAGAACATTTACGTGTGAGCCTGTGAAAGGAATTAAGTGTACATGTGTGTGCTGTCACTGGTGTTTGTGTGTTAGGAGGGCAACTCTTTGCTAGCACCAAGTCTCACTTTCACAAGGTAGGCTTTACAAGAGGGCAGAGGACAGAGCGGCTCAGGGCTGCACCGAAATGAAATCAAAGAGCCAGACAGTCCTGCGGGGTGGCCAGCACACCAAGAGAATGGCTCAGATTTTACTAGAGGAAAAACCTTTAATGAATGGACATTTCATTACAACATGAGGCAGCCATTCCTCACCGAACCCCCACCACCTTCCCGTACCAAACCTCCACATAGTCGCTTATCAGCATGGCTGCAAGGTTCTCAAAAACACACTCTCATGACCGCACGAGCAGTTTATGCAACACACACAGTTTATGAAACTCACAGCTTCTGACAGAGTCGGCAAGAGGTTCTCGATCCAGAGACACATCCCTCTGAGTCTCCTGCATCTGAAGAATAAACACAGACCTTTTATCAGCCAAAACATGGACATTAAATACAGATATAAGGAGTAAAAGCTTTTAGATGATATATCTATCTTAACTGAACACCATCACAAAGTTTAGTAGTATCCAAAAAGAAATCTTAATCTTGCCCCTAATCTCTTTTTGAAATCAAACATATTCTGTGTTTTCAGCGGCAAATGTACTCACACAGTCTGAAGACGTGTGTTTAATCCTTCAGTCAAATGTTTGGAAGGAATGTTTGCCTACCTTGATATGCTTTTTGAGGTATTCAGCTCTGGTCATGAGGCTTTTAATCTGGTAAAGAGAAATAAAATTCCACTAAATGTAATTACAATTTACACTTTCAATGCAATTGTTAGCTCATGCTTTCATATGTATTGGCACTATATGTTGTACTGATGTACAACACAAATTGCGGTGCGGCTCTAGGGATGGCGGTGTGGGTTGGTTGGTCCAGACTGAAATATCCAACATTTGGATGAATTTGTCTTAACATAATGTTTTGACATTGATGGTTCCTGACTGGTGACCGCCTGACTCTTCATCATCAGGTCAGAATGTACATTCGTCCAAATACTTTGGTTTATGACCAAATACCTGCAAACTGAATGGCATTCCCATCAGCCTCGGCTGTATTTGTGGTAAGTGCTAACTAGCAAACGTTGGCATGCTGACATGATAACTAAGATGATGAACGTGGTAAGCATTAAACCTGCTAAACATCAGCAGGTGAGCATTGTCACTGTGACTATGTTATAAACTATATGTATGTATTTAGCTCAAAGCACTGCTGTGCTGGAGTGCAGCCTCACAGAGCCGCGAGCATGCTCTTATTCTTGTTTTGCAATACTACAAGTGCCAATAAAAGCTTTTGAACTGATATGGGATTATTAGGACTCCCATGCATTTTAAGTTAAATATAAAGAGGGATCATTTGGGGGGGAGGGGGGGTTATATAAAAATAAATATCAGGGAAAAGTGAAACAGAAGAAAGTAAATAATACAAAAATCCCATTTAAAATGTTTTGAAATACTTCCAAGGGCCTCCGGTGTATAATCAGGATGAATCTTTCCAAATTTGGGGACATAAATTCCATGTCATAATCAAACTAAACTTCTTGCTCTTTCTGTTATAACATTTCATATGGTACACATGTGCTGGTAGTGACTGCTGTCATCATATGCTTGAGGGTGCTCTTTGCTGTGGTAATCAGTCCTCTGGTAATCATGAGGGTTTTTGGCTGCACCTCATACCTAGCTGTATCACCACTATGTTACAGTATAAAGCATGCCATCTTGGGTATTAGTGCAGCAACATCTGAGGGTCATAATCACGGGAGACCTAAACTGATGGCTTCCATAATGTCCCTTGAAAACACCAATCTGTTGCAGTAAATAATCATTCTGACCACAGGTTTTTAGTATTCAGCCCTGACCCCAACCCTATGTAGCCACAGCACTTTAATCACAATCCCTTTAATCACCAAGTACAACAAATGTGGAAGAAATCCACATGGGCGAGGACGGTTCATGGGACGTATTGGTAACTTGAAGAGTTTTAAGGTACATATACTGAAACGCAGGTCACAAGGCCTCACGTATGTTCAGCCTTAATGAGACTATATCAACATACACTGGATATATCAGAGCTGTGGTCACACATGAGTAGACAGGATATTGAATTACAGCCTTGAAAGGCTAAAGTGTGCTCTACAGTAGATATGAAGGCACACGGAGGCCAGTCATGGCAGCATGTGTTGGCTCTTTTGGGTTCTCACATACACACATGCTCTCAATCTAAACCTCCACCCCCGCCTCCCTAATGCTGTGTTAGATTATTACAGCCGCATCTGAATTTACTTAAGACAAGCACCCATAAAACTTCAAATAGGGAGGTCTATGAGGCCCACTCAAACCCCCTTCCCCCTTCCGGAGTTTGTTGGTGAAATGCTGTTGTCTGTTGTTGGCTCAGTTGCTGGCTAAACAATGCACAAAAACAAAAGGGTTTGGAGCATTAATGGCAGACATGCACAAGTCCTTTGCATATGTTTGTCAGAGTAAAATATCAATGGTAGTATTCAGGGTCCCAAGTCCCCAAAGTTACAGGCGCCAAATTTACTGGACCATCACATGTTAGGGTTTATTTAGTATGGTCGGGTTGGTGTCCAAAAGCATGTACGTAGTCTACATGAAAGGTCTTAAATAAGATAAGAGAAGGTAAATGGACCTTTTTTCTTTATTAAAGTTGATTATTATTGCTATTATTTATTTAACTAATTGATAGGAACACAAAAGCCATTTTGCTGTCTATACCAAAAAAGTTTTTTGTAATATGTATCACATACACATTCTTTCATTCAAGTTACCTATGTCTGTTCATTTCAATTTCAACTTTAACTCAATTAATATGGTTGTTAATGACAATCAGAGTTTAATCTTTAGTTGAGGGAGTTTAAACATGCAATGTTTTTGGCATCTTGGGAGAAGCGGAAACAAGTTGTAGACACAATACTGGAGTGATATCGCCTTTTAAGTTGATATAGCAAACTTGTTAGCAAACAGTTGCCTATTTATACATGCAGCGGATACAGAGCAACATTCATTTGGATTGTGTTTCTGGCCACCCGATGAATGCACTATTCAGGTGGTCACTCTTCTTTTAGCTCTGTTTTGGTCTCCACCACATCCCGAGGGAAACATCTGGCCCTATGCTTCACTATGTTCACCAGCTAGTCGCTCATTTTGACTGTCTGCCGTTTGCTGCTGGGTAGGTAGCGTTACAGTCGGACCGTAGAACTATTTCGCCGAAAAAAGCTGCCTGCTGCGGCCAAACGAGAGCGGTGAGAGCGAACCAAGACAGTAAAGTCGTGGGTTGTAAAGCCAAACCAGTGAGCTTGGTAGAGCTGAGGGGAACTGCAGAGTTAGGTGATAATTGTCTGTCACTATGTGGGACTCCTTTCCCATACAAGTGGTCACGTGATCCATTGTTGATATGAAAAAAATGATTATGCTCGCTTGAAGTATCCAATTATAAAGTGGACAGTGATCTATGTGAATGTAACGGTACTATAGGTGATGGATTACGTACTTTGGCGTTTACCACAAAAAACATGTACATGTGACAGCTGGAAAAGGGCTCATGGGTCATGTGATGGAGTGTCCACTGTGCTGGGTGATCGGCCGACGGCTGGCTGGAGGTGGCAGACAGTCGCTCCTACCGTGAGCACCCAACCCGAAAGCCCTTCCGCGCCTACTCACCTCGCTGTGGAGCAGCTCTCTCCTGCGGCCCTGGGGCTCGGCTGGCTCACCAAGAGGACGCGCGCACACACAAAAAAACAGAAAGATACAGAGAATAATGAGGAGAGGAAGGAAGGAGAGACTCCCCTACCTAATCACCTTGTTTGTTCAAGAAGAGGTCAACTACTAGATTGGATTTCGCTAGCGTGTAGACTGGGGGGCTCAAGGGGGGGAAATGGTTCTAATGTAGACCAGTGTTTTCACAGTCATCCCGGAGGGGAGAGTGACAGAGAGGGAGAGAGAGGGGGGAGGAGGAGGAGGAGGAGGAGGAGAGCTCTCTGGTGGCGAGGCATGTTGGGAAGCTGTGCAACAAAGAGCTCTTAGCCAAACAAAGAGCCAATGTTTTCTTCCCACAATCCCCCTGGTGGTATCTGCAGTGCCACACAACGAGGCTCCCTGACACTGGAGAGAGAAAGGCTAGTTAGGATGGCATGGGATTAGCTGGAGCAGTATATCACGTATCACTGACAAAACGACCTTCTGCTGTCGTGTTTCTGGGAACTATTTCTTCAGCTACATTAGGCGAGCGCAACTCCTACGATCTATCAACTCACGTTGGAAGGTATCAGTCTTTCTGACTCCTATTGGGGGAACCTTCAATAGCACTGGCTGTGTATCCTTGGAGTGCTTGTTTGTTAGAGATAATAGTTTTTATTTGTTTCCAGTGTGGAATAACACAAAGAAATCAAGTGTGCCGTCTGAATGGGAAACAGATGGCAGGGTTCTTATACCACACACAGGGCGCTGGCACCGGGTCTCATCCCGGCTCAAAGCCACATCTGGATCGCTCTATCCCACCTCTTCCATTAGGCTGATCTTCCAGATGAGCTCATGAGCCCGGCGTAATAGACGCCAGGCCGCGGAGAGAGTCTCTTCTGTAGTTCCTCTGTCTGTTTGCCTGTCTGTCGCTTATTAAGTGTCCCAGTCCCTCTCCAAGTCTATTGCTTCACTCCATCTCAGTCTCCCTCTGCCAATACGTCTTTGACTCTTTCTAAATCACTTTCTCTAAGTTATTTTCCTTCTCTTTGAGACTTTCTCTGAGTCTTTTTATAACCACCTCTCTCAGTCTCTCTCTTTCCTGTTAAGAGTCTCTCTCTGTTTCCAGTTAAGTCTCTCTTTAAGTATCTCTATATCTTAACTCTCTCTTCAAGTTGTTTTGGTCTCTCTTTCTCTTGAGTATCGTCGTCTGTGTGCAACCATTACTTGACGTGTCTCAGTTTCTGGCTGTAAGCTCAATTATAAAAGAAATTTCTCTCATAGTCTGCTCATTGTGTCTGTCTCTAGATCACTTTATGTGCCCTTATGCCTACCTGCCTATGACCTTTCCTCCAAGTCTCTCATATTCTGTCCCTCTAATAATGATGCAGGACTACAATATGGCTTAATTTCCTTCCTCAGTCACCAACTACTTCCAAATTGTCCTTGAGCAAGGCATTGAACCTTGGGCTCCAGTGGAGTTGCTCAATAGCAGTAAAATACAGGATAATTGTGTAAAGCCATCTTGTATGGAAAGTAAGGAGTTTATCTACCTGCTAGCGCCAACAGTAGCTCTCCTAAACACTGCTGGTACACGTCCAAGGCCTCCTGGACATCCGATCCACTCTCCTCCTATAAAGGAAGGTTGAAATTGAGGCAAAACATTGCTTTGTATCTGACAAGCACAGTTCAGCTATTCCAGTCTGTTAGCATTGCAAAATCTAAGTATAAAAAAACATTTGTGAGGCTAACACAGTGTCAGACGAGCAAAATCGCATGATATATGTTTTTGGTTCACCAGTGATCTTAAAAGATGTGGTTTGGAAAGTGATCTGTGAAAGGGCATTGGTTTGTACCCTGCTGGGTTTTTTTTCTTTCTGGTGTATTACTTCTGCTTCACTCTGTCTTTGTGTGTGTATCTCTATAGCAGTGGCATCATACAGCATCACCCCCTTCTAACCTTAGCAATGGCAGCAGAGGCCATCTTCAGAGCAGCCAGCAGTCGTGGTTGGTCTCGAGACATTTCTGGAGTAGAAAGAAAACCGAAAACACTCAATTGAGTGTTACTGTACATCAGCCTAAACGCACCGTCAATGCATTCTACTAGAAAATCTGCAATACTTCTTAATTGACATGTCCCCTGCAGTATCTGAAGAGCAAAATCCCAAATCCCTAAGAGACCATCAACTGTCATTCTGTAGCTGACCCTGACCTCTGACCTCTGACGCAGGGGAGAGGAAAATTACATTTTCCTCACAGAATTCACTAAGGAAGTAGCAGAAAGGATCTTTGCTTTCTTGTATACAGCAGTTTAATGCAATTTTCCATTACTAAAATAGCACATTTGGGAAGATGTATGTATGAACTTACAAGAATAATAATCACACAGTGGAAAAAACAACTGACCCCCCATCATTTGATTAAAACCAAAACCAAAAACACACACTGCATTACTCACGTTGTCCTGTCATACAACTCTTGAGCAGACAAGGCTAATGTCGACTTACAGTGGCCTTGCCTCTGCACTGAAGCTGTGTTCATTACCTCGGAGGACATCCCTGGAGGTCCGGGCCTCCTCAAAGCTCAGTCTGTTGTCTGAGGCCACCAGGGCTTTCAGCTCCTCTGCTCTGGACACATACTGGCTGACCTGCGGGAAGTCCTCTTACATTGACTCAACTTAATCATATCAACCACGCCATATGCTCTCCATCCACACCATATGGTATTCATAGAGGAGAATTAATTCCAAGTGAAAGCCACTGGAGTGTAAAACAACAAAAAAAAAAACCGACCACTTGAAAATAGAAAGTAATCCAAATGTGAATGCAGGGAGTGTTTTCAGGCCTACCTTCTGCCTGAGGGCATCTTTGCGTTGTCGATCTGTCTCGTCTGGGGAGGGCGGAGAGAAAATATGTTTTGGTTTTTACATTTAGTGCGTTTACTTTGCCAGTTTATTGTGGTGGAACAAAGGCGGAGCATTGTTAAAGGGCTTAAGCCACAGACAGGATATGAGAGGGGTTGTTGCTCTTACAATGAATGGCGGGGACAAAGTGCTCAAGGGCACTGCAGTAAAGACAGAGAGCAGCGGACCTCTCCCCCTCCTGGTCCTTCTGAACGGCCTGCAGGACCAGCTCTTTCTGAAAAGAGGAAATAGAAACTGGCATCACTGAATGCTACGACTCTCCATTGCTTATGCATGCACGCAGAGTCATGGGTGAAGGCACATGTGGGGCAGGCGTGAGCACAAACCTACTAACACATGTGTACATGTGCTCAGTCAATCACACACACATTATTCATGGTCATCTACAGTAGACACTCACATGCCAGCACATATTTGCCTTTCTTCTTATCCTCTTACCGCTTTCACTAGGCTCTCTACACTCGGCATGTGCTCCAAATCCACAAAAGGGTGGGTGAAGAACTCTGCGAAGGTGATCCGGGCATCTGGATTTCTCTCTAGCAGCCGCAACAGAAGGTCTCTGCAGTCCTTGGATACCCTGGCCCCGGGAGGGAGCTGATGCACAAAACACGACCTTATTATGTTGCACTCAATCCACAGGACGATCCAAGGGAAAAGGACAGCGGATTGTTGCCAGAGACCTTCTAGTCTCACATCACTACTTTTGGTCAAAAGATGACCTTAAAACTCTCTATGTGAGTCCCTGGGTAATGGACCATGTGCTAATGCAATCCATTGAGCTCAAGCCTAATGTTTATCAAAAGAATTCAAGTGTTTTCAAAGCCCTCCATCATTAAAAGTTATCCTTATTTGTTTGTCATCCTTAATTGTCCCAGTGGTGATTAACATTTGGTTTGTGTGCATAGCGGGCAAATCGGTACAGAGACCCAACTATGACTTTTAATTGCCAACAATCAGTTATTGTTTCATTCAACTCTTTGTTAGAGGTCTTTAAACATCTAATTAACAATTTTAAACATATTAATTACACATTTTTACACATTTTTATACATATATCATTAAATTGACTGACTTATGAGACGTAAGCATTTTATGTTTCTCTATGCGTCATAATTTAACATATTATACAGTAAATAAATACATTTAAAAAAGAAATAGATTACTGGAGATGAGCAATAAGTCCTTCAGCTGAGGCTCTCCACTGTCAGTCCTCCTTGGGTGAGATAAGGGTATAGTGTAAAAGTAAGCCATCTAGTGGTTTGATGGTGAAAATTCACGAATACAGTGAGAAAAAAACCCAACACTCAGTGGTATACAATATACATGTGTTTTTAACAAACTGCTACAGGGATATGTCAATAAAACATTTAGGGACATACTGCAGGGTAGGACATTTAACAAGTAATGTAATGTTTTTAATTCTTGGATTTTAAAGACTACTTGAAATATTTTAATGTTCTCCTATTTCCAGGTTATGTGATGGTGTATGCATATTTGGACGAGTGAGTATATTCTGATTGTCAAAAAACAGTTTAGTAATAGTAACAGGTACTATGGTGTTGTTCTTACTGAGGCCATAACTGAATAAAACATAGCACTTAATGAACGGACTTTTGTTGAAGTGGCAAACTGACATCTACAGTAGCCATTTTCCAAAGAAGCAACTCTAGAAATAAGCACTGCTGTTTCACAGGTTTTAAGTTATTCTGGACATAATACAGTATTTGACATTTGGAGTATGCTCAACATGTGCATCCATCAAATGACAAATATGTAGCACAGCGTAGCACTCTTTTAAAGCACCAGCGCGAGCGGTGAGTCATAAGTGCTCTATGTCCAGCAGTTCACTAATGAGGAACCCATTTTGTTGCTCAACACTTACCTCAATAGGTTGATTACTCCGGATCTTCTCCTCCAATTCAGCGTATGACCTTGATGCGAATGGTGCTCGCCCAAACAGTGCCTCTGTGCGCAAACAAACACTGTTGAGTAGACTATTCCAAAAGGACACACTGTAGTGATTACCAAAGAAGAGGCAGCTACTGTGCATTAGTTTCAGGTAAAGGATATGCATGTTTAAAATACTCATAATGTATTTAAAAGTGACCTCAGTTTAGCTACATTAAATTTCTCTTGAATTTAACTTGTCAGCTACATGAATGACGTTGGTATTTAGTGAGAAATTCGTAAATTACCCACTATTCTATTTGGCTTAAATGACTGGCAGTGACAAGAACGCCTCCCATTACGTATTGTACATTGTCACTCCACACAGTGCAATCACTGTAGTGTACTACTGCACTATTATTGTACAATTACTGTACCCCACTGAAAAGGGGATAACCCAGGTTGCTATTTTATGATTAATGGCACTATTTTGTTTGCGACCTACTCTGTTTGCTCTTTCAAGCCTGCTGGGTCAGTCTGATTAGCCTTTTATTGTTGAAAAAGAAGTGATGTTGGAAATCATTATTAAATGGGACTCCTGTTACACAACCAAAGACATAGTTATGCCATATTCTGAGCATGGGAATACGTTTTGGATTCCTGAATATATACTGAAGTAGAATTACAATTAACAGATTATTTAAAGCAGTGTGTAATTCAGCATTTTTTTCTTCTGCTAATCCGGGGCGGGTCGCTGTGGCAAAAGAAATGACAAGGTGACCACAAAGTACTCACCATAAAGAATGACGCCCACTGACCAGAGATCCACCCTGGAGTCATACTGGCGTCGGCACACCATCTCAGGAGCCATGTACAGGGGAGAACCTCTCAGGACACTCTGCTCGTCCCACGGTGACATGTACTGAGCGAAACCAAAGTCTGAGAGCAAATCAGAATATAAACGACGTGTTCACTGTGAGAGATTCCAATAGACACAACCCCCTAAAACTGTCTTACACTCATGCACAGCTCTACCAGCTGACATGTTTATAATGCAAAATGCACAAAGGGGTGTTATTTGAAGCCATAAGTTTCAGTACAGTTTAAGAACCCTTTGATATAATGTTAATACAACATGAATAAGGAAATGTGGCCTTGTCAAATTTCTCGCTGTGCAAACACAACAGCACAATAACATGACAATGATTCAGTTATTCTGGTTTCTGGCCCGTTGCTGAAATGATCTCAATCACATGCAAATCTGTATGCATTCACATGATTGTTTGACGATGCAAGTGGGCATGGGATCACCTGCTAGTTTGAGGACAGAGCCGCTGAGCAGAATATTCTGGGGTTTCAGGTCCAGGTGAGAGATGTTTCGCTCATTAAGAAACTGGAGGGCACAGGCTGTTTGTGCAGACACACACACACACAAATACACAGTGAGAGAAACACAGATACCAAACTCAGCCCGCATCGTGCAGTCCTGAGGTTTGCACTGAGCAAAACCTTGCATTAGATAAGAATATATATGTTAGCTCTACCACAGCAGTGAGATCTGCCAATTATTCCAAACAATGTACATGTATGGTTGGCTTAAAATAAAGTGTCAAAACTCCAGATATTAAAAAGAATAATACTGAGAGTTGAGATGGAACCATATTAAAGACAAATTAAACAAGAACATTTGCAAACCGACTCACCCATCTGCTGCAGGAAGCGCCGGGCCACCCTCTCAGGTAAAATCCTGCGACTGCGAATGAAGCGGGAGAGATCTCCACCAGAGCACCACTCCAGGATCAGATAAATATTCTCAGCATCCCACTGAAGAAAGAGAAGAATTCAGACACTCGGCGACAGATCTAAAAGCAAGACCAGGACTCGAGAACTAAAGTACCACAGCAGATCTAAGAGTTATAAACAACTTTACCTGAAAGTCTTTCAGCTGGACTATGTGAGGGTGACGCATAGTCTTGAGGATTTCAATCTCGGTGAGCAGGTTTTCTGTTGATGCCCTGTTTAGAGTCTTCTTCCCAACCACCTTCACAGCCACCACCTCTCGACTGTCCCCCTGCAACCACAGCCAGGGACCAAACTTCAGCTTTCACTTTCACATTGAACCAGACTGCAAACAGAAACAGGAGTGCTGGGACTCCTGTGGCTCACCTTCCTGTAGGCTTTGTAGACCGTCGCATAGGTGCCACTGCCCAGCCGCTCCGTGAGGATGAAGTCAGCCAGTTTCGGTGGCGCAAAGCTGGAGGTTGAAGCCATGCTGCCGGAAGCAACATCAAATGTCCCAAGCAGGTCTGGGCTGCAAAGTAAGATCAAAATGCTTTTCATGCCTAACAAACGCCCTGATCTCCCCCCTCCGTTTGTTTACTTCATAAAAGGTCTCAAACAGCTCTCTGACGTGCATTTATCTCCCCGGTGAGCCAGGAAACTGTCAACAGCCCGCAGATTGAACTGAACTTGGTGCACATCAGTGTGGGAGCCAACTACAAGTGATAGCTAAGCTACCGTAGCAGTCGCCGTGCTGGTAAGGAGCAGCAGCAGAGCCTGCAAAGCCCTGCTGCAGGAGCAGGCTGGGGTAGATGGACCTCCGTGCGTCCATTCAGCAGTCGGCAACATAGACATGTACACAGATATATAACACGTACCTGTACACTAACAGGAGGCTACCGGGTCCAGATGTTTACATTGCTGACAGGCTGCTCTGCAGTGATCAGCTGACGTTAACATGCTTCAGAAAATATGTTACTGCCGCCTAGCATCGGCACCCAGTTACTGCAAACACCGGGAGGAAATGTCGGAAGAAATACATCACAGTCATAAGTAGATTCATTGGAGATTAAGATGTCCTGAATAAAAAAAAAAAACATGGAGTAATAAGCAAATCCGGAACGACCTTGTAGAGAATAATGTTAAATGGACCAATACAAAACTAAACTTTACCTTATTTCTAATAGATATTAACCTCTATTACAATTCTCCAGAGAAGCTGAAAGATAGAAAAGCAACAAAGACCCAAATAATATTTGACACATATATAATTATCCACTATTGTTACTATCAGTATGTACCCCTTTTATTTTATTTTTTTCCTATGTATTATTAAGCATTTATTGCATGTAAAAAGCTTCTTGCGCAATCCTTTTACCAAATGTTCATTTTAAATTTTGATCTTTTTCATGTCATAACTGTATTCCCCGGTAATTTATTTTTCTCTTTTGTTCTTTAAACTTCTATTACTGTATTATAGTACTGTATGTAGCTGTTTGAGTTGGAATATTGTCAATAAAGTTGCAGACAAAATCAGTCATGAGAGCCATGTTACTACCTCACAGTTAGGGTTTATAATAGGGCAATAATGAATAACTTCGACTGAATAATATTGTGACCTGTGAGTGTGACTTGTGATTTTCTTTAGTCTCATTGTTTTTGTTAAATATTTTATTCGGTGTTAAATGATGTGTATTTTTACTGTGGACAGGAGTTTTATTTTTTAAAAACCCTCACCGGAAGTCAGCTGTCATTGTGGCTCCCCATGTCGTTTAAAGATGGCGGAGTCCCTGGCTGCACGTTTGGCCGCCCAGGAGGAGCAGATTTGCCTCCTCAGCCAGGAAATCTCCGCTCTCCGGGACGGATTGAGCCGAGGCCAGGCTGCCCCCGGGGCTCCGGGGGTCTCCCCGGAGCTGGAGGGCCTGAGGGCCGAGAATGAGAAGCTCAGGTACCGGCTGCTGCACCTCCGGCGGAGTCTGCAGGCGGAGCTGGAGCTGGAGGAGGCGCAGGGCAGGAGGCAGCGAGGCGCGAAGTGTGGCAAAGCTCCGGAGAAAAACGGCAGCAAAGAGCGGCAGACACACGACCGGGCCGACAACAAGGTAGCGATAAAGTTACCCGGTTTGAACGGCTTCGTTCGTAATATGAGGAGGGGGTGAGGAGCAGAGCCGCGGGCCTCGGGCCACCACACCGCCCCGTCTCCAGAAATAGCTGCCCCGCTCACTGTGTGTGCACGCTCTGAATACTGAACATGTCCACCGGCACTAATACCAGCCTGATACTCTGACCCAGAGACAAGCAGTGATAAGAGCCCATTGTGAGACATACACCCACACATCCTCTGTTTGTGGACAGGTGGCGGCTCCGGATACCAAACCAGGGGACAAGAACAAGAAGGAGAAGAAGCAGGATAAGGGACAAGCAGGTGGAGGTGGAGGTGTGAAAGAGGTGATGATTAAAGACACAACTCGTACCGTTTCGGTTTATCGCAAACCACAAAACAAAACAAAAAGCTCACTATACCTGCCTTTCACAAAACTTAAAAGGTGTGAAGTATTGATTGTGTGACAACTTGCAAAGAGCTCATCGTGCTTGAATTCTCCTGAATGCATTTAACCAGGTATCAGGGTTTCCACATTAAGGCTTGTTCGCTAATTGGAAGAAAAATGTACATTCCCCCTCGGACAAGTTTAAATGTCATAAACAAAAAAACAATAAAATACCATGTCTTCAGGTTATGCGCCACTCATTACTCAGCTATTAAGTTAAATTAGTACATTCATAAATCCAAGTATTGTGATGTCAGGAATATTATTTATGTTGTTGACATTTTAGATTTGTTTCCAGTTAAATATTGAGTTTATATAGTGATTTAACTGTTGTAAACATTACTCCCACTACTCTAAAAACCTTAAGTCATATTTCAAATATTCAATTCAAATCCTGTTTGTAATTTATTATTTTTAGTGACTGTCTGATCGGGCGAGCAAGTGACTTTTTCGATCGCCCAGCCTAAACTTAAAGCCCCTGAGGGGCTGACTAGATAGGTGCCTCACAACTAGAACTACAAAATGGCTTGAATAAAAACTACAATAGCCATATGGCATTTTGAATACCGATCTGTTATGAGGAAAATAAAATAGTGAAAGAAGGTCACATAGGCGCTTCAGTGAACAAAATGCGAAAATTATTTGTTGAGGTGAAAACGTTACTTATAGCCACTATAAAATGTATAAATTGAATCATTTATTTGTTGATTCTGCTCGGGTGCTTTTAACTGTTTGTTCATCTAGTTTCTGCATTCGCAAAACAAAATGGAAAAATTCTCATTTTTACCTGGACAAGTGAAAGGTGAATTTACTTGTCCGAAGGACATATGCTTCAAAAAGTTGATGTCGAGCCCTGCGTGTTCTCCGCTGCAGCTGAAGCCCTGGCCTGGATACATAACAGAGCGCCTCAGCTTCTACGAGGAGCTGAAGAGGGAGAGTGATGCCCTGCTGGCACAGAAAGCCGCAGACAGCAAGCCCATTACTGTGGAGTTGCCAGACGGGCGTAAAGTGGAGGGCAAGGCTTGGCTCACCACACCATACCAGTTGGCTTGTGATATTAGGTTAGTGCTTAAACAGCTGGTCAGTTCCACTTCTATTCAGCCTACAACTGTATGATCAATTAATGGCTGCTAACAGGATCAATATAATGAATGTATTTTGATACAGGCAGACACCTTATAGGGAGACTTGACTCTGTTTCCTTTCCCTCTTTTTTTCCCAGATATTGTTCTTAATCTTTCTTTTCATTACAACGATAGAAATCAGCATCTCTGACGCAGCTGTCTTGCGCTTGCTCTTTCAGCCAGGGCCTGGCTGACAACGCTGTGATTTCTCGGGTGAATGGGGAGCTTTGGGACCTGGACAGACCTCTCGAGCAGGACTGCTGTCTTGAAATCCTGCGCTTTGACAACGAGGATGCTCAGGCTGTGAGTCCATTGAACTTTAAAATGAATTAATAAAACAATGCTTTAACACATGGCTAGTGGCTACAGAAGGAAACCTCTGGGATGAATTCTGTTGTACGGCCGAATCTGTGATCTGCTCATCTAGTTTTGCATTGGCAGATCTTTTGATTTACTATGTTCATTAACTACATTTCTTTTTGATCTTATTCAGTAATGTAAAGTTCCACCTTTAATGTCTGATATGTTAAAAAGGTCCAAGCGTCTTTTTGAAGAGGTAATATACACACATTCTGTGTCCTAGGTGTATTGGCACTCTAGTGCTCACATCCTGGGGGAGGCAATGGAGCGCTTTTATGGAGGTTGTTTGTGTTACGGGCCCCCCATTGAGAATGGTTTCTACTACGACATGTTCCTGGATGGACTGAAGTGAGCAAGTATTTTCACTATCGGTGTCTTCTCTGCTCTGGCCTGATTTCCTTATCTATTTGAATTTTTCTGACATGGATTCTAGTCTAAACAAAAAAGTTAATTCAATTCCTAATCATGCATTTAACGTATGTCGTGTGTTGCTTTTTAAATCAATTATTGATTGTTTTGCTTTGTTGGGCCTGTCTTTTTCCTTTTAAAAGGTATTAATTTCATTGTAAGATAAGATGCTCTATTTATCCCGAGGGGAATATACACAAAATAAACAAAGAATATCAGTAATGTGCAAAAACTAAATGTACACTGGTTAATGGTAAGTATCATAAATATAAATGTGAACTAGTTAATGGTGAGGTGCAATAACACAATATTCCCAATATGCACAATGAACTGCACGTTTACTGTTTCCAGGGGAGTTTCCAGCGCTGAGTTTGGGGACCTGGAGACTTTGTGTAAGGCTGTGGTGAAGGAAAAACAGCCCTTTGAGAGGCTCGAGATCAGCAAGGAGACCCTGTTGAAGATGTTTAAGGTGAGAGAGGAAGCGCTCCCGTCTGCTGTCCGCCTGAGACCCTCCCACTGTGTGGAATGAAATATGCCATATTTATTGTCCAACTTTTGAAATCTTCAAAACTGGTAATATGTGAGGGACTGTCGTCCTGTGCCTGTACTATTTCACAAAGTGTTGTCAAAAAAAGCAAACTAACCCAAGGTGTGTTGTATCTTTTCAGTACAACAAATTCAAGTGCCGCATTCTGAATGAGAAAGTCACAACCCCCACTACTACAGTCTACAGGTAAGAAGAAGGAAAATTAACTGGATCTTTTTATTTTTTGCGGATATGCAAGTTCTTTTTTTTTTTTTTTTTTTTTTTTTGTACTTTGTAAAGCTGACTGTTGTATAACTTCTGAATCATGTTTAGGTGTGGGCCCTTGATTGACTTGTGCAGAGGTCCCCACGTCAGACATACAGGCAAGATCAAGGCCATGAAGATCTACAAGGTATGTGGAAAATACAGTCCAACATCTCACAAGCACCAAACCAATGTATGCTGTCCTCAGATAATGATTCTTTTCAAATGTTGTCATCTTTTAGCATTTAAGCAAATCTCTCCCAGAGTAGATTTCTCAGTTTTTAGCTCCCAATTTTATTTAATTCATATTTTCTAGAATTGTGATAATGTGCTGACACGTGTAAAAGTTCACTCCTCTCTACCTCTGTCAACAGAACTCTTCAACCTACTGGGAGGGCCGCTCCGACATGGAGACTCTACAGAGGATCTATGGGATATCCTTCCCAGACTCAAAGATGCTGAAGGAGTGGGAACGCTTTCAGGAGGAGGCCAAGAATAGAGACCATCGCAAGATCGGCAAAGTGAGTCACTGCAGGCAGTCATGTCCAGGCCCACTCAGCAGGCCCAGAACTGGAGACCGAAACCCAGTACAAAGTGAATTCGTAATTGAATATTGTGATGGCTGACACATCCCCTTGGAGGTTTTTTTGTAGGAGTTTTTCGTAGGTTTGTGGTTTTATAGATGTGGTGAAACCCTGAAACAAACCTGGATGAAGAACACAGTCTCTAGGCAAACATGAATTGTAAAGACACATGCAACAATATGATAACAAAATACAACCTTACAAAGACAAAAGTAAATTTGTCTTTCTAGTGTGACCCAGTTGGCATTATTAAAAATGCTTCAGGGCCAGTTCAGTATAGAAAAACAACATGGACATGAAAACCATGTTGTTTTGCCATAAATCAATTGTTGCTACTTTACACCAGCGGAGGGCACTATGTTTCTTCATATTGGCACTTTCTGGGCAAATGTGAGTCATCTGAGCACCCCAGCTGGTTTCCCAGCATGGGAGACGCAGACGGCAGCACCTCAATCAGCACCGATAACAACACGATTCCATATTAAAACGCGAGAGTCAAGAAATTGCTGTTGAAGCCAGTTGGAGGGAGGTGACAAAAGTGGCATGTTGTTTTAAAGATGGTGCTCTGTGGCATGATCCCAAGCCGACCCTTCTCATTTGCTCTGTGCATAATGAAAGCACAAGCCTCTAGATGAATATAAAGAGATCTCCAGAGGGGGTGTTTGATATAGCAAGATTACTATTTAAATCAGGCTTATTTCAGTAACTCAGGCTCATTTTCAAGAAATCCTGACTCAAAGGAGACATCCCTGGATTCAGTTTTGCTTTGTTTATTCCAGTGATTTTGTTTGTTTTTTTATATAATATTTTACTCTTCAATACTTTATATAACATGTGCTGGTCCATGACTCCAAGCATCGCAGTTTTGTCTTGACATGATTTCCGATTTCTATATAGTGAATTGATGTGATCAGTGCTTGACGTCTCAGGTCTGTGTTTTGAAAGTCTGTTCTTGAACCAAACTTGACTTGGACTAGTGTCATTAGCCCAGGGTTGGCTTTTTTTATACAGATTAATCCTGGTTCTGTTTGTCAGGCTCAGTCGAGACAGGCTTTTCACAATGAGCGCTGCTTTTCTGAGGTGCCAAACTTCTAATCCCACACTTTAATAACCTTCCACTTTCAAATGCTCTGACCTCGTGGGCATTTCTTCGAAATAGGTGGCTGGCATTGCAATACATTTCAGTAACAAAGCCTCATTCAGGTGAAATCAAAGGACCCCTGACATCCTTGCACTGATGTATTTTAGTTTTTAAAGGTGGAATGAATAAGATGTGTCTTCACAGTCTTGCAAGGAAACAGTTTGTCCTGCTTTCCAGCTGCCGGGGCACCACAAACCTGTCTGTCTGTCTCTTTTTTTTTTTTTTTTCGCGGTCAGTTGCTGACAGTTGGTCTGCTGTGTGATGATTGGATAACTCCCTGCTGTGTATGGAGGAGCTTCTTGCTGGTTGTACCTGAAGGTAATAAGGATATGTGAAGTCATTAAAAAGTCTTCTTTGTCTGCTTCGCAGGATCAGGAGCTGTTCTTCTTCCACGATCTCAGCCCCGGCAGTTGTTTCTTCATGCCACACGGCGCCTACATCTACAACACACTCACCGAGTTCATCAGGGTAGGTGTGGTGGCCTAAATTCATTCTGTTTAAGATAGAAAAAACTTGACTGCACTTTCTATCATAATAAGCTGTTTGGTAATACATGAATTATGTTGATTGACTGTTCTGTCAAAGTCACTGAACACCAATTTATTTCAGAACAAAATATAACAATCAGCATCTGTATAGTGTTATCATTTTTATTTTTTAAAGAAGTACTGCTTCTGCTGGAGCACAAGAACATTAAGAATCATTCTCAACACTCAGCCCATGAGGCCCACACTATGTTTAACATTACCAGCATACTTGTAGTGATTGCCAGCTCATTGACATGCAGACCGCTAACCGTTAACATTCAGAAAACATGCAATCACCGAGGATCTCAGAGATAAGCTGTGGAGTTTAACAGTGGCCTGAATAGTTTAGCTCAGCCCACTCAGTTCAAATTCTGCTCAAAGCACCAGAAAAGCTCGGGCCAGCCCTGACTGCTATATTAAGTCTGAATTATGAGCTTTTCACCAAATACGTGACAAACTGGACATCATTAAGTCAGACGTGTCAAAGCCAAAAAGATCTGCAGAGTATGGTCCTAAGGAGCTCTTCAGCAACACAGCAGTTTTCTCAAAGGTAACATGTCATATGTCAGATTGGCTCTGTGGAATGATGATTTGAAAGTCTTTTTTTAGTTTAAAGATAAACTATCAGTGTTTGGGAAGCCACCAAATTTCCACATTTGTTTAATTGGGTTGAATGATGGCTAGAGTAGGCAGAAGTTCTCGGTTAGGCGCGGACTGCAGTGTTGTCCAAAGTTGAGCAAACTTGAGGTTTCAGGGTGACTGTACAGGAACTTGTCTGTGTGACGTTTGTGCAAAGATGTGTTGACATCTTGAAGACTTTTGCATCGCACACCAACACACCAGGCTAAGCCAAGAGGACCTCACATACATTGCACAGAAATGGTGCAAGATCATTATCGCGTCACTTCCATCTGTTATGACTGTGTTAAAAAAAAAAACCCACAAAAATCAGACCAGCAACAAGCTATGCATTTCTTTCTACGGCATATCTAAAGCTAAAACCGTTAAACAGTGAGACCTCTCTGTGTGAATCCTGCTCACAATCATAGATGCTGCAGGCTTCTTATGACTGCAGTGAGAGAGATGCAGTCAGTTGTTGCTTAGCACATGAAACTAAACTGTGTTATTCAGGAGAAGCTGACTGAGCATGCATGATGTTTTTATGCTCCTTCCTATTTCCTATTCACAGTTCTACATATTCACAATTGAAATCTTTCCAGTAACACCAGTCTTCTGCTGTTGGCTGCTAAACAGCTCCACTGCACATTAAATGTGTTGCTTAAGGAAAACAAATGGATAAATAAAACCCACAGGATCTTATTTCCATCGCAGTAGCTTGGGATTCGTGCCAGAAGTCATGATTCAGCTCAGCTCAGTAAAGTACCTGCGCAGTCCAGCTGGCAGGTTTCAGCTTGTTGTGTGTGTGGTTTTGTTGTTTTTCTAGGATGAATACTGGAGAAGAGGCTTTCAGGAAGTAGCCTCCCCCAACATCTATAACAGCAAACTGTGGGAGACATCTGGCCACTGGCAACACTACAGCGAAAACATGTTCTCCTTCCCCGTGGAAGATGACATCTTTGCACTCAAGCCCATGAACTGCCCCGGGCACTGGTAAATGTAGAGCACTCAGAGAGTCACTATTTCAAGTGTTTCCCAAATGCTGCAAATCAAACCTATGTACGGCATTTAATGTGTGTCAGTCGTTTGATTTCCCACTCTCTGGCCGTCCCACAGTCTGATGTTCAGCCACAGGCCTCGTTCGTGGAGGGAGCTTCCTCTGAGGCTGGCAGATTTCGGGGTCCTCCACAGAAATGAGCTGTCAGGAACACTAACTGGGCTGACCAGAGTACGGCGTTTCCAGCAGGATGATGCTCACATTTTCTGCACGATGGATCAGGTGACCACATCAGTAGTTCTCAGCATTGTCTATGTTTATAGGCCTTTTGAAGATGTAAAAAACACATCTGAAAAACAAGTGCCTACTTATTATGAGTCATTTCCTAAATTGTGGATGTTTTTTTTCTTTTTCTTTTTTTTTTTTTCTTCCACAGATCGAGTCGGAGATGAAAGGCTGTCTGGACTTCCTCCGCTGTGTTTACCATGTGTTTGGATTCTCCTTCCAGCTTTACCTCTCCACTCGTCCAGAGAAGTATCTGGGCGACATCGCTGTGTGGAACCAAGCCGAGAAGGTAAATTGATGATGATGATGATGATAATAATAATAATAATAATAATAATAATAATAATAATAATAATAGAAAACTAACTACCAGCCAAATTCTGGTAAATATACAGCAGTAGATCTGACTTTGTCTTCTACGTATGGGACACTTCTTTGGTGGCATACAATATAAAATGCGGGGACTATGCCGCACCCTAGTTTTTAGCAAATAAATGCTCATGTTGACACTGGCTTGGCACTGTTGATGAAAGTGCTGGCTCCCTGCTGTGTGATCATGCAGTAGTATCAGATCTGTGAGTCATTGTGAAGTTCCTTGAATTTATGTGGGATGTGTAGTGTCAATAAAGACATTGCTCATTTGTTTGACTTGATTGCTATTATTAATTTGGTGAGTTTTATGTTGGATAAGGGCATTAGGCCGTGCAGACTGAACTGCATGTCCTGTACCTAATTGTGTCCTGCAGTATGACTTGGCCTGCTTCACAGTAACTGCTTTCCATTGTTTAGATTTAATTTCTATGTTAACCCATTCCTCGTGTGTGACAGCAACTGGAGAACAGCCTGAATGAGTTTGGGGAGCCATGGAAACTCAACCCTGGAGACGGTGCTTTTTATGGACCCAAGGTCAGATAATTTCTCGACATTTCCTACCAAAACTCAAAATCAATTTGATTCTCTGTGGCCTGGAAAAGCACTGTAATTCTTTCTGTGCTGTTGCAGATTGACATTAAGATCAAAGATGCAATTGGACGTTACCACCAGTGTGCAACCATTCAGCTGGACTTCCAGCTGCCTATCCGCTTCAACCTGACCTTTGTGGGGTGAGTCACCTAATCAAAACATTGATGCACTGCTGAGTCTGTGTGTGCTTTACTGCACCAAGGATTATATGTTAATCCCCACCCGAGAAAAACGTCGTGTGTTTAAGAGGTGAAGCATTGTGTGCAAATTTGAAGTCAATCAGCAGGTGATGGGTTGATTTTTCACCTCACCAGGAATTTCAATTTTGCCAAGCATATGAAAACAGCTTGTGCATTAATCCAGTCAGACGATTCATGTTGAGTGATTGTGGTGTTAATGATGAGACATTGTACTGTTTTTATTTTTTATCATTTAAAGCACCTTGAACTTTTTTTTTTTGGTATGAAGTGGTGCTTTACAAATCAAATTAGAATTGAATTAAAGACAAATAATACAATAATATAAAAGGCCACGAATAATTGTAGTTTACAGTCATACTGACACATTTCTCTGAGGCCCTTTTTTAATATTCTGTGTGATGCAATGTCTTGCAGGAAGGATGGGGATGACAGAGCCCGACCAGTCATCATCCATCGTGCTATCTTGGGCTCAGTGGAGAGGATGATTGCCATTCTCACAGAGAACTATGCAGGGAAATGGTGAGATGCTTTTTGGTTGCTTTTCCGTTACAAAATGTTATAAAATGAATCATAATCCACAATGCTGACATGGCCCCCTGCTTTGATCTGTCTCACATGTTCAGTGATGTTTTTCTGCAGATACAAAAGTATTTTGTTGGAATTCCAAACCATCCATTTTATTTTTAGTAACATTTTAACCACGATGTCCTCTTCCCTTTCTGGCATAATTTCAACATCCCCATACCATACAGATTTTTGTCAGGGAGAAATGTAGGTGGTGTATATCACAGCATATCACTGTGAAGATTGCTTCATTATAGTCCTGTCTGTCCTTCCACCAGGCCTCTGTGGCTCTCTCCACGCCAGGTGATGTTAGTGCCTGTCAACCCCTCCTGTGAGGATTATGCCAAGAGGGTATGCCTTCTACTTCCCCGTCTTGAACACATTTAAGTACAATCACATGAATGTAGACAATAATTATCTGTGGCGGATATTCATGAATGCTTTTTTCCACCTGTCAGGTTTGTAAGCAGTTTACAGAAGCTGGTTTCATGGCAGATGCTGACCTAGACTCTGGCTGTCTTCTAAACAAGAAAATCCGCAATGCTCAGTTGGCCCAATATAACTTCATTCTTGGTGAGAAAATTGACAGCCTTATGTACATTTGACTAACCACTGATTGAAAAGCATTTTCAGCCCATTTTGCTGCTCTCAGGGGTTCCTGCAATCACTTCGAAAGTACATTTAATTACAGCGGTTACTTCAACAACATTCAGTCTATTTAAAGAAAGCAATATTCAAGATTGCTACCTAAATTCCTGTAAGTATATTTTTTTATTATCTTGTGAGAAAAAGTGATTAGTAACCTTACAAAATATGTACACAGACATTTGAACACCTGGCAAAGTACTCAAAACCGCCTATGCGGTAGTTCTCGCTACAATGAGCATCTCCAGGACTACATTACCCCATGATCTCTCACACACACAAACACACACACACACACACACACACACACACACACACACACACACGATATCGCGGCTGGTAAAGATGTGATTTGTACTAAATGGGCTAAAACATGAGAAAACTGCTTTGTACATTTATACACCCTTTTATACCATTAGAATAATAATAAGTCTTAATTGTTTGACTATAAAGCAAATGGACCTCCAAGCTGGCTAACCACCCACAGTTGTTGGAGTCAGCAGCACAAAGCGTGGAATGTGTTAGGGTAGCTGTGTGTGTGTGTTGTGTGACTTGGCCCATGTCAAGCTGTTGTGTCTTCTCGTGTCTTGGCAGTGGTCGGAGAGAAGGAGAAGATGACTAACGGCGTCAATGTGCGCACGAGGGACAACAAAGTCCACGGAGAACTGACGCTGGCCGAAGTGCTGGCCCGCCTGACCCTGCTCAAACAATCGCGCTGTCGAAATGCAGAGGAGGAGTTCTGATCGAGAGGAAGAACAGTCCAGACTCTTGCATCTGAATACCTCAACTACAGTCAGGCGAGCAGTAAAGGGACAAATGAAGGCACATGATAAGATGGTACAGTGGAAGTGTAGTGCAAAGAGCATAAATCAGACCGAGAAACTGATATTCTGAAATGTTAAAGAATGCTTAAACGTAATGAAAAAGGCTGCAAAACAACTTTGAAATGCCCACACCATCATGTGTGAAGGATAGAAAATGATTATGTCATAAGTCTGTCTGAAGGGAAGTTACTTGATAATTTAAGGAAACAGTGTGACCGTTGTCATAATGAAGTTTGTTGTTTTAGATTTTTCACAAAGGTCTGTTTCCATGGGGAACCCCAGAAATAAATAAAAGAAATCTACTGAATGTGAGCGGTTGTTATTTTTTTCTTTCACTAAAGAAGAGATGAATGTTTTTATTTTATGTGATGATAAACATCAGTAGGATTTCCTTTTGTACAGACAAGCAGCCTTCCAGGAATTTGTCATACTTAATTAGTTTACTCATTCCAACACGGCAACGTAAAAACTGAGCAGATGTTTTTAGCCAGTAGTTTTCCGGGGAAGTTCAAAGGAATTACAGTTGTCACCAACCAGAATACAACCTTTAACTGTGGCAGTGATTGTCTTGTTCTCTTACAGCATGTAAAGACAGAAATAACTCAGACAGTGAGATGTATTCTTTCCATAGTTCCTCTGTGCATATAAGTGCTTAGAGAGAACAGTGTTCGTGTCGTCCACATCATTCACAGCCTGCAGACACCATGTTAAATGTGACATTAGTGAAAACTGTAATGAGGAGTGGACAGTTTGAAACATGTGGATCACAGGGGGCTATGGGTGGAGTGCGGGGGGCGTGACAAGATGAGGACCAGGAAGTCCTGCTGCTTGTCATGCTGCGTTCCGGCTCATGGGAAAGATGGAACACACAAACCCTTCTCCCATATCCTGTTTTCATTCAGTATAGTCCCACTAATGCAAATCAAGGGGGTTTTGGTGATGTACTCTATTTTAACAACCTCTTGAACTGTAAAATCACCACCTGCAATTATAGATAAAGATTTTACTGGAAGGCGAAGTGCTTGGATCTCATCTAAGACATATGTGAATGGCTGACACATTATGAGCAATTAGTGTCATCTGAATAGTTCTTCCACGGAATCGTCACGGCCTTAGTTGGGAGATAAAACAACCATCTCCCCTCGCCTCTGACTGGCGGAGCATCGCTGACGCCGGTTTTTCCTACACGACGTGAAGGCAGCTGTGGTTCGCTCTGCAGCAACAATGGCCACCATCTGTCAGACATGGAGACCGGACCGGGGACGGTGCTTCAAAACCTACGGAATTGTCGTGGTTTTGTTCCTGGACCTGGTCTTCCAGTGTGTTAACGGTATGTTTGCGGGGACGGAGACGGGTGTGGCCCAGCTCGGCTCTGGTTTATGTTTTGGCTCAGTTTACATTTGGGCTGTTTGTCGCCCCAGCGTTAGCTAACGAGCTAACACCAGTGAACCTCTCCAGCTGCTGGCGATGAACACAGCCAGCAGCGCGGACTGAACGGTTACGGTCGAATAAAACAGGCTTTCTGGTTAATTACATAGTATTTAATTCACAATATAAGAAAGCTAAACATTACCTAATTAGACAGTTAACGCGTCGCTGAAGTAAAGTTCCTGTTAGCTACCGTTAGCTTATGTTTTAATAAATAAACTCCTGATTTTTTAATAACTAGTCCGTGTTCAGACGTAATCTATGTTTAAACATAAAACAACATTATCGGTGTGTCTGCCTCGCAACACGCGGATGCAGCAAACGATAGTGGTCACAACCTATTACTTCCACAATGAGCCCAGCGTGTGTTGTGTCTACAGGAGGTTTTATAACCAGTCAGATCAGAGGAGTGAGTGGGGGAGTGGGACTAAGGTTGTGTCTTCTTTGTTGTCTGGTTGCCTCTCAGGGTACCTAAGCTCCCCTCATGTTGGCCAGGAGCCCCCCTACACCAGAGATGCCCAGCACGGACCTGTCATCACCAGCCCAGTGGTCCCTGCTGCAGCCTCAGGTGAACACATCAGGCACTGATCACTAATCAGACTGTGTTTGTTTCACAGTGACCACATTTACTCTAAAGGGACCCACTTTGGGATTGTTGTTGCAGCACATAACTTCAGAGAAATACAGCACTAAACACTAGTGAGAGTAATAGACAACCCAACTTTCTTGTTAATAACATGTTAATATTTTGCAGATTTGATTATTTGAATTCATACACACAAGGTCATGACCCTCAGAGCAGTTTACATGAGGGGGAAGCTACACTTTAGAAAGGGATTCTTTGTATAGAACCTGGTATTATAAACTGCAAATCTGTGCATATATATAACAGTACTCTGGTTGTGAAATCTCTGTAATTTAATACAGTAAACTTATATTGTCTATGTTATAACATACGAACAAGACCAGAGAAACAATGGGTGTTTCAGGTAGGACTGATCAACTTTCAAATGTATTTTATATTCCAGGTTTTCAATTTAAAAACATATATTTTCTTTCTTACCCTGCATAATCTTGTGTTGAGTAGGCTATTGAAGAGTTAATGACTTTTCAACAGAGCCACGGCAATTTTCTTTTGCTGGCCAGAAGGCAGCCTTAATGGAGCAATCAGGAGTGAATAGCCTTACACAAGGACTCTTTGATGGGCTTATTGTTGAGGGCAGTCACAGTGAAGTAATTTACCTCCCCCAGCCCCATTTTCCAACTTTGAGATTCAAAGGGATGTAGTCACAAGCCTGTTGCCACACTCATTAATGATCCCAGACTAATAGTCCTAAAATAAACTTGCACCAAAGCATTGTCACACTACATTGATTATTCTGGCTGGAAATGGAATAACTCCTGTAATTCTATGTCTGCTGTTTTGCAGTGTCCCCTGCGGATGAAGAGAGCTACACTTTCAAGTGTCCTAGTGGGGGTTTGTGCAGTCGCCTGCCAGCTGATTGCATTCACTGCAATTACCAGCACAACTGCACCTACAGGAAACCAGCATCCTTCAATTGTAGACCCAAAAAAGGGGTTCAATGTATAGTGAGTAGCAGTTTATCTTGTGATAGGTCTACAGTATGCTGCATAAAGGTACAGGAAGGGTGGAAGATTTATACTTAGAAGTCTACACCTGGTTTGGCTTGTTGATAACAAGGGGAATGAATGGCACATACATTCATGTTGCGCTTTGTTGTATTTGTGTCAGCTGTGAAACTGAAAGTCTGTAAATCTAAATGTTTATCTGTGTTTGTCTGATAGAATTAGTGATTTTAAGCAACTGTTGTGGTGCTTTTAATTTGGGAATAGCTGTGTAGTGATGACCTGATGTTTTTTCTGTTTGTAGGGAGAGTCAGGACAGCAGCAAACCAACTTCTCTCTGTCCATCACCTGTCAGTTCTGCTGGCAGCTGGACCCGTCCCAGTACCGCTGCTCAAACTCTACCAACTGTATGACTGTGTCCTGCCCACGCAAGCGCTACAACGCCACCTGTGATGTGTTAGACCATGTGCATTGTTTAGGTATGATAAAGGCTCTGCTGTAAAACCTGCTTGGTTTATTTACTTTCTGAGTGTGGCAACTGTGTCATAGGCAGGCACTGTATTCAGAGTTGCTTGGGGAAGGGAATGTTTTAAAGATTTTCTCATCCAGGTAAAGTTTACAAAATGACCTTTTTGCCTGAAACCAAAAAAAGTGAAATCTTAACCATTCATGGTAGGGATGCCCTGATCTATCAGCCACCAAGAAGTCGTGGATGTTATTGGACGACTTTCTGTGAAAAAATATGCGATCAAGAAATTGGGATTATCTTCCAGTCAGCAATTGCAAAAAACGATTGATGATGCTAAATGCTTTTGATAATTTAATGGTCTGCTTCCAAAGAATGAGTGAAGCGAACTAAACAGGCCATCAACGGCAGAGAGAGGTAGCGGGGAAAAACAGTGTGTAAAGCCAGAATATTTTCACATCTAGCTCAGTGAATTAACAGTTTATTTCGACCAAAATAGAGCTGGTGATTGTTGGAACAGTGGAAAGACTAACCACAACTGTTTAAGTGAGTTTTATTTAGTTTCTGTTGAGTTTGAATGAAGTGGGTTTTTTTACAATGAGTTAACAGGAATTTAATCTAGAAAAGTGAAACTCCTCACCCAACCCTACTGCTTTGCCTTGAATTCCTGAAGACATTTTTCTTCTCGCATGCCAATCAATGCCTCCACATGAACGTAGGATGAATGTAAAATACGCTAACACTTGTGGAGCTTTTCAGCGCTCCTGTTTTTAAGATAGTAAAACTATATCAAAACGTAAAAAAACAGTTGTTCTGTGCGGATACATATTTGAATACATATGTTGTTGTAGAATCATTGAAATTTTTGATGTTGTGGTATCTAAAAATAATACTGTAGAGTAACTATGGCCATTCGGTTATTAGAGAAATGTATACAACTATATTTTATTCATCACACTTTGGCAGCAGTATTTGTACATCTCAAATAAGTATTTTTATGAGTTTACTACCAGCTGACATTGTAAATTCAATTCAAAGTTGTCAGCATTATTTGATAAAAGATGCTTTTAGAAGCTTAAGAAATTAAAAGGACACTTTTAGTTAGTAGCATTAAGGACAAATCTTGTTTGATCTCATCAGGTCAGTATTACACAATCTGACACAACATTTTCACAAGAAGTCAAGTGTTGTGTTTTTTAAAATGTTTTTTATATTCGTTGAGGAAAATGTGTGTTCAGTCATGCAAATATGAGTTCCTGAAATTTAACTGTGGTTTTAGTTTTGTTCATTTGTTTGAGAAATGTGCGTCTGTCTGTATCCACTAAAAGTCTTTTTTCTTCTGTAGGTAAAAGACGTTTTCAGAAACGTCTATTTTGTAACTGGACTGGTGGATACAAATGGTCAACAGCATTAGCGCTCAGGTAAACCTGTCAGTAGTATCACAAGTGTTTTGACCAGCGTAAAATATCTTTCTGAAACAGGATGTGTGCTCTGATAGCGTCTTTGTCTTTTCTCTCATGTCTTTCTGTAGCATTACGCTCGGTGGTTTTGGGGCGGATCGGTTTTATCTGGGCCAGTGGAGAGAGGGTCTGGGCAAACTGTTTAGCTTTGGAGGCCTGGGCATTTGGACTTTGATAGATGTTCTTCTGATAGGGGTCGGTTATGTGGGACCTGCTGACGGTTCTCTCTACATCTGAAACAAAGCTCTGGAGACACGGCTGGATGGTTTGTGCCCTCTTCTGCTTTGCACCGTTTTCACTCTCAAGGATTGAAGATCTGAGATGCTGTGTCCTTAGCACGTTTGCCAACCCAAGCTCGCTGCGCAACACGTCCTCATCCCATCTGCTATCAGGCAGGAAGTGTTTTCCTCATTACGCCAACGATGACTCTACCCACACAACCATCAGATCAATCCCAGTTGCTCTGCGTCCGTCTCCTGTTAAGATTCTGCAGATGGAGCTGTGCAGGGGGATGAGGAGCCAGTAATTATGTCTGTCTGGTTGGTGTGACTTAAGTGGTGGTTAGGTTTTGTCATGCTGATATATAGATAGGTTTGGTTTCCTGGGGAGCAGTGCTTTCACATACATCCTGTCAACTTAGAGCCTTGCATCACTATTCCCTTATTGCAAGGTAAACTCAGCAGTGGGGGGTCAAATGGTAACCATGGCTACAGAGCTTTTTACGGTGACACCAAACACAATAGATGAGTGGAAAGGTAAAATTTATGTCCTGAGAAAAGTGTGACTCTACAGAAGGGAACATGTTCAGGTGAATAGTTCTTGTGGATGAATTCAACGGTTATTTTACATGTACTTTATGTTTTTCCCTACAGTGAGGCCACAACCATAAAAGTGTTGCCTTAAGGGCTAGAAAAATGACACCATGGTTTTTCAAAGGCTCCAGTCCAATGTTGGAAAATAAAAGTTCATTGATAAAGTTCACATGTTATACAAATAGATATGTAAGAGCAACTGTTTGGTCCAACAGCAACTGGAACTGGCAGAGAACCAGAAAGACATGCAGAAAGTGCAGGGGCGGGTTATAATTTCTGTCATCACTTACTGCAATATGTAGTCTTGATTTTTGGGAAACACAGATAATAATCTCTAACACGTAAATGTACAATATTGAAAAACTTTAAATGCATTGCACTAGCAAACTGCAGTTACCTGTGGTTTCCCGTGTTGGAGAGATTGGAGATATCCTGTGCATTCAGCTGGTATGGTTCCTCACCTCATTATCATTCTTCACATTGTAAAAACAAATTCTTTGTACTAACACTGTAAGATCTTTGCTTGAGACTATGTGGAACAAATGGGCTCACCTCTCACTACATGTAAATATGTTTTCTGTTTTCAGTGTCAGGTCATTATAATCTGTTGGAACACTGTAAATGACATTTTTTAAGTTATGTAAATAAAATTGTGAAATATCAAATGTGTTCATCTAATTGTACTTGCAGATTGTCAGTGGATATACAGTGGATTCATGGGTTTTGAAGGCTTAACAAGAGACTTAACACAAGTTTAACCTTAATAAGAGGTAAGTATCATCTCAATATAGGGAACTTGAGCAGGACAGACGCTTTGTCTCAAGGGGCCATGAGCTCAGCTTTCCCTTTGAATGATGTTCCCCTCAGAGCCTCTGATAGGAATTCAGAGCTCTATTATTAGCTGGTGTCATTTTCACAGATGTCTGTGCTTTTTCTCACATTAAACGCTGTGAGTGGTGCCAGAAGGCTGTGTTACCCACAGGCGTGTGACAGAAGGAAGGGGTCAGGAGGGTAAGGTACTGTAGTAGCAGAGGAACACTCCCTAAACTAGCACTGTTTCAGGGCTTTTGAGCATGCAGCAGAACTGCCAGAGACGGTGGTTAAACACGATTAACGGAGAGTAACAGAGTTGTACGGTCTTTCAGTAAATCATTTATATATTTTTATAACAGCACTATTTAATCCAACAATTCGTTTAGATATCTCTGTGCTCATGTTACATAATGTGAGGGTAAAAAAAAAGAAGGAATCACTGGGGGGAAAAAATATGATTTGCCTTCTGGTAAGTTCTTATTTTTGTGTCGACTTTTCCAATTGGCTGCTTTGCTGAAACTGTTGTAAATTTACTCCACCCAAATTCTAGTTCCTCATATGTGACGCCGCCCACTCAACAGCCACTACAGCTCCCTCCCACAGACTGATGCAAGTGTTTGTCATATGCTCTGAGTTGAGGAGGAGACTAGAAACGCTCACCTATATTCTGCAAGAAGACAGTGAGTTTCACCTTTTGGAAAACTGTAATTTACATATTGACAAAAAGCTTTATAATCTTGCATCCACAAGATACTCCCTATGATTGTCGCTACCGTCTGGCCTGGCATGACCTCACTTTGTCTGATTCATACAGTGTGATTATTTGTTGGCATGAATAGATTTCCTTGCACTGTGAACTTCTATTACCTATCAATGGGTATAACATTTAAAGCATACTGAGATGATGGATGTGTTGGTACATACATCTGTGCAAATGCATGTTAATAAAAGTAAATGATTATATGGTACGTGCATTAAAAAAACTTTGATAATATAATTATAGTAGTATAACACAAAGCTGATGCACAATGACATGACTAACTTCAGATGTAATTTGATCACTGCATCTTAGTAATTATGTCTGCGAAAAATAAAGTCTGGAGTAAATTGTTAAATTGCTGGACAAAATGAATGACTTTTTATTCATACATCAATGACTACTGCCCAATTACAAATAATGGCCAAAGCGGTATCTGGTTTTGCTATTACCTCTCTTTGTGATATTCCCATTTTCTGTGAGTATGAAACATCCTTAATGGGAATTATGTTGAACTTTGTCTTTTGAGAATAATAGTTTCATTTTGTGGTACTTATGCCAAACATTCTCTATTCACCCTGTCACTGGGAGTTGAGCCAAAATATTGTCGGTCAAACAGACAGGCAACATTTTGGCTCACGACTTGGATATCACGACTTCCTAATTTTGAATTGCTAATCAGGCAAAGAGGAGAACAAAAGTTTGATAATCGACTTGGATATCACGACTTCCTAATTTTGAATTGCTAATCAGGCAAAGAGGAGAACAAAAGTTTATTCATCCCTCTCTTATGCAATGCCACTTAGTCCCACAACAGCTCTGAATTTTGGAGCATCGGTTCTGACCCTCTGTATACAGCACTGCCAGACAGATTGTGTCCTCCCATTATGCTCACTCCTACATATACAGGAGGATATCATCATAACAAAAAGTGGATTGACCAAATATTGTAGCTACATGAATTCGAAAGTCTAACGACTATAAGCATTCAACTGTGTGCTCATTTCTCTCACACTTAGGACGGTTGCTAAGGAGCAATTGACAGACATGACAGAAGGTACAGTGCCTATAAAAAGTATTCACCACCCTTGGACTTTCTCATTTTGTTTTTTAACATGACATTGAATCACAATGGAATAATTTGTTTCTTACACTAATTTAGTTACAAATTGAAAACAAAGCTTTACAATATGATCTAAATTAAGAACAAGTATAAAACACAAAATGACTGAATGCGCAAGTGCTCACGTCCTTAAAAATCAGCACTAGTGCAGCCAATAATGGTTTTAAAGGCACATAATTAGTTGAATGCAGATCATCTGTGCGTAACTGAGAAAGGACGAGAGATTTAATGATCAGAACACCGGAATCTTTAAAGTTCAACACCTGGTTAGTCATCCTCAGGGCAAAAAGAGAAAAGAGACAAAGCTACTGAAAAGTACCAAAGTAGACAGGATACTAGAACATTTCCAAGGCTGAATACCCCACAAAAGCTGTCCTCAAAACTAACTGAAATGTGCATTAGTGAGCAGCCACCAAGACATCTTTGGACACTGAAGGGGCTACAGGGTTCTTCCAAAACTGAACTTACTGTCCACCACACATACTAAACCCTGTTTTTTCCAAATGCTGCACACAAACAGAAACACACCTACCCCCACTATGAGGCCTGGTGGTGGCAGCATCACGCCGTGGGGACACAGCAGGCCTCGGAATGTCAGCAGAGGTTAACAACAATGCAGCACAATACAGACAAATCAGAGGAAAATGCTGCAGTCTGAAAGAGAACTGTGGGAGATTGTTTATTTTCCAGCAAGACAACAACCCCAAACACAAAGCCAAAGCTGGACAGGAATGTATTGCATTCAAAACAACAATGAGGCTGTCCAATTCAGAACCCAGACCTCAATCAAGAATCTGTGGCGAGCCTTGAAAATTGCTGTTCACTTGCAGTCTCCGTGCATTATGTCATAAACTGCAAACCTGTGCAAACCTGACACAGACCTATAAACATAGACTCAAAGCTCTAATGCTTTGGAAAAGGTGCCTCTGCTACATTTTGACTGGAGGAGATGAAGACTTATGCAACCAGCTATGTTGTGTGTTATATAATTGAATTCATTCTGGATCATTTGTGGACATGTTTTCCCTTTTGATGTGTCAAAAACATCAGATTACATACACTATATTCAACATTGTAGAACTAAAACATGAAGAGCCTTAGCATTGCACGTACTGTACCAAGATACGGGAAATTTACATAAATGACACAAACGTTTTGTCAATTTTATGTTTCTCATGGAGGGTCGATATATCTTATAATCCATCAACTCTCTTATCTTCCCATCTGTGCAATCCATTTATAAAAAATAAAAAAAAATACAGCAGTGTGCCAATTCTGCTTTCCAAGTCTGGAAAGCTTCTACAGTCTTGGCACAGCAATGATATCTCACTTGAATCTCACTTGCATATTGAAATAAAAAATAAGATTGGATCATGGTTCTTTCAGACCATCATGGCCACTTCAGAAATGTGTCACAAACAAAAGAGAAAGTCAGGCCAATTGCAATTTTAGTGATTTATTTGTACAATTGGATTCGCACTGTACAAATACCCCAGCTCAGATGTAACGGAAGAACATAAGAGTATTTATTCTGCCTGACCTGATCCCACAAACCTCACTGTGAGCTTAGACTGATGATAACAAATATGCAAGAAATTAAAATAAAAGCTAAAACAAAATAAATAAAACAGCTACCTGCCGGACAAATTAACAATTACACGGCTGGAAGAGACCCCTCCCAACTAAGTGCCAAAGCGTACCGAAAATACTGAAAATAAAAAAAGACAAAATAAAAAACTAAAAAAATATCATGTCCAAGTTTAACTGTCCAACCGTTGTGGCAGTGGAGCGATTATGGCCTCAGTTTAAAATAGCATGTAAAAATGGAACTCACAGTAGACAAACACAGAAAAGGCATATGGTGATATCTCTATCAAGTCCATGTGCCTACGCCACTTACACATTTACACACCATCCACAGACAATGTTGTGAGCTTTTACACACAAGACAGAGGACACTTTTCAATTTAAAAAGAAAAAAAAAAAAATAAAGTGGAATTCCCTCTCCAACCCGCCCCATGTAGAACAAGTTTAGACAGCAATGAAGATGACATGGTCCATTTCAAAAGCAACATCAATTTACATTCACTCAAATTTCCATTAGTCAATCACTAATGTTACCATGGTAACTCAAAACATCGTATAAAAATATAACAAAAAACTGAAAACTGATGCACTCAACAAAAATATATCTACACAGTCTCAAACGAGGGTTGGGGGCTGAGCGACATGGCTGAGAATAGCTCAAATTTCCAATCTATCATTTTACTTCTGGGGGGGTATATGGAATGCACGAGGAAGCTCCACATATCAAGTCTGAGTAGCAGCAGTCTTTCCCCGCTCAGCGATATTGACACAGTGAAAGCCGCGGGTCCCGTCGGGGCCCCTCGGCAGCCTCGTGACGCCCGGCGGCAGGCCGTCTGCGTTCTGGATCTTTCTGCCCATCATGGGGCTGCCGACCGGACTGCTCTCCTGAGACGCCACCTGCTTGCGCCGCTGAACCCACGGGCTCCCTGAAGGGGTGAGGCTGCTGTCCGAGGAGTAGTCTGCCCAGCGGCGCCCGGGCTCGGGGCTCAGTCTGCCCTCTGCTAAGGGAGACTTGCTGGAGTGAGGAGATTTGCGCTGAGAACAGGGGCTGGCGCGCGGGCTGGACCAGGGACTGTTACGCGGGGACATACCAGGACTCAGGTGATTGTTCTGGAAGTTGACGCCTGCAGTGGTGGGGCTGAGCTTGTTGCAGGACTGGGACTTTCTGGCCAGCCTAGGGGACGTGGGGTTGCTCTCCGTCTCCGAGGAGCTGCAGGCCGAGTCGTCCCCGTGGTACTGAAGCTCTCGCACTCTGCTGTTGAGCGAGCGACTTTTGCGCATCCCTCCCTCCTCGCGCGGCCGCTCCTTGGGTACCTTCTTCTTGGGCGGCTTGGTGCCGATCAGGACCACTTTCAACCCCAGCGAACTGGCCCCTCCATCCTCGCTCCCCACAGCTTCGTTGGCTTTGACGGCAGCCTCCACCTCCTCAAACTCCACGATGGCACATTCCTCGGTGCCCAGCTGAGTGTAGCGGCCACTGAGCCTCTTCAGGTCGGCCGGCAGGTCCTTCCCGGGCTTCAGGACTCTGACAGAGGCGATGGCGCCGTACGTCCCGAACGCTTTCAGCAACAGCTTCATCAGCTGCTCCTGCTGAGTGGATCCCCCCTCAACGCCTCCATTATCCTTGGTGAGAGCGGCCAGCTCTGGCCACCTCTGCAAATCACTTAACAGCAGCATGCGGCTAGGCAACGACTCGCTGGCAAAGACTGGCACTGCGGATTTACGCCGCACCTTGCGCCCCTCATCGTTCAGCTCAAGGATCTTTGAGTGTCTCAGAGCGTAAGCGGTTGTCCTCCAGTCTCGAGTCAAGTGCTTCACCTGCAAAAAGACAATGTTTGTGTTACATGGGTGGGACGCTAAGTGGTTTAAGAGGGCCATCTCATACCCATTAGGTCACAAATTGGATCCCTGCAAAAGCTTCTCTTTGGGAGTTATGAAGCTTCAGTTAAAAAAAATTGGCTGAACAATAAGCCCGTCAGCGGCATCAATGAGTAGTGTGTACTGCCTTCCTTTCAGTCATACTTCCTGAATCAATATCTAGTACTGATGACATTATAACTGATGCAACGTAATCCAACATCCCGGTCTCACTGCATTACTCAATTCATCACGGTATAATTTGCTCATGTTTAAAATTGCGTCACCTCAGTCTTCCCAAGCTCATATTTGAATCCTTGTTTGTATTAAAAATGAGTGTGTGCGTGGCGGCTCAAATCTTGTGGCATAAACATAAAAATAAATTAAAAAACACAAAACAAATCTGCCTGCATCAGCCTGAAGTAACACCAGCTGTTGTGAATCAATGTGAGAATCTTTGCATCCCCAACAGCTCGTCATGATGTTGACACTAGAAAGAGCCAGTCACTGCGATTTAATTCTCAATTTCTCTGCCCGAATGTCGTTAAAAAAAAAAAAAAAAAAAAAAAAATTCAAACTGAAACCTTAGTTTAACTTAATATATTCAGTTGACATGAGCTCAGGAAAATCCATATTTTAAGAGCACTGAGCCATCAGTGGACTATTACTGCTACTATAACAGAGAATTCCAATTATGTCCTATTATGTTTCCGTACTGTACCCAAGGGCTTTGCAGCAATGGTTACCTTTTTGAATGAAGTGAGCAACTTGACGCTGACAAACCCGAGTTTGTTGCGTCTGACATGTTTGAGCAGGAAGGCATCGTGCTCCAGGTTCTCATCGGACAGGTAGTACTCGATCTGAGCGACCAGCTTCTGGATGAGCTCGGGATCCGGGGGCTGCCAGCTCTCCTCCTCCAACTCCCCTCCACTGGTCCCGGCGCCGCTGTGCGTGGGAAGACAACGTGCACCATGGTGAGCAGAGACCCTTCTCTAGTACATCACTGACACAGCAGAATGCTTCATGTCCCAAACGGTCAACATTACAACTGTTACACATTTCACTTTCATTAATACAATAAGCCAGAGGCTTACAAGTTGCTGGCAGGAATGCATCCCCATCCTGCCATTTCCCTCTATGCAATTTTCCTTGCAGCAGTTAACAAGCTGCGTCTCCAGCCATAGTCACCAGGCCCTCAGTGCCAGACCTCGACATCACAGTGTCCCACCAGTTCTGAAACTGCCAAGACCTCTCCATCTGAGAGGGCGCAGAGTCACAGGCTCTCCCTCCCACACAGAATATGGTGGCTCACCAGATCAGCTTCGCACAAATTTACAAAAACTGGTACTAACGCCGCATAGCTGAGGGCTTTTGGGCCCACTTGTGATCTCAGTCAGACACCTGCCTGAAGCGGTGGAGCAGCACGGTCAGGCAGCCCTGCAGATTGGAGTGAGGGTCTGAATGAAATTTTGTGGATGACTCATCACCTCCTCCAGCCTCCTCCCCTCCCTCTGCACACCCTCAGTCAACAGCTTTCCAGCCGGCTGACCGCGCAGCTGGCACGAGCCCACTGCTTCCCGGAGGACCGGAGATAGAGACAGCCACGAGCTGAGCTTTTAGAAGGGAACACAGGCACTGTCAGCACACACCAGCAGGAGAATGTACATGTGAGTTCAAGGAAAACAGCAAAACTGTTGGTGATACTGGAACCTTTCCCCCCCCCCCCCTTTTTTTTTTTTAAAGTCCACTTTCCAGTCACTATTAAGTAGTGCACTGCAAGTCTCTGAAGGAATGTTGCAGGGATATTAATAACAAAAAAAAAAAAAAAGGTGAAACAGACAGCTGACAACCTGGCCTCACTCCATCAGCTCCAAGCATGCTTCCTATCAGAGGTTTAGTGATCTTAAAATAAAATAATTAAAAAAACAAACGTGCCAGCAGCCTGCACCGGTGTCACAGAGCTCTTTCTGCCAGAGAGCCATTAAAAAAAAAAAAAAAAAGGTGTGACCCAACGAGCCAAGTGAAACACTTGGTATGGCCAGAGAGATTTATTTTCCCCTTTGGCCTTTCCGTCACTGACTCACTCTTTGCTCACGTAGTCCGACTAGAGAACTTATGGACCAGAGGATAAAAATAGCAGGCCATGACGCAGGGGAATTAGATTTAAGTGAAGGTGCCATCCTTTATCTCCCTCTCCCTCTCTCTCTCTCCCTCTCCCTCTCTCTCTCTCTGGTGTGTGGTTTTGCAGCACTGACGCTGCCTACAGGTGGTTAAACACTTCGCCGCCATCCCACCCAGGAGATAATAATATCCCTCAAGTGTGTCTGGGTGGCTTTGCGCTGCCGATTGTGAGCGTCCATTGTGCTCCGCGCACATTGCGATGCCGTCGGCTGTCACCGCCGTACACCTGCCCGGGGGCTTTACGGCTCCGTGTCGCACGGCATGTCTCCGTCCTATCGGTCAAACTACCGAGCGACCCAGGCTGCTGGCGGCTGACCGGCTGAAGTCCCGGGACCGGCGCAGGGATGAAACCCGACGCAGAAGCACACCGGCCGGGTGATAACCTTGACACAAAGAGGACAGCGTGTCGTTCACCCTCCAGCCCCACTGAACCCAGTCAGCCTGCCCCGGCTTCAGAGGGAATACACTTTACTCACATATATCAAAATAAAAGCCTCTCCAGGCCGGGTAAACAGTTCGTTCAACTACTGATTATATAATCGGCTTCACTTTATAGTTTCCAAACCTCGCTGTTACCAACGAGCATCACCGGCTACTAAGACGGCTGACTTGAAACTGGCCGGGAACTCAAACCTTGATTTGTCGTGTCTTCCGATTTCGTCCTCGCTACAGCTGCCTCCGAAGAAGTCGATGTTATTGGAGGACACCTCCTCGGGCTCCTCGTCCTCCGCCGCTTGGATGGCCACGGTTATCGTCACCGTGCCCATCTCCTGCGTGTGCTGATCCACGGTGATTACCTCATCGACGCCCGGCTCCGCCGACGCCTCCGGGGCGCGCTCCGCCGGGCTCGGCTCGGGGATCCCCGCGGACCCGCTCATGCTCCTCGGGCAAGTCGAGGCGCCTCCGCCCGCTGCCTCCCCTCGCTCGGTGCCTGCGGCGGCGGCGGCTGCGGCGGCGCCTCCCCGAGAGCCTCTCGTCTCGCTCGGCTCGGAGGCGCGGGCAGGACACGGGGCGCGTAAAGCTGCTCGACGCTTCCGCGGGCACCAGCGATGGCGGAGGAGGACCCAGGGGGCTCCGAAGACGCGCTCCACGGCTCGCCAGAGACCCCCGATCCAGATCCGACCCGACGGAGGGCCCTGAGGAGCGACGGGGCTTGTAGCAGCCGGCGAGACGCAGCCTGGAGCTGGTGAGACCGACGGGCTGGAGCCTCCTTGGGCTTCTACCGCTGCCGCTGCTGCCACTTCCTCATGTGTGAGGGGCTCTGTGCTTCCTCTGCTCGCTCTGCGCTTGAGACGAGCTCTGGGATTGGGCCGCGGCCGCGTCTCATTCCCAACCCACAGGCAGAGGCTGACACAAAGCCAGGAGGGAGGCAGCAGGAAGGAGAGGCAGCGCATGAAGGCGTTCACCAACGCCTGCATCTTTCTCTCTTTTTTTTTTTTTTTTCTCCCTCCCCCACGCACAGATTTTTTTATTTATTTATTTATTTTTTTTTTACACACACACGGTGTTGTCTTTTTTTTTTTTTTTTTCTTCTTCTTTTCCTGTGAAGAAACGGACGCCCCGGCGGGTACGTGGCTCTAAGTAGGGGAGCTAATTCACGTGTTCCTCCCTAATTGAGCAATTGCCGAGCCGAGGCCGACCCCTCCCATAACGCCGCTAATTGGATAATGCGCTTTCAGCGTCTGGACGCACGCACGGGGGCGAGCGGTGCAGGTGCCTGCGGGGAAGGAGGAAACGCGTGGATCAATCGGTAGATGTCCGTGTAGAAGTCAGAGCAGAGATGGGAAACTGTTAGCAGGTTGTCAAAACCCCGGCCTGGTTGTAGATCACGCCCGTGCTTCTCACTGCATTTTGGTCAGACTCGAGTAGTGATTTGCTACACAAGTCTTGTCCAAATTTAACCAGGGAAAAAAAAAAAGTGACAAAAGAGGAAGTAAAATGTTCTTCAAAATTGTATTTGTTCCACATTTTATATATTCATTAAACTGTTTTGTCATATTTTCTGTCAAGTTGATCTCCCTACATGATGGTCTAAATGCTGCTTCAAAGATACATTTTCTTTGTTTAACTGAAAAACGAAAAGAATATTTACTCCAAAAGATACAAAAAGCATCCATTAAAAAAACACTAATGTAATCCGTGTGTACCCTATAGTCCATACATCCCAGAAACAATACAGAGGACATGACCTTATAATGGTAGCCATGGTAATGAAACCTTACTAAAATAAAAGTAAACTGATCTTTTTTTTTTGTCTCTGGTATCCACTCACACCTCCAAAAGCTCAGAGAGTGAGAGGGAAGAGTTAATTCCCACAATCACTGGTTTTACTGATTATAGCACCAGAGCATATGTAGGTGCTCAGCTGAGAGCATTATTGGTACAGTCATGTGAATGTTTCTCTGTAGGTTACACTTCAAGTCCTTTTCCGTAGCTTGTGGTTGGCCTCCATCCTAATAGCTCTGTAAATCACCCACACCAATGTTGTCAGCTGTTGCCTGCCCTGCATGAAATATCTTTACTCCTCTCCACTGGCAAGCCATGCTCACAGCTGGTGGGCAGTCTGACTCACTCTCTGTGGCACATGCCATACACTGCTCCAGTTTGTGTACAATGCAACATGGGGGAGGGAGGTAATGCGCTGAGGGAGGTGGGGGGTAAGGAAGAGATTGGCTAGTTTCTTACTGAGGCTTTGTTTTCTCAGATCAAGTGAAAGAGTCTGCCAGCAGCGTCATTTCAGCTGTTTCCAGCGCGAATAAACTTGTTTCAAGAATTTTGTAGAATCACGCCTCACGCCTTATTCTGCCAAGTTTCATTATATTTACACTCATTTTTAGAAAATTCCTGAACCAACAGAATTAAGATGAAGAATGTTGTTCAAACTGTGAGACGAACTGTCCGGGAACTGGAAGTGATGTCAGGATGGCACTGTGTAAAAACCTGTAAGTGGCATCGCTGGCCACATGGTTGTCCCCATTTGACATAGATGGTAGTCCTCTTTCACCCATCTGTCCACAATGTGTACAATCAAAATCCACAATAATGTACAAAATATGTGTATCGAAAGATTTGTTATTTTGTTGACAAAATAACAGTCTCCTTTCAGTTAAATACAATACAAGCCTTAAAAAAAAAAAAAAGTTGAATCAACACCTCTCTGACGTATTCTTAATAAAGAAGAGATGTATTACAGAGCTGTTTTGGAAGAAACTACATTTCTCTAGGTATACTAACAATTTGGAAACTCAGTGTATATGATCTCTTACAGTACCATTGCAAAATCTTTCCTTGGGCGTTTTCTTCTAATTCTCACCGCAACACATCTTATTCATTTTTCATAATTACTATTTTCCCACTTCTGGCTCCTATTGCATCACCATCACCTCAGACAGAATCTCTCTTTCTCGTTTTGCCTTTCTCATGTCCCTTATATTCTTTTCAGGATCTTTTTCTTCTTATGGTGCCAGAAAGGCTCAGGCTGCCGACCCTTAAATGAGACATTGATTTAAACAAAGCTTGAATTCTCTTAATTTATGAGACTGTGATGACTCTCGTGATCCGACACAACACTCATAACCAGTCAGATGAACTGAAGCCTCTCAGATTAGTCTCATTGGCTTTGACTGAGTAAGTCTGACAATCTTTATAAAACTTGTATCTGCCATTACCTCACATAATGTGTGCAGTTGATCTCTAAGGACTCTTATTTGTGGAATACAAATACAATCACGTCAAATTACAATATATTATCTACTGGTAGTACAAAAAGTAAATTAATTCAATGCTGAGACTGCAACATCAATCCCTGATCATCCCTATTCGGTCTGTTGGTTGGCCACTTTATTCGGTGCACCTCTTTGGATTGCTTACCATTTATTGTCCCCAGAGGATGAATCCTAATGACTTTGGTGATCCTCTGACTTTTCTTCTAGTGCCACCATGCGGATGACATTTGTGTTTTTGACTTCAATGTCTCGACAACTATTTGATGCTTTGTCATGAAATTTGGTTAAAATGTTAATTTGACCAAACACCTGCAAAATGAGTGACATTCAAATCAGCCTCAGCTGTACTTTGTGTTTAGTGCTAATTAGCAAATGTTGGCATGCTAAGTTGCGAAATGAGATTGTGAACATGGTAAACTCCAATCAGAGCGGTGCCTCACAGAGCCATTACACTCTACATCTGTCACTGCAAAAAGCACTACTTTAATGTGATCTGTAATTATGTGACATCTATATGATGGATAAACAGCACATCCAGTTCCCTTTGAGGTAGTAATTTTTGATGTAAGAACTCCATTTTTAAAACCTGCCATGCCACTTGCGTAGTTGCAGTAAATGTTGTTGTAAGCAGGAGGTGCAGCACTTAACGATGGGGGAATTATCTGACATGAGGCCCGCAGAGTGAAGTTTCTACAGCTACTTTAACAAAGATTTTTTGGATATTTTAGGTCACTGAAAACAATAGATTTTTTTCTCAGAGGCCCTCTACACTTTGTCTTTGCAAAGCTTGATGTAATTGAAAGGGTGTGACACGGCAGATGGACTTGGCAACCAGTCTGTTTCCCCCTTTCTGTCTGTTTCTCACTTCAGTGTTTGATTAATACTGCAAGACATGAGGGATGGTTTAAACCCTGTAAAGGAAATGTTTGCAAGCCCCATCACAGCAAATAGATGGAACCCATTTAATCTCAAGATAGATCTTGCATTAAATCAGTCCAAATAAAAAAACAGATGTATAGATGTGCTTCTGATATTATTTTTTTCTGTAAGCTTATCACACATCCCTTATGGACACTGACCTGATTATTAAACCAAACATGTAAACTGTGGGTTACTGGGGACAACGTGAGCACTGCAATAACACTATAACCTGAACTTGTTATTCTTCGCAGGTGAACATACTGAATGTCACACATAACCCAGTGCTGCAACCACCCTGGTTTCTACAAGTGAAAGTCACTCTTATACACAGGATGTAGCATAAATAATGAACTGAAGCTTGAATTCATTAACCCAGAACTATCAAGAAACCCATTTTTCCCTCTGACTGTGAACGCCATTAATCTTCTCACAAAAATGTTTGATGAATGGATTGACTGACAGCCTATCTCTCTCTCTCTCTTTCTCACACACACAATCACTGCAAGACAGTAGAAAGCAGCAGATCTACGTACATCACCTATAACCTTTTTTTTTTTTTTAACGTGAGAATATGTTTACAAATAATGTCCCTGTTTCTACAGCTACATGTCCTCTGTCAGTAAATGCAGTGGTCATGCTGTGCTGCCGCCAACAAATCAGCACTGCTGGTCCAATTATACCGTGTTTATTTTTGCATAAAAAAAGAAACCAATGTGGATGTTTTTCTAACACCCAACAGTATATATCACTTTGTTGTGCTGTATATCGGACTCAGGCTGAATGTGTAAAGTCCAGTTTTAGGAACAAATTACATGGATCAAATTTTCACTCCTGCATGTGTCCATCTCCCTGCTGACAGATCCTTGATACCACTGTGTCCAACTTAAAAAAAAAAAAATGTGTTAAATGTCACATTCTTAAAGGGTCTTTCTAAGATCAAATAATGAAGAAATACACACCATAGATTAGGGCACGGACACATGAGATAGAGATAGAAGGTGACAAATATGGGAAAAACACCTTTTATTGGCTCTGTGTCTGTCTTTCTTCTGGGAATCATGTATGGTAGATCTACTAATGTGGGAAGCTGTATAACTAGCAAAGCTACATAAGATCTATCTATACACAACTGGAATTTACTTTGTACTTTTTCAATATGGCCTGTCATACAAACTGTTGATGATCATCTCCCATAGAATGTGTCAGCCTGCAGCTTCATGAATAGATTGTGACAGGCAGTGTGTGGGATGTCCCTTTCATGAAGCTGGACTTGTGTTCTCTGAGCAACCGCTTATTACTGCCAGAGTAAAAAAAAAAAAAAACACAGCACAATCTACAGTATTTTATCACACTTGGTGTTCTGTGGTGTTACTGACTGAGATTAATTGGGTAGTCACCTGGGTATTATTGTACACAGAGCAAAGAAAGAGCACCAAAATAACTAAAATGTAATGTATCCATGACATGACAAAGAATTCATACATTTTAATTTACAGCAACATAACAAAGCCTATATTAACATCTTTGAAATCGTGGACATTGTGACTTGTCGAACACAGGTGTAATTCATGAATGATCACAATGTCATGAACCTAATTGGTGTGCCTTTGTGGCAACGACAAGTCGAAACATTCGGCAGGAGGAAGGTCTATTTCTTTTGATGCCAGGTCATTAGATGTGCACATTTAATTCAATACACATATGCATGGTGCACAATTTAGAATAATGCACAACCTAGTGAAGGTATAAGCATATTCTGAAAAGTGCTGGTCTTTAATCTGACATCTGTAAAGCCGACCTGTAGATTAACCAGTCAAAAGATGCTCAGTCGGGTTAGATTTTGAGATACAGTGAACAGGAGGCTAATGAGAGGGATGAATTAGCATAGAATAAGATCCAAGATATCTGAAAAATGCAAGTGACTCACTGCCATGACTTACTGACACACCTAACTGGAACAGAGCCATGATTAGTGTTATTTGTTGCACCTGTGCTTTTTCCTCCATTTGTTCCTCCTCGAGAAAGGTCTGTTTTCAATGTTCTTGTGGTCATTATCATGGCAATCTCTTTCCTGAGCACCTCATCCATTTTGTCTGGAGCACAAAATAAGAGCGGAATACAAGTCAAAAAGAAACGTTCACAGGTGCAGATAATGACTTGCTTTTTGAAATGTTTTGCTTTAATTATGTTTAGAATTATGATGGAACAAAGTGCATGCAATACTATTATTCCATCATGCAGCTTACATCAGTGTTTTGTGGCCTTACCTACTTTTGGCCTTTTCCTATTAAGAGGTTTTGTCGTTAACATACTGACTTCACCACGATTAGGTTTTTCTGAGTGTAATGTTTGACTGAATAGTTGCATAAAACACCAATATTCTGCTCATATACACTGTAGGCCTATATAATTTCCTTCAAACTGTGATATGATGTCTTTACTTCATCTGTGTTGCTGGAAAAAGCTGACCATGTGGTCTGTGTCTATGTGACTGACCATAGCAGAGGCTACTACTGTTTACATAGGCTACTGTGTGTACAGACCATTTGTTTTTCTGCTGCATTTACTCTGCAGTAGGTGTATTCTGGGGAGGCATGTGGGATTGGCTGATATTTAACCTTCTAACCTGTTTAACTGAGATTGACCTTCAGAGTGATGTAAAATGAAAACAAAACTTAAGGCTTAATAAACATGGCCAGCATAACCTGACATGGGGCCCTGGTGTTGATATGAGCTGCGGGCCCCCACTGACCCCTGTTCTGCCCAGTCTCTGTACAGTACGAAGTCCGTACAGCAGACTGCATATGGCAGCTTAGAGACCCAGAAACCGACCAATGCTCCTATCCAAGAACACTACCTGGCCTCACTGCTGTACATATATGGTCACATGTTGTGGAAATATGATCAAAGACCAATTCATTCAGATTATGCTCTGTGTAAACAAAATATAAACTGAAATAATACAGGCCTTTAAATCTAGACAGTGACACAGGTCGCTTCTACAAGGCAAAGCAACAATATCAGGCCATAACAACTCTGGACTAATTAAATTGCAAACCAAAGCCCAACTTTAGCTGAAGAAACAATTGTAAGACTTGTTTCCCTACGGGCTCTTTTTTCAGTCACACCGGAAATGAGTGTAACCGGGCAACGCCGGCGTTGCCGTGGCAACAGTGCCCGTCTCCGAGGAAGTTTGTACCGCCTGAAGTAAAGATGAGTACCGGTTTTAAAACAACCAATATAAACTATAGAAATAGCTTATTGTAACAAATTAGTTCGCGTATTTCTTGTTTCTTTCCATGTTCATGAAGTTAGTTCCGCTTCTGAAGTCGAGCTTTTAACTTAACAAACATTAGTCAGCTAAATGGAGCCGGAGCGGACTGAGGACAAAACGATGCGATCCCGGAAACACAACCCCAGTGTCAACGACAGATGGGTGTTTCTCACCCCCATGGTAAATACCACCTTTTAATATACTTTTACCGCTACTTCACAGTGTAATGTTAACTATTAAAAGTTTAAGCGTCAAGCTCAGTAAGGAAAATGAGCTGTTGTCGTAGACTAGCTTTATGTTAATTCTTGAATAACGGGGTCTATGCTTTATTTAATGCAACACAGTTGATGTATTAGTAAAATATATTTGCAGGTCAACAGCTGCAAGCTGCACCTTACCACTGTCAAATCCCCAGTGCCGGAGAGAGTCCAGAGAGGGGTGAGTAATGAGGATACACTGAATGACAAGCTATGTGGTTAGTTGTCCAAATAGATTCACAATTTATCATGTTTACCGTTTAACAGACTGACTTTCAAGATCTTGTAAAAGAAAAAAACATGAATACCGCCCAAACAATGAATCATTCTAACCCAGGTAAGGTCGACCCAGTCCACTTATTCACACAGTCACTCACCCAACAATCATCCCAAGTGCATTTTGTGTGACTCAGCATTGTATTGTATAGTCACGAGGTATGTAAATAATCTTTGCATTCCATGTTTCACTGTACCATACCCTCTGTAGAAAGGAGGTGGCACGCATGCAGCAAGAGAGAACTTGTGCAGACACTTCCCGTGCCATCATTTGCCGGTGACTCCACAGATGCCTCTGCACGTAATCCAGTACCACTAGCTCAGAGTGGTTTGGATGCTGTTTCACGTGCTGCACAAGAAGCCAGAGACAAATCTAGGAGACCAACTCACAGTGCAGTGGCCACTTACTACCGTAATGTCTTAAACCTGCCCAAGCCAGCAGGTAAATATGGCAATATCACATGGCAAACATTATGAAATTGGGGAACTAGTTTTATTGCTGAGTTTGTTTCATACAAATGTTTAACCCTGATTTTTAATGATATAGATATATTAATTATATTTTGTGTTACACTGAACTTGGTTTGTAATGTCCATGTCAGGTGGTTCTGGTGGATATAAGTACAACGGAGTCCCTGGTTTTCCCTTCACTCCATTGGATTGTGACAGTTTTGCATCCAGTTTTCAACGAATCGACTTGGACAGGTACCGCCGGTCTTTCTTTAATTTTTGAACAGATTACAATTTTATCTGTGTAAATAACATTTGGAAACTGGACACATTTGACATGTCATGTGTCACAGCAGTTTAATGTATCTTTACTCGCAGTGTATTTCATATTCTTGTGTTGTCCCTATGCCATAAAGTTTTGTTGGTTCAATGAACTCAGTCTGGCTGTCACAGTATTTCCAGTAGAAACAGTAAGACTTTTACTTAAAATGGCAGGCGCCTCAGATTGCCACCAGGGAGCAGCAAAGTCGCATAAAATACCTACCCTTTGTCTCAAGGATAAGTGTTAGCTGAGAAAGAATTGCTTCGCTGGTGTCGGATCAAAATAAAGTCAATCAATATGTATAAGTGAAATACAGAATCATTAATGTGCACCCGTAGATTGCATGGCTTGAATGTTCTTTTAATTTTCCAGGCGCTGTCTGGAGGAATGCCCCCATCTGGGCATTATGGGTGAACTTCAGCTTCTCAACCTCCAGCACAATCTAATCACAGTGATCCAGCATCTGTCACATCTACAAAGGCTTGTTTTCCTGAACTTGTATGACAACAACATTTCTGAAATGACTGGGATTGAATCTCTAAGGTCTCTGAGGATCCTCATGCTGGGGAAAAACAGGTCAGTTGTCATCAGTCGGTTTCACAAGCAAAAAAATGCAAGACAATGTCAGATTTGTTTGAATTGTCTCTATGACACTGATTGTATTGTGCAGTTCATATTTGTGGTAGCAAAGCAAAAGTTGCAGAGTAGGTGATAGTGTATAGACATCAAATGGCCTATTGTTATTTAGTGTAACATATTGAAATCTCTAGGTTAATGTGAAATGCAGCATTTCATAAAATGTACAAGTGGTCAGCTACATCCTGATGTAGTGTGAATGTTGCCTGTAGCTCATTCAAGACAACCTGTTGTAATTAATTTGAAAACCATTAATTTTGGTGTTAGTTATTTTTGTTTCAAAAGGTCAGCAGGAGGAAGAAGTCACAAATCATAGTGAATGACATCAGAATCTTACAGACAAACTGCCATTTGTTTCACTTTCTGTTAGACATGATATTTGTCTCTTTAGACCTACTTCCAGGGCTACATGGCCTTGAATACCACGAATTTAGGTTTACATTGGTATTTTTCAAGAGACTACAGTCTTTCATCCTTGTGCGTAACTTGACCTAAACCCATATGGACAGCTCTGAACAATAAGTCACTGTACATTACTGTATGTGCCGTTTCCTTTGGGAATCTAACCTTTTGATTGTTATAATTATTTCCATGATATGAAGACTCATAGCTGTCTGCACCTGGTACATCTAAGAATGGGCAAAAATGTGTTATTGATTGTTGATTTTGTGTCACTTCTCAGGATCCATAAGATATGCTCCCTGGAAAGCCTGTCAAAACTGAATATCCTTGATTTGCATGACAATCAGGTACTGTTCCTTCACTATCTTCCAAACTACAGCATATGTGTGTTTAATCTTGTTCATTTAGTCGCCCATACTGTAACTGGAGCTCACGATTTTCAGCTGCAAAGTTCAGCAGAAGTGGATTATCTTGTCCACCTCACCCAGACTGTGGCTAACTAGTAGTTTGCTATGTGAGATGCAGCTCTCTCAATCCTAGAGCCAAACAGACATGACAGCAGGAGGCCAGGCATGAGACTTTGTGTGCTCATGCTCATTCTAAACTTCTTCATCTTAGTCCGCTGGCCCTTAAAATGATGTCTATTTAGGGTGGACAACATAGCCAAATTGTCCATTTGTCACTGTCTGACATATTTTATTAGTGCCGCTCTACTTTGTGGATTGAGTGTAAACCTAAACAGTATTGGGAACAATTAGGCCATGTCTAGGGTTCTCTCTGTTTGATATTGAAATCTGATGGGTGTTACCTCAGTTTTTAGGGACTTGACTTCAGCATTTGTTTTAGTTCCCAGCACTGTTATAGAACAAAGGATTGAAAACCATCAGAACCCACAAGCTCTTGTCAAGGGTCTACTCCCACATCCATTTCCTCAGTGACCCTAGCATAATTTATTCAACAGGCACAACTGTTCCTATGTTTTCAGCATTTGGAATGGTTATGAGCAGATTATGCCGTTCTTCAGTTCATTTCAGTCTAAATCTATTATTGGGGGCAGTTTGTTCGGCCTCCACAACAATGTGTGGCTCACTGATAGTTAAAAGCCTGAGAAATCAAATGATGTAAGTAACACAGATGAGGAGTTTAGCAGCTCCTGGAAAAGGAAGATAGACTAGAACGGCTTCCCTTGGTCAAATTAGTGTCTTGCCAACATGCCGCCTACGCCCCTCCTCAGAGAGCTGCTCCAGAGCCCTGGCAAGACTCCTTCCCTCTCTGGTGTTGGCTGCTCTTTGCATGAGCAGGCGTCCCAATTACTATTCAATGACTGCAACAGTGTTATGTTATTTTTCCATGCTTTGTTGCCTCAAGCTCTGTCCGCTAACTGTCTCCTAACTACATCGCTATAGCTAATTTGAACATTTCTAATAATGTGACAATTGGATGAGTGACTTCAGAAAGAATGAATAAATAGAATATTCTGTTCTGTCCTTGTTGGTAATGAGAGCACAATGCATTCAAAGGTAGCCATTTGTTGGCAGCCGCCTATTTAGGAGCAGATGATGAATCTATTATTCCAACCAGGACAGGTTGCCTTTCACTCACCGACTTCAAAACCTCCTGTTTTGTGCACTTAAATAACTGTTCAATCACCTTTATTCAACATTTTCCAAACTCACCAGGGACCTGACCACCCAAATGTAATGTGAATTGCTGCACAATGATAATACAAGATGCTGAAGTGAGTGAAGTCCGTGAGGTAATTCTCGGGTCAATTAATTAAAATAATGTTGAAGTGATTGTTATTCTACCCAGCCAGGTTGTTGTTTAGTCACTATTGACTATAAAACACCAGCTGATTGTTCTCTTTCCTTTGGTGTGCAGGCTTTAACCACAAGCAGTACATCACTGTCATCCTTTCTTCCTCCCATCCTGTAGCAGGGAGGCTCACATCACTCCCAACCTATCTTTTTACCCATTTCTTTCTGTAACAGGATGTTGTTTCATTTCCAGTTTGCTGGAACTATTCAAGGGGAGATATTCTCTTTGGGAGTGTGCATCCAACCCACACTTGGCCTCAGTGACCAAGTGTTGGGGTTACAATGTGACCTGACATTGTTGGATAACCAATCATTAGTTGGCGGTGATGTTTTTCAACAGTTTCACTTGAATACACTCAGAAGACAGCGGAGAATGCCCTACAGGCTCTGTAAAAGAAGAAAAAGTATAACGGAGGTTTGTTAAGTTCATGTTCAAGATAGAAATAATATCCTTCCCACAAAATCAAGAAGATGATTTTGATAAAGTTTGACAAACTCTGTCATGTGTGGTAGGCATAGTACATTGGGTTAAGGTGAAGCTGGGACAGAAACTCACTACAAGGACGCTCCTCCTCTTTGACAACACAAGGCCATTATATGAAATGTTTAAGATGTGATTGCCTTATTGTTTACTTGGAACATGCCAAGAGCCGACGTTACTATCTCCTCTTCTTGGCATGTCCCTGTTAACTCTCTAGACAAGAACAGGCCTCTGTCCTGCCCGTGATGCAATAATTTTGTGTATTGTAATCACTACAGAAATCTTCTACACTCACACTTATTCACCATGTTAGAACCATATTAACATTCTGTATGCCTGACCTACACCATTGGAAAGCACCTAATTCATGGTGGGTAACACAAGATCCTCAAATATTTACAAATGAGGCTATCCAAAATCTGCTTCAGTGTGTGTAGATATACTGTGTTTATGTGTTGACAGAGGTCTGATATACCGACGCCTCTCTTGCTTAGGTCAGAGATCCCCAAGTCTGGACCTGAGATAATGTTAACCGTGTGAGTGTTTTTGTCCTGTTGGGGCAAGGAGTGTTTTTTCTCACTTTAATGTATTCAGGGAAGGTTTACTGAGCATACGGCTGTTTCCTATCCACTGACTGCTTTACATTCATGCATTTTCCATCTTGAAATTTGAACCAGAAACCTGTCAGAAGCTTGCCTCTCCAACCTCTCAGGTATCATTGTTCTGTGTGTGTTGACAAAGTATTCATGCCAGCTGTGACACAGCAATACAACTGTTGTAAAGGCCTTTGAATGCCGCGTGATGATCTCACTCTGTTGCATCCTTTACAAGACGAGACCGGTTAACAGTGGTGTTTGGGGTGGACTGCACGCACTTTGTTTTAACTATGCTGCCACCTGTATATGCATACCCAATGTCAGTACACTTTTAAAAACCTGTAGCAAAGAAAACAGTCTACCCTCCCTGGTTATTGATTCTGAACAACATTTATTAATTTAATGAACATTGCCTCTATCGCCAATATTCAGAAAACCACTACTACTATTGTACTTTTGTTTCTACTGTAATGAGTTCCTATGAGAACTCTTTAAAACAAGCAATAAGTCAAAGGCAATTAATATAAAACTGTGCAGCCAGAGTGCTGACCAGCACCAGAAGGAAAACACATATTACTCCTCATGTTACAGTGGTTCCCTGTAGGTTTGTGTATTGATTTTAAAATCTTGTTAGTTTTTAGACGTATGAACCTGTGAGATCTCTTAGACCATCTGGGAATGCTGTACTAACTAGTCCAAAACCCAGAAAATTTTGAAGAGCCTGACTTCCAAAATAATTATCTTTTTGGAACAGAGGAACTGAGGAAAATTAATTTCAAAACCCATGTTGCTTCTTATCTTTATTTTATCTATATTTCAATATTTAACTCAACTCCAATTGAGCTATTTAACATTTGAACTTCAGTGATCCTTGGGTATTACATTTGAACCCCTGCTGCCGTTTTCACTTTATCCTCACATGTGCATCATTCTCAGGGTAACAGCCACCGGGAGTTCTTCTGAAGTATTTTAAGTGTCATTATGACAGGGCCCCCTAAGTATTCTCTCTCAGAGAGACGAGGGGAGAGAGCTGGATATCATTTCACTTCAACTACTTGTTTGTTGTTATGATTTGGGGGTTCAAATAGGAGTCACTGCTTGATGTTACTGACTGCATATCAGTCATTCCAGATGTTCACAAGTGTCAAAGATTGTTGCTGTGAAATGGTTCACTCTGAGGTGCATGAGAGGAGTGGAAATGTAATTTCTTTTTTGTCATTTAGCAGAAGCCTCAGGCATTGCAAAGAAAATGGAGCACACTGCTTTTTGTCTTTCTTGCACTCCAAACTCATTTAGCTGTGTGCAGGCTAAAACCGTCTGATGATATTTAAATACATGATTTGAATGCGAGAATGAGCACTGGATGTATAATTCATGTTATGCTCTGCTAGACTTGCCGCTCTCTTTGTCTCTCTATACGTACAATATAATTATCTAGATTGCTGTTTTTACATAATTTTCTTAACAATTTCTCTTTCACTGTGCTTTCATCTAGATCTGCAGAATAGAAAACATGTCTCACCAGAGCGAGCTGCAAGTCTTGAACCTGGCAGGAAACAGCATCTCCAGAGTGGAAAACCTGCAGGGCCTGGACTGTTTGACTGAACTCAACCTACGACACAACTGCATCACTGTTGTGGTGAGGGGCCTCTTTCCCAATTAGCGACAGCTTAAAGCATTTTATTCACTGCATGCTCACTATTCTACTTCATATAAAGGAACCGGCACCAACACAATCTCATTCTCAACAAAGATTGAAGTTTCTGCCCTTTCCCTTTGTGGGGCTTCTATGTTGGAGCACGAGTTAGAAATATTATAGAAATGGGTTACAAGATATCCCAGGAAGTTGTAGTAGTAGTAGTAAGATTGTTGCATGACACAGTAGATGCAGACTTGAGAACTACCTGCCGATTTAACTGTTTTTCACCCCGACGTCTGACGATGTGCATTGAGGCAGCTATGCTGTGTCTAATTCTTATACTGATGCATCATAAAGTGCAGCTGACTTGTAGTTTGTAAGAGCTATGGACGGTGCTCAGCCCAGGTGAGCTGGTGAAGTTCCTGCAGCTGCCAATGATAAATTCACAGTATTTCCTTACTGCATTTTGATGAACAAATAAACACAAACATGCACCCTGACAACTGTTCCTTTGGAAAATGTTCCTCATAGGACAAAAGGGCTTGTAGCGTGCTTTATCTTTCATCTTCATGTCATTCCTCATGACCTGGTGCTTTGGATGGTTACTGTTTCCTCTGTTACATCATCACATTGAGCAGTTTTTACTGTCACAAAATAACAAACACAGAAATTGCATCAATAGAATCTTTGTAAGAAAGTCTATGGTGAAATGTATCTCAATGGTGTTACCTAGGGATACGTAGCTCATTACCCACAACCTCCCACCGACTTTCTGGCGCAGTGAAAGAGAAACTAGATATTCTAAACACGGAAATTCACTCCCCTTGGTTTCTATAGTTTTAATCTGATAAACAGAAGAGCTCATGCCAAAACAGGCCCCTTCATTTGTATGCAAATCCCCTAAACCCGTTTCTGCTATTTGGGGTAGAAAATACGGAATCCAACATTGTGTTGTATGAAACCACTTCCCGTCACTCACCCTGTCCTGTGCCTGCAAGTTCTGATCAAGAACAACTTCCAGTCCTAATTATCGGATGTAATGTTTTATTTGATACACACGATAGGAAAAATGCTACCCCTCAGCAGATTCTCCAGCCTCTGTCATTAGTGGTGGTTGCTGCCAAGTGCTTGTGTCAAGTAAATAACCATCCTCCAGGTGTCCAGGTTTTCCCTTTCATTCAAGGCAGATGAAAAGTGGAATTTTGGAATAGAAAAAAAAAATTGCTGTGAGTGACTTATAATGAGGCTAAAACTTGCTTATTTGTTAGGCTCAGTCATTCAAACACATTATATAAGCATTATGTTACATATGCATTATTGTAAAGTTAATATTTAGGGCAACATGTAGGCTTATGCTTTGACACATCAAGACAATTAATATGTAGGTCTTCCTGTAATGCATCAACACATGTATTTTTGGTAACCTATTTGATTTGATCTGTTTTGTTCCAGTGAATTCAAATGTAGTTCAAATTGTTTTTCATACTCTCAAAATGTTGTAATCCACCTTTTTAAACCATAGTTGTAACCACAAATTTCCATTTAAATCCATTAGATCTTCATATAAATGACAGTCTGTTACACTCTAATGCTTACATCAAAACAACTGTTGACACACTGGTGATTTAACATGTGATCATTTCATAAAACCTCTGCTGTTTACACTTGCTCTCAGGTGGGTCTTTTCATAGAGAGATCCTGTGGAAGTCAGTAAGTGATGCATTTTACATTTTTGGCAGCAAGAACAGTGATTTGTTTGGAAACGCTGGGTAGTCAGCATGAGCACTGATAAAACAGAAAGCAAAAAGGCATCACCCAGGGGCAGCCTGGCTTTATGGATTAGCAAGACTTTGCTTTCCCAATGTTCTTATCTTCTTGTGGGGCCAGTAGTGAGTCAAGCATCACTTAAATTGAGAATTTATAAAATGTCTGATGCTGTTTGGTAGCTCTGCTGTAGATTAGTCAGATCTTGTCTTTGTGTGTGTGAGAGACGGGGTCATAAATTCATCACATCTCCTGATTCATAATTCCCCCTCTGCTAACATTACGTAGGTCTGTTCTACCTTTTATTTACTTTTGAAATGAGCAATTATGGGGATTTAATGAATCTAATGCAGCCTTTAAGCGCTGTGGAAAATGTTAAAACTAAACAATGAATTATCCAAGACAGGGTCAATATATGAGAAATAATAATTTTTTTTTGTAATGCCCAAGTCCTCAGAATGTGAAGTTTAAGGGCAAAGAGCATGTAAAAGCGAAGCCAACTAACTATTGATTGATAAGTAACCTCTGTAAAGTGCAGTGGAAAAAAAACAACATTGAGCACTTAACACCAAAGTGTAGTCTCAAGTGTTGTAGTGTGTAGGTGTAGGTGTATAATGCACAGCCTCTGCAATTCTATAGCACAATACCCGAGGCCAGATGTGTGTCAGCCAATCTCACACCTCAAGTCCGTGCTATTCAAAGAGCAGCCACAAAACCCAACAGTGATTAAAACCCCCTCGGCATCCACACGCACCTGTGTGTTTGTTGGGGCAGCTTTCACGCTCTTTTGTGCTGTGTTTTTTGCATGCGACAGAGACAGCGGCGATGAGAGGTAGCTCTGTGTTTGTGGACTAATGCCTCTGTCAAGGCTCAGTATGAGTGTGAAAAATGAAGACACGCAAACTGTCAGTGAGGGAGAGGGTGGAGCCGCAATAAAGAGGTGAAGGCACGGGCACACATTCACATAAATACACACCCGCAGGCATGTCGGCAAACACACACACACACACACAGCAACACAGCTGTACCCGACCTCACATCAGATCCTGTCAGCCCATTGGTTCAGATCAATTGGGTTTTTTTGAAAAAGAGACCACATTGGTGGGCGATTGTTATGCGCCACATCAGCTCAGTGATGACATCATTCTGTCTGAGAGGCTGCTATATTTAGCCTCAGACGGCGTGCAGTGGCTGCCGCTTCACCAGCATCCATACAGGGACTGGCGCAGACAGAGACTCAGGGAGTGTGGTGGAGGGTCAGATGAAGCTAGCACTGGATAGCATGACTTGCAGTTTTTTAACAGAAAGAGCAGAACTTGTCCGTGTACAGCTGAGCTGCACAGTGAAGCCTTACACTGCCAATAAATAAATAAAACTTTAAACATTCAAATAATGTATTTATTCACTAAGTTATCTATGCTGTTGTCATTAGAATCATAATTTGTCCCACCATACAGAAATTACCGTCAAAGGGATTTTGTTTTACCACCAGGTTGCTTTTAACCTACGTTTGGTGCAGAGAAAAATGTCTTGGTTGCTTTGGCTTGCTAGATGTTTAACTTCCTTCCTTTGTCACTCACACACCTTGTCTCACCACCATTTTGTGCCGGACTAAACTTAATTCATAAGGTGTGAGTGAGCACTCTTTGAATTGTGGAATCTCACCATGGTAGTTTGTCACTGGTCTGACTGCGCTGGCATGTGTAGTAACTTTTTACTTTGTTGGTGGTTATTTCTGTGAGTTTTGATGTGTCTGTTCTTAAGGGCCTCACTCCTTATTTGACCTTATTTGACATGCTTACAGAATGTGTTAAACTGAGCTACACTAGACAACCACACACTAGACACATGGAAAATAGTCGTCCCAGAGATATTCTTTGGGAAAGAGACAACCAACTCTTAAGAAAGTTAACTGATAAATCATTATTAGTCTACACGATGTCTGCAGATGGGAAAGTGAGAACGTTTGCTCTAAGTTTACTGCGGTAACACCGAAATGGATGAGTAACTGTGTACTATATTTATATGTTTGTGTGGACGGGGGTTGTAGGACTCTTCTAAATGATGACACTGTGCTGCAGTGCTGTGCTGTTCTCTGCAGAGGAGCATCATAGCCTCAATGCTAGGCTGATCTCTCATTTGAATGAGGACTGGCAACAGTTCTGGAGGAGGCTGCGAGGCGGTGGCTGCAATACGGGCGGACGCTGACGCAGCTCATTCAGACTGCTGCTGGGAGTGTCCTCTTTGCTTCCAGCATGTGCAAACACCGGCCATCCTCTCTCACTCGCACACACACACACACACACACGCACAGACATTGACACTACTGACTGTGATTTCCTCCCACACTGCCATCTGATTAGCTTAAGTCGTTTGTAGTTGTGACTTTGCCCACGCTGTCCATCCTCCTCAGCTTGACAGCCGGCCAGCTGCTGCTCTTTACCCCACCCCCCTCACTAAATTCTGCATAGATTGTGATGCTTGCTTGAGGAAGAAACGACCTCCATCCCAGTCAGTTTCCATTGAATCTACCCCAGCTATTGTTCCTGTGTGACGAGGTACAGTAGCTAGCTGCTCAGTGTGTTTGTGTGTGGGTGTGTGTGTGTGTGACTGGATGTGATGTGTTCCAGTGAGCATTTCGAGTTAGCCTGCTGCAGCGGGGGATCTCTGCATTAGCGCAGCACACTCCGCTCTCTCCCCTCCCCCTTTCCTCCTCATGCTCTCTCTCTCTCTCTCTCTCTCTCTCTCTCTCTCTCTCTCCCTCCTGCCCCTCCTCTCCATGTGCAGACAAGTCAGCGTGTGTGTGTGTGTGTGTGTGCGCGTGTATGTGTGTGTGTGCATGCGCAGGGTGGATGGGGATGCTGTATGCTGGAGTGAGAGAGCTGCAAGGTGACTGAGGGAATGGAGAAGGATACAGTGCACTGACGACAGTGACGATGCAGTGCCCTCTTACCGAGCACCTTCTCTTCACATCCACATCCCTCCATCTCTCTATCTTCCCGCTCCCTCTTTCTCTTTCTCTTTCTAGACTGAGGTGGACCGCCTGCCCTGCTTGCAGCGCCTCTTTCTCAGCTGCAACAACATCACCAGGTAAGAGCTCGTACCGCTTAACTCCCTCCTCCCCGCAGGGAGGGGACAGGGATAGTGACCGGACAGTTCCACCTCCGGTCCCTTGGCTCTTGGCAGGGCCCAGCCAACAAGCTGCAGGCAGAATGCACACAAACATGCACAGCCACGAACACACAGGTTTGCTGTGGTGGGCAGTTTCCGTAACCTAGAAAACAGCAACCTGGATGTATTGTTTATTGTTAGTAATTAGTATGCTGTTACCTAAGAAATGGGTGTGCCAATACTTGAAAGTTATTCAGAACACATAGAGGAAGGCTGAGAGAGAGTAGCTCACTTCCATTAATGACAGATTTGAAGGTTAAGTGATTTAAGCATTGCTAGGCAAGTGTGTGTAGGATAAATGAGAGGTGTGTTTTGTTGCTTAGTGCAAATGTCAACCTGCTTTACACACTTTTCTCAATATCTGTAGTAGTTTTTTGTCTTTGCTTCTCTCTCTTTTAGCCCAGAAACCCAGATGTCATAGCGTTAAGTAGTCAAAGCAGCACAGCCTTCTCACTGAAGAAGGCTACTTTAAAATGTGCTTTGTGTTTGCCTGGAGGAGGGGCCTGTGTGGGATTCAGGGTGAGATGGTGTTCAATTAGCCTCCTTTACTATAGTCACCTTGTGCTGGGATGGATCTGACCTGACGTCTCAAGCCAGCCCGCTACTCTACTGTCTCTATGATTCAGTATCTGACACTGTTACAGAGAGTAACATTCTAAATACAGTGTGGTTATTCAACTCATTTCCATAAATTGTATGTATATGTGTGTGTATGTGTGTGTATTTATATATATATATATATATATATATATATATATATACACATATATAAATATACACACACATATATATTTATTACTACTATTATGACTTTTTTGGGAACGGCAGTTTAATTAAAACTACTCCTCTGAATGGATACTCACCATAGCAGTGTAGAAACCTGGTGTGTATACCTATTTTGAAACTGTTCAGTGCTGATAGGAGAACAGCTCTGTTGCTAGGTAGAGGGACAGCACACACTCGTCTATGTGGTGCAGTGATTTTGCCCAGTAGAGGATGTTGGAGCAAAAAAGTCCCTCATTAATCTTTGCAATTATTATTTTACTTATTGTAATATTTAATTTTTGAATCAACCTGCCTATCAAATTAGACACCTTATCAAACCGGAGCAAGGCACAACTAATAATGAGAAGTCAGTAAAGAAAAAGGTGCAGGGATTTTAGTGCTAGATGAATTTGGAAATTACACAGTTTTCAACCACACCCCAGTCTGCACACACAACACACAAATACTTTGGATATTCTTTTCTTATGGGGCATTTGATAGCATCCAGGGACAGGTTCATGTAGATGCTTCCTTACTGCGACTATTATTGAGCGGTTTTATCATAGTAACAATACTCAAGAGGGCATTGGTCATTGTAATTATGTATGCAACAATTATGCAAAATGCATGAGATGCAGCACCACTGGGAACTCTCAAGTAGACACACAGTCATAATCACTGAAAAACGCCCTCTTCATTATTGTCTCTATTATAAGTAATTATATGAAATTACACAAAGTATTGTAGAAGTATGGTAATAAATAACCAATAAAAATACCCTAGGTTACTGGTGACTGCATGTATTATACTGATGATAGTCTCACCTATTGTATGGCACGGTGCAGCGCAGCAGGTTCAGAAGTAGTTTCAGGCAAATGAATCATCAAGGTTATTATCACAAATTAGCAATAATAGAATCTCCACTGTCTTACATAGCATGACTGTGCTTTGTCATGTCTCCCTTTGCCACAGGGTGATATCAACAGTGTAGCAGGTTTTTCTCTCTTCTTTGCCCCCTGAGTAATATCAGGCTGCCAGTGTGCCCTCTAAATATTCAGTTGTTCTTATGTCTTGGCTCCATTCTGTCAATACAAGCCTAGATTAAAGAGTTCAAGACTTGAAACATAGATGGGGGGAAGTTGTCTTGACTTACCCGCTGGATGACACAGGCTTCCCAATACTTACTTAGGTCATTATGCCTCTGTATCATTTTAAAGCATTCAGTGTACCTTGTTTTTGTACTGACAACGTGCGTGTTTGTGTAGCTTCAACCTTTGATCTCATTCAGAATGTTCTTCCTTTTGTGTCTAGTTTTGATCAGCTAGCCTGCCTTGGAGAGTCGCGCTCCCTTTCTGAGCTCACCCTGGATGGGAATCCTGTAGCCCTGGAGACATGGTACAAGCAGGCCGTCCTGCGCTGTGTGCTTCATCTGAGACAGCTGGACATGAAGCGCATCACAGTAAGTTTCACACTGTTTAACTGTGTCTGTGTGTGTTTACGAGGGGAAAAACTGGCCACTAGCCAAATGCTGCTAATTATAGCAGTGGCCGTTCTTTATTTCTACACATTTAGGACAGCAAATCACATAACCACAGTGGGAGAACATCATATGACAGTTTTTATAAAGCTATATTGCCATGATAAACAGCAAAGATGACGACTCATGTAAAGTAATGACAAACCTAAAGCCATGTCACAACTCATGACTGTGCTGTACATGTTGCATGTCATATTTTCAACAGACATTCATGATGAGCTATTGCCCCAATCCTTTATGTCACTGTCTAAGCATATGTTCCTGACGGTACTGTACATGTTGATTCTTGACCGTGACTTGACATAAAATTGATTAATGATAAACTTTATGATTTCACAGTTCAAACAAACTTACGATGAACCCACATAGGCAGTCTCCCATTCCCTTTCTATGGGGTATCTCCAAGCTCCTTTACATCTTGACTCTGGGATACTCGTATGTCTTTGTTCTTTGACATTGATGCAGCATTCACCATGTTCTTGGTTGTGTATTAGAGGCAAAAACGCATCAGTGACTAAACTATGACTATAAGCTAAGCATTAATAATACACATATTGTATTTCCAGTCTAACAAAACAACGGTTATTCTCAAGCATAAATATGAAGTCACTGTGTTTATATAGCATGCCAGCAAAGTGCTACAGTGAAATATCAGCTTTCTTTTAGAAGCTGTCAAGCAGTGAACACCCAGGTCTGAGCTTGTACTTTAAAGGAATCTCTAAGTACCACACACCTTGCCCTCAGAACATACTGCTGATACTTAAAAAAAAAAAAACATGTAACTCCAATTTCAACAATTTTCATGTTTTTACTTGAATTTTGAGGTACATGTGGTCCTTAACAGGTTTGACAAGTTTCATGCTCTCCTGGACCCATTAAACCCCTCCTACAAACTACTGTGTGTAGCTTTCAACCAAAAACAGGAACAGCATTTTATTTCCAGAAAGTTCACTTTTGGGAGATGGCAGAATTTTGATTTGACAACAACGTCATCCTAAGCCTGGAGTTTACATCTTTTCAAACGGTGTCATGTTATTGCTGGGGGCAAATTTCGCAGTAGCCACTGAACATTTAGATTTTCCCCTCCAACTGATTTGGAAAAACTTGCCCCCAGTGCACTATGCTGTCAGTAGAAGTCAGAATATCTGAGATCAAATCTATGCCTGACTGCTGACAGATTGGCCATTATTTATGAATGAAATGAGAGTTAATACTGCAAATGAAGAGATACAGTACTGCTGTTCTTCTTTGGGCTAAATTAAAATATGCTGGTTCTCTGTTTCCTGTTGGGATATATGTGCCAGAACTGTTTGGATTATTTCAAAGGCTAAATAAAGCCAGTTCCAACAACATTCATACAGTAGACTAGAGCTTACTCAGACTAAAGATATTATCAGCTGTTTTATAGTCATAATTTATTGACTAATAAAACATAATCCCACTCCCATATTTACCTGCAAATACACTTAATATGGCAATTAGAGCTTTAACAAAGCTTTAACAAAGATAACCATTATATTTGTGGGAATATTTTGAGGAAATACCTTTTTTTATTAAACTGAAAATATTATAGTTGGTGGAAACTTTAACAGTCAAATATCTACCCAATAGACTATGTGGAACCTGCCCAAACAATGCCCAAAGACATTGCTGAAAAACAGCACCCATTGCAATCAATAAGATATTGATCAATTTCACAGAACAGCATTATGCACTTTGGCCATTTTTCCCATTAGAAGCTGTTCTTCTCACGATTGAGTTTAAAGTAGCGACATACAGGCCTGGCATCTTAATCTGTCTCCACCAGCTGACATCAGTGCCTCGACTCCGGTGAGGCTAGCATTTTGCCTCTATTGATCAGAATGAAGCGTCGTCCCTGCTAGCTCGTCACAGACAGCTGAATATCCCCCAGCTCTCAGCTGGCACACTCAGATTGTGTTGGCAGCATTGCATTCTGGGAGTTTTGGCTTTCCCCAACAGCTGGGCTCAGTTGATCCGAGACTGAAAATCAGACAGATAATCCTGTGATGCAGCCGGCTGGTGTGAGAATCTCTCCCATCCTCCACAGTGGTCCAGTTCTGGTGTACAGAACAGTCTAACTGGCGGTGTCTTTTGTGGTTCCCCTTTCTCTTGAATAATTCAGAACTCATGAATGGAGCGACACTCTGATTGCACAAGCTCTCTTTTTCAGGACGAGGATCGGCGCATGGCTGGTGTACAGGCTCGAAAAGAGGAGGAGAAGAAGAGGGAGAGTCACAAGCAGACCATTCATAAGGTACAGCTTTTAATTTGCTTCTGTTGTCTTTGTCTGCCTATATTTAGAGGCCTCGTGTAGATTAACAAGTGTCCTCTGAACCCACTAGTGACCTTTTTCATACATTGGGTGTTGTATGGTTAGTTATACTTGGTAGGAAGAAGATAATTAGTTGCGAACAGAATGGAGCTACATACTGTAGCATTCTAAAACTACCACGTACTGTGTTATTAAAGAGATGTGATTAACAGTGTTTTACCCATCGGCTGAATGTTATACTGTATATACTGTAGTTTGAATCCAATGCATTTTACAGTGTTGACCAGCATCAGGACATTATAATTATGGGATCCAGATTAAAGAAAAGGTTAAGTGTATATTTGGACAATAACTGACATCTTTGCCATTTTTTTTTTTTTTTTTTTGATCAGCTTACCCATCAAAACATATTTCATAAGAAAGCTCTAAAATATAAGGGTTATGCTCATATGCTGCAAGGTTTCTCCAACATTATTTCCCTATTCTTTTGTTTGTCCAATGTATGTGTCTTGTGATGGTTAACGCTGTGTCTTAGTGGAATTTGAAATACAGTTTTTTGATGCTTACACAGACTTTCAACTTTTCAAATGTCAGTACTACAACACACAAGTGCCCTTTGGGAACTTTGTCAGTGTCCACTGTATGTACCACTACTGTATCTGTAAATTGGTCTATAAATTAGACCTGATTTTTTTAATATACTCTGGCACAGGCATCTGTTTTTGCAGTAAATGTTTGTGTGTATTTGAAAGTATGTATTGATGTGCTCCTGCTGTATCTGCGCTGCAGTGGTTACTCTTGCTGAGAGATGGTCTCTGTGAGGAAGACATTGTCTCTCAGTAACCCAACTCCTGCTAATCCCTGGCATTGAGAAAATGTTATATTGAATGCTGTAGCCGGGAGTTCTTAAGGGCGAAGGATTCACTATGAATTGATACTGACTCACCCCTGCATCTGGGAGTGGCACATTCCATAACTGAGCGTACCGAAACTACAGCTTGGCCTGAACAACTGAAAAACAGCAGAGGAGGAGAAATCTTCTCTCTTGCATGGTAGGGATGTCACTTCTACTGCTGTAACAGCCAAGAAAATGCTGCAGTAACAGAAGCAAATAAAGTGGACCGACACATACATATACAATTTCAGGTCTAACTTTAGTGAGGCGTGATGTCTGCCAGTAAAGCCTCAGTAAGGCCAGTAAACAGTTTTCATGCTCTCCTCAACACCATATCTTAGAAACGAGCAAGGCAGGAGGTATAAGCTTCCCCGTGATTATTGAGGAGATAGACCGAGAGGTTCCATTAGCTTATACCAAGCCCCCTGTGTGCTTCTCAAGAGAATTGTCACTTGAAACCTTCTCTGTCCTCCGTGTGTGTGTGTGTGTGTGTGTGTGTGTGTGTGTGTGTGTGTGTTTGTGTGTGTGTGTGTGTTGTGTTCATCAAGGAGAAGCGGCGTCTGGCAATCCGTAATGCAGCGCAGCAGTGGGAGGGCGTCAGGGCCTGCCTGGAGCTGCCACCAACAAATGGTGCTAAAGAAGAAGTTAGTCCAGATAACAGCCCCGCCCACAGCCTGGCCCAGACCAATGGCCTCGCACAGGAGCCTTCTCCAGATGAACCAAGGTACCCACCACATTGGCAGAACATTAAGTCACTTTTTAAGTCACATTTCTGTAAGTAAAAGAGTAATCACAGAATCTGCACCCGCAGTATTCTGACGACACCTCTGCAGATTCTAAACACATTAACTTTTGTTCTCTCTGCTCCACATTGAACTTTGCATTTTAGTGTCCGTGTGTCCTACATTTTATGTTGGTAGACTTTTCCAACAAATGTTCACACTTTGTGTTGAACTATTGTTGACTAAATAAAATCTAAATTCAAAGGTTCTACGAAAATCTGCTAAATATTTCTATTATCCTGCTTGATGTACTGTTAGGCTGTTTTAATGTATTCTGTGTGCTTATTTTTGCTCAAAAACTCTCTTTGTTATCTTAAATTAATATTGGGTTCCTGTTTGGTCCAAAGCAAATTCTGGTTCCAGTAGTGTAACTGTGGTTGGTGTGGTTTAGATCTGCATAGTTTATACACTGTGGGTCAATTATGGAAACACAGAGTCCATTCAGGCACTTGTAGGGCTCAGCTAACTTAGTGTAGAATTACTGGTCTATTGGTCTTTTTATATGCTATGCACTGCAATGTCTGTCCGTCTGTCTGTCAGTTGCTCGGTCCACTGCTTTGGTCCAGACTAATATCTAATAACTATTGGATGGACTGCTATGACGTTTTGTACAGACATTCATGGTCCCCAGAGGATGAATCCTAATGACTTTGGTGATCCCAAATATCTGAAAAACTAATGACATTCCCACCATCCTCAGCTGTACTTTGTGTTTAGCGCCTATGTTGGCATGTGAATATGGGATGGTGTACATGGTAAACATTATACCTGCTTAACGTCAGCATTTAGCAGTTAGAATTTTGTTAACTGATTGCGCAAATTCAAATATTATTGTATTTGCTCATTTTCATTGTTTAAGCCCTACTGTTTGTTAGTTATTGTCAGATGTTAATGTTGTTCAGTTAGTAAGGGTTTTATTAAGGTTGTAGTTGACTGTTTTAATGACCCATGATAAACTAAATGTTGTTTGAGACTTCAACCTGGAGGGAATAAAATTGTAGAGCAGTCAGTAAATATTTGTAATATTATCCGATATTTTACAGATCTGTTTGACAGATATAAATACTGTTAACATAGTGTGTGTATACAGTAAGTCAACATTGCTAACACTATGACATTCTAATTATTTAGATTTGGTTAGGCTGTACATAATGTAGCTCTGATCTGAACCTGAAAATATAAGAAATTAAAGTATCTTATGTTGCTTTTAGATTCCAGGAGGTTTGATTTGATATACAGTATTCATGAGTCTCCTCTTCTAACTGTTGGAGGGGAAATCTGGCCTGGGGCCTTGGTTGGTACTGATGTTAAGCATGGAATATCTGTTGAAGATAAACTTATAACCCCCTCAGAAAATGCTATCTGAATGGACACACAAGAGCCAATGAGAGACAAATCAGCGAGGTAGAAGAAGGGAATTCATCTTTAAAATGACAACCATAAAGAGACACCAAGATAGTAGAGCCAAGTTTGTGCATTTTTCCTTGCATGGTAAGTTTAATAAATGCGGGTCGTATATGATGCAGTTATCTCTTATACTGTAATGTATGTTTGTAATTAGTAAGCAGAGAGTTTGTAAAATTTATACTTATGTTTGTGAGTCAACTGATTTCAAAATTGGTTTGGAAGCCCCTCTAATCTGAACCTGGCTTTACAGGGTTGCTTCTCCTTCATCTGATAGGGTTCTGAAAATAATTTTCTTTTTTTTCATCAGACGGGTAAGCCCAGGTTCAGGACCAGAGCGACCGTCAGGGGGAACAGAAAACCGACTCCGCACCAACAGCCGTCCAAACAGCCCACGAGATCCCAAGTAAGACATACATGCACGTGTGTATACACCCAGCCTGCCATATACGTTTACATAAAGTTCAAAATAAGCATTCGCCCTCTTAATTTCCACCACCTCAAAAAATGGCTCTTTAAGTTATCTGTGTCGACCAGTAACTTTGTGAGACACAAACTGATTTACAGATTAGGAGGAGATTAAAAAGTTCTTTAAGATTCCATGATGATTTAGAGACTGACAGAGTAAAGGATCAGTTCACGCAAATTGCAAAAACATCTTCCCTCTTAGTATCTAGCCAATGCAGATAGTTCTGGTTTCATTTGCCAAGATTTTGAGATATCTACTGTTGTGACACCTCTATTGTGTCATGTGTTACATGAAGTTACATTGAAAAAAGGGTGTACACCCAAACATACAGACAGACACTCAAAGATACAGCACATACACACAAAGAACATGTTGAGAGATCATCCTGGTTACAGATTTGATCCCTGCAGCAGCTGGTGCATCAAACCCATCTTGAAATATCCCTGAGCAACAAAGGTGACCCCTCTACTCGCCCTGGGGGTGTGGGCCTTGGCTGCTCCAGAGCTCTGTGGGTTTTCTGGTAAAATCAGTACATTTTCTTCTTCCACTGTTTATATTAAATTGTTGGACATGCTCTAAATCAACAGACGTGTGCAGTGTCTAATGTGAACATAGGGCTCTGATATACTCTCCTACATAGATTGTGGTCCAAGTCTGGATGAATTATGAGGGGGAGGCTGAGATGAAAGTGGGGGCTGTGTCAAAGACTATTATTACATGTTTCAGAGACGGCTTTTCCTTCCTGCTGCAGGATATGAAAATGGCCCTGAAGCGCAATCCCTCAATGGCAATGGCTTTCCTTTACAGGATCTATTATAACTTCAGTCATGTGGTTTAACAGATCATGGTGACGAACAGGACTCACGCGATTCAATGTACCGCACCCTTATGAGTTGGGAGTTGTATTACTTTTGCTTGTATTGAATGACAAAATAACAGGGGCCTTTACAAAGCCTGGCACCACCAGGAACTTGAAAAAGAAGCAAGATCCATGACTGAAAGGTCAAAGGGTATATCTTTAGTAGATGGGAAATGTAAAGGTTGTTTCGAGTGTGGGATGGAAGGGTTATAATGCCTACACAGTGTAGCCCAGATTACCTCAAATAGCTGCAAAAGTACTAGATACTGAAGAAAATTATACAAATGATGGATGAACTTTTCTCTGTTTTTTTAGGCCTGTGAATCAACACTGTTGCCTCACTAGTGCATGACATTACACATCAGATCCTTGGGGGTGTGAATTCCCAGGAAATACTAACAACAGGAGGAGGTTTATTTTTTTGCACCATGAAGAGAGAGTGCATGGTTTGTTACAGGTCATCCATAATCCCGCTACTCCAGAATCTCAACAGATTCTTGGTTTCTCATTTAGGTCAGTGGCTGGACCTGGCACATCCGCAAATTTGGATCTGCTCAGTGGCAGCCTGGGGAGCAGGGCCACCACTTTGGTGCATGTGTTTCATCCTGAGTAATAAACTGAGGACTACATTCTATTTCTTTATCATCTCAATTAGAGACAACGTGAGAGTAAAACACATCTTTAAATTGATTCAGTTTAGAAAAGTCAGAACAATGTATATGAATATTGGAGAAAAAGGTGTTGAGTTCAGTTTGTAAGAACTTTGATATAAACTGCATATATGCTGCCAATTACATTTGACATGCAGTGACGTTGTTCTTAAGATGGGATCTGTTTCTGATGGTAATCTTATCTTTCATTCATTTTTGTCTTTGCAACTGTCTTCATTGTTGAAATCTGAAAATGATGCCTTTAAACATGCCCAGTGTTCAGAGACAGAAAAAGTAAGATGCAAATACGGCATTAAAACAATTTATTTCCACACATTTTTCAAATTAATTCAAGTTGATAAAAAACTGTTAAATCTAAAGATAAACTACTCCACTGCCTTAGAACATGATTAAATGTGATGGAAAAGATGAACATTTTGTCATCTCTGGTTTGCATTAGCTGCCCCAGTTTGGTGACAAATTAGAATGAAGTTGAAGTGAATGTTGACAGCACATTTAGCATGATAGTGTCAATGTGTTCCTGCAATAAGCCATGGGACAATACTGCCAAAGTGTGACTGTGATGCAGGCCCAAGTTTATTTCAATGTGAACAATTTGAGATTCATTTGACCTCATTTCCCCTGAGAGATGGGAGTGTTGGGGTGCATGACAGTGGAAGAGTTATTACGCAGAAATCCAATAGTGGGGTTGGTCACCAGTGGGTTGGAAAGGCTTTTGTGGTCGTCATACATTCATTTCATTAAGAGTTGTGCTGATAACCTGAACAGGTGGTCTTTCAGGCTCATAGATCAATGAGTTATCTTCGCAGTGGTGCGAAAGAAATGTAGAGGGCTCATCGACTGAAACCTAAAATCCCAAACCACCACATACTGTAAAAACACACTTTACAGTAACAGTCTGCAGTACTCAGCCCCCAATAAGCCTACCACCTGCACTGCCCCAGTAACTGCCACTTGAACCATTTGTTTTCACTTTTAACAGAGTGAAATGATGAAATGCCAGAGAGCTCAGAGAGTAATGTTTCATACCCGTCACTACGATACAGTATTTAGTCAATTGGAGACGTGCATGTTACAAGCCATGTCTTTGGGGGGATTAGGTTTTTGAGAGATGACAGATGTCATCTCCTGTAGGATTAAGTGGGATAGCCTTAATTTAATTAGATTCAGAGTCTAATAGGCCAAAGCAGGATCCATGTAATTGTACAGATTCTTCAATCAGTCTTCCCCGCCTTGCTCCCTTCTTCTTGTCTGTGTTAGGGGCTGGGTTCACGTCAAAAGGGGATTGAAGACCACCTCGCAGCCTTTCATCTGTGATTATGGAGGACAATATGTGGTACTGTGTGTGTGTGAGTGGCACACTTCCAGTGCACAGAAGTAACTCTCATTCTTTACGTGACTTATCTAGATGTTACGCTCCATCTCCTGCACTGCTCTCCAACTCTTCCTGATTTACTGCCTTTGCCAATCCTACATATCGGAGGCGTGGCATATCCTGACGATTAAACTCCCTTTCAGGGTCTGGCGTCGTCCCATCTATTGCAGGCCAAGACCCACGTTTCTGTCCATGCTTGCAACAGGACACTTTAAAATGTTTTCACTACTAGGTCTGGTTTGAATACTTACAAGTATTAAACCTGATTAGTCAGAGCCCTTTCTGTTTCACTTCTCATTTCATTATCTGGAAGAGTACTCTCATCTTTTAACATCTTATACCTGCTTTTGTAGTAGCAATCATCCACTATTTTGAGGCCTTTTCACATCTGTCAATGCCAATATAAGTTCTAGGAGTTAGTTGACCTTGTATGTTGTTTAAGGCGTCCTGGCAACAGTTTTACAGACCTGTGTTTTGTAATCATGGTCTTTGAAGAAAAACGCTTTCTGTGCTCTCAGGGGATTTTTCAGGTGGAGTTGGCGGTTGGCCACTGGGAAAAACTGACAGCAAGGGTGACTCTGCCACACCATATCCTCTTCTCTTATTATATTCATAGCATCCCTCTATGTTCTACCATGACCATCCCTTAACATTTGATTAATAATGGCTTTCATACAGGATAGAGGATCACCTTAGGTATCATGTAAAAGTAATGTGTCTGTATACAAATATGATGATTGAGTGGGATATTCCCTGTCAGTCACTGGTTTATTGGGAGAGGTTTAAGCTGTATTACATGATTAATCCAGTTGTTGTGTTTACTGGCAAGTGTAATTTGTGGCTTTTGTGTTAGGCTGTAACCCAGAGGGTATTTAAAACTGAACTTACCAAAACTGACTGACCTCCAAGGCAATTTAAAGCCTCAAACAAGACTTAGAGCTTCGTCATGGTATACTTATATGGATAGACACATGCAAGCGCACCACACACACACAAAAAACATTCCCCAAGGCCTAAAAGCCATGGTCTGAACTGGTCCTGCACTTTGCAGTCTCCTAAGGCAACTGACCATTCACCTGTCATTTACACAAGAATGAATCAGCTAGTGACTCGAGGCCAAAGTACCGCACACCGAGAACCTGATGTCAATGTCGTGTCACATTCTTCCTCCAGCAGCTTACACATATGATGTGGGCTGGTGATAGTAAATCAAATATCTTAAGGTTTTGAACTTTATTTTTGAAGACTTCACCTTGGCTTTTTTTATATATACGAGAGAATACTTACAATCTTACCCTGTAAACATCAGTATGTGCAGAAGTGGTTTTTGTTAACACTGAAGAGTAGATGTCTGTCTCCATCACTCCTCTCCTCTCTTGTCTCTCTGATGTTTTTCCTTTACCTGGACCTCCTTATTTATTTGGTCAAGACATTTTGAAGCTGGCCTTTAATAATCCAGTGTAATTATCTGTCTGATTCTCCAAATCTTTGATCCCCTGTTTGCTGCTCATTTAGGAGAGGAAAGTGTTCCTTGTCACTGGCACATAGAGGAGTCACCTCTGGGGGATCAGTCTTACTGTCCCTGTAACAAAGGTGGCTTTTTCAAAGAAGCTTCAGTTACAGTACAGCTTCATTTTGTTTCCCTCTGTATGTACCCCTCTGTCTTCAGTATGTCTGCTGTCCTTTTCCGTCCTTTTCTTTTTTCTGTCCCTGACTCTCACTCACTTACTAAAAATTGGTCTCAACAAGAATCTTGGATTAGAGTTCTGTAATCAAAGGATTAGTCCTCTTACCACTATGGCTTTCTGTTGCGACGAGATTGGGAGGGTGTGAAATATGAATAGGGGTGATTTAGTTTGTTGGCGGTCTGAACCCAGAATGATCAGTGTTGAGTAGCGTGCAGCCAGTAGCCATCTGATGCCCTGCTGAAAAGTCCCCTGAGTGTCAGCAGACCCAGAGGGCTGAGCACATGGGCTCAGACAGGGAGATTATGTCTCCTTGAGACTCGCCCAGATTCTCCACTCTCACGACTCCCTTATCAGGGAAGGGCACTTCAACTGTCGTGTAGGAGAATAGAAAGCAATTAGGCAAGACAAATAGGACATTGGATAGACCACTGCGTGTTCTGTAACGATGTTGCTTTTTCCTTCTGTTAGCACAATGCTTTCTTTTTCAAACAAATGTAAGCAAAGCCCTTTTGGCCCACAGATATTCTTCAAGTTTCACATGGCAACAAATTCTGTGCATTCAGCTTATCAAGACTGATTTACAAAGAGATTTTTGTCTGTGTGTGTGTGTGTGTGTGTGTGTGTACGTACTTTGCAGGCTTGTGGAGGCAGGGAGCAGCAGTGTTCAGAGCTTGTCCCTCTCTGACAGTCACCTGGCGGAGCTGGATGGAGACACCCTGCGTTTATTCGGAATCGGAGCCCTGGAGGCCCTGGAGAGGGGCTGGGGAGTTCAGACTGCTGGTGCTGTCACTGTAATAACCTTCCGTTACATCAACTTTGACGCCGTTGTACCAATACTGCCGCGAATAAGGGTCAAGTTCCCCAATCTATCGGTGAGGGCACTAGCCACATACCATAATGAGCCATGGGATGATAGGAAGAAGAGAAAAAGTCAATGTCAACATACATGTTTCATTTTACCTTCGGATGTGGTTGTGCTAAATGTTGAATGTCATTTAACACCAAATGACACAAGGGAACATTGGGCTTTTGTTTTGGGAAAAAATAATGGAAATGTACAGCCATTGTCAAGATGTCACCACGGTGTCAATGTGCCGGACATTTGCCATACACTTATTGGGGACGAAAGAGAATGTTTTTGCCAACTGGCGAACACTTGGGGCCATCGAGGGTATTTTATAGTCTAGGCTTGTCCCGGAGCCTATCCACTCTGTGTGTGAAAAATGTGGGGTTCCTTGTACACATTTATAATGAAATATGGACAAAATACATAGAGAAATACATATTTTAAAACAGGGAAAGCTGGCGGCCTGTGTGCAGGCTTTTGGTGGTCTTAACATGGAGCCAGGGCCACCAAATTCATGTCAGTTCTTCTCTACAAGCTGGACTTTGAGTTGGAAACAGTTCCAACTTTCTTGCTGTATTAAAAACCCATACAGTTACAGTGGAGTGACACTAATGGCAAAATTGACAATTGGGAATACCTGGGGACCTTTTGACCTTTGGGCAGGAATTTGGGGGTCTTAACATGCAGGCAGGACCACCAAATTTCAGTTGCAACTTTCTAGCTGCATTAAAACCCACAAAATTACAGTGGAGTTACTTGAAAATAAGGGTTCATTTCCCATTGTTTTGACATTAGGCACACTTTTGAGTGGGCTGGTTGGAGATTACATTTTTTCAAATGAGAATATATTTACAACACTCACACTCAGGCTATTCTAATTCTCCACAGTGGGTGTCATACTTGTCATACCTCTACCTATACCTAGTATTTTCACATTTAGCACACTTTTGAATGGGATGATCGGAGATGCCAATTGTACAGACCACCGTGTCAAAACTGTTCCCATTCGTTACTGCCAAAATATAAGGAAAATTACACTAATATTTTGGCATTTACTGCCGTGTCAAAACTGTTCCTATTTGTCAGTGAATATATATATCTTTTCCCTGAAAGCCAAATGGGCGAGTATGCTGAGAGTCAGTCCAAATTTGAGGATTTTGGAGGTGTTGGCTGTTGGATACCTGCCCTCTCACAGCCAATAATAGTCCTTGTTTGTCATCACCATTTGCCTTTATCCATTGAAACAATATAATGGATAAAGGCAACCATCTAGTAGGATTAGAGCACCACCATGTACAGTTTATTTTCCAACCTAATCCAACATCATCTGACCTCAGCAGATGATTACACGTGCTGGATATCCAGTTGTGGTAATTCTGAGCCTCCTGCACAAAAACATAAATTTCTCCTCAGTAAATATTTGTGGCACAACTACTCCCAACCTAATTTATCATCATTACAAGGTGCTGTGGTAAAGAGAGCACTAAAAAAGATGACTCTTTTCTTTCGCTTTTCACTTCAAAGTGAATAAAAATAGTTACTGTAGCGGCCATTGGTCATGATGAGGACTAAATCTACGGCCTACAATATCTGATACAAACATTTATTTTACTTCAACCCCACCGGCCTCAGGTGTTCCTGGGCATTGATGCACACAAAGATAGAGGGCTACTCAGGAAAGATGTATGTTAGCAGGGTACTCTTCTGTCCTCCACACAGAAACAAAGAGAAATGCAGAGAAAGACATTTACTTTGACTTAAACCTAAAACTTTAGTTTGGTTAAATTTTTACTGGTCAGCCCTTCATTGTTAGTTAATTTTGTCGGACTGTCACACAGTCAACAAATAATATTTTTTATATCAAATATTACGAATGGAAAAAATTTGTAACATACAGTATAATTAGGTGGACATTTTTATCCAAACCACCTTACAGTTTCTTGAAAGCATATATGTTTTAGATACAACTCCTAACCCTGTCAATCTTAGTTTCAGGCATTAACAAATATACAGTAGCCATATAGTTCTATGTCTCTGGAACCAACTTGTTACTTTTTCCGCAGCACCTGATCTTCTTGGAAACCAACATCAGCCGTCTCCCCCAACTGGCGGCCCTGGCTCAGGTGAGGCGTCTGGACCAGCTGACCATCCACCCACAGGGCAACCCGGTGGTCAGTCTGGCTCTGTGGCGCTCCTTCGTCATCTACCGCCTCCACCACTTCAACCTGCAGAGGATCAATGGCCAGGAGGTGAGGACCAACACAGTTTTTCATGCAGCCCTCCTGCTGTATAAAGGCTCTCTCTCCACCATCCCCTTTTATTTATTATTTAGTATGTAAAGGGATATTTGTAAATTGAAAAGAAAAATGAACATTTGTTTACTATGCCATTTTAGAAGCAAAATATTGTAAATGATTAAATTTGAAGGTTTAAGCAATAGATCGACTATTTGGGAACTATGCTTTGCTTTCTGGCGGAGAGTAAGATGAGAAGATTGATGCACAAAGACTGGAAACGGGGGAAACAGCTAGCCTGGCTCTGTCCAACAGCTTGGTTCTAATTAATATGTTATATCTTGTTTATTGGATCCATACAAAATGTCAACCCCTTCTCATCTAACTCCCCACCAGGAGGCAAATAAGCGTATTTTATCAAAATGTCAAACTATACTGTTACCAGCATTAAATTATGGGCCCATGTGTCCTGGAATGATCTACCTGAGCATTTCACCTCTAAATTAGAACTTTTTTTAGACTTGAGTTGATAATTGGTTTGTACCTGCCATTTTCTCTTGTTTCTCACCTTGTTTTCATTGTGTCAGCCGTCGATTTTATGTCCTATCCCAACCATCATCTGTTAAATGTACTCCGATAAAACACAATACACAGTTGTACTTTTTTGCTGGGGCTTTAACTTTTGACAAAATGACAAAACTTTAACTCTTGTGTATTTTTTTCAGAGTGTAGAGGTACACATGCAGCAAAAGATGCTTGACTGGTTGGCTACTTCAAATGTCAGTTCTCGTTTGTTTGTCTACCTCAGGTGACCATGAATGATGTGATCGCTGCAGAGCGTGTGTTTGGGACACTGGGTCATATAGCAGCCACCGAAACTCCACGTTGCCGGCTCCTCCTGCTGCTGGAGGAGTCCAGGTGAGAACTTGATCTCAGACACTTAACCACAACATAACATTAACTACGTTTTAATGACAGGTGTGCGCTGTGTCCTGGACAGTGTTTGTTGTTTATTTATGTCAAGAATGTGTAGATACTTAAATGTCTTTATGTGTGAGTTATACTTCATGGCTTATGAGTGTGTAGGCTACTGTACATGTATGTGCATGCCTGTGTGAAGCATTTTGCGTGTATACATTTGTGTGTGTGTGTGTGTGTGTGTGTGTGTTCACGTTTGTGTGAGACAGCGAGACAGAGCCTGGCACCGAGGAGCCAGGGGAATTAGACTATGTGTCTCAGGGTAAGGGTGGGTACTTGGCACTTCGACTCAAACATTCCTCTCTCTCCCCAGCCAAAAGCTCTTGAGGTCTCTCACTCTTGGTTAATGAAAAACATCCTCACAAAGTAAAGATCTGCTGAATTTGTCACGCACAAGAATCATTTTTAATGGTTCATATTATCTGGTTCGTTAAGGCCCGACTAAATTGTGAAAGGTCAAAAGCAAAGCTGCGCACAGTATTACTGTTCCTCCAAAGATTGGAAAATCGCCAGGTCGAGGAGAACTGTAGCTCTTTAAATAATTTCTGTTTTGATGGACATAATTAGGGAAATTAATTGACAGCAACAGTAATGTGGATATAAATGTGAATTTTTGGTGGGGCTGAAAAAAGAAAATGCAAATTCAATGAAATTTAAACAAAGTGTATAAACTGTATTAAGCAGTATCTGAGCCTCGTAGTGAATTTGAGCCTCAGTGTCCTAAATTGCCCTTTCAGAATTATGTTGAAAATTAACTAATACACTTTAGGACAACTGGCTCTTGGCTGCAACTCAGCCTGATTCATACAATGTTAATACCCAACAGCCCAAGGCTGAGGATTATTTTCGGATCAGTACTGAAATCTTAATCGCTGTTATCTGCATGCAGAACCATTACCTCGTTAGTCAATATATCCATCTGTTACTCTAAATGCTGTTAGATTTGACCTCTTATCTGTCAAAACCTTTCTGCTGGTGACTGAATGTCATACATTTTTTATTTATTTTTTTCGGATAGATGGAGGAGAAAAAAGGAGGGAAGGAAGTGAAAAAATTAAGACCTATGTCGGTCGCAATGCCTTGGTCATTTTAAATATATTTCCATGTAAAATAAAGGCAATTTATTTTTGCCTTGGATCATTTTTTGAAGGAAACTTGCATTTTTACAAAGTTCCTTTCCTTTTTGGATTGTGGTTCACTCATGCAAAGAGCCCTTAACAAGATGGAGTAATTAGTTTAGTAAACTACAACATAATGAACAGATGTGGCACCACAAGTAGGATAAAATGTTTTTAAAAAATTCAGTTTGACCCAAATGTAATACTATTTACTGTATGTTGCATGTAAACATTAGGTATATGATTCTGGTTACAGTTTACTGTGGCTCCAGTAAAATTGATCATTTGGCCTGGTTTTGCATGACAAATTATTTGAAGGGTGATATTTATGTTGCCACTTCGGTTCTCTGCTGAACAGGCCCGTGTGCAGTCATTACTTCTTTGCTCGTGTTGCTGAGCTTGCTAGCTTGCTAATGTCTCAAATCCATGCAAAAAGTTTGCTTCTGGGTGTTTTCTTCCAAGTTCTTGCCCAGAATGGCCAGATGAAAGATTGCTACAACCAAACAAAGATAGATCTGTTTTTTGTCTTTATGATTAGGGCCATAATATCCTCCCTTATCCACTTGATTTTCCTAAATACAATACTTGCCACCAGCATGAAGTATATCATCACAACATGAGGTCCCACTGGTAGGATACCGTGATTCTGTGATTCTTCTGCTTCTATTGACTTTTTATTTATAATCTATAATGCTGCACTTTGCTGTAGTTGAAGGGAAAAATAGCCTAAAGCATTTTTTTTTATTAGAAAAGAGTTTGTTCAGCCTCTGTTGATCCCTTGATTTTGTCCCCTTGCTGAGCTCATTTCTTCTACAAGGTACAAGGTTAATTTATTTTTCATTCTACAACACAAGGTTGCACAATGAAATGCAAGTTGTAGTCAAAATTGCTGCATAAGAAAAAAAAATGAAACAATTTATGATGGTGGAGTGTGGAGAATGAATTAAGGAGTCTCACACCCTGAGGAAAGAAACTGCGCTCGGGTCGGACACTTCTGTATCTCTAGCCAGATGGCAGCAGGGTGAACAGGCTGTTGTTGGGGTGGGTATGGACTTTTAATATCCTTTTGGGCTCAGCATAGGCACCTCACCGATATTACTGATGCTCGGTAGATGGGTACATGGGGCAGTTTTAATCACCCGCTGTAGAGCCCTCCTGTCCTGAGCTGTGAGCTGAGCAAAAGAACACATTTCATCTCAAGTGGTCTCACTGAAGGGAAGACATCAAGTTTTAATATGGAAGCGAATGCACCCGCTTTAATGCTCAATGCTCCTGTTGCATAGAAACTTTGTATCTTACAAAACACAACTATATTGCAAAAGACCTATAAATAGATTTCACTGGCTCTATGTCTGTAAAACTCAGTCAGCAGCTAAAATATCATGTTCACTTTTGGCTCAAACACAAAATACAAAAATTAATTCTACAAGTAGTGTTACAAGTTTTTCATCACACATTGGATATTCTTTGCACATTAATCATTGGAGTTGGACTATTACAACCTGATTATTCTCTCAAGGGATGTTTACGGTCAATTACACTCTTAACAAACAGAATTTGTACATAACACTTACTTTTAGAGTAACATGCGCGCACACACACACACACACACACACACACACACACACACACACACACACACACACAGAGGTCCACCTTCCTTAAGCTTGTTTTACCTTGTTAGTCAGTGTGATGTGTGACTGGCAAATGCGTTTTGGCATACTCACACACACTTTACAAACTATCTTATCCTATATGGAATGTTTGCCTCCAGCCTCCTCTGAAAAGACTATTTCAGCATCCTGGCACTGGCCTGTGGAACATGTTGGTGCAGTAGCGTATCACATGAGATTTCAGACTAATAGACGGCAACATTTGATGTAGTTTACATCACTGTTAAAGTCCTTTGCTGCTTTTATAAGTGTACACATCCTGCCGCTGAGTGATAAGAGTGAAATTAAAACACTGACATACATTTACACGTACACGTATTCCTCACAGTACTACGGTGAGTGTGATTTTGATGGAAACAAGAAGACACCTTTATTACCTTGGTGTCACTCACTTTCTGCCACTGTTTCCCCCCCAGGTGTGTGTGTGTGTGTGTGTGTGTGTGTGTGTGTGTGTCTTACTCACTCGTCTCTCTCTCTCCACCCTGAAGGAAGCGCCAGCTGCAATTCCTGTTGGAAGGGCGTGGCCGACGGGCGGGGCTGAGTCCGGAGGAGCTGCGAGACAACGGGAAGCTCCTGGGAGAAGGCCTGAGCAGAGCGCTGTTCAACTACCCGAGCAGAGATTGCAGCGCAGACAGCCCTGAGGTCATTTCTGTTTTTTAAAGTTTGAGACACTACAACAACTCTTGAAAGTTACTGAAAAGTTTGAGTCCCACATCAACCCATTTGTCTCCCTCATCCTCAATATACGTTACGATCACTTTAACCAATGAATAGGATTTAATGTTGCATATACTTTTTGTGTCGCACATAAACACAGTCAAGATGTGGCACCTTCCATGAATGCAGTATTTCAACACCACATCTGATTTCGGTTTCAGTGCTATTATTTTGTGGTTCTTGGTTAGAAAACAATAGTTTGCTCCTAATCCCAAACATAACTCAAGCTTCATTTCCAAAGCAATAAATACATTGGATTTGGAATTCTATCAACAAAAAATACCAAGACTTTAAAGTAGGATATCACAGCATTTTAGCTACTTCCACCAAGCAGGTGTGAAGAGTATGTACTTTTAACAACTGAATCAACATCATTGATTTTCTCTTCTTTTCCTCACAGGAGGGCACTGTGGAGTCATCGGAGCGTGCTGCCATGATAGAGCAGTACCTCCAGGAGTTGGTCCAAAGGGCATCAGACACCAATCTGAAGGGTGAGGCTCTACACAAGCTCTGGCCCTCCATGTTTGCAGAGATGGTGAGGGACTGTGTGTTGGAGATGAGGGACCGAGCGGCCTTCCGCCAAGCCAGCCTTGCAAAGCTCTCCGAGACGAAGTGAAGGGGACCAAAGGTTCACTCCTTAGACCACACACACACACAGACACGTGGACATAGCTTTGCCAGGCACCTCCAGGGCTTCATCTGAAACACCATCTTTAACACATCATCCTCACCACGTAACTTATCACTGACTATCAGTTATTAAAATCTTTGGAAACTAAAGGGTGTATTTCCCTAGTGTGTGGGAAGCTCTTTGTTAAGATGGAGTTAGGATGTTTTAAAGATGTCTGAATAAAACGATTATGACAAATGCATCTTGATTGAATGTAGATTTTCACTGAAAACACACTGTTCTTCAGTGCTTGGACCTGTAACACAAGTGAAGAGAGTTAAATAGACTGATTGACTCACAGCGATTGTGGTCCCTACAAAGCATCCTCTGCACTTTAAAAGCCTTCTGAATGGCCCCTCTTCACCATTACTATCATGACCGGTGTCTCTTTTGTCGAGACTAGAATGATTTTTCTGTGTCTTAAATCTTGTTTCATGCATTGATCTGTCACTTTCTCCTGCCTGACCCTAAAAAGAAGGGCACAAACAAGGACAAGAACTTTTCTTTGTTTACCACTGATTTTCTGTATTGTACTTAGTATTAAAAAATTCTGTATTAACACTAAGTTTGTGTACATGGTTTGCAAGATTGTTTTTTCCAAGAAATCTGTCTACAGGAGTGAAGAAGTCAAGTCATGTCAATTTTATTCATATAGCCCAATATCACAAATCACAAATTTGCCTCAAGAGGCTCCTCTAAAGTATGCTAAGGCTCAAGTTCCTCTCTTGTGGTTCCTTTCTTTGGCAGTTTACGCTTGAATTATCAACACCTCATAGCCCAGTGGCCTCCCATGCCAGAAACCATGAAGGGCCCTCTGGGTGGTGTGAACTCAGACTGGAATATCCCTGAAGGCGTTGAGGCTCCACAAGTTTCTCACCACCTGCTCCTGTTCCCCTCACTCAAACCAAATAACTTTTTAACCCTTGTTTAATCAGGCATGCAGGTGGAAAAAGCACAGCACCGACCTGGAAGAGTAACTGCAGGGGGATGGAGTGTCAAACACGTCCACACACACACAACAAGGAGTTGACAGGTACTGCTGTCCAATGTCATCTGCTCCACTGGAGATCAGTGCCTTGCTCAAAGATGTTTGACTTGAAGAAGAACATCCGGGTGTATGTTAAATGAGTCTCTTCTCAGTGCTGGTTGTTGTTTTCTGGTTTTGGTGACCAATATCTCTTGAAGAATGTTTTTTTTTTTTTTTGCCATCTTTGAATGTTCATGTTCATCTCAATCAGATAAATGTAATCCAAACTAGACTTTTAAACAGTCATGCAAAAGGCTTTTTTAGTTGTCCAGACACATACAGTAAACACATCTACTGTTTTATTTTATGAAAAGTGGTGTGTGTAGTTAACATTAGACATGTTTAATCTTCTGGAGATGTTGTGCCCCAGAACTCCCTCATGATATCTATTTACCTACCACCAACTAAAGTTATATATTATATTATATATATACAGTATATCTTCCAATGGATGGTTTAATTTGAATTAGAAGACAAATGCCTAAACATGTTTTATAGGAAGTGTGACTGCATAATGTCTTGCTTTTTGGGGTATCTGTCCCTTAAAGATCTCATACGAATATGCAGTGTTTTCTGCTTTGACAAGAAACCACCCAGTGCAAATGTCTGCTATCAAAAAGTCACAGCTAGTTTAAAAAAAAAAAAATTTAGCAACTGTGATAAACAACATTGCTTTGTGCTGACACATTTTGTCATTTTATGGGAATAAGGCTGTCAGCATTGTGAGAAGTCTAGTCCCAAAGGACAGACGGGACTCCATGACTGGTGACAGCATGCAGACGCAGAGACAGAGAGCGAGAACAATGTCTCATCATCGGGAAAACAGTTTAGAAGTCCAGACACTGTAGTAATTCCTGAGGTCCATTAACATGAAGTCCATATGTCTTGGTGAGCTCAAATTAAGAAAAGAAAAAGTATTTGTTCTTTACAAAGACTTATTGGCAGAGAGTAAAGGCAGTGCTCCAGGCTTGGATGACTGTCAGTGCATGAGAACCGCTGTATATTTACGATCTGTGAGCTTCCCTCTATGCTTCTTTCAAGCCAAATGTCAGCTTTTCATACGAGACCACAAAGTCAAATATAGAGATTGCCATGATGATTTGATGTCCATGCTTAGGGGGCGGGAATGCTTCTGATTTGAATGAACTCATGGTCTCACTCTCTAAGCAAAATCCTCTGTACATTATTGAATGTTGATAGTGCACTGTTTTGGTAGTTTATAAAAAATAATGTACTCTGTAAACTTTACTTTTGGCAAAAATATTTTCTAATAGTCATAGCTTTTTGTTTTCTGAGCTACTTCCCACTAACTTCTCCATTTCTGTTATCTCTTGCGTCAAGTCTCAGTCCACACTACTTTTTAAAATCAAGCTATTTTATCACTGACACTAGCATATTTTAATATTCTATAATCTATTAAGTATTTATCTTGTTATACATTAACAATTTATAGTAACTGACAGTGAGTGAGTCAGTAGAGATCAGTGTCTGTTGGCTGTTGTAGCAACTGAAGTTGTAACCCTTTTACTTACAAGACTAAACTCACCAGACAAATTGATCTATTTAAATGTTGATTTCCTTGTGCATTTTGGAGAGAAAGGTAGCTTTATTCATAAATATTGAAATTTTATCAATTTTAAAAGGCAATTACATAAGTAATATGTTAAGCTGAAATGTAATGTTCATTAAAATGGGTTTTATCTAATTTGTTAACTGAACTATTGGGTCACAGATGAAAGTGACGTGATAAATCAAAGCAGTGTCAACATCATTGTTGTCAGGTATCGAAAAGCAAAATGGTGCACTATAACTTTAAGGATGCACATTACACAAATATTCCTATAAGCGTATATATGTAATTCCGTGTTTGTTGTACCTACTTTCTCTCAGTCTGTGTCGTGTACCTCTATTTCAGTTAGTTGTTACCTACATTTCCCAGAGTACTTGTTAGTAACAGCAGAGAACTTACCCGAACTGGCTCCATTCAGCAGTGAGTTTTATAGTTGCACCTGTTTAACACTGTTAATGCTGGCATAATAATTGTATACACATAGAGGAGGTTAGAGTAATAGTAAAAAGAGTGAGTGAAGTGGCAGCAGCATTACTGCACTGCAATATGTATTAACAATAAGACTACACTCATGCAATATTATCTTCACAATTTGTATTCGGGTGAAAGACGAGCAATAAACCTAAGTGCTGGTTTGGAGGCTGCAGTGTTGATGTGCTCGATCCTCTGATAGACTTTTTTGTCTAGTCTGGAGACAAGGCTGCCAATTCGTTCCAGCTCACAGGACCAACTATTACTTTCTCCTGGAATGAACCAAGTGCATTGTTTATTGTTAGCCATGCGCTGCAAAAAATACCCATCTAAACTGTATTTCAACTTGGTTGGAAGTTTAAAATAACACTTTTTACTTAAAGCAACATAAAACCTGATAAGATACATGAGCAACAAACAAAAGATGTTTTTTGTGTGACTCATATTACATTAGGCCTATTTTAGTTACAAAGGCAGTAATCTGGCTGGTTTGTATTTTTTAAACCAATAAACCTTCAGTGCAAACAAGTGAAGTTATATTAACCCATTAATTTATTTTTGCAAATAACAAAGTAATGCTGTACAATATTTTACTCTGTTGAAGTGTGGATAGATTTTTGTTTTTTTTCCAGTTGCAGGTCAATGCATATTTCTATCCAGTGTCAAAGAACAGCGACTCCCCTCTCCAGATCTCAAGAGGCCTTCAATGGGTCATCCGGAACGGGAGTTAATTAACAGTGCTTTAATTGGAGGCTTGTTTGCCTGTGAAGGGTTTGGAAACATTGGGGTTAAAGGCAAATTCCTGAGCAGCACCAACATCACCGCACCAGTGGGGACGGTCAGTTGGGGCAACAACAGGGCCAGCTCCCCTGGGGATACATACACAGAGACAGATGTACTTACATATGGTGCAGTAGCACATGGATGAGGGGATGGATTTGTAGGTACAGACTTACATTTGTAGACGTAATGACTCCCTGATAGATTTCACAGTATTTACAGATTATGTTTTGCTATATAATGAAGCCACTGACAAACCAGCATGTTTCCACAAAAAGGCTGTAAAGAGCTGCGTACTGTAGGACTGCATAGATTCTGTCCACAAGAATACTTGTGGACAGAATCTATGCAGTCCTATTTTGGACCCTTAACTATAGTGATCAGTAACCCACCTCATCAGCCAACAGAAGAAATAACTGAAAACTGTGAGGAGTGTCATCAACTAGACAAAATCACCTTTTCTTCTGTTGTCCTCAAGACAAGATATGGCAGTGGTAAGTAGGAATATATTTATTTTTGTGATTGGGATAAACTGACCCTTCAATCCTGCTGTATTCTAATTTTGTATAATACACACTAGAGCTTATTGAGGTGATTGATGCTGATTTTACTTGTACTGTCTTCTTTGCTGTCTTGCCGTAAACCACAAACTGGTGAACACTGAATGCAGTTAACTGATGATCACATTTCAGGATTTCTGTTTTTTTTTTGTTTGTTTGTTTGTTTGTTTGTTTTTTTTAATGTCAAAAAAGTCACTTTTGTCTCCACCAACAGAGTTTGCCGGGTGCAGCTTTGAGCTCTGGCTTCAGTCCAGTCAGTGAAGACATCATCTACCTGCAGCCTGCGGCTCCAGCACGGACCCTGACAGAGAGGACGTTCAGAGACACATCCCAGCGCGCCACTCACCCTCCGGAGTGGCAGAGGGAGGACACACACCTACATATTTACATGACTCACACACACACACACACACGAAGAGAGAGAGAGAGAGAGAGAGAGAGAGCGCTTGTTGCGGCAGGGGGCGCAGCAGAAGTAGTTTTTTTCCGCGTCGGTTTTCCAGCTCTCTGTCATCCTGTGTCACGGCGCGTAAAAGCAGAGCCGCCGGACTCCCCGTGATGGCCAGGGTCCGGAGTTTCTGCTGCGCCAGGACCTGACTCACAGCTCTGTGTCCGGGTTGACTGATTGTTATCCTGCATGGCTTGGCGCAAAGCCTCTGGAGGGAAACCCTGCATTTCCACCTGGATTAATGTGTCGACCATGTGGATACCTGCGCTTGGAAACGGATCCGTGAGCGCTGCAGTGTAAGATTCACTGCTCAGAAAGCACAGTGAAGTTGGAGATACTTCACCATACCCGCATCAGTGACCCACAGGTACGAGATAAGGTTGGTTATTAATAATAATACTTTTTTTGAGTAATTTAAACATTGCGCGTCCATTATTGTAGCCTGAACTTTGCAGTCTGGGTGTTTTTTCTCCGTTTTGGGACACTTATAAGGTGTGCGGGACTTTTTTGACCATCCCGTCCGGTTCAGTGGACTTAATTTAGACAAGGTGCAAACTGCAAAGTAGGGCTGAGTTATATGGTCTGGGGTGAGGGGTGAAAGTCCTGCCCCAGGCGGACCTCAGACCTGCTGTCTAACGGGGCAGCAGTGCTTCAGCAGGGGGTCCCCCTCATTAGGAGCCAGAGGTCAGAGAGGTCAACTCACATGGTCAAGTGGGTTGAAGTCGTTTATTTTTTCCCTGAGTCAGTGTCCTGAGGGACTGCCAGGCAGAGGGGATGTTGTGGCAAGTGAAAAAGGGGGCAGGATGTTGACATTTGTGGGATATTTATTGCACACAAGCACAGCTACCAGTAAAGTCATATCATTCACATTTTGATACTATTCATGTCAGACTAAAAAGGTGAGTGGATTCTATTCTGCAGGCGGTTTTGACCCTCCAGTGCCTTTGCACAGACAGCATTTGTGTTGAAAATGTCAGTGTCACAGGCGTATGCTAATGTAAACTTCTCTTTTTTCACTTAAGTGTCCAACTTTAAGAATCCAGCAGCTATGCAGGGAGCCTGGGTCTGGATTATCAGGTAATGTCAGAGTAAAAGGTTTTGTATTGCATTCAAATGCAGATGAATGTCTGTGTGTCTATTTTTTTATGTAACTGTCTCACTCTGATTATCCATCAATCTCTCCATTTATTAATGTTTTAGTAGCACCACACCATGTATATTCTTGGTTATAAACCAATAATACCTCTTAAATAAAACTACCAGTATCACCAGTAATGACTTCTGTCTGTTTTCTGTAGAGTTTCAGTCCTGCTGTTGCTTTGGTCAGACCTGGACTGCCAACACACCACAGACCACAGGAAGGTGAGCAGCAGTTGCGTACCAGGTGGTGCTACTGGAAAAAAATAAATCTGTCTTCTAACGTGTCATCTGTTTGACACCCTCCTGCCCACTATGGTAGACCTCCCTTGAATATTGTCCAGGATTTTTTCTTTTTGTTGTTTCATCTATCAATCTAATTGCATTGGTTGGCACAGGCTAGTGGAACGTTCGTCTAGTGGAAGATAGCATGCATGATCGTGTCTTGTTACCATAGTCAAATGCCACTCTAAGTTTAAGACTTTCATTCCTGCTTCCTCTGCCCCGGAATAATAATAATAATAATAAACTTTATTTCTATAGTGTCTTTCAAAGCCAGTTACAAGGTGCTTCACAAAATACAATACCATACAATATATGTGCAAAGATGGTGAACATAGAGACATAAAACAAAACATATAAAAGAACATCATACACAGAAAATGTAATAAAACAGGGATTTCAGGAAGTGGTCAAACTTATAGAGAGAAAACAAAATATAAAAAGAACAACACTGAAATATTTGAATAGACATCATACAAATTCTAGTATGTACAGGTGGCTTTTTAAAGCTTTTTAAACTGAGGCACTGACTCATCTGATCCGACACTGAGGGGGAGTTTGTCTCACAGTGTTGGAGCTAAAACAGTAAGCACATGATCCCCTTTTGTTTTAAGCCTGGACCGTGGAACTTTTAACAACATTTCATCCTCTGATCTGGGGCGTCTCGGAGCAGAATAAGGGCTTAAAAGTTCTGAAATGTAAAGTGGGGCCAGACTATGTGTTCCCCACGTCGAGTGTTTGAGAGAAGTCTCGCTACACTGTATGTGTAAACAGTGAGAGTATCTCCAGGGGGAACCTGACCAGGGTGCTAATCTGTTAACTTGTAATGAGAGCATGAGTGAAAAGTTCAGTTGATTGCAGTGAAACAGAGACGGCTCATGTCAGCTGTCAGCAAACCACCTCTTGACCCGTGGAGCCACAGGAACCACATGGAGCAAGACTAGTGGATGCAACTCGTAGATGAAGCTGACTGACGGACCAAATATCCAGTCAGGTTCGAGGGGGTCGGTGCAAGTCGGCTCCATGTGTTTCCAACGGGAGTCCAGCTGAGTGACCTATTGCTGACCCGGGAGATGACAGTGGCGTTGAGTTACAGAGGCTGAAGCAGGGTAGAAGAGGGGGTGGGGGTGGTGGTGGCTGAGGTCTCTCTGAATAGCTGCACAGGCTGATTGGCAGCAGAAGGACTTCCTGCCAATTCTCCCTACTGCTTCTGTATTCTCTTTCCATCCACTAAAAGTCAGAGGCAGCTGAGCTTTTACTACAGCCGTGTGTTTGCCCAGAGAGGTTGCTGTGAATGGAGACAAAGTGCTCCTTAAAGAGCAGGATTTCCACGCGGCTCCACGGATAAAGCCGGCTTGGCACAGGACTTCTCCTGGCAGCTTCCTCTAACAGAGAGTGCAGTGATCACTGCTAATACGTCCCTGGCAACATTGCACAGAGGGATAGAGTCAACAGTGAGAAATGCAGGTAGCCAATAGGGGATAGGCCACTAACAGACACCCACTAATCAGCCAAATCAGGGCTTTATAACTGTGAACAGAGGTCTGTTTCATGGACAGTGTTGGGAGGCGGAGGGGGAGGATAGTCATGTTGATGAGACGAGGTCACTGACTTGAGCCTTAATAGAAAGCCATGATCTGGAGAGATTAAAGTCTTGTTAATGGAGGGTTTCCATCAAACCTTGGCATTCGCTTAGCGTGGCACTATCCCGCTCCTTTGCGCTCCTTGGTGTCGCTAATCGTTGTTGTTTCATCTCCTTACAGGTCACTCAGAGGGCAGAGCCCGAACAGGAGTTCAGGGCAGAACATGGAGAAATTCAGGGCTCCTGGGGCGCCTGGGGGCCCTGGTCAACATGCTCCTGGACCTGCGGGAGAGGGGTGCAAGAGCAGAGCAGGCCCTGCCTGCCTGTTTACACTCCATCCCAATACCCCTCCAGAAGAGCTGGTGTTCACCCCCAGCAACCAGGCCTGGTCATCTCAGCGCTGCGGCCAACGGTCCCCCTGCACCGCGACACGGGCAGGTCCTCCAACAGCAGCGGCCGTGGAGAGCTGAGGGAGGAGAAGCAGACACGGCCTGGTGGACGCAGGTATATTAGCTTCCTGCGCAGGATTAAACAAAAGGCTGTGATTTTTTTATTTTTTTATTTAGAGGAAGTATTAATACATACAGATGAGTGACCAAAGGAAACACCCGTATAAATTAATGAAGAAACAAAACAAATGCAGATGCTTCCATACAGGGCACGAGGGGTCAATGCATGGTTTTCATGAGTGATTAATGATATTATATGGCCTTCAATGTCACCACATCACAAACCAGTTGAACAGTTAAACCACTATCAACATTAAATTAGGGGAAAGCTTTAGTAAGAATGAGTTCCAGAAACAATATACTCAAGACACCATATGCTGGTTGTTCCTTGAACTTGTCACCTATCTGTAGCTTCCGACACAAGGTGCTCTGCAAATTAGCGCAAAAAAGTAAAATATCATCTATTATATTTTATTATTATTCATATTTAGTTATTTAACCTGAGTTTTACAGTTTTACACAAGCACTAAATAAATACTGTGGAAAAAAAACTGCTCGTCTATTGGAAGTAATTTGGCTATCATGATGGTCAATGAAAAGCTTTTTTCAGTATTGCAGCTCTTGTCTTTGTCGAGATCTGCATGTCCTTAAAGAGCCTGTACGGCTGTGCTGCATGCTGAGCAGCCCGGTCTAAAAGTGACTCTTTGGAGCCATCACCGTGGGCCATCCGACTGCCCTTCAGTGGAAAGCTACTCTTTTATGCATGGAGTCAAAGACTCGGCTTGTGCTTGGCAGCTTTGTGACCTCCTTCCTGTTGTGCCTGCCTTTAAACAAATAGCTCTGACAGCTGAGTAATGGGGGGTTGTTTGAGTTGGAATCTAAGGAGCCAAAAAACGACAAAAGCTCCCATAGCTGCTACTGGGATCTGGACTCTCCTCAAAAGTCGTAGTGCAGATGAAGAGCCATGATAGATCTCCTCAGTAAAAGAAGAAATTTAGCTAAAACAACACTAATTAATTAAAGAAGATATTAATCCAAATATACTAAATGGCCTCTGCTGTACAATCTCTGGTTGGTTTTAGGAGAGTAAGTAGATGATATTCTCTATAGTTGGACAGACGATGGGTAACTGGATTCAATTCCGTGCTAGTTAGCCGGGACATGTGTAGGTCTAGAGATCGAGGTGAAAACTAGAGCACAGTCCCTGGTTCAGCTGTTGATCTCCTCATATTTGTGTCTTCAGAAGGGTCACTGACATCATCCCGGGGAGGTATGGCTACGGGAGAGCTCCTTATGTTGCTCCATTGCAGACGGACACAGGCCAGGGCTCTGGCACTGCCCGCCCCCGCAGACAGAGACGCTCTGCTGCGGCTGATGCCCGCCACCCCACCACCAGAGGCCACGGTGGCCATAGGTCAAACAACCTGGACCCCTCCAACAACCCCCAACACTACAGCAGACCCTACAAGCAGCACAGGACCCAGCAGCCCCAAAATAACCAAGTCTGGGCCCCCCTCTACCAGCCTGGTTCGGCCAACCCGGCTCAGGTCCAGCAGGAAGTACAGTCAGGCAGCCAGACGTCTGGGCCCCAGCAGCACCAGGAGAGACCCTACAACCCCCTGCCTACTTCCTACTGCACTGGAGAGCATGCTCACTACAGGATCTGCAACAGTAATGTATGCAGTCTGCACCTCCTTCTTCTTATTCTCAGCAATTCTATATATATTCTGTATTTTTCGTATTGTCAACAAACTCATGAAAAGACAAAAACAAAACAAAAGAACAGTACTTTATGTGTGTCCAAAGCCAGATAAGGATGAGTAATGGAGCTGTTGCGCAATTTGTTTGCTTCCAGTGGAATTTAAAGCTACTGAATACTCACACTAAACATTTTCTACTGAGCGACTTCAGTAAAAAAAATATTTATAAAGCTATTGTCTTAGGAAACCTCACCAGTTAAACCCTAGCTGTAATGCACAAGTGTGTGGATGGGCTTTGCTTGTCTGATCCAAGGTTATGGAATTCACCCTGTGCATTGAAATATATTCAGTGTCTGGTTCTGTATATTGTCTCTGGTGTGAGGTGACACAGAAATTCAAGCAAAGTAAAGCAGACCAGGGGCTTGTTTAGACAAAGGAGATATGGAGAGACGTCAGGGAGAGCGAGCCTTCATAAATACTGGAATCCAACTAGTTTTGGCAAGAAACCCTCAGCTACAGACAGAGGGTTAAAACAGTTAAAACAGAGAAGGTCGACTGCAGCAGTCAATCAATGGTTATGGGGCGTGACAATGAGAAATGTGAGCTTGCTGCAGTTACAAAAGGATTTACCTGTTGGACTCTGTGACTTTGTGGAAAATAAATGTGTGTGTGTGTGTGTGTGTGTGTGTGTGTGGTCCATCCAGGCCTGTCCTCCATCCAGCAGACACATCAGGGCTGTTCAGTGTTCTTCATACAACAACCAACCTTTCATGGGCAGACTGTACGAGTGGGAACCTTTCAATGAGGGTAGGTTGCATGTACTTGTTTATGTATGTACAGTATGTGCATATGTATGTAATATTATTTTTAGACTAACTTACATAACTACATGAAATCACTGTAGTATTATTTATTCTCTGCGGACCCCAGGATAATTAGCTGTTGTTCTGGTAATGGGGATTCATACAAAATAACAAATAAACAAAACATTTTATTGTTATAACAAAATAAAAGTTTATAATGACTATATTTATACAGAAAAAAACAAGGCTGGCAGCTCTGTGAGGCTCAATTTAGGCACAGTGGTGCTTTGAGCTAACGTTAAATGAAAACATCAGCATGCTAGAAGTCTGTCGATCTGTCTGTCCAATTATCTAATACCATTGCTCATCAGGTAATATTTACCAGGTTCACCATCTAAATACACAGTACATCTAGGGTTGATGGTAATATCATTAGTTTAGCAAGGATTTGGTTATAAATGTAAGCACTGGACACGTTCAAATGTTGACCTAATGATGGATATGGTCACCGAAGTTATTACAATTCATCCTGAAGAGGAAATGAATGTGTGTACCCATTTTCATGGTAATCCAATAGACATTTCACTTGAAACCACAAATGTCAACCTCGTGGTGGCGCTGGAGTCAAAGTCTGCGGACCACAGTCTTCACCCTCTAAACTGCACGAATGTACAAAATCTCACGGCATGGAGTGACTGACCGATCCAAGCAACAGACCAGCATTGCCATCCCTACAGCCATCCTACCAACGTGGCTAAAGTAAACCTCAAACATGAGTTTAAAAGAAGTTCAAAAGCAAGAGGAAGCAAAATAACTGAACAAACAAGCAAAACCATAGAGCGCATCCATGAAAATGTGTTAAAGCAGTGACAGAAAAGAGTAACCAGATGGGTCCTGCTCAGATGTCTGAGATGGTTATTCTGAACCTAAAAAGTATTCTCCACAACTTTTAACCACAATGTCACACACATTTCACCATTTACCACATTTTCACTGCCAGTTACATCTTCAGCTGCCTGACCTATAACCTAGGCTAAATGAACTAAGGTATGCTGAGGTGTAAGCACTGCAGCATGTCACCTGTCTGAAGGCTCACTGGTGTTCATTCATACAAACTCTCTGACCTTACTCACCTGAAGTATCCAGGCAACAGTCAAAACACTTCCCAAAATGTCATCTCTCTGAGAACACTAATGGAAAAACAGTCTCCAAATTAATATCCTGTCAAACAGATGTGTATTTTGAGATCTCGTCTTTGTGCCGCGGCCTTGACTGACGGGTAATGCAGATGTAGAGATTAAATAACCTCAGATACGTTTGTATGAGGTTGAGTCTGGTTTATTTGACACCCATCTTGAACAGTGCTTAAACATACTCTAGTACATCTGTTTAAGAAATACCTTGCTTTTGGACTTAAAGTATATCTAATTTATAAATCACCTGAGGAAAATGTAAAGACCAGGGATCAGGATACTTTGTGGTCGCTCTCTGCAGTCATCAAATGAAACAGGGAATCTTTTGTTGAAATCAAAGAGCTGGTTTCAAACCAATTTTAGCATTTTGATGATTTTCTTGTTTGTTTCATCTAACTTTTGTGCTAGAGTTTGATGCTCTGACATTATGAATTTGTACTTTAAAGTAATTTATAACCTCTCAGACACTTTCTGAATGTATCTGCTACTTTAGGTCACTTAAACATAGAATATTTCTAAACTATAACTATGTTCACTGCAGTTTTAATGCAGCCGAGGCATTTTTGTCTAATCAAATGACAGACTATAGCCCCAGGGTTAGATAGCAGACCTGCGTATTGTTTGTATTTGTAACATGGTAACAAAATGTTAACCCTATGCCCTGCATGATGTGATTCTTCACTGACCTTTAATCTTTTGGGAAACTAATACAGAATTTAAGGAGCTGTGCTTGAATATTCGTGCTACAAAACAGGTCAATGTATATTTAAAGTTTTCATCCTTTGAATTCAATGTGCTCTACAAACCTATTCCTTATATTTCACATAGTTACTAAGTACTGACAAAATTGATATGTATATCTCATTTCTCCTAAATCTCCTTTCAGTTCCTGGGGATCAGCATTGTGAACTCAACTGCCGGGCCAAAGGGTTCAGATTCTACGTGCGACAGGCAGACAGGGTGATCGATGGGGCGCCATGTGGGCAGAATGATACTTCTCTCTGTGTGGCGGGAAAGTGTACGGTAGGCCCCCGTATTAACCCTTTTTCTTTTATTTCAAGGAGAAAATTATCCAGGAGAGGATTTTTCTTTCTTCATCCCCAGCATCTTACGTCATGTTCTTGTGACTCTGTATTTACAGTCACGTGTTAGCATGAGCTTCCTCAAGCTTTGATTTTTGTAAGTTGGTATTGTTGTTGGATCCCCGTGTCTTTCGCATTGTAATACCTACTGACCAAAGTACAATCCAAGAGGACATGAAGGATATATAAAGATCCTGGAAGTTTACTGTACTTGACAGCCAAGGTTATATTAGATGGAGAGTTAATTGTGGAAATCCCAATCACAACAATAACCTAACCTGAAGGTTTAATCACCATAAACTCATAAAAGCTCTATTAGGACTGGACAATTAAACACTTTAGGCAGCAGTTGCGATGTAGTGATAGCTGTGACCAGCAGAGGGCAGCACAGCATCAGAATGAGAGCTCCTCCTATATGATGTGGAAGAGTGAAGTGGAGGTCAGGAGGAAGTTTTTTAAACCCCTTGGGCCAAAACAGGAGATCTGGGATTTCAATGTAGGACATATTTGTACTTCTGACCCCGTATTTAATACACACCATGAAAACACACCTGTGAGCACAGAGCTGGAGAGACTGAAGCTGCTGTGTGGGCCTGCTTATGGCTGGCTATGTATTCAGTGTGTTGGATTCACTTTAACATTCTTTTGATCAGGGTTTAACTTGAAGAAATATGTCGGAGAAAGAGCTCATTTCTAGTTGGTGGTGCTGACCTCGCTCTGTTAACCCCGTGTACTTCCCATGCGCTGTAATCCAGCGGCAATCTTTGCAACATTAAGATTTAATCAAGATAGAAAGCCCTCTGATCTCTCATTCTGGCCTTGATCACATTTCGACTGTGAACACACACGACATGGTGATCCTTCACGTGGGTAGGGCCGAAGTTTTATTAATAATGGAAACTAAATTGTGATTTATGAATCTCAAACAAGACATTACCAAACATATTGATCTGCAAGTGTTAATCATTTATTTTCCTGCCTCAGACTTCGCTGGCTGAGTATGTATATCAGTTTTTCAGGGAGGAGAGATTTTTCCTCATCGCTCTCCCCACAGAGATTTTCTCAGCTGGTCCAGCCATTTGAACAGGAGATCCCCCTCCAGCTACAAGCCAAGAGATAATGTTAAAACATCTGGATCATTTAAATCAGAACCGCTCTCATCATTGAAGTCAACTGTTATTGTGGGAACTGATCAACTTTTGTAGTTGGCGCTAGGAGTTCTGCGCCCAGACATACCATGACTCCTGGAATATACACATAATGCTCAAAGCAGGAGATGTCGTTGCAAGCATACTGATAAAAAAGACCATAACGGTCGGAAGTTGGCTTGGTAGAGGGAGTAAGCAGCGCAGATATTCAGCAGCAGCGTGGGGAGAACCACAGGGGAGAATGAGGAGTTGGCAGCTCGAACAGATTGTTTGAAGTGCCAGTCATCATTGGTGCCTGTCTGGACCAGCTGACAGTCAGCTGGTTTCGTGCACTCTGCTTGACCCGACATGATACCTCATAACTCGTCAAAATACTATAATAAGTGATGGATCGAAATTTAACAAAACTTTGAAATAAATGTAAAATATATATCAGTAACATTACAACTTCATAAGGGGCGTAACATATTTATAGGCGTTAACACCATGGCTCTTTGGTCAGTCGGTCTGTCAGTCCACCACTTTGGTTTTCACTAAAATACCTCAGCAACTATTTGGATTGCCTTGGAACTTGGTTCAGACATTTTGGATTACCTATTTTGGTGATACCATGACTCTTCACCTTCCTCTGGCGCCACCATGAGGTTGATCTTTGTGTTGTAAGAGAAACAACAGGACACCTATTGGAATGCTGTAAAACGGCTAAAGATTTAATTTGTTTTTTAACTTACTCCCTCTGAAGTATAATTGCCAGTCAGACGGATGTAAATTGTCTGGTAATATTTTAAATGAACAGGGTTGATCGTATCGTATCACCCTCTGACGTGTTGTTATATCTTGTTAACCTTTAGGCCGTAGTTTATGTAGCTGCTGCAGCAGGCACGGTCCATGTTGAATAAGTACGCTGTTTTGATGTGGCCCTGGAGCCAACCAGCTGCAGTGCTCAGTGGATGAGGACGGAGTACTGCAGTCCGCTATATGTGTATATGCTGGTCTTTAGTATTGGAATAACAAGATTATCATATCACCAGTATTACCCAGTCCTACCCAACCAAACTAAAACACTGCTACACTATACAGATCAGTAAGTATCTCACACACAGCTACTGTACAAACTGGTACACTGTCCCCAAGGCAAAGCGATATACTCTGACCTACCAGGTACTCTAACATGGCTGATTCAGATCAGAGCCAAACCATACAATCATTTCTTTCTAATTATTCAAACGGAGGGGATCCAGCAGGTCAGAGCCTGTCCTTGCATTTCTGGAGCCCAAAGCACATTGATGACATTGTCAACAGCCAGTTGTCCAACGGTGTGCATTTTTCTGTAAGAAAAATATGTTGAAAGTTTGCTTTTGTACAAAGAGTAAGGCTACTTGTATATCTTTTACACATACAAAACATATTATGGCAACTGATAACATGCACATGGTTGGACAAAGTTACTACCCATAATATAGACAGAATCTTATTGTATTATACCTAATATGATACTGAATGAATCTGAAGTTTAAAAAAAACAATTTCCATATAGCATCACATAGTTTGTGGAATATTATAGTGCAAAAGTAGAGATTACTGCCTTGGGTTGCAGTTAGTTTTTAACCAACCAACCTTAGCAGCTTATTTTCTGTCATGTACAGAAGGTAGACCTCTAGAACTGTGTTTGCACTGTGTATGCATCAACGAGTGTGTCTCAGTGTGTGTCTGCAGGGTTTGGATCATAACATTTATGCAAATTGAGCATGTATCGCAGGAATCTTTGTGTCTGTCACATGCTGTGACCGTGCTCCTACACATCACATATGTGTAACTTTGCTGTGGCCTAAAACAGCATTGTTTTTATTTGTATGGTGTTTCTACTTCATTAGTGACTTTGGAAAATGACAGAGAATGAGAAAAGGAACAATGTCATGAGCTGAGATTGAACCTACAATATATCACAGTTTCCTTTCCGGTAGTGTCTGGAGGTAATCTTAGTTTTGGCTCTATATATTATATTGGTCCCATTGCAGTTCTCTGCCGCAGGTTGCGGCAGTGAACCGCTTTTTAGATACTTAATCATGATAATGAAAAAATTAATTCAAAACATTTGGTCTCTACTCTTGTTTTCATGGGAAATGTGGCTCAATTATGCTGTTATTTTAACTTTCCATACAAACCATAGAGGTTGTGTGCTTGTTATGGTCCCACAGTTTGTGTGGTCCCTGATACTTGTCCCTGACACCTTTCCATGCTGCATGAATAACAACCGAGCTCTGTCCGTTTGACCTTCGGCCCCCGGCGCTACTGCAGGTCTCCGTCTCAGGTTTCTGAATCTGACGCATTGACACCCTCAAATTGGCTTGTTTGAGAGACTCGTGTCTATCAGGTTTTACAACCAAAACTAATGAGGCAGATTGAGGTCTTTTAAGGTCCGTACCCTATAGTTTTAGCCTTCAGCAGTGCTTCAGCTTTTGTCTTATAGAGGACGGGTGTGATCTCATCCTCATCTCACTGCCTGGATTGTTGCCCGGCCTTGATTGTCTGCTGTATTGGCACCTCAATGCTTATCCTAAAAAAACTGAGGTCAGAGGTGGGATGTAGTGAGGGTTTGGTGATGCGGTTGCTAACAGTTTGACCAACCCATGACAACGGTTTCAGTGCTCTTGTCCCTAAAAAAGGTCTGGAAAGTATAGGCAAAAGAACACGGCCGTTTCAAGGATACACTGTTATTTTTTCCATCTTGGTGTACAGTGTGCCCACACAGATTTAAATGGCCTGCCAATGTTTTTCATGCCATTTTAGTGCCTGTGCTTACTCACAGACAGTCTACATCCTGAATGTAAGAGAATGTAGGCAAGCCAACAGTTGCTCACTGTTCTGGTCTCTTTGTGTGCGCTGCTGGGGCTTTGCTTTCCCTCATGATTTGTCCTGCCTCTGATGGCTCCAAGGTGCTGCTTCAGAAATGCTGAGTTGCACTGAACCTTTGACAGGGTTGTTCACCACACATCTAATCAAATAAATGGGTTTGTCAATTTTATATCCCTATTGTTTCCAAGAGAGATTTTTTCAAAGGTGTTGAGAGTCTGTTTTTACAGGTCCATTACATTATATTCAAAGCCTTTAGCCCCTTTATGCTGGAAGAAGTTAGAGCCTTGTTCACTCTCTGTGGCCTCTCTGCATTAGTTTAATGATCATTAAGATACTAAGAGTCAGCGCATGGGAAGTACACAGGGTTAACAGACTAAGAGTCTAGCGGTAAGCGGTTTTGTAAGTTTTTTTCTTAATCATGTGTTGCATATAAACTAAGAAGGAAAGCACTACGTCACTTTAGTGAAATCATAGGAATATGAATTACCATGATTTTCGAGAGTTATGTCACGTATATTTGATATCCTTTGATCAGTTTCTTTAGTATCACCATTTGTCTTTTTAAAAGGGGAAAGGCTCAACATTTCTTATAATTCACATGTGTATATGGACATGTTTTTTAAAAAAGCCAGCTCTGAGGCACTGAAACCCCCTTGAATGTGGTTACTCATTTCAGATGAACAGTGAAAGAAAGATCCCTTTATGGTGGGAATTCCATTCAGCTGCGACTTCGCTCTCTCTTTATACCAAGGAAGGGCATTTGAGAAGGGTGTGTGTATTTTTAAAGGGCGATCACTGACCACACACCTCTCTGCTGGCGGTGGTGGGCCCAGCTGAGGGTAAAAATCTATCTAGCATGCACTATTCAAGACCCAGTGGTGGGTTTGCACTACTTCCTACTGCTCTTCACAGTGGGGAGACGATGATTAAACAGGAAAAGAAGTTATGAAAGCTGAGGTTGAAATGGGCTTTAATTCAGGTTCTGTTAGTATTAGTGTTTGCTGATAGGCAGTGCAACATGGAACTGACAGATTTCGGCATGGATTTTGACTCATTGCTCTCTCTCTTAATAAAGATGACAGATAGAGCGAGGCTACGTCCGACCCAGTGCCGTGTCAAGGTCTCAGCCACAGTCTTCCTCTCTGACTGGCATGTTTCCCAGCACCCAGAGCGCGGCTGCATGCAGACAGCTGCATCTGTTTTATGCATTCCCCCGCTGTGGTGGACAGACAGACTTGTTAAAAGGGGGATGAGTGCTCTGATATACAGCCTGCCTGGCGAAGACTGGTGGAGATACCTCAATCCCACCTCTGTCACGACAAACCCCAGCTGCACGCTCGCAGGGTGTTCCCCACCATTACCCACTGCAGATGGTTATGGATTCATGTCAGCAGTGCCTGTCTTCAGTTATTGGACATACAGTATACAGTAACAGTTATGATGGGTATTTCCTGAAGAAAGATGCTGTCTTTACAATTACTACTTGTGATATCAATCGAGGGATATTAACTTATACTGCTTTGATTTCTAAATCAATGGCTTTTAAACCACGATGGTGGTGTTAATGATTGTAAAGTAAAGAAAACAAAACATAAATTAACAAATATGTAGATTCTTATCTAATGCTCAGTTAATCCCTAGAATATAGCTCCTGTTTCCTCTAGCTCCCCTCCACAGGGGAGTCAAAGCTCAGGTTCAGCTACAGAGCAGCAGCCCTGCAGCTGGGACAGATACAGTATCCTGCTTAATGACACTTGTTAGGGAACTTGTCGCTGTCAAGAGGGCTTGAATATGAGAATTCCAGTTGGAGGACAGTTAAGACAAATGGTGGCTGAGAAGTTAAGATGGAAAAGGAGATGACAGATTGATGTCTTAGTTTGGGCTAAACTTCCTGGACCTTGATGGGTCCTGCTGTCCCCCTACTGGCTCTCACTGGCCCACGTCGGCCCTTACAGGCTCTGTGTGACCTGTGCGAATCCGGCAGGCTGGAGCGCTCTGGGTTCGTGGGTCGGACACTTGTTCTACACTGCTAAACACCTCTGCTGGGCTCTGCTACAGCTCATAAAGTCTTTCTTCAGGAGAGAGGGGAGTGCTTAACCTCGTGAGTGGGGCCTCGTTTCAAGCTGTGAAAAAGCAAAGTGTCTGCAGTTGATGGGATCTCCATTTGATCTGTTTCCAACACACTGGTGGTTCCTCTGTTCATATCCTGTCTTTTTCATTTGGTCTGTTATTTTCCTCTGAATAATGGTGGAATTTTATCCTCAGTCCTGTCCAATCCAATATACAAAAAATAAAATAAAAAATGTGGACTAGTTTCAATGCATGTTTGTATAAGGGGCATTAAGTCATTAAAACAAGTTTTTGATACATTGTCTGGGTTATATTGTTATGGTAGCACACACAGGACTACAGGGGACTACGGGAAGAGCATAAGACAGCCAGTTTTCAGCTCTGTGTTGAACTCCCATTTCCTGATCCTTTTCAGGCAGTTCAGCACAACAACAGCTGGGCCAGCACCTTCAAATACTGGTCTCAGCAGAAATAGAGAAAGTACGTGCACAATCTGATCCATACACTTTTCCTATTTATTCTTTCTCTTGGTCTAAATTACCATTACAAATAGCTCCACTAAACTATGCACAGATGAGGGAAGATTACACCCTCATGAAGCAAAGAATGGGAACAAGCTGACTGTGCTGTGGAAGATTGTTTTTATATACTCAATATTTGTAATTATTAACATTTTGTTCTGATATATACACACTGACGTGCTATTCTATTATGCTTTTCCATTGTTACAGTGTGGCACTTTTTAGCCCTGCTTTGCCATGATCATTATGCATCTCCCCCAAGGCACGCCGACTCATGATGATATCATGACTGATCGATCCATGGTCAACCCAGCAGTGTTGTCACAGTGAACTGATGTGTTTAATATGTGTGGTTCTGCAGGGAGACTAGACAAGTGGACAGATGATAGATAGATAGATGGCTGACGAGGATGGATGGATGAAGGTGATTTGGGGACAGTTGGTGTATGGTGAGCAAGGTAGCTGAGACACAACAAGTTGGGCTCCGCAGCACAGTGTGTTTCAAGGGCAGAGAGCAGTGAATCCCAGTGTCCGGCCTCGCAGACAGATTTATGAGGGTACACTATACGGATACAAGGCTGTATTTTTAGCACTCAGCGGTCACACAGGTCTTCCTCAGACAGACGGCTGTTGACAGTGATTGGCTGCCGTCTGGGTGGCTGTCAATTGAAGAGACAGTTGAGCACATTTTATGCCTCATCGGTTTGTTTGGAAGCTCTTACTGTGTGGTCAGCGCTCACTGGGTGCCGGGAATTTAGGGTCATTTGAGAATAAGATAAGAGACTGAGGTGTGAGTGTGCGTGAATGGAGGTTGCACATGTGTGTTTATAATTGTAGTTGTGTTTAAGAATGTTATGTGAGACTGTATTTGTGTCTGTACGCGCAGTCTTAATTAATTATGAATGCCTATTTATAAATGTGTGTTTTTGTGTCAGCATGTGTTTGTGAATGTGCTTGTAAATGTGTTAAATCTGTTACTAAGTCTGTGCTAAGGTTCCCTGCTGTTCAGGGTCATCCCCCGTTGTAAATTAGTAAATTAGACTCTTATCTGATGGTGTCTAACAGCTTTCTTAACAAAAGGCCTCCAGCAGGTGTATAAAGACATTAAACACAGACTTAAATGAGGTAACGCAGAACTTATCTGGTTTGTTGTCTGTATTTGTCCATTGTCAGTCAGTCACAGTTTTGTGCTTCACAAAAGCTTCTTGTTGAGGAGATTATTGAGTAAGGAAAGGGCCTTGGAGCCTCTGCAGGCTCCAGTTTGTGTCTGATCAACTTTCACAAAACAGAAAAAAAAGTTGAACTGAATTTTCAAGCCTTCATCCCATTATGTTGCAAACATATTTCAAAAGGAAAGACAATGACACTGTCAACGACAACATCATATATTTTGAAATTCTGTGTTTAAATTTAGCTTTAAAAGGTCCAGGTGTTACAAGTCTACCTGAATCTTCACACTGGGCATGATCAATGTATCAAGTTGGACATTGGCTGTTAAGAGCAATTAATTCATTTAAATCCCACCCTCACGTGGCTTTGTTCCCAACATCCTGGAGGTGGTGTGTTGCACAGTAGTAGGTCTAAAATGACAAAAATGCAGTGGTAAGAACAGCATCCAAGGACCAATTGGCTCGAGGAATGCAGGCAGAAAAATCACTGACCAGATAAGGGGACATCCGAATGTAGAAACTTGAACGGGAAGTGATGAAAAGAAATAGTGTGAGAAGAAATGGCATAAATTCACCTACAGAGGGATAAAGTGATATGAGATAATATGAGAGAAAAGATCTTTGTCATTTAGTATGACAAGACATGCATGACGCTACAGTGTTGGAGACCAGGATAGTCATCTGTGTTATTATTCCATTCAAACACCACAGGCAGAGATGGGGAACTAGTCACTGATATCAGCTGCTCTAGTGTTTGGTTGAAATGAAACCCTGTGTTCAATACCCGCGCACTTGACTCCAAGCGGCACATGGTAGGAGACCTCTGATGTACAGTAACCATTTTCTATCTCTTCTGCAGACTGTGTCATCCACTGTCAGCTGTTTTTTTTTTTTTTGTTGATAGAAGCGGGGGACAAATAGAAACAGCAGCCTCCCTCAGCCACACCTTGCCCCTCCCAGCCCAAATCCCTTCTCGACCTGCTTTATTCATTAACCATCCCTCCTCCACTCCGCTCCTGCCTTTTTCAGTCAAATACATCACTCAAAGGAAACAATCATGGGACCTACATGCCTGGCCTTGCTGACTAATATGTATCCCAGATGCACCAAAAAAAACCATCATGTGTTTTCTCTTCCTACTTTCTGCCTTTTCTTAGCTTTGACTGCTCTAGTTGATCTAGTTGAGATGTTGGAATATGATTGAAGAGCAATGGAAATTTGTTAGAGAAAGTATGCTTGCACTGCTGCGCACAGCTCGGGGCATCCTCCCTTCTCATCCCTCAGTGTGAGCATGTATGAAGCATGATGTAAGGTAGATTAATGACAGAGGCATTACAGCCGCCAGGTAGAGTGTTTCCCACAGAGGCCACACCTGCTAAAAATGTTTGCAGTCATGGTTCTGCTAATGAGCTTTGGATCTAAAACGTTCTCCAAACAGCAAATGTCAAGACAGGCTGGAAACGTGAGAGTGAGAACAGGAGCTGAATACAGCTATTGTATGAGTGTGTGTCTGCCGGACCCTGACAGTGTACAGTGATGTCGAGCCCACCTGCTGTAGAGCAGGACTCTGACGTGTGTGGGTTGGAGTCTTGAGGAATCAGGCGCCTGGAGCCAAGGTTGCTTCAGAGCTGACCCACTTGTTGAAGGAAACAAAGACCCCGGGGTGTACTCGAGAGTCCGTCTGGCCCCGCCCGACCTCTGGGCGCTATGCCTCCATCATGAGATCTGTCCGGATCAGAGGCAGATCGGGGGAGCAGTAGACGATGTCTGTAGGTTTGATCGTGACGGATGGGCTGCTGAAAAAAAGTCTGCAGCTGGTCTGTGTCGACTGGAGGGATTGTTGTTGCTTAGCTGCTTACTGTGCATACTAGACATGCTTATCCGTAGTGTGTGTGTGTGTGTGTGTGTGTGTGTGTGTGTGTGTGTGTGTGAGAGGTGATGGGGGTGGAGGATGAGGGGTTCAACTATGGAAACAAAGCTGATTGAGTGAGCCATTCACAATTTCACTGTACTACTGTTTTGTTTTGAGAAAGACACATGCTAGTTGCAGGATGAACTAGACCAGATATGTACATACGTGTGTGTGTGTGTGTGCGTGCATTTGTGTCTCAGCTGATACTGTTCCAACATAAGCCAAGCCAGTTGCAGGTGTGGAGATATTTGTTTCCTGGTACAGTTATTTGCACTCTATGCCTCTGCTTGCTCTGTGAAATAACTTTACAGAATATTAGGAGAGGTGGCGGGGTGTGAATCATTAAGTAGTGCCAGCACACATATCATTACCAAGCAAATATTTGGCAATCTGTTCAGCTGACTTGTTACACGTGTGCACAATTAAATCTAAGTCCCAAGCTTCATAGTAGCTTTTAATTTAATGGGGATAGATAACTGTAAGTAAATTTGCATCCTCTTAAAGGACTGTACAGGTAAATAATGTATTCTGTATGTTAACTACTGTAACTGTCATTTGCTGCCATTTAGGACTGAACTATTTGACATTTTTGCAATTTAAAAGTGTCCAATTTTTAAATTCTGAAGAACTACAATTTACTTAGTTAACAACTGTTGCCAGCAAATGTACTCTTCTGTAGCTAATAGCTTATTAATGTTGATTCAGTGAGACAACAAAACAAAATAAAACTCAAGCAGTCATGATTGTATTTTAATATTATTGAGTAATGTCAAGTATACTAGTAATGTCATATCTGAGCTAAATGTCATATCGTATAGACCACAAATACATGCCTGGAGTTTCATTTGTACAAAATAATCGCAATTGATACACCTTAGCGTAAAGATCGATTATCGACTTAGTGGTCATAGTATCATCGGATCTGCAGGTATGTTTTGGCCCCTCAGACGAAGAGAAGATCAAAACTGTCAACTGATCACCACCTGCTAAACCCAAACGTGTAGTGAGGGTGAAGTGTGAACATCTGGCTGAGGCTCCTGTCTGCAAGGTCTTTAACTCCACGTTCCACGTTCAAAGCCTCTATTGCGGAGGCGGCTGCTAAGATTTGTGGTCAGAATGTCGTCTGTGCCTGTCGTGTCGATAGCCTTAGAACCCTCTGGTAGACACCGGCAGCGGAGGAGGCCGTCAAGCTGAAGGAAGGAGGCCCTTCCAGTTTGATTGCCATTGTGGTGAATAGGGGGCAGAGCTGTAAGGCAAAGCTTTCAATTTACCAGTCGATCGACGTTACCTGTGGTCATGAGCTTTGGGTAGTCACCAAAAGAATGAGATTGTGGATACAAGCAGCCAAAATTACTTTCCTCCTTGGTGTGGCTGGGCTCAGCCTTAGAGATAAAGTAAGGAGCTCAGGCATCTGGAGGGAGCTCAGAGTAGAGCTGCTGCTCCTTCGCATCGAAAGGAGCCAGTTGAGATGGTTCGGGTATCTGATCAAGATGCCTCCTGGACACCCAAATCACACTGGAGAGATTTTATCTTTCTATCTCATCTGGATTGGGAACGCCTCGGGATCACCCAGGAGGAGCGGGAAAACATTGCTGGAACCATACATACTGCCACCACAACCCCACCACTGCAAGTAAACATGTTATATTCACATGGGTGAATGACCTACAGCAAGTCTCCCAGAGTGTTTTTGTCCACACACTTTATAACATAAATGACAGTAAAGGCTATCTACTGTATACTAAAGCATACAGTGTATAAATATTGCACAAAAAAAAGTCAAAGCTTGATTAGTTGCAAGAAGTCAAAATTGTAAAAACAAAAGTACTATTTTTTTATTGTATCATCTTGTCTGTTCATCTTTCTGTCTCTCTCCCGCTTCTCTCCTTGTATTCCCACCATGTGTGCTCTGGTGCTCGGCCATCTGAGACACAGCCTTTCAGTGCATACAGTACAGTAGACTTTGCAGCAGCCTGTTGTGGTCTCTATGTGCCACTTCATTCAAGGGAAGTTTTCAATTATCTCGTGCTTCTTCCAGGCCTGTGCTTCCAGAAGCCTCTTTGTGTAGAAACAGCTCCACAATGTGCACGATGTGCTCAGTCTGCCTATATAATTTTATGAGAAAACCAGTGGTCAGATATGAGGATGAAGAGTTTACTCCCTACCTCAGTATGTCCCGGTGAATTAGGGTTTAATGTCGTGGAAACAATGGTGGCGCAATAGGAAAACCATATGATGACTCTGGTCTTTTTGGCTGCAGCAGTTGTGCTTCCAGCATTGCAACGTGGCTTGTAATTAAGTATTTTTTGGGGGGGCTCAAAGAGGGCAAGGGGATCTTATTGTTTCAGAGTTGTTGTTTCTGTTCCCTGAGAGTGAGCAGAAACAACAAAAGTATGTTTTTCATTTGGGGTTGTTTCCACTTGGTCATGAGAGCTTGGAGCCTTATTATTTGCCCCCTTTTCTGGTTTGTGTTTTTGTGATATTGAAAACGTCAGTGTGTAATTCGGTAATTCCTATTTGTTGGCATCCCTAGAAGATGGCGTGTCCACCTGCCAATTATTTCCACACGATTTTAACCAAAGCGGTTTTGCTTACACATTCATTTCAGCCCCGCAAGAATTTCCTTCCTCTCTTACTTTTTTTTTTTGTCACATTGAAAATGTTCCCCAAAACTTCCTCTCTGGGTTCCAGTTTACTGTCAGCAGTAGCTGCCACACTCTCCTCTCTGCCTCCGTTCCCTCCCGCCTCTCCCTCCCTCCTATTCATTTTCTACCTCTCACTCTCCCTCCTCTAAAAAAGTCCCCCCTTACCTCCCTTAGCTGCACCTCCCCCAGCTCAGTTTACAAGGGGAGCTCGTAGAGATCGGCTCTGTAGTGAGAGGGGTATTTTTTTGGCATTCTCAGAGCCACAGAGGCGAGGAAGAGGCTGACAGGAGCAGCCACTGGACTCGTGTGGAAGCCCCGAGTGACTGGTCGAACATTTCCGTGGCCACATGAGAGAATGCTGTCAGGACTGGCTCTTCTGCTGCTCGTCTGCCTCCACATGCGTGTGCAGGGGAAGCCGCGGTCACAGGTAGGACCCGCTTCACCTCTGTTGGGTCCTGGAGGAACCTGGGGGAGAGTGGGGATTCCCATTGATGCTAACACTCTGGCTCTAAGAGGTGCATTGCACGATGCATTGCTCAGTGTAAGTTTCTTTTTGGACTCTGTGTCTTGCAGTGATGTTCTGGAAGTGGTGGATAACGCCGCTGCCTGCTTGTCACCAAGAGAAACTCTGCATTTCATTTTAAAACATTAGGACATCTAAATTCTCAGATGTAGATGCAAGTAAGCCTGGTACTCATTTCCAACCACTTTGTAGTGTTTATAAGCAGCACTGGACAGTGTCACTCCATAATTTGGACTGTCACTGTGGCCCCATGATCCTGTGGTTCCATCTACTGAGTGGAAGTATTTACAGTACGGCTGTTTTCACTGCGGCTCTGCTTGCTCCCTGAGAGGTTTATTTTTCCACAGCACATTCACAGGCTACTTGCGGGATTAGATTTCCCTCCTAGTGGAAGACTCGGTGAGTCAGGCCTGTCCTGGGACTATTAAGATGTACTTGGAACTCTATTAGGGATAGACTGCAAGCCTGAATTAGCCCGTCGCTGCCTGTGGCTCGGCTCAGCTAGTTTTAGCTCACCTGTGTTTGCCGATGATTAATGAGGCTGTTGTGAGGTGCCTGAGGTTGTGAACGCAAACTTGTGAAGTGCCAAGGTCTTGATGAGGATGTCGGAGCCAGTTTTATATGACTCTAAACTACATAGCTATCAATTTTATATAAATGTTGGAATGTGTCAATGCACAAAATGCAGGTCGAGTTACTCCCGTGATATGTAGTGTGCGTTCAGCAGACTGAATAAGAGCAAGTCGACAGAAGTCCTCTTGAATGTTTGATGGAATAGGGTTGAGGTAATCTTTCGAGATCTGTCAGGTATTTTTGTTTTGACGTTGGCTTTACTTTCTTCATTATGTGAGGTCTCCCAGATCCAAATGCTGCATATGTAAAAATGACAAATCATAAGGAAACCAGTACCTTTGATGCTATAAGTTTGAATTTTTTATGAAGATGACAAAATACAGAAAACCTTTTTTTGTTTTACAAAATGTAATCAGTTTGTGTACTTATCAACAGAAAATGACAATCATGGTCGGCAGAAGAAAAAAAAATCCAAGCCAATATTTGATACAACCAGCATAAACTCAGTATGATTTTTACTGTTTGTCCTGTTAAAAGAGACAAGATTGCTTACATGTGTATCACTGACACATGTCACAAAGTTTTGTCAGAACCACAATTAGCACATGTCAAAGCAACAGCGCTCGTATAACTGTTCAATCTGATCATCTGACACTTGCGTTAGACACCTGATATGTTCAAAGTCCTCCTATTTTCTGGTCATCAATCTGTCTTTTCTTGGATGCTCCCAGTGGGAATCAAACCCATTACCTTGCAGTGTTAATGCCCAGCAGAGACCTTTCAGTCATTCTGTTCCCAAACCATGTGCATCCAAATCAGAGCAGTGATGTCAGGAGAAACCCTATGCGTTTTTACGGCTGTAGATTCACCATGCTCAATGCTATTTCTGAGTGTTTTACAAGCATGGGAGCCTTTAACGAAGCACCGGGCTGTGAGGGCAGTTTGTGGTGTGGACGAGGCCTCTTTTTACTGTTGGGATCAAAGGTCTTGCCACTTATGCCTACATTTCTCTTCACCATGTCTACAAATGCTCATGCGTACAGATTGTAGGATATCCTGTAGATATGACAACCTGATTTCAATTTTGTGACTTTGCAGGATGATTAAAACACAAAAATACATTTAGGGGACTTGCTTTTTTAGCAATTTTCAAGAAACACAAACAGCACTATAATGCAATATGTAACTTTTCTGAAGACCCCACCACCACTTGTTTTGTCCTCAGCTCATCTCTTCCTATATTACAGTAAATAATCCCAGCTTGTCTGTGTTCCCATTCTGGTTTGACACATGTTGCTATGATTTCATGAAATGCTATGTTGTGGAGAGTGGAAAGCGAGTGATTACTATCCAAAACACCAGAACTTGTGTTTCTATTTGTGGTCACAAACCTCGGTTAGTCTTTTAGTTAGTGTTCCCATTATACTAGAGCCAGATCTGAGGGCTAGGAACAAATTGAATAAATCTGCAAGTTTTGAGCTATTGATGAAGTCACATCTTCCATATCGTACATGCGTAACCGGGCCAGAGTCAGAGTTTGATTCCTCTTGGAGCCACCTGAATTAAAAGGCCGTATCTGCATAATTATTTTGATTAAATGACGTTATGATGTTATGTCGTGATTGTAAATAAGATTTATTTATTTTTTCTTTTAAACAGAAGCTGCATGTCCCCTGCAAAAAGTTGTCCTACTATTATCAGTATGGTAAGGAAATATAGATCAGACTGTTAAGTTATTGTAACTCTAATTATTAAGAACAGGATAGAGTTGCTCTGAAAGCATTGAAGACCGGCTTCCACACAGAATGTAAATACTAAATAGTGTATGTGGTGAAATGTAGCCCCATAAACAAATGTAGTTAATGAGGTGCTCCTCGACCTTAGAAGTAACACTGTGTTACTACTGTAGGAAGTAAATGATTGCAGCTTAGGGTTGAATACATAAACTCACTATTTAACAAATTCCTTACATGTTTACTCTTGTATTTTTGGTCTTTGGAAAGACTACAAGACACCATCCTACAATCGCTTTAAATCTCTCTTAGTATTTCTCTTACCTCCTACCTCTTCAAAATGTGAAAAAATAGTTGAGCCTAGTTAAGGTTGCTAAGCTGTGATTGGACAATCGCTGTTCAGGGGAGGGGCTTAGTAAACAGTCAATCAAATCTCAGTTGCATTACAGCTAAGAAATAATTTTTTTGAGGTCATACGATACATGTCTCTAATAGTTTGCACTTAAGGGTGAGTATTTGACACAGGATATAACAGTAAATCAGGGATAGTGGTTCAGTCCGTTTATTAGTGAGAATGAACTTGATGGCAGCGTGACTTCCGCAGCTACAGATGTGTTTGAAGTGCTGACTGAAGTAAAAGCAGTGTCGCCTGCTCCCGCTCATTAAAACTGGTTAAAGATCCACAGCATCCCAGCATGTGGGAGGCAGATGCTGGTAGCTGTGGCAACCACAACGTGCACTTCATATGAAAGAGAGGGAGCGTGTTACCATACAGTAACCTTATTTCATCCCAATCTAAACCTAATTTTAAAACCTTATTAAATCCTGATTGTATTTGATTTGTTTGTCTATGGGATGTTTGTAAGATCTCAGTAACATCATTCCCAGACACAGCATTGTGTCCTAAAGTCACTTCCACTCTAAATTCTTTGTCGTTGGGATGATGTTGCCTCTGTATTCTCAGCCTGGAAGCCATGTTGGGGCTATATTGCATTTCCAGATGAGCTGGAGTGTCACAGCTGACCAAGTCATGATAACTTCATTGGCCGTTTTCCAAAGAACATTGCAACCTTTCTATGTGTGAAGAGCTGTAGAAATCCCCAATGTGTCCACCAAACAGCCCTCTTTAACCCCACGCTCATAAATATGTTTTAAAATACTGCTACTTCCATCCCGGGATGCATTTTTACAGTAGGACTACAGATCATAGCATGCCTTTATTCCCAGAGGTTTACCATGAGTAGCTGTGCTAACATCCCACTAGTCTGTTACCATATATGAGAGAAAACCCCTCAGTATTGAAATGGTTCCATTTTCTTTACAGAAATGTAATTATTATGGTAAATTTGAAGATTTTGAAAACATGTTTTGAAGGAGACAGCAGTCCATGTCTTGCAGTATTGTTTTTTGTTTTGCTTCTTGCGGTCAGTAGGAAAGCTGAGAAGGAAACTGCCAAGACACAGGTTAGAAGGTTCTGGTGGGATCAGAGCCTCAGCCAATGCGGATTCATGTGGATTTAGACTGGGGGAGGCTTAACCACTGCACCATCTCCAGACTAAGAAAACATCCTTTTATTCATAACCTCCTCCATTCCACTGCTGTTTTGCAGCAATTGGACCATCAGCATGTAGTCATGTGAGTTGTTCTGGGCAGGACTGTCAGGCCTGAGGATTGTCACTTTTAACTGAAACCGCAGGAGTAAAATATCCAGGTGATGCTTCGGTGCTTTACATAGACTCCTTACGTTTTGTTGATGTTAAAATCTTTTAATGTCTAGTGTGACCTTGGTACCGACAATAACCTATAGTGGGAACCTCTGGTGAGGACGCTGCTCTGGACATGGGAAAGAGGCACGAAAACTCTGTATTTGTGTTGAGATGTGTCTGTCAAAGCCCCTATATTCATGTTGATACATTGCGTCACTATTGCTGACTTACAATGTGATTTGGATATAAGACACCTTATTTACTATGAATTATTGTCTTGGCACTGTTAGTATTTAACCAACAAACATTTAGTGTTTATATATTTTGAGGCTCTTATATCTGAAATGCTTATTTTACATATTTACTCTATAACCAGACGAGTTTGAGTTATGTTGAACCCTAAAACTTCATAAAATGTACACATTTGGATGCTGCTGATACAGTGGACACACTTTAAACACTGGCGCCTTCACTTTCCAAACTATCTCTGACATGCTTTGTAGTTTTAGATACAGTCCCTTCAGCAGCAACGTTTCAGAAAAACACCAGACCACTGCTGTTTATCCGTCAGACAAAATTATGTTAATAAGGCTGTATAAATAACCCTTCTAAATTAAAGTCTCTAACACAGAATAAACTGCTTCAAATATCTTCGCTGATGCTCCAGGCCAGTGTGACAAGAGGACTTCACTCGGTAAACACGTAAATAACCTTGTCCGACAAAACCTCACGAACGGTTTGAACTGCTGCAAAACTAACAGAGTTCATCTAAGGTACACAAACACACTCACACACTCTTCAGCTCTGAGGAATTCCAGCACCACACAGAGCCCGTTTCCCACCACATCTCAAACTTAATTTACTACAGTGGAGAGGAGTTAAACGCCTGCATGTTGCGTCTACCACTGCTGTTAATTTAAGCATGATATCATTCCGAGCATTAACTTTTTATTCATATTTGCATTCCTAGTGTGGAGCCACCAACCAGGCCTCCTACGTGGATAAAAGCACTATTATTGCAAGGCAGCTGTAACATTATGCCTGGAGCTGTTGGGAAGAGATTTAGTGCCTGTGCAACTGTATATCTTGACACTGTGCATGTGTAGTGTTAAGGAATGACACAAATCTCTGATATTTGCCACTCTTTCCCTCAAATCTGATATCGGTTTTGATAGTTATTCGCTGCCTCTAAATCTTTATCTCAGAGAGGAGACGCCTGAGAACTGGGAATCATTTCTACAATTACACTCTAACAGACAGATCAAGACAGAAACTCAGTATTAAGTATGCGGCCTATATAAAAATCTAGTTGCTCTAAACTGTTAGAGGTGTTTATTTTTATATTAACAATTACTTGTAATGTGAAAGGTTCTCGTTTTAGTGTCCTTCAGCTCATTGTTTTGGTTTTACAGCCCAACTTTAATATTTTGGTTCACTTTTATCAACCTAGTTTCTAGCAGCAGGCTGCTGTTTTCAGCCAAAACACTCTGATAAACCCACTGTACGCCACCTGCCCAGAGCCAAATGGTAGACTGGCAAAGTTAGCAACTAGCTGGTGAACATAGTGGAGCGTTTATCAGCTAAAAAAACAGATATTTCCCTCAGGACAGATCTCTATGTCTATTGAATTGACAGGCAACAGCTGCTAATGTCAACTTTGTGTTCATAGCTTGTTTCCACTGCCCCCAGGTGGCCAAAAATGATTTAATACTGCTTTAAAATACTATTTAGATTTATTTTAAATCTATTCTTACATGTTTTAGGTCCCCAGATGCACATGACCTCAATAAATTGGTTGAAAGTATTTGTTTTTTCAATTCATTTTAGGACCCAGCACACTCACTTTATATGTTACAGTTAACATTTGTCCTACAACTCACAGTTCACTTGGCAGCTAATAACCAACGCTGTGGGTCAACACGGGGGGTCCAGACCCCGAGGTTTAGAGTCTCTGCCCTAGTTTATTTTCAGTATTCAAATGTTAAAGATGCAAAGTGAGTGGAAATTATGCCATCATTGATTTAGGCCAGTGGGTGTAAACTTGTAGTTCAATAAGAAAGAGACTTAAACTCACCTCTCTGTGTCTAATTTTGAATGTCTTGTTGCGTTTTCTGAGAGTAACCCAGCTGCGTCTTGTGGGACAATACCATCAGGATTTACTTTAAGACTATGTTGTTTTCACTGTTCGCCAGTTGACTGGCTCCACCGTCCTGACACATGTAACCATTTCCAGATGAAGGTGGGCTTTAGTGACATTTTAAAACTCCTGTTATAACTCCACTGAAGACAGGGCGATTTCCTTCCCCAGATGGCACAAGCCACCCACAGAGTGAAGGTGAAAAACAGAAGAAACCAGACCACGACTCCAAAGCTGCCTGCTCGTCCCTCGACCACAATGAGATTTGTGTTGGAGTTCTGCTGGGGACGAGTTGGCGCGGCTTTCTTTTAGCCGTGGCCGCGTTCGTTTGTCCTGACACCAGCAACACCACATTTTGATGGGTTCACAGTCAAGGTCGCGTTCGTCAGAGACAGCCTGGAGGGCAGATGTGACAATTTGGGGGATTATTCAGGGTCAGATTAGGACGTTAGTGTTTTGTGCAGCATGCCACTGCGAGACTGAAAAGTTTGTCTTGACAGTTTAGTGATTTTAATGGTGCAACTGTCCAAATCACTAGATATCAAGTAGTCCCTTAACTCTCTAATGCTGCCTGTGTTGCACTGTCGGCTGTAAAACCTCTTGGCTCTTCCCATTTCACAAGAACAAAAACCCTGTGTGTTTTTAAATCCAACGTCATATGATATTACATTGATAGTTCAGATTTTGGGTCAATAAATTTCACTGCTTATTCTCCACTCCTAAATGAATGTGTTTTGATTCAGACATTTTCCCATCCAAATGGCCACAGATAACCTCTCACCATGTCAACGTCTGTTTTATGAGGGGAACATTTTTCCCCTTTTCAGGCAAAGGCTGCCTAGCTGCTATGATAGTGTTGTTTTAGTTTGAAAGGATTTATGGTGAAAATGGAGATGCGGAGGAGATATTCATTGGTAGTCATGTTGCTAAAAGTCCTCTTTGACTGCATTTTTATTTATTTTCCACGGTGGACTTAATGTAGCTTATCAGAATTCCCCAAAATGTGTTTTACCATGCACTGTATTCCTTTTGTTGCTTTATATTCACCGATCTGTAAAGCGAGATCATGAAACGCAGCAGTTTTTCCCTGAATGTTATCATGTTATGTTTAGTCATTTCTATCCCGGCTTTATTCAGCCCCATGCTGTACTGCAACATAATTCCACACTGACCACAGAAGCGGTTGGCAGTTTTATTTCATTTTTTTCAGCACTCTTGGTTTGCTGCTCTTTTCTCTCATCATTTATTTCCTGTGTGGAAGGAGGCCCTTCATGTTTGTTTTGGTCCAGGTGGTGTTTTGGCCCAGAATAGCGTGAGCTGCTACGGGTGGGAGAGAGCCAGACTCTCCTCTTGAGTTCATCCCAACTGCCCAAGTCCAGCCCTGGCCACCATTTTCCCCTTTTATACCTTCCTCCGTACCACTTTTCATCCCTTTACTTTAATCTTTTCTCCACCTCCTTGTCCTTTCCTTGCTCCTGACCGGCAGCAGACTTACTGCTGCTCAAGTACAGCGAAACCCATAGGGATTACCACCATTTTTATGACTTATTATACAACTCCTATACATGTTCTTATGTCATTCATCTTTAGAGTTAGGTTTTTCACCTCTCGACCACATGTGAAGCTCAGCAGCCCCACGTTGGTCTACGTTGTCAAAGACGTTGCCACAACATTTTTATGAATGTTTGCATTACAAGACAGAGCAAGAGGAATACGTCAGCTTCAATCAGGGAACCCACATGAAAGCCAAGCGAGAGCTGCAAACTGACTGAGAAAGCCTGGAGATTGGCTGCTGTCCAATCCCAGAAGGCCTCTGTGTGATTATATCTCCCCCCATGATGCCCACTCTGTTGGTTTCTTTATTGGCGACTGTGGTCTGCTTGGGACTTGCCCTGGCACTGCAGTAAACACATCCCAGTGTTTAAGAGCACGGTACCTCACTGGGACCAGTTTTGACTGCCCCACCACCTGTTTGCACAGCAAGTTACTTTTACTGCTGGTTTGAGTGAATTTATGGACTTGCTGATGTTAACTGTTCTATTTTTACTATGCCCAGGTTTCCTGTAATTCATTAACACCAATGTGACACAAAATATTCCCACCCTGGAGATTTAGGAAGGAAATTTTGGGATAAGTTCAAAGACAGTCATGCCAAAGTGATGCTGGTGCTGATCCTGGAAAGTAACAGGAGCCCTGCTAATTAGTAATTCTGTTAGGTGCGAATTGGCTTAGCTTTGTAAGTATAATTTTGCATGTCTAATTAGCTCTTTTTATTTGACTTGCACACATCCAGTTAATCGTAAACAGCTTTTTTATTGAACACTTTTAGTGCACGCTTTGATACTTCATCTACAGCTGTTTCACTCTATAACGCTTGTCACTCCACACTTCCTCATTTAAACTCCTTTTTCTCCTCTGTCTCACAGAGTCTAGGCTGCGATGACTATCTCGGATCAGGAAAGGTGATGGACAGGTGCGGCGTGTGTGGAGGCGACAACTCAACCTGCAGGCTGGTCTCCGGAGTGTTTAAACACAGTTTGTCCAAGATCGGCTACCACAAGATAGTGGAGATCCCAGAGGGAGCCACCAAGATCAACGTCACAGAAATGGTGAAGAGCAGAAACTACCTAGGTGGGGAAAAAAACACACACACGTCAGGTCGATACTACACTCCACAGCAGCAGTTCACACAGTTTTTGCAGAAATGTTTGTAGTTTAACAACAGAGAAAGCTTGGTGTTTTCTTCTGGGGAGTGATGAGGTAAAAGTCTAGATGCCAAATATCAATACTGCATTCACATAATAATCCATTCCAGGTGAGTTGACTCAATTCAACACAGATAGTTTCTTAGCAGCATGTTAGTGCTTTAAAGTCACACTCTGATAATACTGTTTTGACATCTATTTGTGTGCCTGAGAACAGTGTTTTATAGGCTTTGCTTTTGTTTTAGCTGAACGGTCAGAGCAGTTCGTAATGCTTGAGAACTGAAGGATATTGCATGTTGTGGGGAGTGATCATTCAATAACAAGGCCCAGTCCAGATGGCCGAATGCCAGAAGTGTCCGCATATGGAAAAGTCCTGACTATTGAGGCATTGGTGTTGACTGCTGTCCCACATGGTTACTTTTATATTTCATCTTCAAATACTTTTATATATGTGGCCTCGCAGTGTTAGCTGGAATACTTATGGTCTCTCGCAGCTCATTTAGCTACATCTCGGCAGATAGAGAGTTTCAGTTTCCATCCAGGTTTGCAGTCCCATCAGTTGCAGTCTGCTGCAGAGCTCTGCCTTCATTCAAGCTCAAAACACACATAGAAGAAATGGAAATCTACATCCAGCATTTATAGTATTAGGTTACAGATTAAAAGTATGACACCATGGGGAAAAATAAAGTTAATGGACGGTCATGGTAGAAATAATTACATGATATATCTAAGAAATGTTTGTCATTTAATATGTTAACATTTGACAATTCTACTAGCGCCAGCTGTGCAGCCAGCAGCTGCTTGTAAAATTAATTGGATTTGTCTGAAAAGGCAGATCAACCAGGGGGCGGTGTCACTTCTTCAGGACTTCTACAGCGTGCAGCACATATTACCACCCACCACTGCGGTGCAGCCTTTCACTGGAGCCTCTGAGTGAAACGCACTACACAGATAATTGACGTCTTTATAGAGATGCAACAGTGGGACCCAGTAGTGGGTTATTTTCAGAAGTGACTGTTGGAATGTCAGACATTGTTAAATGAGAGCCATGCCCCCAGCTCAGCAGTACGTTCGGAGGAAGAGGGGAACGGCCCTGGTTTTCCCTCCCAAGGCCGCTTCCCTCGAGGAAAGTGCATAAACACGCTTTCATTAGAGGATCTTACCCCTAAAGCCTCACCATCCTTTTTAATTAAGGTGAGGAATTTCACCACTCTGTAAAAAAAAGAAACTAGGAACACTCTGAGGACGGATTCAGTGGCTACCTTTCAAATCCCAACCACTTGGATGCCAAGTACGCTCTGCTTTCTTTTAATTTGAACTGACCAGTTTTTATACACACAAGTACACAAAGTTATGTACAGCCGCACACACATGCACACTTACACCATCTGCAACATCCACTTACTGAGCCTCACACACATACATACTATACAGATGGCATCGTTTTGGACGACACTTATCTGTAAGTAAGCAAAAGCAAAAACCATTCATGGACAATGGCTCCTTTCACAATGTAAGAAACTGTCAAACATCTTTGCAAATAAAATAAACAGTAGTCATTTATCATAATACATCTATTATTATTTTTGAATCGATGAGGAAGGAATAAAATTCGAGCCTGCAAATGTATATATAGGTTTTAAAATGCAAAAAAGAATATGAGACAAGGTCCGGAGTCTAGCAGGAGCCACCTACTGTATCCTCACCACGTCCCGGATTTTCCCTCAATAGGCCTCTGTTCTACGCTGTGCATCTCTAATGTGCTTTTAGTTGTCCAAACACTCTTTTACAAGCCTGTCTAATGTTACACTTCTAATGCTTTTCTAATGGCCTCTTGTACTTAATCCATGAAATCAGTGGAAAACATCTTGAGAGATTTTGTTACAGGATTTGCATGAAAGATTTGCCAGCACAAACAGATTGTCACGTTTATAAAAGACATTGCTTTGAAAGTGCACGTGAGAGCATTTATTCCGTTAGCTATAATTACTTTTTTTGGGTAGAGAAAGACAGCGTCAAAGTTTATTTTTTTATTTATTTTTTTATGTACTACAGTTCTCATTATGGTTTAATGTTTTTACATTAAACAACAATCATGTGGAAGAGGTTGTGGCGGTATTTCCTTTTCGTTTGAGCTGTCAGTGGTGATTGTGGGGTTTGTGCTCTCTGCCTCTTCCAGCTCTCCGAAGCCGGTCAGGGCGATCCATCATTAATGGAAACTGGGCTATTGACCGACCAGGGAAGTATGAGGGAGGGGGGACCATGTTCACCTACCGCCGACCCAACGAAATCCGAAGCACAGCTGGGGAGTCCTTTCTCGCCGAAGGGCCCACCAATGAGATCCTGGACGTTTATGTGAGTAACGAATCGACTCGGATCTCCGGACACTTACAGCAGTGACTCTCCTCTTTTATACTGACAAGCTCAGGTTTGACCTGAGAAACTAAGGTTTGTCACTGTATGATCACTTGTCAGAGCAGATATCACATTTTATGACACTTTCCAAATATTTGAAGGTGAAAAGTATAACTTTATGATTCTCATCTACTTTGCCTCAGATGATCTTCCAGCAGCCAAACCCTGGTGTTCACTATGAGTACATTCTCCCCTCTGAGAAACCACCAGAAGGTAAATGAGACCCACTTTGTACCGCCCCCCCCCCCCAATGTTCATCACCATAGCTTTGTCTGATTTAACAATACATTTTATTGGCAAAACCATTCATTTGCGAAACTAAACTCACGTGTCCCTGTCTTAGGGAATGCCGTGAATGGACAGGGCGGACACGACCATCACAGCAGCACTCACCAGGAAAACTACAATCCAGCAGGTGGGGGGAGGGATCCTCCTCCTCTCCCCGACAACCAGGTTCCCGTCGTACAGCCACCCAGACGCCCGAAAGAGTACAACTGGAAACAGGCCGGTGCTACAGAGTGCAGCGCCTCCTGTGGTAAAGGTCAGTCAAACTATTCATATTTAAGGTTTTTAACTGCAGATGTACAGAGTGACCTGCAACCAGAACCAAAGGAAAGTAAGCCTGAATTTTTACATTATCAACACTGAAAGAAACCAAAAGTGCTTGTAATGTAAAATTACATTACAGTTACATACAACAGTTATTACTGTACTAAACTGTACTAAAAACAAACACTTTTACTTTTTTTATTTATAAAAGGTACATTTTCTGACCGTTCCCACATTTATTTAGAAAAAACACAGATGACATTTCATAGAACACATGCAATTAGTTTTTTACCAAATATTTTCCTATATGTCAGATGTGGGAATCCAGTGCTGAAATGAAATATCTGCTTTGTGTGCTTTTTAGGATTCAGGTACTCCATCTTTCACTGTGTCTCCCGGCTGAACCATGTCCAGGTGTCAGAAGCTCTGTGCGACAGCAGCAGCAGGCCGACTCCACAGGAAGAGGCCTGCAACCTGGAGCCCTGCCCAGCCTTGTGAGGGACCACACTCATCTGTTCTCACACTTGTGCACACTGCTGAATACTGCTTGATTAAAAAAAAAGAAAGTTGACTTAATAGCATCCATAGTATATACTACTGTTAAGTACTGATGACTGTACACTTTTGAAAGACCCTTAAACCTTCGTATCTGCTAATCAGATCAGGAATTTGATTATATCTGCTATACACACAGCTCAGTTTCTGTCTCTCGACAATGAGCAGTATTCAGACATGTGAGCTGAGCGATTATGAAGGATAGAAAGATACAGCCTCATTCTTTTAGGTGGTCAAAACATATCTTCATATGAACTAATTGTGATATACACACATAAATGTATGTAATACACACCGCCTAGGATTCCTTCCTAACACCACTTGTGATTTCCCCTGAGGAGCTGGGATATCGGAGAGTGGTCAGAATGCAGTAAGACCTGCGGCCTGGGCATGCAGCACCGGCAGGTCCTCTGTCGGCAGATTTACGCCAACCGCACCCTCAACGTCCACACGAGCCGCTGTCGACACCTGGAGCGGCCCGAAATCGCCAGTACCTGCCAGCTGAAGATCTGCAGTGAGTGGGAGATCCGCTCCGAGTGGACCGCTGTGAGTGGCAGCCGTCAGTCACAATCTGACATACAGCTTTAAAAAAATGGATGAGGTTCAACAGAAAGTGCTGTGCATGTTTGAGATTTTATCCTTTTTTTTTTTTTTGTATGAAGTTGTATTTCAAGGAATAGTTTAACATTTTGGGAAATACGCTTACTCCCGTACTGTATCTGACGTGAAATATGGAGCCGGAGCCAGGAGACGGTTAGAGTTTAAAGTGTAGAAATTACATGTTGTGGTTTTACGAGGGGGGTTATACTCCCAACTCTTCATATTAGTATGAAGTATCAAGTAGTAGCATCAATCTTATAATGAATAAGTACCTCCCAAAATAACAAACTACTCCTTTAAAGTTATTAAAGCCTGTTAACAGATACACCAGTTCACTATTAAAAGCTGAAGAACAATCCAGCCTCTCCGGCAGCAGAGTCTCCACAGTACAGTAGGCTGTGAACCATGTGCTCTGTGTCTCCACAGTGCTCGGTGCCATGTGGGCTGGGTCAGAGGTCTCGAGAGGTACGCTGTGTCAGCAATGTGGGCGACTTTGTTCCTGATGAGGAGTGCAACATGAATCTGCGGCCCATAGATGTAGAGAACTGTGACATGGGAACCTGTGCCAAGAGCTGGTTCTACACCGAGTGGGGCAATAGGGTAGGTGTCGATGCCATGTATAGTGACTTTCATTCATTTCTAGTAACAGTGGTAGTCATTGTGTAGGTCTGTCTTCATTCACCCTGCAGCTGTTTCTGAAAAACAGTTAATATATAGATCTTTTAATATCGAGTTTGACAGCTAGAAAGACAGCTTGGATAAAGCTTTAGTTCTCCGTCACAAGTAACTAGTAGGTGTTCAAGAGTCGGAAAAGTGTGAAGAAGGAAATGAGTAAAATACAAGCGAAGAAGAAAGAAAAGGCATTTTCTAAAGATATAAATTATTAGAAGTTCACTGCAGGGAACTAATCTAACAGGAGTGAAAAAACATATTTTTGCTTTACGGTACTGCAGATCTAATGAGCCACTTAACTGTGCAGCATTATGACAGTACAATGGGTTACCAAGTTGGGAAATGAATGCCAATGATTTAATCAAATCCACTTCAGACTTGAAGGCTATGAACTGCAAATTTAGTGGAGGATATGGATTGTTCATGAGCAGGTAAAATGTAATCTTAGGGATGTGTTTTTGCCCTCGTACTGTGCGTACAGTAAATCAAACTCATACCAACTTAGTTTAGTTTTTATCCTTTACATACATTTGACATGCATCTGTTCTGTTTGAATCTGTCGGCTGCTGATGGCGAACAACCTGAATTGTAAGACGATGTGTTTACTCCACAGTGCTCAGCCGAGTGCGGGATGGGTGTGCGAACCCGGGGAGTCCTCTGCCTGACCAACCACGTCGGCAGCCTTCCTCTGGCGGGCTGCGGCAGCGAGCGGCCAGCAGACTCTCAGGTCTGCAACAACGGCCCCTGTGAGAATCGCATTGAGTGGTTCACAGGCCCCTGGAGCCAGGTATGAGGATGACAGGAGGTCACGCTGGGTTTAAGGGGAAGTTGTCTGGAGTAGCTAAATATGTTGGATGTTACAGTGAGTTTTAAATTGTGCATGTTTTTTTTTTTTTGTTTGCAATGTGTAATTGAAACCATATGGTCCACGCTGTCCAGTGCTCTGCGGAGTGCGGCGCCGGCAGCCAGCAGAGGTCCGTGGTGTGTCTGATGAAGTCAGACGAAGGGTTGGCAATCATGCCGCCGTACGAGTGCTCCTCCCTGGAGCGGCCCCTCAGCCAGCAGAGCTGCAACCTCAAGGCCTGCGGAGCCAAGTGGTACTACACTGACTGGAGTGCTGTGAGTAAGATATGAAACCTCTCCGCTAATGAATAATACAAAACTCTTCTAATCAGCCTCATCAGTGACCACACAACCCACCAACTGTCATCAGATTTGGCTTCAGATGTTTCTAAACTCTTGATTGGTGCACTGACGTACATGACCATCACCTTTTTCCAACTCAACCCCCCAAAGTACAGACATCTCTCATGTGAAATAACCAAAATTGCTCTAACTTTGGCAGAAAAAAACACAGTGTTCATGTCGGATCCCATCACTCACAGTAAGAAGCTAACTGAGAAAATGTGTTTCAGGGCCTTTTAAAGGTTTAGATCGCAACTTTAGGAATGTTTGCAAAGTAGCAGCAGTGTTAACAGTACACCAGCTTCAAGGTGGAGTTTTATTGACATGGGACTGACGGCTGCCACTGACTCCTGTCCTTCCCAGTGCTCAAAAACATGTGAGGGAGGTTTCCGTGTGCGGGAGGTGCGCTGCCTGTCCGACGACATGCTGCCCAGCGAGGGCTGCGACGAGCAGCTGAGACCGGCAGAGAGGGAGGACTGCAACCCAGAGCCCTGCATACCTCACATAGGTCAGTCATCTCCCAACATGCTCTCGGGAATATAGGGAAATATGATTTTAGCACCCTTAAGTAACGCACGGGTCGTTATTGTGGCTGTAATGTCCCGCTGGGGAACTCCTGGCATGAGGAGTAGAGTGGTTGTGTTCTGTGTCATCTCTGAATGCTTGAAATGGAAATTGTACATTGAGCGAGGCGTTGAATGCCAAACTTTAGTCAACAGTAGAAGTTCAAGCGGCACTGGGGAGCTATAAATGCTGGTGACATCACCCTGCAAGCCTTTACCCAGGGTCCGTTACGTGTTCTTAGTCAGCTCTCGGTTAAATAAGGGAAATGTATTATTCGCTTTCTTTTTCTGTTTCAGATGAGAACTGCAGAGACAAATACTTTAACTGCAACGTGGTGGTCCAGGCTCGCCTCTGCGTGTACGATTACTACAAGACGACGTGCTGTGCTTCGTGTTCCCGACAGTCAGACAGACAGTGGATTAACCGCGGCCGCAGCTAGCACTCTCTCCCGGGGTTCCTCAGCTCCGGGTTGGGCCGGACTCGATACCCGCTGCAGGCACTCTTTACTCTGTCCCTGGGCCAGCCAGGGGGAGTGGACCGGCTGGACCTTGGCTTAAATGGACACTTGTTTCGATTGCCAAGGACGGAAACTGAAGAAGGAACATTTCTGTCGGTTCATTCTGTTCACAGCTGTTGGGAGAAAGGAATACCTAAGACGAGTGGAGGACAGGAATCCACTCACTGGATAAACAGAGCGCTGGTGGGTTGAGAGAGATCCGCAGCAAACCGAGGAACCTACAAAAAACTGTATGGATTTTAACCACAACAATTAATATAAAGAATCCTTCTGCTTTTATGTCAAGGGGAGCAGTTTGCAGCTGTCTTTTACTGGTGGATTACATGATATGAAGAGGAGAGGTTCTGTAAACTGTTTAAGGTGGACTATATATAGAAAGTATATGTTCTTATATGGTTCTTTACACTACAATGCTCAGATTTATGGCATGATGTCACATGAAGTCGATGCTGTCTCACTTGTAATCATCTAACACCCACTTTGTCGACCAAAGATATGTAACCTCATCAAACTGAAGACAGTGACAAATTAACACTTTTTTTTCCTAGGAAAGACATACTGGGCATCAAACGGTCCACGGTGCTGACGGTGTAGCCTTTCCGCAGCATGGATTCACAAGAGAAATGTCAGAGATGAGGTTTTTCTCATTAACTAAGCAGTGGCAAACCACCTTTTTTTTTCCTCCTGGCTGCACAGCCGTGAGGCGTCAATGTAGCCTATGTAATATGTATGTACATATGTATGTATGACAGAGTGAATGATAAAGGTCTTTTTTTAAAGGGCTCTCAGACAGGCCTCCCAGCAACTGAAGAGAAAAAAAGCCCTCTTTATTTATTTGTGTGGCTCCCCAGGGAGGACACTGGTTTATCGGCCACTGGCGGCTCCTTTTTCGGCTGTGGGGACAAAACCATTGCTGCCTCCCGTCCCCACCAATCACAGCCTCTAGACTGAATGCAGGCGTTCCACAGCCTGCTGGATGGTAGAAGCAGATGGTCAAAACATTTTTGGAGAGGTGAAACAAACTGCATATATAGGCTACTGTATATAATTTCTGTGGGAGATCATTCCACAACTGTTCAATTCCTGTTGAATCACCAATCACAATTACAGTGAATTATCCATAAAATAGTGTTGATATTTGATTGTAAAGATAAATCACGACAGTATTTAACAACTATTGATCTGCTATGGTATATATGAGGTTTACATTAATAGTAAATCCTTGTTTATGAACTAGTCTTTTCCGCTATATTCAGTTTCATACAAAACCTGCACACTGTACCTCTCAAGTGTTCAACTGTTTTTGTATTATATTATCAATTCCCTCCACGCACTATAAACTTACCTCTGATCCATAAGTACTGTATATGTATCGATGTTTAAGTTCAGGATGACTCAATTATGCAATTAATTTAATCTCTAAAGGCAAAAAAAAACGTTCTGAATGTGCCAGCATGATGACGTGATGCTTGATTTTCCCAATCAAGAAGAGTTCAACTAAAATACCAGAATCCATCAGTATTCAACATAAGACTGCAACTAATAATGTCTGTATTTGCCTTATTTTACATTTAAAGTGTTCAACCGTTGATTTTCATAAAGAGTGTTGTTGAGATTTTCTGAAATAAACAAAATTACTAATTATTTGTACACTTCACAGCATACTTTCCTCGTGTGCTTCTGAAGTTGAGTCGGTTTCACTTCCCATGAGGACGAGGACACGATGTCTCTGATATAAGTCATCCATCTAGAGGACAAAAGCTGTATTACAACAAACAGATTTACAGGTTCACAGACAAATTGTAGAATTGATTTGCATAGCAGTAACTTTTATTAAATAAATGGTGCTTCACACTAAGGATAAAACAACACAAAGAACATTCGCTGTCACAGCATTTTTTTCGTGAATCAATATTTGCAAAGAACATAAAAGAATAAGATTTATTTTTTGAAATAATTTATTGTAGCAGTAGGCACTTATATTAATTAAAGTAGTGAGGTAGCTAAAAATGACATGGCCTAGTTTTAATGTGATGACAACCAAGCAACTACATCCAATAAGAAAAGACTGAGATGCAGTTGAAAGCTCCAGAAAAAAAGCTAATGAGTGGACCTGAGATAAGATTTTTTCAAACGACTGAGGTAGTTTGTCCCTTAAAGTGTGTGTCGTTGAGACGTAGTTCAGAATTTCTCTCCGCTGACAACGGGCCTGAAGGATTTTACAGCCTCAGTCTCCTCCAGGGTGCGAGGGACGCAGGTCAGCAGCTCTATACCATCAGCTGACACTGCCATGTTTTCCTCAGGGCCAACCTGCAAACAGCAGCGATCCAGTCAGTGATCAGTCGCACGCCGTAAAATCAACGCAAAGAAAAGATGTTCAAAGACAAATTGAGTCAATGCAAAAGGAAAAGACACGAGTTCAAATGTTGAAGACAAACCATCTCAGTTATTTCTTACTAGAGTGGACTCTGCAACCTTCACAGGACAGATGTTTTAACTGGAAACCAGTTTAGTGAATGAAGTGAATTTTAAACAAAATATTCATATTGGAGGAACAGGACTGTGTTTTTTCTTCTTTTGTCTGGAGACTTTGAGCGTAACAACACTAACTACTGGTAGTTTGTGATGTGGACAATCTCAGAATCGAGGTCTTCTGCTCTCACCTCAGGGTATCCTCCCACATCGTGCACGTCGATGCCCGGCAGGTGTCCCAGGCCGTGGGGCATGAAGACGGAGCCCATGTGGATCTTCATCATGTCCTCCACACTGCCGTTCAGGATGCCGATCTTCACCAGCTCCTCCAGGTGAACCCGGTCAGCCAGGCGGTGCATGTCAGTCCACTTCACACCTTCAACACAAACAGCTTTGTTTTATAAAGAACAGAAGGTGTTTTTGTCTTGATCTTGAAGTACATCTTACCATGCGTACAAAAATGATGATTAAATCAATACATTTCATACGTATGATTCAGGGCCTAAATCCCTCTGCAGCCTGTACTGTATTTAGTTTATACCGACGAGAACTGACACAAGGCAGATTCCGAGTCAGTAAACAGTACATTATTTTGCATATCAAATACATGTTTTTTACAGATGGATCATAAAAATGAACCTGGACCTCTAAGTGACCCCCCATATCCCCCATTTGTTGAGCGATTCATTCGTGAAGTGAAATGTATAAAACTAAATACTACCAAGGTTTTATTAGGCTTTTTTACTTTTGTCCAAACCTCACTAAGTAGGTCCTCCATTTCCATTACTTATGCCAACATTGTCCACGCAAAACAGTTAATTTTTCACTTAATAGAGTTTATTTAGGAGCACATGTTGGCCGTTTTAAGACTGAAAGCCTCTCAAATGTAAGTTAAGAAGTACAGTTCACAAGGAAAATATAATTTGCCAGACCCCTAGCAGCTGTAGTAAAATATCATTATATTTAGACTGCTGACTATCTACTTGAGGTTAGTCAGCCATGATTATGTTCCATTTCTACTGTTTTATTTAAGCTAAAGGGGATACAAATGTGTATAAGTGTAATACTTCCAGCAGTTATTGCTTCCTTTATCTGTTAGAGGCAACACTGACATGCCGGCACCTGAAGGTCTAAACTACTCCATCTGTTACTTTCCCACAGGTGGAGCAGTTTGGTGGGATGTGGAGAATTCTGACATTGACCCAGCAGCTCCCCTTTATGGGTAACCTGTGGCCTGCTAAACATGAATTAGAGAGTTTGAGTGAGTTGCAAGGCTGTGCTGGAAGCTACTCTGTTTCAGCACAGAAGACATCACAGAAAACAGGAGCTGAAGGACTTTCCCTGCCCTCTTCCTGCCTCCGTGCTTTTTAGGAATTAGCTAAGCACTCGTTTTTCAATCATTGCGCAGTCGAGGACATCAAACACTTACATGGATCTCGACAGCTTGGACCCACGTTTCCTGGTTCCTCTTACACAGCAAAGGCAAAAACATGGGTGTATACAAATTGTTGGTATGAAGACAAGAGCTTCCATTGACAAAATGCTCCATTTATCTCTCAATTTCATGTTCTTTCTGTCCAGGATTGACATGCTCCATGACCGGCAGAGAAAGAGAATATTAAGAGATTACTTACACTACTACTACTGAGCCAAACCTTTACTGACTCATGTAATGTGTTTCCACTGAAGCACTAAACTCTCAAAATCATCAGATGTTGCTTTAGTGGCACACTTTGCTGCCCAGCACAGTGTCATTCTCTGTACTACCACACGATGGCGCCAGAGTAGGAAGATTTCATATCCTATCCATAACTATGACTGAAAATGCATGAACCTGTCTCACATTAGACTCTGCTGGAGAAGCTCCTCTCAGGCACAGCACACATACCACTCTGTGAAATCAAAAGCATCCAGTGGTCAGTCACGTGAGGCACATATTTCATATTCATCATTTAGAGTATTTCATTAGATTATTTCATTAGAGTGTAGACATGTTGAGAAACTCTCTCTCTATATATATTTTTTAAATTTTAAGCACCTTGGCTTCCCATATTATCCTCTATTAACATTAAAATAGGATTGTTTTTGGACTTGATGGTGTTTATAAAGGCTAGTAAAAGGCAATAAGAGGGCCCTCAAGCACTCGCCGATTTTCTGTTTTTATTGCACACCCCTAAAAAGGTTCACAGCTGAAAAGCTATGTGACAATATTGTTAAAATATTGCTTTAATGCTACAGCTTATTGGTCCGAGGCTGTCTCTGTTAACTGCTGGCCTCAGAGCCTCTGGATGAAGTTAAAATCAATAGCAGTTAAATAGTTTACAGCCTCAGAGGGTCCTGACTTCTTGAATCCTTTGGGCGACTGTTCAACTAAATGAGGTGTTCGGGGCTTTGGTACGTTAGGTGTTTAATGTCACGCTCTGAGATTGTCTTTCTGTTCTTTTTTCCCTGTTTAGTCAGGTGACAATTTGAAATATACTGAGCTGAAGGCACCTGTGTTGTGAAGCCTGTAATAGAGACTTTTGCTAAACTCATGTTTTGAATACACAAGGAAGTGTGCCTGACAGCCATTTCTCTTCATTTCAGAAAAAAATAAATAAAACATTAATTCAGGCTGCAAACTTAAATGTCAAGGACAGGTTGAAGTCCATTACTTCCCTGCAGACTGGATCCTGACTGTGAGAGGGGAGAAACCCACCAAAATAAAAGCCTCTAATCATAAAGTGTTTTAATTACTCACCCTTCCACAGTGACCGGGTGTAAATGAGGGTTGTGAACTTGGAAGCTGATGAAACAAACAAATAAAAGCCCCAGCAAGATCTGAAATACAAACACATGACTGTAACACTTAAGGGCAGAGTGTACGATAGCTGAGGCTATAAAAAGAATATATGTAGTTAAGGACAACAGTGATCAGTGCTTAAATGTCGTTGTGAGGATATCACCCTCAGTTAAATAGTGATTCAATTAGCTACAAAAATAAAAAAGAGGTCTCCTCAACCATCACTTGGAAAATCAATGGTCACAAAAACTATATAGTTCACTAATGGGATTTTTTACAATTAAAGAGCTTACTTGCAGCTGTACAAAATAGGTTACAGAATGCAAATGTAACTCCATGCACATACTTTTCCTAAAATATGATACAGAAATATGGGTTTGAAGCAAACTGGGCCAATAAATGAACAATCAAGATGAACACCAGCCAGGTATTTTAAGATGAAAAACACGTTATTCCTACTTTTCTCCACAAACCGCTGCACTGAACAATATAAAGGTCAACTGTTTGTATGTTAAACGGGGCTGAGTTGAGCGAGAATGTGTGTGAACAACACCTTCCATGTCTGCTCAAATATTCATGACCTGGTTCTGATAAAAAATAAATATTGTTCTCCTTTAGGTCCTTCTGTAAGCAGCATGGCCAACTGAACACTGAACAACAAGTGCTTTGTAATTGAGTTTTATTGACATGTTTAGTTAAGCAGATGCAAGTGGAGTGAAAATATTTGCAGTGACACCTTCTACTATACTATAATATAGTATATAATATGTAGTATTGATCCTACTATATCCACAAATATATGAAACGATATTGACTTTCACCTTTTTAACCGTCTATGGAGGCAGTAATGTCCTTTGCCGTCACATCATGTGTTCGGGTGACTGAACATCGAGATTCAGTTACCGCACAGAAAAAAAAGGAAAAAAAAGGTCTCTCTCTCTCTCTCTCTCAGCGGCTGTAAAGACCAGCACCTACACAGACAGACTTACATCACAGGTGTACTGCACCTCATCAACAGCGTATAAGTGATGTTACTGAGGTGGTTTGGGCGATGACATAAACATTAGGCATTTGTTGAATTTTGAAGACAGAATCAAAATGCAAAAACTGATATTGTTAACTGGAACGTAAAGGATCTTAGTGTGTCGCACATGACTCTGTCAACTCTTTCTTCAAGTTTCAGCTCACAGCTATGGACCAGCTGGTGATGACTGTTGGCCATGTACACAGCTCTTTGAAGATTAGTGTGACTCACTCTCCCATCCAAGTAGCATAGCTTTCAGGCAGTTTGGGAACAAAAAGGATGGATTTCCCCGAGTTCACATCAATGGCTCCATAACAGTCAGGCTCGGTTACTCCAAAAGCCCAGTGGAAGAAAGACTCCTGCAGAATTGAAAGAATCAGCCAGAGCATTAGTGAGGGAGATTATAACAGTCAGAGAGAAGAGGAAGTTAGCTCATTCTGGTCAGACTTTTACGGAAGAAAAAACAAGACGTTGTCCATGATCAGGCCAATTAGGTCAATGGAGGTGAGTACAGAGCTCAACAACTAAACCAAACTTTCAGTGGATCCTTTGATTTTTGTTCAAAACCATTTATAGTCACAGGCTTAAATGGCAGTGTCTGGCCTACATGTTTGTTACAGAGTGAGAAGATTACGATAGCTAGAGACACTGTGGCTGCTCCTTTGCACAGTCGTCCACGGTTCTCTGCAAACAGCCCCTCAGGGTGGAGGGGTGGTTGGGGACTTTGGGTATGTCCCCCCCCCCCCCCCCCCCCCCCACTGTCCTGACCATCATTCAGATATTTTCTGAAGCCCTGGTGCGTTCAGGGAGCCTCACTCACAGAGAGCTGCAGTGTAAGGAACTGAGCTGAATGTTTTCTGACTTGTTGAGCTGGAGATGTTGTGATTTCATATTAGGATGGAGAACCTGGTTTCCCACAAGGAGCCTGTCTTTCTTCTCGACAGTCATGTCTCAGCTGTCCTCCAGAGGACCTCTGCAGGCTCTGGTGGGCCAACAACTGTCAAACTCTCAAATCCCAAAAAAATGTGTGTATTAAATTGTCATTCTGTTGTTGTAAATTGTAATGATATTAAAAAACAAAATACTTGTGTGATTTAAAAATCTAAACATATTTAAACAGTTTGACACACGACAGGCCTGTTTCTGCCGCCATCTTGTCTCTGTCCCACCGAGCTTCGCCCGGAGCCGCAGGACAGCTCTCCGAGACAAACTCCGGAAAGCCAGTCACCCTCACCTGCACAGAGACAACAGAAACACATCACACAGACAGTTTCCCGTCGCTGTCGGTGAGAGGTTGTGGCCTAACGAAGACAGATGTTCGCTGACAGTGAAGCTAACCGGAGCTGAAGACAACAAACACAATGGACACGACGGCAACAAGACGAGGAGGAAGTCACAAATATCCGTCTCCACGGAAGAGAGAGCAAGGGGCTCCTACTTGAATTAACGTGAGTCGCATAACTTAACTCTGTGTGATGCGAGGTAAACCTTTCCGTCCACCACTGGATCCGTCAGATTACTGTCAGTGAGCTTTACAGTGGACGTAAAACATGTTGAGCCTCAGTTAATTGTGGCCGATGAGTGTTTGCCATTCACCAATTGCCTTATTTAATGTGTATTGAAAGCCGTCGCTTTCTAAACACTGGATGGTGATTATAGATCGTAATATTATCAAGGCAATAAAATATGTGCGTACTAAAGAGGAATCTGCAACAAACAGGATTTTACATACCCGTGTGTACAGCTGAAGTCGGCTGCTCTGCTGTCTCTTGATTTCTTCCTCACCAAAAGGCCTGAATGTTATGACTTCTTTTTTTTCTTACTTAATAGTCGCATGTCACTTTATATCTTGCACATCGGACGAGTCTGGGGTCAATTTATCTCTGTGTCCCACCTGAAGTATTTTCTGTCCGAGTATTTATGACAGTCTTTCGTTTCCTTGTGGGTTTCCTCGCATCCTGCACAAGAGATGATAAAGTGAATGTCTCTTTATGGATTCACGTTTTTCTGTCACGTTTTGCACCCTGACACAACATTTATTTCTAGTTGGAATGACAAATAAACTCAAAGTTGATCAACTTGTTATTCCAACTGAGTGTAAGCGTAAGAGGAGGTTAAAAGATGAGGCTCAGATTGGTGCAGCCAAGCAGCTCCATTGTTCTCTTATTGAGTGTAAATCTACAGGGAATAGGGATATTTTCTTTGGACAAAACTATGAAAATTATTTTCCTGTGTTTGTTCAAACGTAACACAAAATGGTGTCAAGTGGTCAAATGGTTGAAATTGTATTTATTCGCTTTCCAGCACTTTATCATATCAGTGAAAAGATAAGCTTACTGACTTTATTTATGCATTACAAGACAATGCCAAAACCTGTAATAAAAGAAAAATCATCCAGGAGTGATTCAATAAAACAATCTTCAAAATAACTGATGACAATCCCCATCGACTGCCCAGACACCTGGCCCGCTGAAGTGGATTTACTCACACCACAGGACACTTTTTCTACATAAACTCTCTCCCTCGAAGGCAACCTTGCAACACGTCGAAACAGCGCCACCAAGCACCTGACTGTGTGTGGTGGCTGGAAGTGGTACTGCAGCTCGTTGGGCCCTCTGGCCGCACTGTTTCCTTGGGTTCGATTGCGCGCGAGGACAGGTGATATTAAAAAATAACAAAATAATAAAACAGCGGGATGGCTCATGTGTCCAGCTGACTAAAAGCACCAAACAGTACTGCAGTGGCAGCCGTGGCTGGAAGAAACGGGCTTCATCTTATAGCGCACCTCACCACTCAGCATATAAGTGATTAAAAGTTAATATTTCATGGTTATAAACTGATCATTCTTAATACGGCAGTATGAGGAGTTACCCATAATTCCACGGGGCAGCCTCAGCCAAATCAAAGCAAAAAATGTGAAAAGTTAAGCAATTTAAAATCTGAAAACAGTGTCTGGCAAGTGACTATCAGAGAGAGAGGGTGTGGGACACGGAGATGGCCAAAGAAGACACGTGGCCACCGTCAGTGAGACAGGAGGGACACTGGAGCCCTTTAAATACAGCCGGAGTCCTGGAGCCTGTTGGTAGTAGCTGATGCTTTGGGGCTACGGTGAAATGCACTGGCAACTCATCAATGTCTGGGCCGCATTGACGAATCAACCGGGTTGTCGGGGTACATATGCCGGTACCAGGGCTGATGTCAGTTCACGAAGCTACCTGTTTTTGCATTTTGTTCAATACAAACAGTTTTATGAGTTTGACAATTTTGGAGACTTATAAATAATGCAGATTATACCTAATACAGGGATACAATGCTACAAGGCTCATTTGTCGTCATTCTACAGGACAGGGTTGTACATCCTGATGCAGATATAATCCCATTTTGAAGACTTAAAGCTGTCACGGCAGTTGGCTCTGTGGCCTATGTTATGGTTTTTATTTTATTTTATTGTTGTCGCATTGCCAGCATTGAAACAGTAATTATCAACAGTGAAATTCTCTGAACGCAAAAGGCACAGGTCTTGCTCTGTAAATGATCTCACTTCACGTGTAAACCGTTCAAAAGGCGCAAATAACTTTGCAGGAGTTTAAAAAGTGGCTTCAGTTGGTAAAAAGGCAATGCACATAACTTGGTTAGGCTCTGTTCTTTCATGCTGAGTGATTTTCATGAATTCAGTTTGGAGTTTATTTCGTAACTCATATTTTACTACGCCAGACTTGATTGAGAAATCTCCATTTCTTGGCCGGAGAGGCTTATTTCCACCTGGAGACTCATTTCCACTGTTGCAGCTAAACAGTCCCATCGTTCCTCTTATTGACTGTAAATAAAGGGGGAATAGGAATTATTTGTTAAAAATAAAAACATTTGAGCTCGTAATGATTTTTCCCCCACAAGTGGTTTAACTGTTATTTATGGACTTTCTCGCACTTTAACATTGTACAGACAGAAAGTATTACTGAATTTAACAATGCCCATAGACTGTGTAAAAGAAGGTATTATTAGACAATGCAATGCTTTCGGATTGAGAAATATGACACTTATTCAGCCGGATAATAGACACGCAGAGACTGAGCTCCACCTTCGATAACAGCTGTTTTTTCACGCCCAGTGAGACATTTTTTCTCGTGGCCGAATGGTTAGCACAGCTGCACAAAAGAAATGCGTGATTGCGCATGCGCACGTCTCTTGTGACCCGTTGGTTGGGGGTTCGACTCCCCGCAGGACGAAACTGGGCGCTACGATTTCCGACAGGACAGGGTTAAAGTGAATCAGTTGCGCAGCGCTTGCTTCTCCGTCCACGCTGTGGAGCCTTTCAGCAAGGACCTGAACCCCAAACTCCTCTAGTTGAGCTGAATGTTGTATCAGGCTGCATGAGACTTATCAGACGCTGCAGTCAGGAGTCTCCTCTTGACTGCCTTGATTGCACATTAGTCCACTGAGTCTTCTGGCTCGACTGACGTTTAGGGCCGCTGGTACGTCACCCACAGGAGGAACAGGTCCGGCTGTGCGCTCTTGGGTAGGCTTTGGAGTCTGCATCCTGTATGCAAAACACTTACTAGAAATAGGCCAATTTATGCATTAATGGTTACTTTTGCTTCTCTCTGTGTATATAGGACTATATTTCTTTTCATACTGTGATAGGCGCATGTCACTTTATATCTTGCATAAGGCAGGAATGTGTGAAACACGTGCTTGATCAAAACAGCTTTTCTTTTTTTCTTTTTCTTTTTTTTTTATGAATCAAAGTGACAGCTGAGGTCCTTTTATGGAATGCCAAAGTCCCCTGGAATAAACAAAAGTAGTCATTTGGAAAAAACCCTCCTTTTTAAAAAATAAAAATTTAAAAATAAACTATTTATTTATGGAACTATGTTATACTCATTTATATATTTACTGCCTCATCTATTTCTCTCTCTTTAATTTCATTGCCATTTATTTATTTAAATGAAATTCCATAAAATATTCTTTGATATTTCTGTTTCAATTATTTGTATTTCACAAAAGTTGACTCATGTATTGTTTGTGTATTTAGGTTCCACATGGCTCTGGAGCAGCTTTTAACATCAGCCACATGCTGTTAGCAGGACAGTGTCTCTGTAGTAATCAGTTAATCATTTTTCATTGAAGAATGATAGTGTCCCCTGGTGGCCAGTACTTGCAAGTGTGGCATTTACATTTAGCCGTGGTCATCTTCCCCACCTTAACATTTTTCTGTAACATGTTTAAATTTTAACATCCAAATGTTTTGAAACAACTCAGGATATCAGACAACTGTTGTTTTTTTCCCCCCAGTTTAACAACAATGCAAACATTACAGGAAACACGCTTGTACAAACACAAAGCACAACCATGGTGGCTGCGGCTGGTGCCATCAAGACCTTCATCTCAAGGACAGTAGCGGTCACAAACAGATTTTAGAAGTTCCACTTCTTAAATAATAATAATAATAATAATAATGATGTTGATTTAATGCTCCTTCACCTTAAAGAGGAACTGTCAGCACTTTTTCTTCTTCAGAGGACAAGAGGCCATTGTCTGGTTCACAGAAGTTTGTGTCCAATGTACTGATTTGTATGAAAGAATTGCCAAATGCTCATACAAACTACCACACAGTTGCAAATGAAAATGTTTATTTAATTTCACAGCATAATTGGTAAATCAATGTTTACAAAGAAGAAGATATAAGAATAATAATTATATTTAAAAGAATCTCTTTGGCCAGGAGGCACAGAAATGAACACTTTTAATGTATGTAGGTAGAGTTTGTCACTTAAGCTTGATAATAATAATATTGATTGTGTATCTGTTGTATAAGTGAAATATGAGTGAGAGTAATACCAAAGTATTCTTCAGTTATACTGAAGAATATGCTTTGTTTATGTTACCGCTGCAGACAGCTCGGACATTACTGTGAGACCTCCTTCAGAATTTCTCACTGCTGGCGACGGGGCTGAAGGGTTTTACAGAGTCAGCCACGAAAGCTTCAATCTCCTCCACGGTGCGAGGGACGCAGGTCAGCAGCTCTACACCATCAGCTGTCACTGCGACGTCATCCTCAATGATTAATATTCATATTGGAGGAACAGGACTGTGTTTTTTCTTCTTTTGTCTGGAGACTTTGAGCGTAACAACACTAACTACTGGTAGTTTGTGATGTGGACAATCTCAGAATCGAGGTCTTCTGCTCTCACCTCAGGGTATCCTCCCACATCGTGCACGTCGATGCCCGGCAGGTGTCCCAGGCCGTGGGGCATGAAGACGGAGCCCATGTGGACCTTCATCAAGTCCTCCACACTGCCGTTCAGGATGCCGATCTTCACCAGCTCCTCCAGGTGAACCCGGTCAGCCAGGCGGTGCATGTCAGTCCACTTCACACCTTCAACACAAACCGACCAGGACCGGTTCACATTTTACTTGCAAATGTAGTTTTACAAACAAATATTAAATTCCACAACCCAGAAAATTATTAAAAGTAAAAATAATGTTTAATAGTTTAAAGACTCTGTAAGTCAAATGTCATTAGTATGGTTTGTGCTTTACAACAACAAAAAAGATGCTTATAAAATGCAACAAACCAATTAGCATTCAACCCTTTGCTGGAAGTACTATTTTGAGGGCAGAAGATTACATTTTAGGTACTTTTTGTAGGTCAGTAAACTGACTAAAAGATGATAACCTGGTTTGATGGCGGCCATGACAGTTTGGGAGGATTTGAGGACGGCCTCCTAGATGGCCCTCTGGTCTGGAGTGAACTTGCCGTTGGCTGGGAAGGAGCAGGTGATGTCTGAGGAGTAGCAGTAGTACTCTCCACCCATGTCAAACAGACTGCAGGGAAAAAACATCAGAACTGATTGAGTCAGATTTATTTCCACAGTGCTCTGGGTTTGTGGCCAAAGTGTTTTTGAGGCGAAACATAAAAACTACTGAAGGCTACTCACCACATGTCTCCATCCACAATCGTCTTGTCATTGGGAGCTCCAGCATGGCCGTGGTGCAGAATGGAAGAGTTATTTCCCCTGTTGTTAAACAATGACACAACATGTGAACAACGTTTCATCAATTTCCTTTTACCTTGTAATGAGAAAACCCAGACTCAGTGCCTCTTTCAAGATTCACTGTGATGATCACGTCCTCATTTTTCAATGGTTGAAATTGTATTTATTCGCTTTCCAGCACTTTATCATATCAGTGAAAAGATAAGCTTACTGACTTTATTTATGCATTACAAGACAATGCCAAAACCTGTAATAAAAGAAAAATCGTCCAGGAGTGATTCAATAAAACAATCTTCAAAATAACTGATGACAATCCCCATCGACTGCCCAGACACCTGGCCCGCTGAAGTGGATTTACTCACACCACAGGACACTTTTTCTACATAAACTCTCTCCCTCGAAGGCAACCTTGCAACACGTCGAAACAGCGCCACCAAGCACCTGACTGTGTGTGGTGGCTGGAAGTGGTACTGCAGCTCGTTGGGCCCTCTGGCCGCACTGTTTCCTGGGGTTCGATTGCGCGCGAGGACAGGTGATATTAAAAAATAACAAAATAATAAAACAGCGGGATGGCTCATGTGTCCAGCTGACTAAAAGCACCAAACAGTACTGCAGTGGCAGCCGTGGCTGGAAGAAACGGGCTTCATCTTATAGCGCACCTCACCACTCAGCATATAAGTGATTAAAAGTTAATATTTCATGGTTATAAACTGATCATTCTTAATACGGCAGTATGAGGAGTTACCCATAATTCCACGGGGCAGCCTCAGCCAAATCAAAGCAAAAAATGTGAAAAGTTAAGCAATTTAAAATCTGAAAACAGTGTCTGGCAAGTGACTATCAGAGAGAGAGGGTGTGGGACACGGAGATGGCCAAAGAAGACACGTGGCCACCGTCAGTGAGACAGGAGGGACACTGGAGCCCTTTAAATACAGCCGGAGTCCTGGAGCCTGTTGGTAGTAGCTGATGCTTTGGGGCTACGGTGAAATGCACTGGCAACTCATCAATGTCTGGGCCGCATTGACGAATCAACCGGGTTGTCGGGGTACATATGCCGGTACCAGGGCTGATGTCAGTTCACGAAGCTACCTGTTTTTGCATTTTGTTCAATACAAACAGTTTTATGAGTTTGACAATTTTGGAGACTTATAAATAATGCAGATTATACCTAATACAGGGATACAATGCTACAAGGCTCATTTGTCGTCATTCTGCAGGACAGGGTTGTACATCCTGATGCAGATATAATCCCATTTTGAAGACTTAAAGCTGTCACGGCAGTTGGCTCTGTGGCCTATGTTATGGTTTTTATTTTGTTTTATTGTTGTCGCATTGCCAGCATTGAATCAGTAATTATCAACAGTGAAATTCTCTGAACGCAAAAGGCGCAGGTCTTGCTCTGTAAATGATCTCACTTCACGTGTAAACCGTTCAAAAGGCGCAAATAACTTTGCAGGAGTTTAAAAAGTGGCTTCAGTTGGTAAAAAGGCAATGCACATAACTTGGTTAGGCTCTGTGATTTTCATGAATTCAGTTTGGAGTTTATTTCGTAACTCATATTTTACTACGCCAGACTTGATTGAGAAATCTCCATTTCTTGGCCGGAGAGGCTTATTTCCACCTGGAGACTCATTTCCACTGTTGCAGCTAAACAGTCCCATCGTTCCTCTTATTGACTGTAAATAAAGGGGGAATAGGAATTATTTGTTAAAAATAAAAACATTTGAGCTCGTAATGATTTTTCCCCCACAAGTGGTTTAACTGTTATTTATGGACTTTCTCGCACTTTAACATTGTACAGACAGAAAGTATTACTGAATTTAACAATGCCCATAGACTGTGTAAAAGAAGGTATTATTAGACAATGCAATGCTTTCGGATTGAGAAATATGACACTTATTCAGCCGGATAATAGACACGCAGAGACTGAGCTCCACCTTCGATAACAGCTGTTTTTTCACGCCCGGTGAGACATTTTTTCTCGTGGCCGAATGGTTAGCACAGCTGCACAAAAGAAATGCGTGATTGCGCATGCGCACGTCTCTCGTGACCCGTTGGTTGTGGGTTCGACTCCCCGCAGGACGAAACTGGGCGCTACGATTTCCGACAGGACAGGGTTAAAGTGAATCAGTTGCGCAGCGCTTGCTTCTCCGTCCACGCTGTGGAGCCTTTCAGCAAGGACCTGAACCCCAAACTCCTCTAGTTGAGCTGAATGTTGTATCAGGCTGCATGAGACTTATCAGACGCTGCAGTCAGGAGTCTCCTCTTGACTGCCTTGATTGCACATTAGTCCACTGAGTCTTCTGGCTCGACTGACGTTTAGGGCCGCTGGTACGTCACCGACAGGAGGAACAGGTCCGGCTGTGCGCTCTTGGGTAGGCTTTGGAGTCTGCATCCTCTATGCAAAACACTTACTAGAAATAGGCCAATTTATGCATTAATGGTTACTTTTGCTTCTCTCTGTGTATATAGGACTATATTTCTTTTCATACTGTGATAGGCCCATGTCACTTTATATCTTGCATAAGGCAGGAATGTGTGAAACACGTGCTTGATCAAAACAGCTTTTCTTTTTTTCTTTTTCTTTTTTTTTATGAATCAAAGTGACAGCTGAGGTCCTTTTATGGAATGCCAAAGTCCCCTGGAATAAACAAAAGTAGTCATTTGGAAAAAACCCTCCTTTTTAAAAAATAAAAACCTATTAATTTATGGAACTATGTTATACTCATTTATATATTTACTGCCTCATCTATTTCTCTCTCTTTAATTTCATTGCCATTTATTTATTTAAATGAAATTCCATAAAATATTCTTTGATATTTCTGTTTCAATTATTTGTATTTCACAAAAGTTGACTCATGTATTGTTTGTGTATTTAGGTTCCACATGGCTCTGGAGCAGCTTTTAACATCAGCCACATGCTGTTAGCAGGACAGTGTCTCTGTAGTAATCAGTTAATCATTTTTCATTGAAGAATGATAGTGTCCCCTGGTGGCCAGTACTTGCAAGTGTGGCATTTACATTTAGCCGTGGTCATCTTCCCCACCTTAACATTTTTCTGTAACATGTTTAAATTTTAACATCCAAACGTTTTGTAACAACTCAGGATATCAGACAACTGTTGTTTTTTTCCCCCCAGTTTAACAACAATGCAAACATTACAGGAAACACGCTTGTACAAACACAAAGCACAACCATGGTGGCTGCGGCTGGTGCCATCAAGACCTTCATCTCAAGGACAGTAGCGGTCACAAACAGATTTTAGAAGTTCCACTTCTTAAATAATAATAATAATAATAATAATAATAATAATAATAATAATAATAATAATAATAATAATAATGATGTTGATTTAATGCTCCTTCACCTTAAAGAGGAACTGTCAGCACTTTTTCTTCTTCAGAGGACAAGAGGCCATTGTCTGGTTCACAGAAGTTTGTGTCCAATGTACTGATTTGTATGAAAGAATTGCCAAATGCTCATACAAACTACCACACAGTTGCAAATGAAAATGTTTATTTAATTTCACAGCATAATTGGTAAATCAATGTTTACAAAGAAGAAGATATAAGAATAATAATTATATTTTAAAGAATCTCTTTGGCCAGGAGGCACAGAAATGAACACTTTTAATGTATGTAGGTAGAGTTTGTCACTTAAGCTTGATAATAATAATATTGATTGTGTATCTGTTGTATAAGTGAAATATGAGTGAGAGTAATACCAAAGTATTCTTCAGTTATACTGAAGAATATGCTTTCTTTATGTTACCGCTGCAGACTGCTCAGACATTACTGTGAGACCTCCTTCAGAATTTCTCACTGCTGGCGACGGGGCTGAAGGGTTTTGCAGAGTCAGCCACGAAAGCTTCAATCTCCTCCACGGTGCGAGGGACGCAGGTCAGCAGCTCTACACCATCAGCTGTCACTGCGACGTCATCCTCAATGATTAATATTCATATTGGAGGAACAGGACTGTGTTTTTTCTTCTTTTGTCTGGAGACTTTGAGCGTAACAACACTAACTACTGGTAGTTTGTGATGTGGACAATCTCAGAATCGAGGTCTTCTGCTCTCACCTCAGGGTATCCTCCCACATCGTGCACGTCGATGCCCGGCAGGTGTCCCAGGCCGTGGGGCATGAAGACGGAGCCCATGTGGACCTTCATCATGTCCTCCGCACTGCCGTTCAGGATGCCGATCTTCACCAGCTCCTCCAGGTGAACCCGGTCAGCCAGGCGGTGCATGTCAGTCCACTTCACACCTTCAACACAAACCGACCAGGACCGGTTCACATTTTACTTGCAAATGTAGTTTTACAAACAAATATTAAATTCCACAACCCAGAAAATTATTAAAAGTAAAAATAATGTTTAATAGTTTAAAGACTCTGTAAGTCAAATGTCATTAGTATGGTTTGTACTTTACAACAACAAAAAAGATGCTTATAAAATGCAACAAACCAATTAGCATTCAACCCTTTGCTGGAAGTACTATTTTGAGGGCAGAAGATTACATTTTAGGTACTTTTTGTAGGTCGGTAAACTGACTAAAAGATGATAACCTGGTTTGATGGCGGCCATGACAGTTTGGGAGGATTTGAGGACGGCCTCCTAGATGGCCCTCTGGTCTGGAGTGAACTTGCCGTTGGCTGGGAAGGAGCAGGTGATGTCTGAGGAGTAGCAGTAGTACTCTCCACCCATGTCAAACAGACTGCAGGGAAAAAACATCAGAACTGATTGAGTCAGATTTATTTCCACAGTGCTCTGGGTTTGTGGCCAAAGTGTTTTTGAGGCGAAACATAAAAACTACTGAAGGCTACTCACCACATGTCTCCATCCACAATCGTCTTGTCATTGGGAGCTCCAGCATGGCCGTGGTGCAGAATGGAAGAGTTATTTCCCCTGTTGTTAAACAATGACACAACATGTGAACAACGTTTCATCAATTTCCTTTTACCTTGTAATGAGAAAACCCAGACTCAGTGCCTCTTTCAAGATTCACTGTGATGATCACGTCCTCATTTTTCAATGGTTGAAATTGTATTTATTCGCTTTCCAGCACTTTATCATATCAGTGAAAAGATAAGCTTACTGACTTTATTTATGCATTACAAGACAATGCCAAAACCTGTAATAAAAGAAAAATCGTCCAGGAGTGATTCAATAAAACAATCTTCAAAATAACTGATGACAATCCCCATCGACTGCCCAGACACCTGGCCCGCTGAAGTGGATTTACTCACACCACAGGACACTTTTTCTACATAAACTCTCTCCCTCGAAGGCAACCTTGCAACACGTCGAAACAGCGCCACCAAGCACCTGACTGTGTGTGGTGGCTGGAAGTGGTACTGCAGCTCGTTGGGCCCTCTGGCCGCACTGTTTCCTGGGGTTCGATTGCGCGCGAGGACAGGTGATATTAAAAAATAACAAAATAATAAAACAGCGGGATGGCTCATGTGTCCAGCTGACTAAAAGCACCAAACAGTACTGCAGTGGCAGCCGTGGCTGGAAGAAACGGGCTTCATCTTATAGCGCACCTCACCACTCAGCATATAAGTGATTAAAAGTTAATATTTCATGGTTATAAACTGATCATTCTTAATACGGCAGTATGAGGAGTTACCCATAATTCCACGGGGCAGCCTCAGCCAAATCAAAGCAAAAAATGTGAAAAGTTAAGCAATTTAAAATCTGAAAACAGTGTCTGGCAAGTGACTATCAGAGAGAGAGGGTGTGGGACACGGAGATGGCCAAAGAAGACACGTGGCCACCGTCAGTGAGACAGGAGGGACACTGGAGCCCTTTAAATACAGCCGGAGTCCTGGAGCCTGTTGGTAGTAGCTGATGCTTTGGGGCTACGGTGAAATGCACTGGCAACTCATCAATGTCTGGGCCGCATTGACGAATCAACCGGGTTGTCGGGGTACATATGCCGGTACCAGGGCTGATGTCAGTTCACGAAGCTACCTGTTTTTGCATTTTGTTCAATACAAACAGTTTTATGAGTTTGACAATTTTGGAGACTTATAAATAATGCAGATTATACCTAATACAGGGATACAATGCTACAAGGCTCATTTGTCGTCATTCTGCAGGACAGGGTTGTACATCCTGATGCAGATATAATCCCATTTTGAAGACTTAAAGCTGTCACGGCAGTTGGCTCTGTGGCCTATGTTATGGTTTTTATTTTGTTTTATTGTTGTCGCATTGCCAGCATTGAATCAGTAATTATCAACAGTGAAATTCTCTGAACGCAAAAGACGCAGGTCTTGCTCTGTAAATGATCTCACTTCACGTGTAAACCGTTCAAAAGGCGCAAATAACTTTGCAGGAGTTTAAAAAGTGGCTTCAGTTGGTAAAAAGGCAATGCACATAACTTGGTTAGGCTCTGTTCTTTCATGCTGAGTGATTTTCATGAATTCAGTTTGGAGTTTATTTCGTAACTCATATTTTACTACGCCAGACTTGATTGAGAAATCTCCATTTCTTGGCCGGAGAGGCTTATTTCCACCTGGAGACTCATTTCCACTGTTGCAGCTAAACAGTCCCATCGTTCCTCTTATTGACTGTAAATAAAGGGGGAATAGGAATTATTTGTTAAAAATAAAAACATTTGAGCTCGTAATGATTTTTCCCCCACAAGTGGTTTAACTGTTATTTATGGACTTTCTCGCACTTTAACATTGTACAGACAGAAAGTATTACTGAATTTAACAATGCCCATAGACTGTGTAAAAGAAGGTATTATTAGACAATGCAATGCTTTCGGATTGAGAAATATGACACTTATTCAGCCGGATAATAGACACGCAGAGACTGAGCTCCACCTTCGATAACAGCTGTTTTTTCACGCCCGGTGAGACATTTTTTCTCGTGGCCGAATGGTTAGCACAGCTGCACAAAAGAAATGCGTGATTGCGCATGCGCACGTCTCTCGTGACCCGTTGGTTGGGGGTTCGACTCCCCGCAGGACGAAACTGGGCGCTACGATTTCCGACAGGACAGGGTTAAAGTGAATCAGTTGCGCAGCGCTTGCTTCTCCGTCCACGCTGTGGAGCCTTTCAGCAAGGACCTGAACCCCAAACTCCTCTAGTTGAGCTGAATGTTGTATCAGGCTGCATGAGACTTATCAGACGCTGCAGTCAGGAGTCTCCTCTTGACTGCCTTGATTGCACATTAGTCCACTGAGTCTTCTGGCTCGACTGACGTTTAGGGCCGCTGGTACGTCACCCACAGGAGGAACAGGTCCGGCTGTGCGCTCTTGGGTAGGCTTTGGAGTCTGCATCCTCTATGCAAAACACTTACTAGAAATAGGCCAATTTATGCATTAATGGTTACTTTTGCTTCTCTCTGTGTATATAGGACTATATTTCTTTTCATACTGTGATAGGCCCATGTCACTTTATATCTTGCATAAGGCAGGAATGTGTGAAACACGTGCTTGATCAAAACAGCTTTTCTTTTTTTCTTTTTCTTTTTTTTTTATGAATCAAAGTGACAGGTGAGGTCCTTTATGGAATGCCAAAGTCCCCTGGAATAAACAAAAGTAGTCATTTGGAAAAAACCCTCCTTTTTAAAAAATAAAAACCTATTTATTTATGGAACTATGTTATACTCATTTATATATTTACTGCCTCATCTATTTATCTCTCTTTAATTTCATTGCCATTTATTTATTTAAATGAAATTCCATTAAATATATTCTTTGATATTTCTGTTTCAATTATTTGTATTTCACAAAAGTTGACTCATGTATTGTTTGTGTATTTAGGTTCCACATGGCTCTGGAGCAGCTTTTAACATCAGCCACATGCTGTTAGCAGGACAGTGTCTCTGTAGTAATCAGTTAATCATTTTTCATTGAAGAATGATAGTGTCCCCTGGTGGCCAGTACTTGCAAGTGTGGCATTTACATTTAGCCGTGGTCATCTTCCCCACCTTAACATTTTTCTGTAACATGTTTAAATTTTAACATCCAAACGTTTTGTAACAACTCAGGATATCAGACAACTGTTGTTTTTTCCCCCCCAGTTTAACAACAATGCAAACATTACAGGAAACACGCTTGTACAAACACAAAGCACAACCATGGTGGCTGCGGCTGGTGCCATCAAGACCTTCATCTCAAGGACAGTAGCGGTCACAAACAGATTTTAGAAGTTCCACTTCTTAAATAATAATAATAATAATAATAATGATGTTGATTTAATGCTCCTTCACCTTAAAGAGGAACTGTCAGCACTTTTTCTTCTTCAGAGGACAAGAGGCCATTGTCTGGTTCACAGAAGTTTGTGTCCAATGTACTGATTTGTATGAAAGAATTGCCAAATGCTCATACAAACTACCACGCAGTTGCAAATGAAAATGTTTATTTAATTTCACAGCATAATTGGTAAATCAATGTTTACAAAGAAGAAGATATAAGAATAATAATTATATTTAAAAGAATCTCTTTGGCCAGGAGGCACAGAAATGAACACTTTTAATGTATGTAGGTAGAGTTTGTCACTTAAGCTTGATAATAATAATATTGATTGTGTATCTGTTGTATAAGTGAAATATGAGTGAGAGTAATACCCAAGTATTCTTCAGTTATACTGAAGAATATGCTTTGTTTATGTTACCGCTGCAGACAGCTCAGACATTACTGTGAGACCTCCTTCAGAATTTCTCACTGCTGGCGACGGGGCTGAAGGGTTTTACAGAGTCAGTCACGAAATCCTCAATCTCCTCCACGGTGCGAGGGACGCAGGTCAGCAGCTCTATACCATTAGCTGTCACTGCGACGTCATCCTCAATGATTAATATTCATATTGGAGGAACAGGACTGTGTTTCTTCTTCTTTTGTCTGCACTTTGAGCGTAACAACACTAACTACTGGTAGTTTGTGATGTGGACAATCTCAGAATCGAGGTCTTCTGCTCTCACCTCAGGGTATCCTCCCACATCGTGCACGTCGATGCCCGGCAGGTGTCCCAGGCCGTGGGGCATGAAGACGGAGCCCATGTGGACCTTCATCATGTCCTCCACACTGCCGTTCAGGATGCCGATCTTCACCAGCTCCTCCAGGTGAACCCGGTCAGCCAGGCGGTGCATGTCAGTCCACTTCACACCTTCAACACAAACTGACCAGGACCGGTTCACATTTTACTTACAAATGTAGTTTTACAAACAAATATTAAATTCCACAACCCAGAAAATTATTAAAAGTAAAAATAATGTTTAATAGTTTAAAGACTCTGTAAGTCAAATGTCATCACTATGGTTTGTACTTCACAACAACAAAAAAGATGCTTATAAAATGCAACAAACCAATTAGCATTCAACCCTTTGCTGGAAGTACTATTTTGAGGGCAGAAGATTACATTTTAGGTACTTTTTGTAGGTCAGTAAACTGACTAAAAGATGATAACCTGGTTTGATGGCGGCCATGACAGTTTGGGAGGATTTGAGGACGGCCTCCTAGATGGCCCTCTGGTCTGGAGTGAACTTGCCGTTGGCTGGGAAGGAGCAGGTGATGTCTGAGGAGTAGCAGTAGTACTCTCCACCCATGTCAAACAGACTGCAGGGAAAAAACATCAGAACTGATTGAGTCAGATTTATTTCCACAGTGCTCTGGGTTTGTGGCCAAAGTGTTTTTGAGGCGAAACATAAAAACTACTGAAGGCTACTCACCACATGTCTCCATCCACAATCGTCTTGTCATTGGGAGCTCCAGCATGGCCGTGGTGCAGAATGGAAGAGTTATTTCCCCTGTTGTTAAACAATGACACAACATGTGAACAACGTTTCATCAATTTCCTTTTACCTTGTAATGAGAAAACCCAGACTCAGTGCCTGTTTCAAGATTCACTATGATGATCACGTCCTCATTTTTCAATGGTTGAAATTGTATTTATTCGCTTTCCAGCACTTTATCATATCAGTGAAAAGATAAGCTTACTGACTTTATTTATGCATTTACAAGACAATGCCAAAACCTGTAATAAAAGAAAAATCGTCCAGGAGTGATTCAATAAAACAATCTTCAAAATAACTGATGACAATCCCCATCGACTGCCCACACATCTGGCCCGCTGAAGTGGATTTACTCACACCACAGGACACTTTTTCTACATAAACTCTCTCCCTCGAAGGCAACCTTGCAACACGTCGAAACAGCGCCACCAAGCACCTGACTGTGTGTGGTGGCTGGAAGTGGTACTGCAGCTCGTTGGGCCCTCTGGCCGCACTGTTTCCTGGGGTTCGATTGCGCGCGAGGACAGGTGATATTAAAAAATAACAAAATAATAAAACAGCGGGATGGCTCATGTGTCCAGCTGACTAAAAGCACCAAACAGTACTGCAGTGGCAGCCGTGGCTGGAAGAAACGGGCTTCATCTTATAGCGCACCTCACCACTCAGCATATAAGTGATTAAAAGTTAATATTTCATGGTTATAAACTGATCATTCTTAATACGGCAGTATGAGGAGTTACCCATAATTCCACGGGGCAGCCTCAGCCAAATCAAAGCAAAAAATGTGAAAAGTTAAGCAATTTAAAATCTGAAAACAGTGTCTGGCAAGTGACTATCAGAGAGAGAGGGTGTGGGACACGGAGATGGCCAAAGAAGACACGTGGCCACCGTCAGTGAGACAGGAGGGACACTGGAGCCCTTTAAATACAGCCGGAGTCCTGGAGCCTGTTGGTAGTAGCTGATGCTTTGGGGCTACGGTGAAATGCACTGGCAACTCATCAATGTCTGGGCCGCATTGACGAATCAACCGGGTTGTCGGGGTACATATGCCGGTACCAGGGCTGATGTCAGTTCACGAAGCTACCTGTTTTTGCATTTTGTTCAATACAAACAGTTTTATGAGTTTGACAGTGAAATAATTTTGGAGACTTATAAATAATGCAGATTATACCTAATACAGGGATACAATGCTACAAGGCTCATTTGTCGTCATTCTACAGGACAGGGTTGTACATCCTGATGCAGATATAATCCCATTTTGAAGACTTAAAGCTGTCACGGCAGTTGGCTCTGTGGCCTATGTTATGGTTTTTATTTTATTTTATTGTTGTCGCATTGCCAGCATTGAAACAGTAATTATCAACAGTGAAATTCTCTGAACGCAAAAGGCGCAGGTCTTGCTCTGTAAATGATCTCACTTCACGTGTAAACCGTTCAAAAGGCGCAAATAACTTTGCAGGAGTTTAAAAAGTGGCTTCAGTTGGTAAAAAGGCAATGCACATAACTTGGTTAGGCTCTGTGATTTTCATGAATTCAGTTTGGAGTTTATTTCGTAACTCATATTTTACTACGCCAGACTTGATTGAGAAATCTCCATTTCTTGGCCGGAGAGGCTTATTTCCACCTGGAGACTCATTTCCACTGTTGCAGCTAAACAGTCCCATCGTTCCTCTTATTGACTGTAAATAAAGGGGGAATAGGAATTATTTGTTAAAAATAAAAACATTTGAGCTCGTAATGATTTTTCCCCCACAAGTGGTTTAACTGTTATTTATGGACTTTCTCGCACTTTAACATTGTACAGACAGAAAGTATTACTGAATTTAACAATGCCCATAGACTGTGTAAAAGAAGGTATTATTAGACAATGCAATGCTTTCGGATTGAGAAATATGACACTTATTCAGCCGGATAATAGACACGCAGAGACTGAGCTCCACCTTCGATAACAGCTGTTTTTTCACGCCCGGTGAGACATTTTTTCTCGTGGCCGAATGGTTAGCACAGCTGCACAAAAGAAATGCGTGATTGCGCATGCGCACGTCTCTTGTGACCCGTTGGTTGGGGGTTCGACTCCCCGCAGGACGAAACTGGGCGCTACGATTTCCGACAGGACAGGGTTAAAGTGAATCAGTTGCGCAGCGCTTGCTTCTCCGTCCACGCTGTGGAGCCTTTCAGCGAGGACCTGAACCCCAAACTCCTCTAGTTGAGCTGAATGTTGTATCAGGCTGCATGAGACTTATCAGACGCTGCAGTCAGGAGTCTCCTCTTGACTGCCTTGATTGCACATTAGTCCACTGAGTCTTCTGGCTCGACTGACGTTTAGGGCCGCTGGTACGTCACCCACAGGAGGAACAGGTCCGGCTGTGCGCTCTTGGGTAGGCTTTGGAGTCTGCATCCTGTATGCAAAACACTTACTAGAAATAGGCCAATTTATGCATTAATGGTTACTTTTGCTTCTCTCTGTGTATATAGGACTATATTTCTTTTCATACTGTGATAGGCGCATGTCACTTTATATCTTGCATAAGGCAGGAATGTGTGAAACACGTGCTTGATCAAAACAGCTTTTCTTTTTTTCTTTTTCTTTTTTTTTATGAATCAAAGTGACAGCTGAGGTCCTTTTATGGAATGCCAAAGTCCCCTGGAATAAACAAAAGTAGTCATTTGGAAAAAACCCTCCTTTTTAAAAAATAAAAACCTATTTATTTATGGAACTATGTTATACTCATTTATATATTTACTGCCTCATCTATTTATCTCTCTTTAATTTCATTGCCATTTATTTATTTAAATGAAATTCCATAAAATATTCTTTGATATTTCTGTTTCAATTATTTGTATTTCACAAAAGTTGACTCATGTATTGTTTGTGTATTTAGGTTCCACATGGCTCTGGAGCAGCTTTTAACATCAGCCACATGCTGTTAGCAGGACAGTGTCTCTGTAGTAATCAGTTAATCATTTTTCATTGAAGAATGATAGTGTCCCCTGGTGGCCAGTACTTGCAAGTGTGGCATTTACATTTAGCCGTGGTCATCTTCCCCACCTTAACATTTTTCTGTAACATGTTTAAATTTTAACATCCAAACGTTTTGTAACAACTCAGGATATCAGACAACTGCGACAGGGCTGAAGGGTTTTGCAGAGTCAGCCACGAAAGCTTCAATCTCCTCCACGGTGCGAGGGACGCAGGTCAGCAGCTCTACACCATCAGCTGTCACTGCGACGTCATCCTCAATGATTAATATTCATATTGGAGGAACAGGACTGTGTTTTTTCTTCTTTTGTCTGGAGACTTTGAGCGTAACAACACTAACTACTGGTAGTTTGTGATGTGGACAATCTCAGAATCGAGGTCTTCTGCTCTCACCTCAGGGTATCCTCCCACATCGTGCACGTCGATGCCCGGCAGGTGTCCCAGGCCGTGGGGCATGAAGCCCATGTGGACCTTCATGTGGACCTTCATCAAGTCCTCCACACTGCCGTTCAGGATGCCGATCTTCACCAGCTCCTCCAGGTGAACCCGGTCAGCCAGGCGGTGCATGTCAGTCCACTTCACACCTTCAACACAAACCGACCAGGACCGGTTCACATTTTACTTGCAAATGTAGTTTTACAAACAAATATTAAATTCCACAACCCAGAAAATTATTAAAAGTAAAAATAATGTTTAATAGTTTAAAGACTCTGTAAGTCAAATGTCATTAGTATGGTTTGTACTTTACAACAACAACAAAGATGCTTATAAAATGCAACAAACCAATTAGCATTCAACCCTTTGCTGGAAGTACTATTTTGAGGGCAGAAGATTACATTTTAGGTACTTTTTGTAGGTCAGTAAACTGACTAAAAGATGATAACCTGGTTTGATGGCGGCCATGACAGTTTGGGAGGATTTGAGGACAGCCTCATAGATGGCCCTCTGGTCTGGAGTGAACTTGCCGTTGGCTGGGAAGGAGCAGGTGATGTCTGAGGAGTAGCAGTAGTACTCTCCACCCATGTCAAACAGACTGCAGGGAAAAAACATCAGAACTGATTGAGTCAGATTTATTTCCACAGTGCTCTGGGTTTGTGGCCAAAGTGTTTTTGAGGCGAAACATAAAAACTACTGAAGGCTACTCACCACATGTCTCCATCCACAATCGTCTTGTCATTGGGAGCTCCAGCATGGCCGTGGTGCAGAATGGAAGAGTTATTTCCCCTGTTGTTAAACAATGACACAACATGTGAACAACGTTTCATCAATTTCCTTTTACCTTGTAATGAGAAAACCCAGACTCAGTGCCTCTTTCAAGATTCACTGTGATGATCACGTCCTCATTTTTCAATGGTTGAAATTGTATTTATTCGCTTTCCAGCACTTTATCATATCAGTGAAAAGATAAGCTTACTGACTTTATTTATGCATTACAAGACAATGCCAAAACCTGTAATAAAAGAAAAATCGTCCAGGAGGGATTCAATAAAACAATCTTCAAAATAACTGATGACAATCCCCATCGACTGCCCACACATCTGGCCCGCTGAAGTGGATTTACTCACACCACAGGACACTTTTTCTACATAAACTCTCTCCCTCGAAGGCAACCTTGCAACACGTCGAAACAGCGCCACCAAGCACCTGACTGTGTGTGGTGGCTGGAAGTGGTACTGCAGCTCGTTGGGCCCTCTGGCCGCACTGTTTCCTGGGGTTCGATTGCGCGCGAGGACAGGTGATATTAAAAAATAACAAAATAATAAAACAGCGGGATGGCTCATGTGTCCAGCTGACTAAAAGCACCAAACAGTACTGCAGTGGCAGCCGTGGCTGGAAGAAACGGGCTTCATCTTATAGCGCACCTCACCACTCAGCATATAAGTGATTAAAAGTTAATATTTCATGGTTATAAACTGATCATTCTTAATACGGCAGTATGAGGAGTTACCCATAATTCCACGGGGCAGCCTCAGCCAAATCAAAGCAAAAAATGTGAAAAGTTAAGCAATTTAAAATCTGAAAACAGTGTCTGGCAAGTGACTATCAGAGAGAGAGGGTGTGGGACACGGAGATGGCCAAAGAAGACACGTGGCCACCGTCAGTGAGACAGGAGGGACACTGGAGCCCTTTAAATACAGCCGGAGTCCTGGAGCCTGTTGGTAGTAGCTGATGCTTTGGGGCTACGGTGAAATGCACTGGCAACTCATCAATGTCTGGGCCGCATTGACGAATCAACCGGGTTGTCGGGGTACATATGCCGGTACCAGGGCTGATGTCAGTTCACGAAGCTACCTGTTTTTGCATTTTGTTCAATACAAACAGTTTTATGAGTTTGACAGTGAAATAATTTTGGAGACTTATAAATAATGCAGATTATACCTAATACAGGGATACAATGCTACAAGGCTCATTTGTCGTCATTCTACAGGACAGGGTTGTACATCCTGATGCAGATATAATCCCATTTTGAAGACTTAAAGCTGTCACGGCAGTTGGCTCTGTGGCCTATGTTATGGTTTTTATTTTATTTTATTGTTGTCGCATTGCCAGCATTGAAACAGTAATTATCAACAGTGAAATTCTCTGAACGCAAAAGGCGCAGGTCTTGCTCTGTAAATGATCTCACTTCACGTGTAAACCGTTCAAAAGGCGCAAATAACTTTGCAGGAGTTTAAAAAGTGGCTTCAGTTGGTAAAAAGGCAATGCACATAACTTGGTTAGGCTCTGTGATTTTCATGAATTCAGTTTGGAGTTTATTTCGTAACTCATATTTTACTACGCCAGACTTGATTGAGAAATCTCCATTTCTTGGCCGGAGAGGCTTATTTCCACCTGGAGACTCATTTCCACTGTTGCAGCTAAACAGTCCCATCGTTCCTCTTATTGACTGTAAATAAAGGGGGAATAGGAATTATTTGTTAAAAATAAAAACATTTGAGCTCGTAATGATTTTTCCCCCACAAGTGGTTTAACTGTTATTTATGGACTTTCTCGCACTTTAACATTGTACAGACAGAAAGTATTACTGAATTTAACAATGCCCATAGACTGTGTAAAAGAAGGTATTATTAGACAATGCAATGCTTTCGGATTGAGAAATATGACACTTATTCAGCCGGATAATAGACACGCAGAGACTGAGCTCCACCTTCGATAACAGCTGTTTTTTCACGCCCGGTGAGACATTTTTTCTCGTGGCCGAATGGTTAGCACAGCTGCACAAAAGAAATGCGTGATTGCGCATGCGCACGTCTCTCGTGACCCGTTGGTTGGGGGTTCGACTCCCCGCAGGACGAAACTGGGCGCTACGATTTCCGACAGGACAGGGTTAAAGTGAATCAGTTGCGCAGCGCTTGCTTCTCCGTCCACGCTGTGGAGCCTTTCAGCGAGGACCTGAACCCCAAACTCCTCTAGTTGAGCTGAATGTTGTATCAGGCTGCATGAGACTTATCAGACGCTGCAGTCAGGAGTCTCCTCTTGACTGCCTTGATTGCACATTAGTCCACTGAGTCTTCTGGCTCGACTGACGTTTAGGGCCGCTGGTACGTCACCCACAGGAGGAACAGGTCCGGCTGTGCGCTCTTGGGTAGGCTTTGGAGTCTGCATCCTGTATGCAAAACACTTACTAGAAATAGGCCAATTTATGCATTAATGGTTACTTTTGCTTCTCTCTGTGTATATAGGACTATATTTCTTTTCATACTGTGATAGGCGCATGTCACTTTATATCTTGCATAAGGCAGGAATGTGTGAAACACGTGCTTGATCAAAACAGCTTTTCTTTTTTTCTTTTTCTTTTTTTTTATGAATCAAAGTGACAGCTGAGGTCCTTTTATGGAATGCCAAAGTCCCCTGGAATAAACAAAAGTAGTCATTTGGAAAAAACCCTCCTTTTTAAAAAATAAAAACCTATTTATTTATGGAACTATGTTATACTCATTTATATATTTACTGCCTCATCTATTTATCTCTCTTTAATTTCATTGCCATTTATTTATTTAAATGAAATTCCATAAAATATTCTTTGATATTTCTGTTTCAATTATTTGTATTTCACAAAAGTTGACTCATGTATTGTTTGTGTATTTAGGTTCCACATGGCTCTGGAGCAGCTTTTAACATCAGCCACATGCTGTTAGCAGGACAGTGTCTCTGTAGTAATCAGTTAATCATTTTTCATTGAAGAATGATAGTGTCCCCTGGTGGCCAGTACTTGCAAGTGTGGCATTTACATTTAGCCGTGGTCATCTTCCCCACCTTAACATTTTTCTGTAACATGTTTAAATTTTAACATCCAAACGTTTTGTAACAACTCAGGATATCAGACAACTGCGACAGGGCTGAAGGGTTTTGCAGAGTCAGCCACGAAAGCTTCAATCTCCTCCACGGTGCGAGGGACGCAGGTCAGCAGCTCTACACCATCAGCTGTCACTGCGACGTCATCCTCAATGATTAATATTCATATTGGAGGAACAGGACTGTGTTTTTTCTTCTTTTGTCTGGAGACTTTGAGCGTAACAACACTAACTACTGGTAGTTTGTGATGTGGACAATCTCAGAATCGAGGTCTTCTGCTCTCACCTCAGGGTATCCTCCCACATCGTGCACGTCGATGCCCGGCAGGTGTCCCAGGCCGTGGGGCATGAAGCCCATGTGGACCTTCATGTGGACCTTCATCAAGTCCTCCACACTGCCGTTCAGGATGCCGATCTTCACCAGCTCCTCCAGGTGAACCCGGTCAGCCAGGCGGTGCATGTCAGTCCACTTCACACCTTCAACACAAACCGACCAGGACCGGTTCACATTTTACTTGCAAATGTAGTTTTACAAACAAATATTAAATTCCACAACCCAGAAAATTATTAAAAGTAAAAATAATGTTTAATAGTTTAAAGACTCTGTAAGTCAAATGTCATTAGTATGGTTTGTACTTTACAACAACAACAAAGATGCTTATAAAATGCAACAAACCAATTAGCATTCAACCCTTTGCTGGAAGTACTATTTTGAGGGCAGAAGATTACATTTTAGGTACTTTTTGTAGGTCAGTAAACTGACTAAAAGATGATAACCTGGTTTGATGGCGGCCATGACAGTTTGGGAGGATTTGAGGACAGCCTCATAGATGGCCCTCTGGTCTGGAGTGAACTTGCCGTTGGCTGGGAAGGAGCAGGTGATGTCTGAGGAGTAGCAGTAGTACTCTCCACCCATGTCAAACAGACTGCAGGGAAAAAACATCAGAACTGATTGAGTCAGATTTATTTCCACAGTGCTCTGGGTTTGTGGCCAAAGTGTTTTTGAGGCGAAACATAAAAACTACTGAAGGCTACTCACCACATGTCTCCATCCACAATCGTCTTGTCATTGGGAGCTCCAGCATGGCCGTGGTGCAGAATGGAAGAGTTATTTCCCCTGTTGTTAAACAATGACACAACATGTGAACAACGTTTCATCAATTTCCTTTTACCTTGTAATGAGAAAACCCAGACTCAGTGCCTCTTTCAAGATTCACTGTGATGATCACGTCCTCATTTTTCAATGGTTGAAATTGTATTTATTCGCTTTCCAGCACTTTATCATATCAGTGAAAAGATAAGCTTACTGACTTTATTTATGCATTACAAGACAATGCCAAAACCTGTAATAAAAGAAAAATCGTCCAGGAGGGATTCAATAAAACAATCTTCAAAATAACTGATGACAATCCCCATCGACTGCCCACACACCTGGCCCGCTGAAGTGGATTTACTCACACCACAGGACACTTTTTCTACATAAACTCTCTCCCTCGAAGGCAACCTTGCAACACGTCGAAACAGCGCCACCAAGCACCTGACTGTGTGTGGTGGCTGGAAGTGGTACTGCAGCTCGTTGGGCCCTCTGGCCGCACTGTTTCCTGGGGTTCGATTGCGCGCGAGGACAGGTGATATTAAAAAATAACAAAATAATAAAACAGCGGGATGGCTCATGTGTCCAGCTGACTAAAAGCACCAAACAGTACTGCAGTGGCAGCCGTGGCTGGAAGAAACGGGCTTCATCTTATAGCGCACCTCACCACTCAGCATATAAGTGATTAAAAGTTAATATTTCATGGTTATAAACTGATCATTCTTAATACGGCAGTATGAGGAGTTACCCATAATTCCACGGGGCAGCCTCAGCCAAATCAAAGCAAAAAATGTGAAAAGTTAAGCAATTTAAAATCTGAAAACAGTGTCTGGCAAGTGACTATCAGAGAGAGAGGGTGTGGGACACGGAGATGGCCAAAGAAGACACGTGGCCACCGTCAGTGAGACAGGAGGGACACTGGAGCCCTTTAAATACAGCCGGAGTCCTGGAGCCTGTTGGTAGTAGCTGATGCTTTGGGGCTACGGTGAAATGCACTGGCAACTCATCAATGTCTGGGCCGCATTGACGAATCAACCGGGTTGTCGGGGTACATATGCCGGTACCAGGGCTGATGTCAGTTCACGAAGCTACCTGTTTTTGCATTTTGTTCAATACAAACAGTTTTATGAGTTTGACAATTTTGGAGACTTATAAATAATGCAGATTATACCTAATACAGGGATACAATGCTACAAGGCTCATTTGTCGTCATTCTGCAGGACAGGGTTGTACATCCTGATGCAGATATAATCCCATTTTGAAGACTTAAAGCTGTCACGGCAGTTGGCTCTGTGGCCTATGTTATGGTTTTTATTTTGTTTTATTGTTGTTGCATTGCCAGCATTGAAACAGTAATTATCAACAGTGAAATTCTCTGAACGCAAAAGGCACAGGTCTTGCTCTGTAAATGATCTCACTTCACGTGTAAACCGTTCAAAAGGCGCAAATAACTTTGCAGGAGTTTAAAAAGTGGCTTCAGTTGGTAAAAAGGCAATGCACATAACTTGGTTAGGCTCTGTGATTTTCATGAATTCAGTTTGGAGTTTATTTCGTAACTCATATTTTACTACGCCAGACTTGATTGAGAAATCTCCATTTCTTGGCCGGAGAGGCTTATTTCCACCTGGAGACTCATTTCCACTGTTGCAGCTAAACAGTCCCATCGTTCCTCTTATTGACTGTAAATAAAGGGGGAATAGGAATTATTTGTTAAAAATAAAAACATTTGAGCTCGTAATGATTTTTCCCCCACAAGTGGTTTAACTGTTATTTATGGACTTTCTCGCACTTTAACATTGTACAGACAGAAAGTATTACTGAATTTAACAATGCCCATAGACTGTGTAAAAGAAGGTATTATTAGACAATGCAATGCTTTCGGATTGAGAAATATGACACTTATTCAGCCGGATAATAGACACGCAGAGACCGAGCTCCACCTTCGATAACAGCTGTTTTTTCACGCCCGGTGAGACATTTTTTCTCGTGGCCGAATGGTTAGCACAGCTGCACAAAAGAAATGCGTGATTGCGCATGCGCACGTCTCTCGTGACCCGTTGGTTGGGGGTTCGACTCCCCGCAGGACGAAACTGGGCGCTACGATTTCCGACAGGACAGGGTTAAAGTGAATCAGTTGCGCAGCGCTTGCTTCTCCGTCCACGCTGTGGAGCCTTTCAGCAAGGACCTGAACCCCAAACTCCTCTAGTTGAGCTGAATGTTGTATCAGGCTGCATGAGACTTATCAGACGCTGCAGTCAGGAGTCTCCTCTTGACTGCCTTGATTGCACATTAGTCCACTGAGTCTTCTGGCTCGACTGACGTTTAGGGCCGCTGGTACGTCACCCACAGGAGGAACAGGTCCGGCTGTGCGCTCTTGGGTAGGCTTTGGAGTCTGCATCCTGTATGCAAAACACTTACTAGAAATAGGCCAATTTATGCATTAATGGTTACTTTTGCTTCTCTCTGTGTATATAGGACTATATTTCTTTTCATACTGTGATAGGCGCATGTCACTTTATATCTTGCATAAGGCACGAATGTGTGAAACACGTGCTTGATCAAAACAGCTTTTCTTTTTTTCTTTTTCTTTTTTTTTATGAATCAAAGTGACAGGTGAGGTCCTTTATGGAATGCCAAAGTCCCCTGGAATAAACAAAAGTAGTCATTTGGAAAAAACCCTCCTTTTTAAAAAATAAAAACCTATTTATTTATGGAACTATGTTATACTCATTTATATATTTACTGCCTCATCTATTTATCTCTCTTTAATTTCATTGCCATTTATTTATTTAAATGAAATTCCATAAAATATTCTTTGATATTTCTGTTTCAATTATTTGTATTTCACAAAAGTTGACTCATGTATTGTTTGTGTATTTAGGTTCCACATGGCTCTGGAGCAGCTTTTAACATCAGCCACATGCTGTTAGCAGGACAGTGTCTCTGTAGTAATCAGTTAATCATTTTTCATTGAAGAATGATAGTGTCCCCTGGTGGCCAGTACTTGCAAGTGTGGCATTTACATTTAGCCGTGGTCATCTTCCCCACCTTAACATTTTTCTGTAACATGTTTAAATTTTAACATCCAAACGTTTTGTAACAACTCAGGATATCAGACAACTGTTGTTTTTTCCCCCCCAGTTTAACAACAATGCAAACATTACAGGAAACACGCTTGTACAAACACAAAGCACAACCATGGTGGCTGCGGCTGGTGCCATCAAGACCTTCATCTCAAGGACAGTAGCGGTCACAAACAGATTTTAGAAGTTCCACTTCTTAAATAATAATAATAATAATAATGATGTTGATTTAATGCTCCTTCACCTTAAAGAGGAACTGTCAGCACTTTTTCTTCTTCAGAGGACAAGAGGCCATTGTCTGGTTCACAGAAGTTTGTGTCCAATGTACTGATTTGTATGAAAGAATTGCCAAATGCTCATACAAACTACCACACAGTTGCAAATGAAAATGTTTATTTAATTTCACAGCATAATTGGTAAATCAATGTTTACAAAGAAGAAGATATAAGAATAATAATTATATTTAAAAGAATCTCTTTGGCCAGGAGGCACAGAAATGAACACTTTTAATGTATGTAGGTAGAGTTTGTCACTTAAGCTTGATAATAATAATATTGATTGTGTATCTGTTGTATAAGTGAAATATGAGTGAGAGTAATACCAAAGTATTCTTCAGTTATACTGAAGAATATGCTTTGTTTATGTTACCGCTGCAGACAGCTCAGACATTACTGTGAGACCTCCTTCAGAATTTCTCACTGCTGGCGACGGGGCTGAAGGGTTTTGCAGAGTCAGCCACGAAAGCTTCAATCTCCTCCACGGTGCGAGGGACGCAGGTCAGCAGCTCTATACCATTAGCTGTCACTGCGACGTCATCCTCAATGATTAATATTCATATTGGAGGAACAGGACTGTGTTTTTTCTTCTTTTGTCTGCAGACTTTGAGCGTAACAACACTAACTACTGGTAGTTTGTGATGTGGACAATCTCAGAATCGAGGTCTTCTGCTCTCACCTCAGGGTATCCTCCCACATCGTGCACGTCGATGCCCGGCAGGTGTCCCAGGCCGTGGGGCATGAAGACGGAGCCCATGTGGACCTTCATCATGTCCTCCACACTGCCGTTCAGGATGCCGATCTTCACCAGCTCCTCGAGGGGAACCCGGTCAGCCAGGCGGTGCATGTCAGTCCACTTCACACCTTCAACACAAACCGACCAGGGCCGGTTCACATTTTACTTACAAATGTAGTTTTACAAGCAAATATTAAATTCCACAACCCAGAAAATTATTAAAAGTAAAAATAATGTTTAATAGTTTAAAGACTCTGTAAGTCAAATGTCATTAGTATGGTTTGTACTTTACAACAACAAAAAAGATGCTTATAAAATGCAACAAACCAATTAGCATTCAACCCTTTGCTGGAAGTACTATTTTGAGGGCAGAAGATTACATTTTAGGTACTTTTTGTAGGTCAGTAAACTGACTAAAAGATGATAACCTGGTTTGATGGCGGCCATGACAGTTTGGGAGGATTTGAGGACGGCCTCCTAGATGGCCCTCTGGTCTGGAGTGAACTTGCCGTTGGCTGGGAAGGAGCAGGTGATGTCTGAGGAGTAGCAGTAGTACTCTCCACCCATGTCAAACAGACTGCAGGGAAAAAACATCAGAACTGATTGAGTCAGATTTATTTCCACAGTGCTCTGGGTTTGTGGCGAAACATAAAAACTACTGAAGGCTACTCACCACATGTCTCCATCCACAATCGTCTTGTCATTGGGAGCTCCAGCATGGCCGTGGTGCAGAATGGAAGAGTTATTTACCCTGTTGTTAAACAATGACACAACATGTGAACAACGTTTCATCAATTTCCTTTTACCTTGTAATGAGAAAACCCAGACTCAGTGCCTCTTTCAAGATTCACTGTGATGATCACGTCCTCATTTTTCAAGCTCTTAATTTGAAGATCCACAAACCACTTATTACCAGGACGTGTTCGTTACACATGGCCTTTAATACAAAAGGCCAAAGCAGGATTAGCAAAATAGTCTCAAAATTCTTCATCCCTAATGATGCTGCTATCTTTGGAATTTGATGTGCTGTTTAAGCAGGTTTGGTTTGGAGTCTGACTTCCTCCTGCTTTATCTTCAAATGCTTGACAGAGGCTTGAAGGTGGTTTCTGCATTATATTGTAAAGAGTGTCTAATATTTTAGTTTTTTCAGCAATGCTCTGTCTAACATGTGAAGACCAAATCACACGGTTTTTGGTCTCAAGATTCAAACTGGCAACTTCTTTAGCCTCAAAGTTACCGTTTATTCTATTAATGACAACATCCTTATTACACCTGGTGTGTAATCAATCAATTAAGCAAGTAACTGAGTAAGGCTTTATTTATGCTTCTCAAGGTTACAAAGCCTTACGTTCCACAGATACAGGTGTATGAGGTGTGGTGCATCCCTCTTGTATTGTAGCAGTAGTGCTGGGACAGACTGCAAAGGGGACAAAGGCAACCAGTAAGAAAAAGGAAACCAAACAATTTCCGCACAGCAGAGATCACAGAAAACACTAATTAGCTGAAGGACTTCCCCTGCCCTCTTCCTGACTCCATGCTTTTTAAGAATTCACTCAGCACTCATTCTTTAATCATCACACAGTGGCGGACATCAAACACTTGTATGGATTTCAAAAGCTTTGCAACACCGGGTAGGATGGTCATTCCACATTTTCTGGTTCTCCATACACCGCAAAGGAGCATGACTGACAGCTGCTCTGACACAACATTATTTTAAAAAAATCATAGTTTCAGAGTGTCCAACATGGAGAAAAAAGTTCTGAATCTAGATTTTTACTTTGGTTTTATATACCTAAGCATACAGTAAAGAGCCATGTAAACCTGACAGTGCCAGGGCTACCAGTGTCATTACATTGGCTATGAAGCATGTGTCATAATGTAGCAAACCCACAACGAGCAAAACCCCAGAGTTCTTACTCCATTGTATAATTAATTTAATTAATTTGATTATACAGTTTCTGGAGAGTCAACATTCATTATTACCAGGCTGCCCCAATAAGTCTGTAAAGACCACCCAGAGCCTGGTTCTGCTGGGAGTTTTTCCTTGCAACTGTCGCCTAGTGCTTGCTCATGATGGTAATTGTTGAGTTCAAACATAAAAACATAAAAACTACTGAAGGCTACTCACCACATGTCTCCATCCACAATCGTCTTGTCATTGGGAGCTCCAGCATGGCCGTGGTGCAGAATGGAAGAGTTATTTCCCCTGTTGTTAAACAATGGCACAACATGTGAACAACGTTTCATCAATTTCCTTTTACCTTGTAATGAGAAAACCCAGACTCAGTGCCTGTTTCAAGATTCACTATGATGATCACGTCCTCATTTTTCAATGGTTGAAATTGTATTTATTCGCTTTCCAGCACTTTATCATATCAGTGAAAAGATAAGCTTACTGACTTTATTTATGCATTTACAAGACAATGCCAAAACCTGTAATAAAAGAAAAATCGTCCAGGAGTGATTCAATAAAACAATCTTCAAAATAACTGATGACAATCCCCATCGACTGCCCAGACACCTGGCCCGCTGAAGTGGATTTACTCACACCACAGGACACTTTTTCTACATAAACTCTCTCCCTCGAAGGCAACCTTGCAACACGTCGAAACAGCGCCACCAAGCACCTGACTGTGTGTGGTGGCTGGAAGTGGTACTGCAGCTCGTTGGGCCCTCTGGCCGCACTGTTTCCTGGGGTTCGATTGCGCGCGAGGACAGGTGATATTAAAAAATAACAAAATAATAAAACAGCGGGATGGCTCATGTGTCCAGCTGACTAAAAGCACCAAACAGTACTGCAGTGGCAGCCGTGGCTGGAAGAAACGGGCTTCATCTTATAGCGCACCTCACCACTCAGCATATAAGTGATTAAAAGTTAATATTTCATGGTTATAAACTGATCATTCTTAATACGGCAGTATGAGGAGTTACCCATAATTCCACGGGGCAGCCTCAGCCAAATCAAAGCAAAAAATGTGAAAAGTTAAGCAATTTAAAATCTGAAAACAGTGTCTGGCAAGTGACTATCAGAGAGAGAGGGTGTGGGACACGGAGATGGCCAAAGAAGACACGTGGCCACCGTCAGTGAGACAGGAGGGACACTGGAGCCCTTTAAATACAGCCGGAGTCCTGGAGCCTGTTGGTAGTAGCTGATGCTTTGGGGCTACGGTGAAATGCACTGGCAACTCATCAATGTCTGGGCCGCATTGACGAATCAACCGGGTTGTCGGGGTACATATGCCGGTACCAGGGCTGATGTCAGTTCACGAAGCTACCTGTTTTTGCATTTTGTTCAATACAAACAGTTTTATGAGTTTGACAGTGAAATAATTTTGGAGACTTATAAATAATGCAGATTATACCTAATACAGGGATACAATGCTACAAGGCTCATTTGTCGTCATTCTACAGGACAGGGTTGTACATCCTGATGCAGATATAATCCCATTTTGAAGACTTAAAGCTGTCACGGCAGTTGGCTCTGTGGCCTATGTTATGGTTTTTATTTTATTTTATTGTTGTCGCATTGCCAGCATTGAAACAGTAATTATCAACAGTGAAATTCTCTGAACGCAAAAGGCACAGGTCTTGCTCTGTAAATGATCTCACTTCACGTGTAAACCGTTCAAAAGGCGCAAATAACTTTGCAGGAGTTTAAAAAGTGGCTTCAGTTGGTAAAAAGGCAATGCACATAACTTGGTTAGGCTCTGTGATTTTCATGAATTCAGTTTGGAGTTTATTTCGTAACTCATATTTTACTACGCCAGACTTGATTGAGAAATCTCCATTTCTTGGCCGGAGAGGCTTATTTCCACCTGGAGACTCATTTCCACTGTTGCAGCTAAACAGTCCCATCGTTCCTCTTATTGACGTAGTTCCACTTCTTAAATACTAATAATAATAATAATAATAATAATAATAATAATAATAATAATACTGATGTTGATTTAATGCTCCTTCACCTTAAAGAGGAACTGTCAGCACTTTTTCTTCTTCAGAGGACAAGAGGCCATTGTCTGGTTCACAGAAGTTTGTGTCCAATGTACTGATTTGTATGAAAGAATTGCCAAATGCTCATACAAACTACCACACAGTTGCAAATGAAAATGTTTATTTAATTTCACAGCATAATTGGTAAATCAATGTTTACAAAGAAGAAGATATAAGAATAATAATTATATTTAAAAGAATCTCTTTGGCCAGGAGGCACAGAAATGAACACTTTTAATGTATGTAGGTAGAGTTTGTCACTTAAGCTTGATAATAATAATATTGATTGTGTATCTGTTGTATAAGTGAAATATGAGTGAGAGTAATACCAAAGTATTCTTCAGTTATACTGAAGAATATGCTTAGTTTATGTTACCGCTGCATACAGCTCAGACATTACTGTGAGACCTCCTTCAGAATTTCTCACTGCTGGCGACGGGGCTGAAGGGTTTTACAGAGTCAGCCACGAAAGCCTCAATCTCCTCCACGGTGCGAGGGACGCAGGTCAGCAGCTCTACACCATCAGCTGTCACTGCGACGTCATCCTCAATGATTAATATTCATATTGGAGGAACAGGACTGTGTTTTTTCTTCTTTTGTCTGGAGACTTTGAGCGTAACAACACTAACTACTGGTAGTTTGTGATGTGGACAATCTCAGAATCGAGGTCTTCTGCTCTCACCTCAGGGTATCCTCCCACATCGTGCACGTCGATGCCCGGCAGGTGTCCCAGGCCGTGGGGCATGAAGACGGAGCCCATGTGGACCTTCATCGTGTCCTCCACACTGCCGTTCAGGATGCCGATCTTCACCAGCTCCTCCAGGTGAACCCGGTCAGCCAGGCGGTGCATGTCAGTCCACTTCACACCTTCAACACAAACTGACCAGGACCGGTTCACATTTTACTTACAAATGTAGTTTTACAAACAAATATTAAATTCCACAACCCAGAAAATTATTAAAAGTAAAAATAATGTTTAATAGTTTAAAGACTCTGTAAGTCAAATGTCATCACTATGGTTTGTACTTCACAACAACAAAAAAGATGCTTATAAAATGCAACAAACCAATTAGCATTCAACCCTTTGCTGGAAGTACTATTTTGAGGGCAGAAGATTACATTTTAGGTACTTTTTGTAGGTCAGTAAACTGACTAAAAGATGATAACCTGGTTTGATGGCGGCCATGACAGTTTGGGAGGATTTGAGGACGGCCTCCTAGATGGCCCTCTGGTCTGGAGTGAACTTGCCGTTGGCTGGGAAGGAGCAGGTGATGTCTGAGGAGTAGCAGTAGTACTCTCCACCCATGTCAAACAGACTGCAGGGAAAAAACATCAGAACTGATTGAGTCAGATTTATTTCCACAGTGCTCTGGGTTTGTGGCCAAAGTGTTTTTGAGGCGAAACATAAAAACTACTGAAGGCTACTCACCACATGTCTCCATCCACAATCGTCTTGTCATTGGGAGCTCCAGCATGGCCGTGGTGCAGAATGGAAGAGTTATTTCCCCTGTTGTTAAACAATGACACAACATGTGAACAACGTTTCATCAATTTCCTTTTACCTTGTAATGAGAAAACCCAGACTCAGTGCCTCTTTCAAGATTCACTGTGATGATCACGTCCTCATTTTTCAATGGTTGAAATTGTATTTATTCGCTTTCCAGCACTTTATCATATCAGTGAAAAGATAAGCTTACTGACTTTATTTATGCATTTACAAGACAATGCCAAAACCTGTAATAAAAGAAAAATCGTCCAGGAGTGATTCAATAAAACAATCTTCAAAATAACTGATGACAATCCCCATCGACTGCCCAGACACCTGGCCCGCTGAAGTGGATTTACTCACACCACAGGACACTTTTTCTACATAAACTCTCTCCCTCGAAGGCAACCTTGCAACACGTCGAAACAGCGCCACCAAGCACCTGACTGTGTGTGGTGGCTGGAAGTGGTACTGCAGCTCGTTGGGCCCTCTGGCCGCACTGTTTCCTGGGGTTCGATTGCGCGCGAGGACAGGTGATATTAAAAAATAACAAAATAATAAAACAGCGGGATGGCTCATGTGTCCAGCTGACTAAAAGCACCAAACAGTACTGCAGTGGCAGCCGTGGCTGGAAGAAACGGGCTTCATCTTATAGCGCACCTCACCACTCAGCATATAAGTGATTAAAAGTTAATATTTCATGGTTATAAACTGATCATTCTTAATACGGCAGTATGAGGAGTTACCCATAATTCCACGGGGCAGCCTCAGCCAAATCAAAGCAAAAAATGTGAAAAGTTAAGCAATTTAAAATCTGAAAACAGTGTCTGGCAAGTGACTATCAGAGAGAGAGGGTGTGGGACACGGAGATGGCCAAAGAAGACACGTGGCCACCGTCAGTGAGACAGGAGGGACACTGGAGCCCTTTAAATACAGCCGGAGTCCTGGAGCCTGTTGGTAGTAGCTGATGCTTTGGGGCTACGGTGAAATGCACTGGCAACTCATCAATGTCTGGGCCGCATTGACGAATCAACCGGGTTGTCGGGGTACATATGCCGGTACCAGGGCTGATGTCAGTTCACGAAGCTACCTGTTTTTGCATTTTGTTCAATACAAACAGTTTTATGAGTTTGACAGTGAAATAATTTTGGAGACTTATAAATAATGCAGATTATACCTAATACAGGGATACAATGCTACAAGGCTCATTTGTCGTCATTCTACAGGACAGGGTTGTACATCCTGATGCAGATATAATCCCATTTTGAAGACTTAAAGCTGTCACGGCAGTTGGCTCTGTGGCCTATGTTATGGTTTTTATTTTATTTTATTGTTGTCGCATTGCCAGCATTGAAACAGTAATTATCAACAGTGAAATTCTCTGAACGCAAAAGGCGCAGGTCTTGCTCTGTAAATGATCTCACTTCACGTGTAAACCGTTCAAAAGGCGCAAATAACTTTGCAGGAGTTTAAAAAGTGGCTTCAGTTGGTAAAAAGGCAATGCACATAACTTGGTTAGGCTCTGTGATTTTCATGAATTCAGTTTGGAGTTTATTTCGTAACTCATATTTTACTACGCCAGACTTGATTGAGAAATCTCCATTTCTTGGCCGGAGAGGCTTATTTCCACCTGGAGACTCATTTCCACTGTTGCAGCTAAACAGTCCCATCGTTCCTCTTATTGACTGTAAATAAAGGGGGAATAGGAATTATTTGTTAAAAATAAAAACATTTGAGCTCGTAATGATTTTTCCCCCACAAGTGGTTTAACTGTTATTTATGGACTTTCTCGCACTTTAACATTGTACAGACAGAAAGTATTACTGAATTTAACAATGCCCATAGACTGTGTAAAAGAAGGTATTATTAGACAATGCAATGCTTTCGGATTGAGAAATATGACACTTATTCAGCCGGATAATAGACACGCAGAGACTGAGCTCCACCTTCGATAACAGCTGTTTTTTCACGCCCGGTGAGACATTTTTTCTCGTGGCCGAATGGTTAGCACAGCTGCACAAAAGAAATGCGTGATTGCGCATGCGCACGTCTCTCGTGACCCGTTGGTTGGGGGTTCGACTCCCCGCAGGACGAAACTGGGCGCTACGATTTCCGACAGGACAGGGTTAAAGTGAATCAGTTGCGCAGCGCTTGCTTCTCCGTCCACGCTGTGGAGCCTTTCAGCGAGGACCTGAACCCCAAACTCCTCTAGTTGAGCTGAATGTTGTATCAGGCTGCATGAGACTTATCAGACGCTGCAGTCAGGAGTCTCCTCTTGACTGCCTTGATTGCACATTAGTCCACTGAGTCTTCTGGCTCGACTGACGTTTAGGGCCGCTGGTACGTCACCCACAGGAGGAACAGGTCCGGCTGTGCGCTCTTGGGTAGGCTTTGGAGTCTGCATCCTGTATGCAAAACACTTACTAGAAATAGGCCAATTTATGCATTAATGGTTACTTTTGCTTCTCTCTGTGTATATAGGACTATATTTCTTTTCATACTGTGATAGGCGCATGTCACTTTATATCTTGCATAAGGCAGGAATGTGTGAAACACGTGCTTGATCAAAACAGCTTTTCTTTTTTTCTTTTTCTTTTTTTTTATGAATCAAAGTGACAGCTGAGGTCCTTTTATGGAATGCCAAAGTCCCCTGGAATAAACAAAAGTAGTCATTTGGAAAAAACCCTCCTTTTTAAAAAATAAAAACCTATTTATTTATGGAACTATGTTATACTCATTTATATATTTACTGCCTCATCTATTTATCTCTCTTTAATTTCATTGCCATTTATTTATTTAAATGAAATTCCATAAAATATTCTTTGATATTTCTGTTTCAATTATTTGTATTTCACAAAAGTTGACTCATGTATTGTTTGTGTATTTAGGTTCCACATGGCTCTGGAGCAGCTTTTAACATCAGCCACATGCTGTTAGCAGGACAGTGTCTCTGTAGTAATCAGTTAATCATTTTTCATTGAAGAATGATAGTGTCCCCTGGTGGCCAGTACTTGCAAGTGTGGCATTTACATTTAGCCGTGGTCATCTTCCCCACCTTAACATTTTTCTGTAACATGTTTAAATTTTAACATCCAAACGTTTTGTAACAACTCAGGATATCAGACAACTGCGACAGGGCTGAAGGGTTTTGCAGAGTCAGCCACGAAAGCTTCAATCTCCTCCACGGTGCGAGGGACGCAGGTCAGCAGCTCTACACCATCAGCTGTCACTGCGACGTCATCCTCAATGATTAATATTCATATTGGAGGAACAGGACTGTGTTTTTTCTTCTTTTGTCTGGAGACTTTGAGCGTAACAACACTAACTACTGGTAGTTTGTGATGTGGACAATCTCAGAATCGAGGTCTTCTGCTCTCACCTCAGGGTATCCTCCCACATCGTGCACGTCGATGCCCGGCAGGTGTCCCAGGCCGTGGGGCATGAAGACGGAGCCCATGTGGACCTTCATCATGTCCTCCACACTGCCGTTCAGGATGCCGATCTTCACCAGCTCCTCCAGGGGAACCCGGTCAGCCAGGCGGTGCATGTCAGTCCACTTCACACCTTCAACACAAACCGACCAGGACCGGTTCACATTTTACTTGCAAATGTAGTTTTACAAACAAATATTAAATTCCACAACCCAGAAAATTATTAAAAGTAAAAATAATGTTTAATAGTTTAAAGACTCTGTAAGTCAAATGTCATTAGTATGGTTTGTACTTTACAACAACAACAAAGATGCTTATAAAATGCAACAAACCAATTAGCATTCAACCCTTTGCTGGAAGTACTATTTTGAGGGCAGAAGATTACATTTTAGGTACTTTTTGTAGGTCAGTAAACTGACTAAAAGATGATAACCTGGTTTGATGGCGGCCATGACAGTTTGGGAGGATTTGAGGACAGCCTCATAGATGGCCCTCTGGTCTGGAGTGAACTTGCCGTTGGCTGGGAAGGAGCAGGTGATGTCTGAGGAGTAGCAGTAGTACTCTCCACCCATGTCAAACAGACTGCAGGGAAAAAACATCAGAACTGATTGAGTCAGATTTATTTCCACAGTGCTCTGGGTTTGTGGCCAAAGTGTTTTTGAGGCGAAACATAAAAACTACTGAAGGCTACTCACCACATGTCTCCATCCACAATCGTCTTGTCATTGGGAGCTCCAGCATGGCCGTGGTGCAGAATGGAAGAGTTATTTCCCCTGTTGTTAAACAATGACACAACATGTGAACAACGTTTCATCAATTTCCTTTTACCTTGTAATGAGAATACCCAGACTCAGTGCCTCTTTCAAGATTCACTGTGATGATCACGTCCTCATTTTTCAATGGTTGAAATTGTATTTATTCGCTTTCCAGCACTTTATCATATCAGTGAAAAGATAAGCTTACTGACTTTATTTATGCATTACAAGACAATGCCAAAACCTGTAATAAAAGAAAAATCGTCCAGGAGGGATTCAATAAAACAATCTTCAAAATAACTGATGACAATCCCCATCGACTGCCCACACATCTGGCCCGCTGAAGTGGATTTACTCACACCACAGGACACTTTTTCTACATAAACTCTCTCCCTCGAAGGCAACCTTGCAACACGTCGAAACAGCGCCACCAAGCACCTGACTGTGTGTGGTGGCTGGAAGTGGTACTGCAGCTCGTTGGGCCCTCTGGCCGCACTGTTTCCTGGGGTTCGATTGCGCGCGAGGACAGGTGATATTAAAAAATAACAAAATAATAAAACAGCGGGATGGCTCATGTGTCCAGCTGACTAAAAGCACCAAACAGTACTGCAGTGGCAGCCGTGGCTGGAAGAAACGGGCTTCATCTTATAGCGCACCTCACCACTCAGCATATAAGTGATTAAAAGTTAATATTTCATGGTTATAAACTGATCATTCTTAATACGGCAGTATGAGGAGTTACCCATAATTCCACGGGGCAGCCTCAGCCAAATCAAAGCAAAAAATGTGAAAAGTTAAGCAATTTAAAATCTGAAAACAGTGTCTGGCAAGTGACTATCAGAGAGAGAGGGTGTGGGACACGGAGATGGCCAAAGAAGACACGTGGCCACCGTCAGTGAGACAGGAGGGACACTGGAGCCCTTTAAATACAGCCGGAGTCCTGGAGCCTGTTGGTAGTAGCTGATGCTTTGGGGCTACGGTGAAATGCACTGGCAACTCATCAATGTCTGGGCCGCATTGACGAATCAACCGGGTTGTCGGGGTACATATGCCGGTACCAGGGCTGATGTCAGTTCACGAAGCTACCTGTTTTTGCATTTTGTTCAATACAAACAGTTTTATGAGTTTGACAATTTTGGAGACTTATAAATAATGCAGATTATACCTAATACAGGGATACAATGCTACAAGGCTCATTTGTCGTCATTCTGCAGGACAGGGTTGTACATCCTGATGCAGATATAATCCCATTTTGAAGACTTAAAGCTGTCACGGCAGTTGGCTCTGTGGCCTATGTTATGGTTTTTATTTTGTTTTATTGTTGTTGCATTGCCAGCATTGAAACAGTAATTATCAACAGTGAAATTCTCTGAACGCAAAAGGCGCAGGTCTTGCTCTGTAAATGATCTCACTTCACGTGTAAACCGTTCAAAAGGCGCAAATAACTTTGCAGGAGTTTAAAAAGTGGCTTCAGTTGGTAAAAAGGCAATGCACATAACTTGGTTAGGCTCTGTGATTTTCATGAATTCAGTTTGGAGTTTATTTCGTAACTCATATTTTACTACGCCAGACTTGATTGAGAAATCTCCATTTCTTGGCCGGAGAGGCTTATTTCCACCTGGAGACTCATTTCCACTGTTGCAGCTAAACAGTCCCATCGTTCCTCTTATTGACTGTAAATAAAGGGGGAATAGGAATTATTTGTTAAAAATAAAAACATTTGAGCTCGTAATGATTTTTCCCCCACAAGTGGTTTAACTGTTATTTATGGACTTTCTCGCACTTTAACATTGTACAGACAGAAAGTATTACTGAATTTAACAATGCCCATAGACTGTGTAAAAGAAGGTATTATTAGACAATGCAATGCTTTCGGATTGAGAAATATGACACTTATTCAGCCGGATAATAGACACGCAGAGACCGAGCTCCACCTTCGATAACAGCTGTTTTTTCACGCCCGGTGAGACATTTTTTCTCGTGGCCGAATGGTTAGCACAGCTGCACAAAAGAAATGCGTGATTGCGCATGCGCACGTCTCTCGTGACCCGTTGGTTGGGGGTTCGACTCCCCGCAGGACGAAACTGGGCGCTACGATTTCCGACAGGACAGGGTTAAAGTGAATCAGTTGCGCAGCGCTTGCTTCTCCGTCCACGCTGTGGAGCCTTTCAGCAAGGACCTGAACCCCAAACTCCTCTAGTTGAGCTGAATGTTGTATCAGGCTGCATGAGACTTATCAGACGCTGCAGTCAGGAGTCTCCTCTTGACTGCCTTGATTGCACATTAGTCCACTGAGTCTTCTGGCTCGACTGACGTTTAGGGCCGCTGGTACGTCACCCACAGGAGGAACAGGTCCGGCTGTGCGCTCTTGGGTAGGCTTTGGAGTCTGCATCCTGTATGCAAAACACTTACTAGAAATAGGCCAATTTATGCATTAATGGTTACTTTTGCTTCTCTCTGTGTATATAGGACTATATTTCTTTTCATACTGTGATAGGCCCATGTCACTTTATATCTTGCATAAGGCACGAATGTGTGAAACACGTGCTTGATCAAAACAGCTTTTCTTTTTTTCTTTTTCTTTTTTTTTATGAATCAAAGTGACAGGTGAGGTCCTTTATGGAATGCCAAAGTCCCCTGGAATAAACAAAAGTAGTCATTTGGAAAAAACCCTCCTTTTTAAAAAATAAAAACCTATTTATTTATGGAACTATGTTATACTCATTTATATATTTACTGCCTCATCTTTTTATCTCTCTTTAATTTCATTGCCATTTATTTATTTAAATGAAATTCCATAAAATATTCTTTGATATTTCTGTTTCAATTATTTGTATTTCACAAAAGTTGACTCATGTATTGTTTGTGTATTTAGGTTCCACATGGCTCTGGAGCAGCTTTTAACATCAGCCACATGCTGTTAGCAGGACAGTGTCTCTGTAGTAATCAGTTAATCATTTTTCATTGAAGAATGATAGTGTCCCCTGGTGGCCAGTACTTGCAAGTGTGGCATTTACATTTAGCCGTGGTCATCTTCCCCACCTTAACATTTTTCTGTAACATGTTTAAATTTTAACATCCAAACGTTTTGTAACAACTCAGGATATCAGACAACTGTTGTTTTTTCCCCCCCAGTTTAACAACAATGCAAACATTACAGGAAACACGCTTGTACAAACACAAAGCACAACCATGGTGGCTGCGGCTGGTGCCATCAAGACCTTCATCTCAAGGACAGTAGCGGTCACAAACAGATTTTAGAAGTTCCACTTCTTAAATAATAATAATAATAATAATGATGTTGATTTAATGCTCCTTCACCTTAAAGAGGAACTGTCAGCACTTTTTCTTCTTCAGAGGACAAGAGGCCATTGTCTGGTTCACAGAAGTTTGTGTCCAATGTACTGATTTGTATGAAAGAATTGCCAAATGCTCATACAAACTACCACACAGTTGCAAATGAAAATGTTTATTTAATTTCACAGCATAATTGGTAAATCAATGTTTACAAAGAAGAAGATATAAGAATAATAATTATATTTAAAAGAATCTCTTTGGCCAGGAGGCACAGAAATGAACACTTTTAATGTATGTAGGTAGAGTTTGTCACTTAAGCTTGATAATAATAATATTGATTGTGTATCTGTTGTATAAGTGAAATATGAGTGAGAGTAATACCAAAGTATTCTTCAGTTATACTGAAGAATATGCTTTGTTTATGTTACCGCTGCAGACAGCTCAGACATTACTGTGAGACCTCCTTCAGAATTTCTCACTGCTGGCGACGGGGCTGAAGGGTTTTGCAGAGTCAGCCACGAAAGCTTCAATCTCCTCCACGGTGCGAGGGACGCAGGTCAGCAGCTCTATACCATTAGCTGTCACTGCGACGTCATCCTCAATGATTAATATTCATATTGGAGGAACAGGACTGTGTTTTTTCTTCTTTTGTCTGCAGACTTTGAGCGTAACAACACTAACTACTGGTAGTTTGTGATGTGGACAATCTCAGAATCGAGGTCTTCTGCTCTCACCTCAGGGTATCCTCCCACATCGTGCACGTCGATGCCCGGCAGGTGTCCCAGGCCGTGGGGCATGAAGACGGAGCCCATGTGGACCTTCATCATGTCCTCCACACTGCCGTTCAGGATGCCGATCTTCACCAGCTCCTCGAGGGGAACCCGGTCAGCCAGGCGGTGCATGTCAGTCCACTTCACACCTTCAACACAAACCGACCAGGGCCGGTTCACATTTTACTTACAAATGTAGTTTTACAAGCAAATATTAAATTCCACAACCCAGAAAATTATTAAAAGTAAAAATAATGTTTAATAGTTTAAAGACTCTGTAAGTCAAATGTCATTAGTATGGTTTGTACTTTACAACAACAAAAAAGATGCTTATAAAATGCAACAAACCAATTAGCATTCAACCCTTTGCTGGAAGTACTATTTTGAGGGCAGAAGATTACATTTTAGGTACTTTTTGTAGGTCAGTAAACTGACTAAAAGATGATAACCTGGTTTGATGGCGGCCATGACAGTTTGGGAGGATTTGAGGACGGCCTCCTAGATGGCCCTCTGGTCTGGAGTGAACTTGCCGTTGGCTGGGAAGGAGCAGGTGATGTCTGAGGAGTAGCAGTAGTACTCTCCACCCATGTCAAACAGACTGCAGGGAAAAAACATCAGAACTGATTGAGTCAGATTTATTTCCACAGTGCTCTGGGTTTGTGGCGAAACATAAAAACTACTGAAGGCTACTCACCACATGTCTCCATCCACAATCGTCTTGTCATTGGGAGCTCCAGCATGGCCGTGGTGCAGAATGGAAGAGTTATTTACCCTGTTGTTAAACAATGACACAACATGTGAACAACGTTTCATCAATTTCCTTTTACCTTGTAATGAGAAAACCCAGACTCAGTGCCTCTTTCAAGATTCACTGTGATGATCACGTCCTCATTTTTCAAGCTCTTAATTTGAAGATCCACAAACCACTTATTACCAGGACGTGTTCGTTACACATGGCCTTTAATACAAAAGGCCAAAGCAGGATTAGCAAAATAGTCTCAAAATTCTTCATCCCTAATGATGCTGCTATCTTTGGAATTTGATGTGCTGTTTAAGCAGGTTTGGTTTGGAGTCTGACTTCCTCCTGCTTTATCTTCAAATGCTTGACAGAGGCTTGAAGGTGGTTTCTGCATTATATTGTAAAGAGTGTCTAATATTTTAGTTTTTTCAGCAATGCTCTGTCTAACATGTGAAGACCAAATCACACGGTTTTTGGTCTCAAGATTCAAACTGGCAACTTCTTTAGCCTCAAAGTTACCGTTTATTCTATTAATGACAACATCCTTATTACACCTGGTGTGTAATCAATCAATTAAGCAAGTAACTGAGTAAGGCTTTATTTATGCTTCTCAAGGTTACAAAGCCTTACGTTCCACAGATACAGGTGTATGAGGTGTGGTGCATCCCTCTTGTATTGTAGCAGTAGTGCTGGGACAGACTGCAAAGGGGACAAAGGCAACCAGTAAGAAAAAGGAAACCAAACAATTTCCGCACAGCAGAGATCACAGAAAACACTAATTAGCTGAAGGACTTCCCCTGCCCTCTTCCTGACTCCATGCTTTTTAAGAATTCACTCAGCACTCATTCTTTAATCATCACACAGTGGCGGACATCAAACACTTGTATGGATTTCAAAAGCTTTGCAACACCGGGTAGGATGGTCATTCCACATTTTCTGGTTCTCCATACACCGCAAAGGAGCATGACTGACAGCTGCTCTGACACAACATTATTTTAAAAAAATCATAGTTTCAGAGTGTCCAACATGGAGAAAAAAGTTCTGAATCTAGATTTTTACTTTGGTTTTATATACCTAAGCATACAGTAAAGAGCCATGTAAACCTGACAGTGCCAGGGCTACCAGTGTCATTACATTGGCTATGAAGCATGTGTCATAATGTAGCAAACCCACAACGAGCAAAACCCCAGAGTTCTTACTCCATTGTATAATTAATTTAATTAATTTGATTATACAGTTTCTGGAGAGTCAACATTCATTATTACCAGGCTGCCCCAATAAGTCTGTAAAGACCACCCAGAGCCTGGTTCTGCTGGGAGTTTTTCCTTGCAACTGTCGCCTAGTGCTTGCTCATGATGGTAATTGTTGAGTTCAAACATAAAAACATAAAAACTACTGAAGGCTACTCACCACATGTCTCCATCCACAATCGTCTTGTCATTGGGAGCTCCAGCATGGCCGTGGTGCAGAATGGAAGAGTTATTTCCCCTGTTGTTAAACAATGACACAACATGTGAACAACGTTTCATCAATTTCCTTTTACCTTGTAATGAGAAAACCCAGACTCAGTGCCTGTTTCAAGATTCACTATGATGATCACGTCCTCATTTTTCAATGGTTGAAATTGTATTTATTCGCTTTCCAGCACTTTATCATATCAGTGAAAAGATAAGCTTACTGACTTTATTTATGCATTTACAAGACAATGCCAAAACCTGTAATAAAAGAAAAATCGTCCAGGAGTGATTCAATAAAACAATCTTCAAAATAACTGATGACAATCCCCATCGACTGCCCAGACACCTGGCCCGCTGAAGTGGATTTACTCACACCACAGGACACTTTTTCTACATAAACTCTCTCCCTCGAAGGCAACCTTGCAACACGTCGAAACAGCGCCACCAAGCACCTGACTGTGTGTGGTGGCTGGAAGTGGTACTGCAGCTCGTTGGGCCCTCTGGCCGCACTGTTTCCTGGGGTTCGATTGCGCGCGAGGACAGGTGATATTAAAAAATAACAAAATAATAAAACAGCGGGATGGCTCATGTGTCCAGCTGACTAAAAGCACCAAACAGTACTGCAGTGGCAGCCGTGGCTGGAAGAAACGGGCTTCATCTTATAGCGCACCTCACCACTCAGCATATAAGTGATTAAAAGTTAATATTTCATGGTTATAAACTGATCATTCTTAATACGGCAGTATGAGGAGTTACCCATAATTCCACGGGGCAGCCTCAGCCAAATCAAAGCAAAAAATGTGAAAAGTTAAGCAATTTAAAATCTGAAAACAGTGTCTGGCAAGTGACTATCAGAGAGAGAGGGTGTGGGACACGGAGATGGCCAAAGAAGACACGTGGCCACCGTCAGTGAGACAGGAGGGACACTGGAGCCCTTTAAATACAGCCGGAGTCCTGGAGCCTGTTGGTAGTAGCTGATGCTTTGGGGCTACGGTGAAATGCACTGGCAACTCATCAATGTCTGGGCCGCATTGACGAATCAACCGGGTTGTCGGGGTACATATGCCGGTACCAGGGCTGATGTCAGTTCACGAAGCTACCTGTTTTTGCATTTTGTTCAATACAAACAGTTTTATGAGTTTGACAGTGAAATAATTTTGGAGACTTATAAATAATGCAGATTATACCTAATACAGGGATACAATGCTACAAGGCTCATTTGTCGTCATTCTACAGGACAGGGTTGTACATCCTGATGCAGATATAATCCCATTTTGAAGACTTAAAGCTGTCACGGCAGTTGGCTCTGTGGCCTATGTTATGGTTTTTATTTTATTTTATTGTTGTCGCATTGCCAGCATTGAAACAGTAATTATCAACAGTGAAATTCTCTGAACGCAAAAGGCGCAGGTCTTGCTCTGTAAATGATCTCACTTCACGTGTAAACCGTTCAAAAGGCGCAAATAACTTTGCAGGAGTTTAAAAAGTGGCTTCAGTTGGTAAAAAGGCAATGCACATAACTTGGTTAGGCTCTGTGATTTTCATGAATTCAGTTTGGAGTTTATTTCGTAACTCATATTTTACTACGCCAGACTTGATTGAGAAATCTCCATTTCTTGGCCGGAGAGGCTTATTTCCACCTGGAGACTCATTTCCACTGTTGCAGCTAAACAGTCCCATCGTTCCTCTTATTGACTGTAAATAAAGGGGGAATAGGAATTATTTGTTAAAAATAAAAACATTTGAGCTCGTAATGATTTTTCCCCCACAAGTGGTTTAACTGTTATTTATGGACTTTCTCGCACTTTAACATTGTACAGACAGAAAGTATTACTGAATTTAACAATGCCCATAGACTGTGTAAAAGAAGGTATTATTAGACAATGCAATGCTTTCGGATTGAGAAATATGACACTTATTCAGCCGGATAATAGACACGCAGAGACTGAGCTCCACCTTCGATAACAGCTGTTTTTTCACGCCCGGTGAGACATTTTTTCTCGTGGCCGAATGGTTAGCACAGCTGCACAAAAGAAATGCGTGATTGCGCATGCGCACGTCTCTCGTGACCCGTTGGTTGGGGGTTCGACTCCCCGCAGGACGAAACTGGGCGCTACGATTTCCGACAGGACAGGGTTAAAGTGAATCAGTTGCGCAGCGCTTGCTTCTCCGTCCACGCTGTGGAGCCTTTCAGCGAGGACCTGAACCCCAAACTCCTCTAGTTGAGCTGAATGTTGTATCAGGCTGCATGAGACTTATCAGACGCTGCAGTCAGGAGTCTCCTCTTGACTGCCTTGATTGCACATTAGTCCACTGAGTCTTCTGGCTCGACTGACGTTTAGGGCCGCTGGTACGTCACCCACAGGAGGAACAGGTCCGGCTGTGCGCTCTTGGGTAGGCTTTGGAGTCTGCATCCTGTATGCAAAACACTTACTAGAAATAGGCCAATTTATGCATTAATGGTTACTTTTGCTTCTCTCTGTGTATATAGGACTATATTTCTTTTCATACTGTGATAGGCGCATGTCACTTTATATCTTGCATAAGGCAGGAATGTGTGAAACACGTGCTTGATCAAAACAGCTTTTCTTTTTTTCTTTTTCTTTTTTTTTATGAATCAAAGTGACAGCTGAGGTCCTTTTATGGAATGCCAAAGTCCCCTGGAATAAACAAAAGTAGTCATTTGGAAAAAACCCTCCTTTTTAAAAAATAAAAACCTATTTATTTATGGAACTATGTTATACTCATTTATATATTTACTGCCTCATCTATTTATCTCTCTTTAATTTCATTGCCATTTATTTATTTAAATGAAATTCCATAAAATATTCTTTGATATTTCTGTTTCAATTATTTGTATTTCACAAAAGTTGACTCATGTATTGTTTGTGTATTTAGGTTCCACATGGCTCTGGAGCAGCTTTTAACATCAGCCACATGCTGTTAGCAGGACAGTGTCTCTGTAGTAATCAGTTAATCATTTTTCATTGAAGAATGATAGTGTCCCCTGGTGGCCAGTACTTGCAAGTGTGGCATTTACATTTAGCCGTGGTCATCTTCCCCACCTTAACATTTTTCTGTAACATGTTTAAATTTTAACATCCAAACGTTTTGTAACAACTCAGGATATCAGACAACTGCGACAGGGCTGAAGGGTTTTGCAGAGTCAGCCACGAAAGCTTCAATCTCCTCCACGGTGCGAGGGACGCAGGTCAGCAGCTCTACACCATCAGCTGTCACTGCGACGTCATCCTCAATGATTAATATTCATATTGGAGGAACAGGACTGTGTTTTTTCTTCTTTTGTCTGGAGACTTTGAGCGTAACAACACTAACTACTGGTAGTTTGTGATGTGGACAATCTCAGAATCGAGGTCTTCTGCTCTCACCTCAGGGTATCCTCCCACATCGTGCACGTCGATGCCCGGCAGGTGTCCCAGGCCGTGGGGCATGAAGCCCATGTGGACCTTCATGTGGACCTTCATCAAGTCCTCCACACTGCCGTTCAGGATGCCGATCTTCACCAGCTCCTCCAGGTGAACCCGGTCAGCCAGGCGGTGCATGTCAGTCCACTTCACACCTTCAACACAAACCGACCAGGACCGGTTCACATTTTACTTGCAAATGTAGTTTTACAAACAAATATTAAATTCCACAACCCAGAAAATTATTAAAAGTAAAAATAATGTTTAATAGTTTAAAGACTCTGTAAGTCAAATGTCATTAGTATGGTTTGTACTTTACAACAACAACAAAGATGCTTATAAAATGCAACAAACCAATTAGCATTCAACCCTTTGCTGGAAGTACTATTTTGAGGGCAGAAGATTACATTTTAGGTACTTTTTGTAGGTCAGTAAACTGACTAAAAGATGATAACCTGGTTTGATGGCGGCCATGACAGTTTGGGAGGATTTGAGGACAGCCTCATAGATGGCCCTCTGGTCTGGAGTGAACTTGCCGTTGGCTGGGAAGGAGCAGGTGATGTCTGAGGAGTAGCAGTAGTACTCTCCACCCATGTCAAACAGACTGCAGGGAAAAAACATCAGAACTGATTGAGTCAGATTTATTTCCACAGTGCTCTGGGTTTGTGGCCAAAGTGTTTTTGAGGCGAAACATAAAAACTACTGAAGGCTACTCACCACATGTCTCCATCCACAATCGTCTTGTCATTGGGAGCTCCAGCATGGCCGTGGTGCAGAATGGAAGAGTTATTTCCCCTGTTGTTAAACAATGACACAACATGTGAACAACGTTTCATCAATTTCCTTTTACCTTGTAATGAGAAAACCCAGACTCAGTGCCTCTTTCAAGATTCACTGTGATGATCACGTCCTCATTTTTCAATGGTTGAAATTGTATTTATTCGCTTTCCAGCACTTTATCATATCAGTGAAAAGATAAGCTTACTGACTTTATTTATGCATTACAAGACAATGCCAAAACCTGTAATAAAAGAAAAATCGTCCAGGAGGGATTCAATAAAACAATCTTCAAAATAACTGATGACAATCCCCATCGACTGCCCACACACCTGGCCCGCTGAAGTGGATTTACTCACACCACAGGACACTTTTTCTACATAAACTCTCTCCCTCGAAGGCAACCTTGCAACACGTCGAAACAGCGCCACCAAGCACCTGACTGTGTGTGGTGGCTGGAAGTGGTACTGCAGCTCGTTGGGCCCTCTGGCCGCACTGTTTCCTGGGGTTCGATTGCGCGCGAGGACAGGTGATATTAAAAAATAACAAAATAATAAAACAGCGGGATGGCTCATGTGTCCAGCTGACTAAAAGCACCAAACAGTACTGCAGTGGCAGCCGTGGCTGGAAGAAACGGGCTTCATCTTATAGCGCACCTCACCACTCAGCATATAAGTGATTAAAAGTTAATATTTCATGGTTATAAACTGATCATTCTTAATACGGCAGTATGAGGAGTTACCCATAATTCCACGGGGCAGCCTCAGCCAAATCAAAGCAAAAAATGTGAAAAGTTAAGCAATTTAAAATCTGAAAACAGTGTCTGGCAAGTGACTATCAGAGAGAGAGGGTGTGGGACACGGAGATGGCCAAAGAAGACACGTGGCCACCGTCAGTGAGACAGGAGGGACACTGGAGCCCTTTAAATACAGCCGGAGTCCTGGAGCCTGTTGGTAGTAGCTGATGCTTTGGGGCTACGGTGAAATGCACTGGCAACTCATCAATGTCTGGGCCGCATTGACGAATCAACCGGGTTGTCGGGGTACATATGCCGGTACCAGGGCTGATGTCAGTTCACGAAGCTACCTGTTTTTGCATTTTGTTCAATACAAACAGTTTTATGAGTTTGACAATTTTGGAGACTTATAAATAATGCAGATTATACCTAATACAGGGATACAATGCTACAAGGCTCATTTGTCGTCATTCTGCAGGACAGGGTTGTACATCCTGATGCAGATATAATCCCATTTTGAAGACTTAAAGCTGTCACGGCAGTTGGCTCTGTGGCCTATGTTATGGTTTTTATTTTGTTTTATTGTTGTTGCATTGCCAGCATTGAAACAGTAATTATCAACAGTGAAATTCTCTGAACGCAAAAGGCACAGGTCTTGCTCTGTAAATGATCTCACTTCACGTGTAAACCGTTCAAAAGGCGCAAATAACTTTGCAGGAGTTTAAAAAGTGGCTTCAGTTGGTAAAAAGGCAATGCACATAACTTGGTTAGGCTCTGTGATTTTCATGAATTCAGTTTGGAGTTTATTTCGTAACTCATATTTTACTACGCCAGACTTGATTGAGAAATCTCCATTTCTTGGCCGGAGAGGCTTATTTCCACCTGGAGACTCATTTCCACTGTTGCAGCTAAACAGTCCCATCGTTCCTCTTATTGACTGTAAATAAAGGGGGAATAGGAATTATTTGTTAAAAATAAAAACATTTGAGCTCGTAATGATTTTTCCCCCACAAGTGGTTTAACTGTTATTTATGGACTTTCTCGCACTTTAACATTGTACAGACAGAAAGTATTACTGAATTTAACAATGCCCATAGACTGTGTAAAAGAAGGTATTATTAGACAATGCAATGCTTTCGGATTGAGAAATATGACACTTATTCAGCCGGATAATAGACACGCAGAGACCGAGCTCCACCTTCGATAACAGCTGTTTTTTCACGCCCGGTGAGACATTTTTTCTCGTGGCCGAATGGTTAGCACAGCTGCACAAAAGAAATGCGTGATTGCGCATGCGCACGTCTCTCGTGACCCGTTGGTTGGGGGTTCGACTCCCCGCAGGACGAAACTGGGCGCTACGATTTCCGACAGGACAGGGTTAAAGTGAATCAGTTGCGCAGCGCTTGCTTCTCCGTCCACGCTGTGGAGCCTTTCAGCAAGGACCTGAACCCCAAACTCCTCTAGTTGAGCTGAATGTTGTATCAGGCTGCATGAGACTTATCAGACGCTGCAGTCAGGAGTCTCCTCTTGACTGCCTTGATTGCACATTAGTCCACTGAGTCTTCTGGCTCGACTGACGTTTAGGGCCGCTGGTACGTCACCCACAGGAGGAACAGGTCCGGCTGTGCGCTCTTGGGTAGGCTTTGGAGTCTGCATCCTGTATGCAAAACACTTACTAGAAATAGGCCAATTTATGCATTAATGGTTACTTTTGCTTCTCTCTGTGTATATAGGACTATATTTCTTTTCATACTGTGATAGGCGCATGTCACTTTATATCTTGCATAAGGCACGAATGTGTGAAACACGTGCTTGATCAAAACAGCTTTTCTTTTTTTCTTTTTCTTTTTTTTTATGAATCAAAGTGACAGGTGAGGTCCTTTATGGAATGCCAAAGTCCCCTGGAATAAACAAAAGTAGTCATTTGGAAAAAACCCTCCTTTTTAAAAAATAAAAACCTATTTATTTATGGAACTATGTTATACTCATTTATATATTTACTGCCTCATCTATTTATCTCTCTTTAATTTCATTGCCATTTATTTATTTAAATGAAATTCCATAAAATATTCTTTGATATTTCTGTTTCAATTATTTGTATTTCACAAAAGTTGACTCATGTATTGTTTGTGTATTTAGGTTCCACATGGCTCTGGAGCAGCTTTTAACATCAGCCACATGCTGTTAGCAGGACAGTGTCTCTGTAGTAATCAGTTAATCATTTTTCATTGAAGAATGATAGTGTCCCCTGGTGGCCAGTACTTGCAAGTGTGGCATTTACATTTAGCCGTGGTCATCTTCCCCACCTTAACATTTTTCTGTAACATGTTTAAATTTTAACATCCAAACGTTTTGTAACAACTCAGGATATCAGACAACTGTTGTTTTTTCCCCCCCAGTTTAACAACAATGCAAACATTACAGGAAACACGCTTGTACAAACACAAAGCACAACCATGGTGGCTGCGGCTGGTGCCATCAAGACCTTCATCTCAAGGACAGTAGCGGTCACAAACAGATTTTAGAAGTTCCACTTCTTAAATAATAATAATAATAATAATGATGTTGATTTAATGCTCCTTCACCTTAAAGAGGAACTGTCAGCACTTTTTCTTCTTCAGAGGACAAGAGGCCATTGTCTGGTTCACAGAAGTTTGTGTCCAATGTACTGATTTGTATGAAAGAATTGCCAAATGCTCATACAAACTACCACACAGTTGCAAATGAAAATGTTTATTTAATTTCACAGCATAATTGGTAAATCAATGTTTACAAAGAAGAAGATATAAGAATAATAATTATATTTAAAAGAATCTCTTTGGCCAGGAGGCACAGAAATGAACACTTTTAATGTATGTAGGTAGAGTTTGTCACTTAAGCTTGATAATAATAATATTGATTGTGTATCTGTTGTATAAGTGAAATATGAGTGAGAGTAATACCAAAGTATTCTTCAGTTATACTGAAGAATATGCTTTGTTTATGTTACCGCTGCAGACAGCTCAGACATTACTGTGAGACCTCCTTCAGAATTTCTCACTGCTGGCGACGGGGCTGAAGGGTTTTGCAGAGTCAGCCACGAAAGCTTCAATCTCCTCCACGGTGCGAGGGACGCAGGTCAGCAGCTCTATACCATTAGCTGTCACTGCGACGTCATCCTCAATGATTAATATTCATATTGGAGGAACAGGACTGTGTTTTTTCTTCTTTTGTCTGCAGACTTTGAGCGTAACAACACTAACTACTGGTAGTTTGTGATGTGGACAATCTCAGAATCGAGGTCTTCTGCTCTCACCTCAGGGTATCCTCCCACATCGTGCACGTCGATGCCCGGCAGGTGTCCCAGGCCGTGGGGCATGAAGACGGAGCCCATGTGGACCTTCATCATGTCCTCCACACTGCCGTTCAGGATGCCGATCTTCACCAGCTCCTCGAGGGGAACCCGGTCAGCCAGGCGGTGCATGTCAGTCCACTTCACACCTTCAACACAAACCGACCAGGGCCGGTTCACATTTTACTTACAAATGTAGTTTTACAAGCAAATATTAAATTCCACAACCCAGAAAATTATTAAAAGTAAAAATAATGTTTAATAGTTTAAAGACTCTGTAAGTCAAATGTCATTAGTATGGTTTGTACTTTACAACAACAAAAAAGATGCTTATAAAATGCAACAAACCAATTAGCATTCAACCCTTTGCTGGAAGTACTATTTTGAGGGCAGAAGATTACATTTTAGGTACTTTTTGTAGGTCAGTAAACTGACTAAAAGATGATAACCTGGTTTGATGGCGGCCATGACAGTTTGGGAGGATTTGAGGACGGCCTCCTAGATGGCCCTCTGGTCTGGAGTGAACTTGCCGTTGGCTGGGAAGGAGCAGGTGATGTCTGAGGAGTAGCAGTAGTACTCTCCACCCATGTCAAACAGACTGCAGGGAAAAAACATCAGAACTGATTGAGTCAGATTTATTTCCACAGTGCTCTGGGTTTGTGGCGAAACATAAAAACTACTGAAGGCTACTCACCACATGTCTCCATCCACAATCGTCTTGTCATTGGGAGCTCCAGCATGGCCGTGGTGCAGAATGGAAGAGTTATTTACCCTGTTGTTAAACAATGACACAACATGTGAACAACGTTTCATCAATTTCCTTTTACCTTGTAATGAGAAAACCCAGACTCAGTGCCTCTTTCAAGATTCACTGTGATGATCACGTCCTCATTTTTCAAGCTCTTAATTTGAAGATCCACAAACCACTTATTACCAGGACGTGTTCGTTACACATGGCCTTTAATACAAAAGGCCAAAGCAGGATTAGCAAAATAGTCTCAAAATTCTTCATCCCTAATGATGCTGCTATCTTTGGAATTTGATGTGCTGTTTAAGCAGGTTTGGTTTGGAGTCTGACTTCCTCCTGCTTTATCTTCAAATGCTTGACAGAGGCTTGAAGGTGGTTTCTGCATTATATTGTAAAGAGTGTCTAATATTTTAGTTTTTTCAGCAATGCTCTGTCTAACATGTGAAGACCAAATCACACGGTTTTTGGTCTCAAGATTCAAACTGGCAACTTCTTTAGCCTCAAAGTTACCGTTTATTCTATTAATGACAACATCCTTATTACACCTGGTGTGTAATCAATCAATTAAGCAAGTAACTGAGTAAGGCTTTATTTATGCTTCTCAAGGTTACAAAGCCTTACGTTCCACAGATACAGGTGTATGAGGTGTGGTGCATCCCTCTTGTATTGTAGCAGTAGTGCTGGGACAGACTGCAAAGGGGACAAAGGCAACCAGTAAGAAAAAGGAAACCAAACAATTTCCGCACAGCAGAGATCACAGAAAACACTAATTAGCTGAAGGACTTCCCCTGCCCTCTTCCTGACTCCATGCTTTTTAAGAATTCACTCAGCACTCATTCTTTAATCATCACACAGTGGCGGACATCAAACACTTGTATGGATTTCAAAAGCTTTGCAACACCGGGTAGGATGGTCATTCCACATTTTCTGGTTCTCCATACACCGCAAAGGAGCATGACTGACAGCTGCTCTGACACAACATTATTTTAAAAAAATCATAGTTTCAGAGTGTCCAACATGGAGAAAAAAGTTCTGAATCTAGATTTTTACTTTGGTTTTATATACCTAAGCATACAGTAAAGAGCCATGTAAACCTGACAGTGCCAGGGCTACCAGTGTCATTACATTGGCTATGAAGCATGTGTCATAATGTAGCAAACCCACAACGAGCAAAACCCCAGAGTTCTTACTCCATTGTATAATTAATTTAATTAATTTGATTATACAGTTTCTGGAGAGTCAACATTCATTATTACCAGGCTGCCCCAATAAGTCTGTAAAGACCACCCAGAGCCTGGTTCTGCTGGGAGTTTTTCCTTGCAACTGTCGCCTAGTGCTTGCTCATGATGGTAATTGTTGAGTTCAAACATAAAAACATAAAAACTACTGAAGGCTACTCACCACATGTCTCCATCCACAATCGTCTTGTCATTGGGAGCTCCAGCATGGCCGTGGTGCAGAATGGAAGAGTTATTTCCCCTGTTGTTAAACAATGGCACAACATGTGAACAACGTTTCATCAATTTCCTTTTACCTTGTAATGAGAAAACCCAGACTCAGTGCCTGTTTCAAGATTCACTATGATGATCACGTCCTCATTTTTCAATGGTTGAAATTGTATTTATTCGCTTTCCAGCACTTTATCATATCAGTGAAAAGATAAGCTTACTGACTTTATTTATGCATTTACAAGACAATGCCAAAACCTGTAATAAAAGAAAAATCGTCCAGGAGTGATTCAATAAAACAATCTTCAAAATAACTGATGACAATCCCCATCGACTGCCCAGACACCTGGCCCGCTGAAGTGGATTTACTCACACCACAGGACACTTTTTCTACATAAACTCTCTCCCTCGAAGGCAACCTTGCAACACGTCGAAACAGCGCCACCAAGCACCTGACTGTGTGTGGTGGCTGGAAGTGGTACTGCAGCTCGTTGGGCCCTCTGGCCGCACTGTTTCCTGGGGTTCGATTGCGCGCGAGGACAGGTGATATTAAAAAATAACAAAATAATAAAACAGCGGGATGGCTCATGTGTCCAGCTGACTAAAAGCACCAAACAGTACTGCAGTGGCAGCCGTGGCTGGAAGAAACGGGCTTCATCTTATAGCGCACCTCACCACTCAGCATATAAGTGATTAAAAGTTAATATTTCATGGTTATAAACTGATCATTCTTAATACGGCAGTATGAGGAGTTACCCATAATTCCACGGGGCAGCCTCAGCCAAATCAAAGCAAAAAATGTGAAAAGTTAAGCAATTTAAAATCTGAAAACAGTGTCTGGCAAGTGACTATCAGAGAGAGAGGGTGTGGGACACGGAGATGGCCAAAGAAGACACGTGGCCACCGTCAGTGAGACAGGAGGGACACTGGAGCCCTTTAAATACAGCCGGAGTCCTGGAGCCTGTTGGTAGTAGCTGATGCTTTGGGGCTACGGTGAAATGCACTGGCAACTCATCAATGTCTGGGCCGCATTGACGAATCAACCGGGTTGTCGGGGTACATATGCCGGTACCAGGGCTGATGTCAGTTCACGAAGCTACCTGTTTTTGCATTTTGTTCAATACAAACAGTTTTATGAGTTTGACAGTGAAATAATTTTGGAGACTTATAAATAATGCAGATTATACCTAATACAGGGATACAATGCTACAAGGCTCATTTGTCGTCATTCTGCAGGACAGGGTTGTACATCCTGATGCAGATATAATCCCATTTTGAAGACTTAAAGCTGTCACGGCAGTTGGCTCTGTGGCCTATGTTATGGTTTTTATTTTATTTTATTGTTGTCGCATTGCCAGCATTGAAACAGTAATTATCAACAGTGAAATTCTCTGAACGCAAAAGGCACAGGTCTTGCTCTGTAAATGATCTCACTTCACGTGTAAACCGTTCAAAAGGCGCAAATAACTTTGCAGGAGTTTAAAAAGTGGCTTCAGTTGGTAAAAAGGCAATGCACATAACTTGGTTAGGCTCTGTGATTTTCATGAATTCAGTTTGGAGTTTATTTCGTAACTCATATTTTACTACGCCAGACTTGATTGAGAAATCTCCATTTCTTGGCCGGAGAGGCTTATTTCCACCTGGAGACTCATTTCCACTGTTGCAGCTAAACAGTCCCATCGTTCCTCTTATTGACGTAGTTCCACTTCTTAAATACTAATAATAATAATAATAATAATAATAATAATAATAATAATAATACTGATGTTGATTTAATGCTCCTTCACCTTAAAGAGGAACTGTCAGCACTTTTTCTTCTTCAGAGGACAAGAGGCCATTGTCTGGTTCACAGAAGTTTGTGTCCAATGTACTGATTTGTATGAAAGAATTGCCAAATGCTCATACAAACTACCACACAGTTGCAAATGAAAATGTTTATTTAATTTCACAGCATAATTGGTAAATCAATGTTTACAAAGAAGAAGATATAAGAATAATAATTATATTTAAAAGAATCTCTTTGGCCAGGAGGCACAGAAATGAACACTTTTAATGTATGTAGGTAGAGTTTGTCACTTAAGCTTGATAATAATAATATTGATTGTGTATCTGTTGTATAAGTGAAATATGAGTGAGAGTAATACCAAAGTATTCTTCAGTTATACTGAAGAATATGCTTAGTTTATGTTACCGCTGCATACAGCTCAGACATTACTGTGAGACCTCCTTCAGAATTTCTCACTGCTGGCGACGGGGCTGAAGGGTTTTACAGAGTCAGCCACGAAAGCCTCAATCTCCTCCACGGTGCGAGGGACGCAGGTCAGCAGCTCTACACCATCAGCTGTCACTGCGACGTCATCCTCAATGATTAATATTCATATTGGAGGAACAGGACTGTGTTTTTTCTTCTTTTGTCTGGAGACTTTGAGCGTAACAACACTAACTACTGGTAGTTTGTGATGTGGACAATCTCAGAATCGAGGTCTTCTGCTCTCACCTCAGGGTATCCTCCCACATCGTGCACGTCGATGCCCGGCAGGTGTCCCAGGCCGTGGGGCATGAAGACGGAGCCCATGTGGACCTTCATCGTGTCCTCCACACTGCCGTTCAGGATGCCGATCTTCACCAGCTCCTCCAGGTGAACCCGGTCAGCCAGGCGGTGCATGTCAGTCCACTTCACACCTTCAACACAAACTGACCAGGACCGGTTCACATTTTACTTACAAATGTAGTTTTACAAACAAATATTAAATTCCACAACCCAGAAAATTATTAAAAGTAAAAATAATGTTTAATAGTTTAAAGACTCTGTAAGTCAAATGTCATCACTATGGTTTGTACTTCACAACAACAAAAAAGATGCTTATAAAATGCAACAAACCAATTAGCATTCAACCCTTTGCTGGAAGTACTATTTTGAGGGCAGAAGATTACATTTTAGGTACTTTTTGTAGGTCAGTAAACTGACTAAAAGATGATAACCTGGTTTGATGGCGGCCATGACAGTTTGGGAGGATTTGAGGACGGCCTCCTAGATGGCCCTCTGGTCTGGAGTGAACTTGCCGTTGGCTGGGAAGGAGCAGGTGATGTCTGAGGAGTAGCAGTAGTACTCTCCACCCATGTCAAACAGACTGCAGGGAAAAAACATCAGAACTGATTGAGTCAGATTTATTTCCACAGTGCTCTGGGTTTGTGGCCAAAGTGTTTTTGAGGCGAAACATAAAAACTACTGAAGGCTACTCACCACATGTCTCCATCCACAATCGTCTTGTCATTGGGAGCTCCAGCATGGCCGTGGTGCAGAATGGAAGAGTTATTTCCCCTGTTGTTAAACAATGACACAACATGTGAACAACGTTTCATCAATTTCCTTTTACCTTGTAATGAGAAAACCCAGACTCAGTGCCTCTTTCAAGATTCACTGTGATGATCACGTCCTCATTTTTCAATGGTTGAAATTGTATTTATTCGCTTTCCAGCACTTTATCATATCAGTGAAAAGATAAGCTTACTGACTTTATTTATGCATTTACAAGACAATGCCAAAACCTGTAATAAAAGAAAAATCGTCCAGGAGTGATTCAATAAAACAATCTTCAAAATAACTGATGACAATCCCCATCGACTGCCCAGACACCTGGCCCGCTGAAGTGGATTTACTCACACCACAGGACACTTTTTCTACATAAACTCTCTCCCTCGAAGGCAACCTTGCAACACGTCGAAACAGCGCCACCAAGCACCTGACTGTGTGTGGTGGCTGGAAGTGGTACTGCAGCTCGTTGGGCCCTCTGGCCGCACTGTTTCCTGGGGTTCGATTGCGCGCGAGGACAGGTGATATTAAAAAATAACAAAATAATAAAACAGCGGGATGGCTCATGTGTCCAGCTGACTAAAAGCACCAAACAGTACTGCAGTGGCAGCCGTGGCTGGAAGAAACGGGCTTCATCTTATAGCGCACCTCACCACTCAGCATATAAGTGATTAAAAGTTAATATTTCATGGTTATAAACTGATCATTCTTAATACGGCAGTATGAGGAGTTACCCATAATTCCACGGGGCAGCCTCAGCCAAATCAAAGCAAAAAATGTGAAAAGTTAAGCAATTTAAAATCTGAAAACAGTGTCTGGCAAGTGACTATCAGAGAGAGAGGGTGTGGGACACGGAGATGGCCAAAGAAGACACGTGGCCACCGTCAGTGAGACAGGAGGGACACTGGAGCCCTTTAAATACAGCCGGAGTCCTGGAGCCTGTTGGTAGTAGCTGATGCTTTGGGGCTACGGTGAAATGCACTGGCAACTCATCAATGTCTGGGCCGCATTGACGAATCAACCGGGTTGTCGGGGTACATATGCCGGTACCAGGGCTGATGTCAGTTCACGAAGCTACCTGTTTTTGCATTTTGTTCAATACAAACAGTTTTATGAGTTTGACAGTGAAATAATTTTGGAGACTTATAAATAATGCAGATTATACCTAATACAGGGATACAATGCTACAAGGCTCATTTGTCGTCATTCTACAGGACAGGGTTGTACATCCTGATGCAGATATAATCCCATTTTGAAGACTTAAAGCTGTCACGGCAGTTGGCTCTGTGGCCTATGTTATGGTTTTTATTTTATTTTATTGTTGTCGCATTGCCAGCATTGAAACAGTAATTATCAACAGTGAAATTCTCTGAACGCAAAAGGCGCAGGTCTTGCTCTGTAAATGATCTCACTTCACGTGTAAACCGTTCAAAAGGCGCAAATAACTTTGCAGGAGTTTAAAAAGTGGCTTCAGTTGGTAAAAAGGCAATGCACATAACTTGGTTAGGCTCTGTGATTTTCATGAATTCAGTTTGGAGTTTATTTCGTAACTCATATTTTACTACGCCAGACTTGATTGAGAAATCTCCATTTCTTGGCCGGAGAGGCTTATTTCCACCTGGAGACTCATTTCCACTGTTGCAGCTAAACAGTCCCATCGTTCCTCTTATTGACTGTAAATAAAGGGGGAATAGGAATTATTTGTTAAAAATAAAAACATTTGAGCTCGTAATGATTTTTCCCCCACAAGTGGTTTAACTGTTATTTATGGACTTTCTCGCACTTTAACATTGTACAGACAGAAAGTATTACTGAATTTAACAATGCCCATAGACTGTGTAAAAGAAGGTATTATTAGACAATGCAATGCTTTCGGATTGAGAAATATGACACTTATTCAGCCGGATAATAGACACGCAGAGACTGAGCTCCACCTTCGATAACAGCTGTTTTTTCACGCCCGGTGAGACATTTTTTCTCGTGGCCGAATGGTTAGCACAGCTGCACAAAAGAAATGCGTGATTGCGCATGCGCACGTCTCTCGTGACCCGTTGGTTGGGGGTTCGACTCCCCGCAGGACGAAACTGGGCGCTACGATTTCCGACAGGACAGGGTTAAAGTGAATCAGTTGCGCAGCGCTTGCTTCTCCGTCCACGCTGTGGAGCCTTTCAGCGAGGACCTGAACCCCAAACTCCTCTAGTTGAGCTGAATGTTGTATCAGGCTGCATGAGACTTATCAGACGCTGCAGTCAGGAGTCTCCTCTTGACTGCCTTGATTGCACATTAGTCCACTGAGTCTTCTGGCTCGACTGACGTTTAGGGCCGCTGGTACGTCACCCACAGGAGGAACAGGTCCGGCTGTGCGCTCTTGGGTAGGCTTTGGAGTCTGCATCCTGTATGCAAAACACTTACTAGAAATAGGCCAATTTATGCATTAATGGTTACTTTTGCTTCTCTCTGTGTATATAGGACTATATTTCTTTTCATACTGTGATAGGCGCATGTCACTTTATATCTTGCATAAGGCAGGAATGTGTGAAACACGTGCTTGATCAAAACAGCTTTTCTTTTTTTCTTTTTCTTTTTTTTTATGAATCAAAGTGACAGCTGAGGTCCTTTTATGGAATGCCAAAGTCCCCTGGAATAAACAAAAGTAGTCATTTGGAAAAAACCCTCCTTTTTAAAAAATAAAAACCTATTTATTTATGGAACTATGTTATACTCATTTATATATTTACTGCCTCATCTATTTATCTCTCTTTAATTTCATTGCCATTTATTTATTTAAATGAAATTCCATAAAATATTCTTTGATATTTCTGTTTCAATTATTTGTATTTCACAAAAGTTGACTCATGTATTGTTTGTGTATTTAGGTTCCACATGGCTCTGGAGCAGCTTTTAACATCAGCCACATGCTGTTAGCAGGACAGTGTCTCTGTAGTAATCAGTTAATCATTTTTCATTGAAGAATGATAGTGTCCCCTGGTGGCCAGTACTTGCAAGTGTGGCATTTACATTTAGCCGTGGTCATCTTCCCCACCTTAACATTTTTCTGTAACATGTTTAAATTTTAACATCCAAACGTTTTGTAACAACTCAGGATATCAGACAACTGCGACAGGGCTGAAGGGTTTTGCAGAGTCAGCCACGAAAGCTTCAATCTCCTCCACGGTGCGAGGGACGCAGGTCAGCAGCTCTACACCATCAGCTGTCACTGCGACGTCATCCTCAATGATTAATATTCATATTGGAGGAACAGGACTGTGTTTTTTCTTCTTTTGTCTGGAGACTTTGAGCGTAACAACACTAACTACTGGTAGTTTGTGATGTGGACAATCTCAGAATCGAGGTCTTCTGCTCTCACCTCAGGGTATCCTCCCACATCGTGCACGTCGATGCCCGGCAGGTGTCCCAGGCCGTGGGGCATGAAGACGGAGCCCATGTGGACCTTCATCATGTCCTCCACACTGCCGTTCAGGATGCCGATCTTCACCAGCTCCTCCAGGGGAACCCGGTCAGCCAGGCGGTGCATGTCAGTCCACTTCACACCTTCAACACAAACCGACCAGGACCGGTTCACATTTTACTTGCAAATGTAGTTTTACAAACAAATATTAAATTCCACAACCCAGAAAATTATTAAAAGTAAAAATAATGTTTAATAGTTTAAAGACTCTGTAAGTCAAATGTCATTAGTATGGTTTGTACTTTACAACAACAACAAAGATGCTTATAAAATGCAACAAACCAATTAGCATTCAACCCTTTGCTGGAAGTACTATTTTGAGGGCAGAAGATTACATTTTAGGTACTTTTTGTAGGTCAGTAAACTGACTAAAAGATGATAACCTGGTTTGATGGCGGCCATGACAGTTTGGGAGGATTTGAGGACAGCCTCATAGATGGCCCTCTGGTCTGGAGTGAACTTGCCGTTGGCTGGGAAGGAGCAGGTGATGTCTGAGGAGTAGCAGTAGTACTCTCCACCCATGTCAAACAGACTGCAGGGAAAAAACATCAGAACTGATTGAGTCAGATTTATTTCCACAGTGCTCTGGGTTTGTGGCCAAAGTGTTTTTGAGGCGAAACATAAAAACTACTGAAGGCTACTCACCACATGTCTCCATCCACAATCGTCTTGTCATTGGGAGCTCCAGCATGGCCGTGGTGCAGAATGGAAGAGTTATTTCCCCTGTTGTTAAACAATGACACAACATGTGAACAACGTTTCATCAATTTCCTTTTACCTTGTAATGAGAATACCCAGACTCAGTGCCTCTTTCAAGATTCACTGTGATGATCACGTCCTCATTTTTCAATGGTTGAAATTGTATTTATTCGCTTTCCAGCACTTTATCATATCAGTGAAAAGATAAGCTTACTGACTTTATTTATGCATTACAAGACAATGCCAAAACCTGTAATAAAAGAAAAATCGTCCAGGAGGGATTCAATAAAACAATCTTCAAAATAACTGATGACAATCCCCATCGACTGCCCACACATCTGGCCCGCTGAAGTGGATTTACTCACACCACAGGACACTTTTTCTACATAAACTCTCTCCCTCGAAGGCAACCTTGCAACACGTCGAAACAGCGCCACCAAGCACCTGACTGTGTGTGGTGGCTGGAAGTGGTACTGCAGCTCGTTGGGCCCTCTGGCCGCACTGTTTCCTGGGGTTCGATTGCGCGCGAGGACAGGTGATATTAAAAAATAACAAAATAATAAAACAGCGGGATGGCTCATGTGTCCAGCTGACTAAAAGCACCAAACAGTACTGCAGTGGCAGCCGTGGCTGGAAGAAACGGGCTTCATCTTATAGCGCACCTCACCACTCAGCATATAAGTGATTAAAAGTTAATATTTCATGGTTATAAACTGATCATTCTTAATACGGCAGTATGAGGAGTTACCCATAATTCCACGGGGCAGCCTCAGCCAAATCAAAGCAAAAAATGTGAAAAGTTAAGCAATTTAAAATCTGAAAACAGTGTCTGGCAAGTGACTATCAGAGAGAGAGGGTGTGGGACACGGAGATGGCCAAAGAAGACACGTGGCCACCGTCAGTGAGACAGGAGGGACACTGGAGCCCTTTAAATACAGCCGGAGTCCTGGAGCCTGTTGGTAGTAGCTGATGCTTTGGGGCTACGGTGAAATGCACTGGCAACTCATCAATGTCTGGGCCGCATTGACGAATCAACCGGGTTGTCGGGGTACATATGCCGGTACCAGGGCTGATGTCAGTTCACGAAGCTACCTGTTTTTGCATTTTGTTCAATACAAACAGTTTTATGAGTTTGACAATTTTGGAGACTTATAAATAATGCAGATTATACCTAATACAGGGATACAATGCTACAAGGCTCATTTGTCGTCATTCTGCAGGACAGGGTTGTACATCCTGATGCAGATATAATCCCATTTTGAAGACTTAAAGCTGTCACGGCAGTTGGCTCTGTGGCCTATGTTATGGTTTTTATTTTGTTTTATTGTTGTTGCATTGCCAGCATTGAAACAGTAATTATCAACAGTGAAATTCTCTGAACGCAAAAGGCGCAGGTCTTGCTCTGTAAATGATCTCACTTCACGTGTAAACCGTTCAAAAGGCGCAAATAACTTTGCAGGAGTTTAAAAAGTGGCTTCAGTTGGTAAAAAGGCAATGCACATAACTTGGTTAGGCTCTGTGATTTTCATGAATTCAGTTTGGAGTTTATTTCGTAACTCATATTTTACTACGCCAGACTTGATTGAGAAATCTCCATTTCTTGGCCGGAGAGGCTTATTTCCACCTGGAGACTCATTTCCACTGTTGCAGCTAAACAGTCCCATCGTTCCTCTTATTGACTGTAAATAAAGGGGGAATAGGAATTATTTGTTAAAAATAAAAACATTTGAGCTCGTAATGATTTTTCCCCCACAAGTGGTTTAACTGTTATTTATGGACTTTCTCGCACTTTAACATTGTACAGACAGAAAGTATTACTGAATTTAACAATGCCCATAGACTGTGTAAAAGAAGGTATTATTAGACAATGCAATGCTTTCGGATTGAGAAATATGACACTTATTCAGCCGGATAATAGACACGCAGAGACCGAGCTCCACCTTCGATAACAGCTGTTTTTTCACGCCCGGTGAGACATTTTTTCTCGTGGCCGAATGGTTAGCACAGCTGCACAAAAGAAATGCGTGATTGCGCATGCGCACGTCTCTCGTGACCCGTTGGTTGGGGGTTCGACTCCCCGCAGGACGAAACTGGGCGCTACGATTTCCGACAGGACAGGGTTAAAGTGAATCAGTTGCGCAGCGCTTGCTTCTCCGTCCACGCTGTGGAGCCTTTCAGCAAGGACCTGAACCCCAAACTCCTCTAGTTGAGCTGAATGTTGTATCAGGCTGCATGAGACTTATCAGACGCTGCAGTCAGGAGTCTCCTCTTGACTGCCTTGATTGCACATTAGTCCACTGAGTCTTCTGGCTCGACTGACGTTTAGGGCCGCTGGTACGTCACCCACAGGAGGAACAGGTCCGGCTGTGCGCTCTTGGGTAGGCTTTGGAGTCTGCATCCTGTATGCAAAACACTTACTAGAAATAGGCCAATTTATGCATTAATGGTTACTTTTGCTTCTCTCTGTGTATATAGGACTATATTTCTTTTCATACTGTGATAGGCCCATGTCACTTTATATCTTGCATAAGGCACGAATGTGTGAAACACGTGCTTGATCAAAACAGCTTTTCTTTTTTTCTTTTTCTTTTTTTTTATGAATCAAAGTGACAGGTGAGGTCCTTTATGGAATGCCAAAGTCCCCTGGAATAAACAAAAGTAGTCATTTGGAAAAAACCCTCCTTTTTAAAAAATAAAAACCTATTTATTTATGGAACTATGTTATACTCATTTATATATTTACTGCCTCATCTTTTTATCTCTCTTTAATTTCATTGCCATTTATTTATTTAAATGAAATTCCATAAAATATTCTTTGATATTTCTGTTTCAATTATTTGTATTTCACAAAAGTTGACTCATGTATTGTTTGTGTATTTAGGTTCCACATGGCTCTGGAGCAGCTTTTAACATCAGCCACATGCTGTTAGCAGGACAGTGTCTCTGTAGTAATCAGTTAATCATTTTTCATTGAAGAATGATAGTGTCCCCTGGTGGCCAGTACTTGCAAGTGTGGCATTTACATTTAGCCGTGGTCATCTTCCCCACCTTAACATTTTTCTGTAACATGTTTAAATTTTAACATCCAAACGTTTTGTAACAACTCAGGATATCAGACAACTGTTGTTTTTTCCCCCCCAGTTTAACAACAATGCAAACATTACAGGAAACACGCTTGTACAAACACAAAGCACAACCATGGTGGCTGCGGCTGGTGCCATCAAGACCTTCATCTCAAGGACAGTAGCGGTCACAAACAGATTTTAGAAGTTCCACTTCTTAAATAATAATAATAATAATAATGATGTTGATTTAATGCTCCTTCACCTTAAAGAGGAACTGTCAGCACTTTTTCTTCTTCAGAGGACAAGAGGCCATTGTCTGGTTCACAGAAGTTTGTGTCCAATGTACTGATTTGTATGAAAGAATTGCCAAATGCTCATACAAACTACCACACAGTTGCAAATGAAAATGTTTATTTAATTTCACAGCATAATTGGTAAATCAATGTTTACAAAGAAGAAGATATAAGAATAATAATTATATTTAAAAGAATCTCTTTGGCCAGGAGGCACAGAAATGAACACTTTTAATGTATGTAGGTAGAGTTTGTCACTTAAGCTTGATAATAATAATATTGATTGTGTATCTGTTGTATAAGTGAAATATGAGTGAGAGTAATACCAAAGTATTCTTCAGTTATACTGAAGAATATGCTTTGTTTATGTTACCGCTGCAGACAGCTCAGACATTACTGTGAGACCTCCTTCAGAATTTCTCACTGCTGGCGACGGGGCTGAAGGGTTTTGCAGAGTCAGCCACGAAAGCTTCAATCTCCTCCACGGTGCGAGGGACGCAGGTCAGCAGCTCTATACCATTAGCTGTCACTGCGACGTCATCCTCAATGATTAATATTCATATTGGAGGAACAGGACTGTGTTTTTTCTTCTTTTGTCTGCAGACTTTGAGCGTAACAACACTAACTACTGGTAGTTTGTGATGTGGACAATCTCAGAATCGAGGTCTTCTGCTCTCACCTCAGGGTATCCTCCCACATCGTGCACGTCGATGCCCGGCAGGTGTCCCAGGCCGTGGGGCATGAAGACGGAGCCCATGTGGACCTTCATCATGTCCTCCACACTGCCGTTCAGGATGCCGATCTTCACCAGCTCCTCGAGGGGAACCCGGTCAGCCAGGCGGTGCATGTCAGTCCACTTCACACCTTCAACACAAACCGACCAGGGCCGGTTCACATTTTACTTACAAATGTAGTTTTACAAGCAAATATTAAATTCCACAACCCAGAAAATTATTAAAAGTAAAAATAATGTTTAATAGTTTAAAGACTCTGTAAGTCAAATGTCATTAGTATGGTTTGTACTTTACAACAACAAAAAAGATGCTTATAAAATGCAACAAACCAATTAGCATTCAACCCTTTGCTGGAAGTACTATTTTGAGGGCAGAAGATTACATTTTAGGTACTTTTTGTAGGTCAGTAAACTGACTAAAAGATGATAACCTGGTTTGATGGCGGCCATGACAGTTTGGGAGGATTTGAGGACGGCCTCCTAGATGGCCCTCTGGTCTGGAGTGAACTTGCCGTTGGCTGGGAAGGAGCAGGTGATGTCTGAGGAGTAGCAGTAGTACTCTCCACCCATGTCAAACAGACTGCAGGGAAAAAACATCAGAACTGATTGAGTCAGATTTATTTCCACAGTGCTCTGGGTTTGTGGCGAAACATAAAAACTACTGAAGGCTACTCACCACATGTCTCCATCCACAATCGTCTTGTCATTGGGAGCTCCAGCATGGCCGTGGTGCAGAATGGAAGAGTTATTTACCCTGTTGTTAAACAATGACACAACATGTGAACAACGTTTCATCAATTTCCTTTTACCTTGTAATGAGAAAACCCAGACTCAGTGCCTCTTTCAAGATTCACTGTGATGATCACGTCCTCATTTTTCAAGCTCTTAATTTGAAGATCCACAAACCACTTATTACCAGGACGTGTTCGTTACACATGGCCTTTAATACAAAAGGCCAAAGCAGGATTAGCAAAATAGTCTCAAAATTCTTCATCCCTAATGATGCTGCTATCTTTGGAATTTGATGTGCTGTTTAAGCAGGTTTGGTTTGGAGTCTGACTTCCTCCTGCTTTATCTTCAAATGCTTGACAGAGGCTTGAAGGTGGTTTCTGCATTATATTGTAAAGAGTGTCTAATATTTTAGTTTTTTCAGCAATGCTCTGTCTAACATGTGAAGACCAAATCACACGGTTTTTGGTCTCAAGATTCAAACTGGCAACTTCTTTAGCCTCAAAGTTACCGTTTATTCTATTAATGACAACATCCTTATTACACCTGGTGTGTAATCAATCAATTAAGCAAGTAACTGAGTAAGGCTTTATTTATGCTTCTCAAGGTTACAAAGCCTTACGTTCCACAGATACAGGTGTATGAGGTGTGGTGCATCCCTCTTGTATTGTAGCAGTAGTGCTGGGACAGACTGCAAAGGGGACAAAGGCAACCAGTAAGAAAAAGGAAACCAAACAATTTCCGCACAGCAGAGATCACAGAAAACACTAATTAGCTGAAGGACTTCCCCTGCCCTCTTCCTGACTCCATGCTTTTTAAGAATTCACTCAGCACTCATTCTTTAATCATCACACAGTGGCGGACATCAAACACTTGTATGGATTTCAAAAGCTTTGCAACACCGGGTAGGATGGTCATTCCACATTTTCTGGTTCTCCATACACCGCAAAGGAGCATGACTGACAGCTGCTCTGACACAACATTATTTTAAAAAAATCATAGTTTCAGAGTGTCCAACATGGAGAAAAAAGTTCTGAATCTAGATTTTTACTTTGGTTTTATATACCTAAGCATACAGTAAAGAGCCATGTAAACCTGACAGTGCCAGGGCTACCAGTGTCATTACATTGGCTATGAAGCATGTGTCATAATGTAGCAAACCCACAACGAGCAAAACCCCAGAGTTCTTACTCCATTGTATAATTAATTTAATTAATTTGATTATACAGTTTCTGGAGAGTCAACATTCATTATTACCAGGCTGCCCCAATAAGTCTGTAAAGACCACCCAGAGCCTGGTTCTGCTGGGAGTTTTTCCTTGCAACTGTCGCCTAGTGCTTGCTCATGATGGTAATTGTTGAGTTCAAACATAAAAACATAAAAACTACTGAAGGCTACTCACCACATGTCTCCATCCACAATCGTCTTGTCATTGGGAGCTCCAGCATGGCCGTGGTGCAGAATGGAAGAGTTATTTCCCCTGTTGTTAAACAATGACACAACATGTGAACAACGTTTCATCAATTTCCTTTTACCTTGTAATGAGAAAACCCAGACTCAGTGCCTGTTTCAAGATTCACTATGATGATCACGTCCTCATTTTTCAATGGTTGAAATTGTATTTATTCGCTTTCCAGCACTTTATCATATCAGTGAAAAGATAAGCTTACTGACTTTATTTATGCATTTACAAGACAATGCCAAAACCTGTAATAAAAGAAAAATCGTCCAGGAGTGATTCAATAAAACAATCTTCAAAATAACTGATGACAATCCCCATCGACTGCCCAGACACCTGGCCCGCTGAAGTGGATTTACTCACACCACAGGACACTTTTTCTACATAAACTCTCTCCCTCGAAGGCAACCTTGCAACACGTCGAAACAGCGCCACCAAGCACCTGACTGTGTGTGGTGGCTGGAAGTGGTACTGCAGCTCGTTGGGCCCTCTGGCCGCACTGTTTCCTGGGGTTCGATTGCGCGCGAGGACAGGTGATATTAAAAAATAACAAAATAATAAAACAGCGGGATGGCTCATGTGTCCAGCTGACTAAAAGCACCAAACAGTACTGCAGTGGCAGCCGTGGCTGGAAGAAACGGGCTTCATCTTATAGCGCACCTCACCACTCAGCATATAAGTGATTAAAAGTTAATATTTCATGGTTATAAACTGATCATTCTTAATACGGCAGTATGAGGAGTTACCCATAATTCCACGGGGCAGCCTCAGCCAAATCAAAGCAAAAAATGTGAAAAGTTAAGCAATTTAAAATCTGAAAACAGTGTCTGGCAAGTGACTATCAGAGAGAGAGGGTGTGGGACACGGAGATGGCCAAAGAAGACACGTGGCCACCGTCAGTGAGACAGGAGGGACACTGGAGCCCTTTAAATACAGCCGGAGTCCTGGAGCCTGTTGGTAGTAGCTGATGCTTTGGGGCTACGGTGAAATGCACTGGCAACTCATCAATGTCTGGGCCGCATTGACGAATCAACCGGGTTGTCGGGGTACATATGCCGGTACCAGGGCTGATGTCAGTTCACGAAGCTACCTGTTTTTGCATTTTGTTCAATACAAACAGTTTTATGAGTTTGACAGTGAAATAATTTTGGAGACTTATAAATAATGCAGATTATACCTAATACAGGGATACAATGCTACAAGGCTCATTTGTCGTCATTCTACAGGACAGGGTTGTACATCCTGATGCAGATATAATCCCATTTTGAAGACTTAAAGCTGTCACGGCAGTTGGCTCTGTGGCCTATGTTATGGTTTTTATTTTATTTTATTGTTGTCGCATTGCCAGCATTGAAACAGTAATTATCAACAGTGAAATTCTCTGAACGCAAAAGGCGCAGGTCTTGCTCTGTAAATGATCTCACTTCACGTGTAAACCGTTCAAAAGGCGCAAATAACTTTGCAGGAGTTTAAAAAGTGGCTTCAGTTGGTAAAAAGGCAATGCACATAACTTGGTTAGGCTCTGTGATTTTCATGAATTCAGTTTGGAGTTTATTTCGTAACTCATATTTTACTACGCCAGACTTGATTGAGAAATCTCCATTTCTTGGCCGGAGAGGCTTATTTCCACCTGGAGACTCATTTCCACTGTTGCAGCTAAACAGTCCCATCGTTCCTCTTATTGACGTAGTTCCACTTCTTAAATACTAATAATAATAATAATAATAATAATAATAATAATAATAATAATACTGATGTTGATTTAATGCTCCTTCACCTTAAAGAGGAACTGTCAGCACTTTTTCTTCTTCAGAGGACAAGAGGCCATTGTCTGGTTCACAGAAGTTTGTGTCCAATGTACTGATTTGTATGAAAGAATTGCCAAATGCTCATACAAACTACCACACAGTTGCAAATGAAAATGTTTATTTAATTTCACAGCATAATTGGTAAATCAATGTTTACAAAGAAGAAGATATAAGAATAATAATTATATTTAAAAGAATCTCTTTGGCCAGGAGGCACAGAAATGAACACTTTTAATGTATGTAGGTAGAGTTTGTCACTTAAGCTTGATAATAATAATATTGATTGTGTATCTGTTGTATAAGTGAAATATGAGTGAGAGTAATACCAAAGTATTCTTCAGTTATACTGAAGAATATGCTTAGTTTATGTTACCGCTGCATACAGCTCAGACATTACTGTGAGACCTCCTTCAGAATTTCTCACTGCTGGCGACGGGGCTGAAGGGTTTTACAGAGTCAGCCACGAAAGCCTCAATCTCCTCCACGGTGCGAGGGACGCAGGTCAGCAGCTCTACACCATCAGCTGTCACTGCGACGTCATCCTCAATGATTAATATTCATATTGGAGGAACAGGACTGTGTTTCTTCTTCTTTTGTCTGCAGACTTTGAGCGTAACAACACTAACTACTGGTAGTTTGTGATGTGGACAATCTCAGAATCGAGGTCTTCTGCTCTCACCTCAGGGTATCCTCCCACATCGTGCACGTCGATGCCCGGCAGGTGTCCCAGGCCGTGGGGCATGAAGACGGAGCCCATGTGGACCTTCATCGTGTCCTCCACACTGCCGTTCAGGATGCCGATCTTCACCAGCTCCTCCAGGTGAACCCGGTCAGCCAGGCGGTGCATGTCAGTCCACTTCACACCTTCAACACAAACTGACCAGGACCGGTTCACATTTTACTTACAAATGTAGTTTTACAAACAAATATTAAATTCCACAACCCAGAAAATTATTAAAAGTAAAAATAATGTTTAATAGTTTAAAGACTCTGTAAGTCAAATGTCATCACTATGGTTTGTACTTCACAACAACAAAAAAGATGCTTATAAAATGCAACAAACCAATTAGCATTCAACCCTTTGCTGGAAGTACTATTTTGAGGGCAGAAGATTACATTTTAGGTACTTTTTGTAGGTCAGTAAACTGACTAAAAGATGATAACCTGGTTTGATGGCGGCCATGACAGTTTGGGAGGATTTGAGGACGGCCTCCTAGATGGCCCTCTGGTCTGGAGTGAACTTGCCGTTGGCTGGGAAGGAGCAGGTGATGTCTGAGGAGTAGCAGTAGTACTCTCCACCCATGTCAAACAGACTGCAGGGAAAAAACATCAGAACTGATTGAGTCAGATTTATTTCCACAGTGCTCTGGGTTTGTGGCCAAAGTGTTTTTGAGGCGAAACATAAAAACTACTGAAGGCTACTCACCACATGTCTCCATCCACAATCGTCTTGTCATTGGGAGCTCCAGCATGGCCGTGGTGCAGAATGGAAGAGTTATTTCCCCTGTTGTTAAACAATGACACAACATGTGAACAACGTTTCATCAATTTCCTTTTACCTTGTAATGAGAAAACCCAGACTCAGTGCCTCTTTCAAGATTCACTGTGATGATCACGTCCTCATTTTTCAATGGTTGAAATTGTATTTATTCGCTTTCCAGCACTTTATCATATCAGTGAAAAGATAAGCTTACTGACTTTATTTATGCATTTACAAGACAATGCCAAAACCTGTAATAAAAGAAAAATCGTCCAGGAGTGATTCAATAAAACAATCTTCAAAATAACTGATGACAATCCCCATCGACTGCCCAGACACCTGGCCCGCTGAAGTGGATTTACTCACACCACAGGACACTTTTTCTACATAAACTCTCTCCCTCGAAGGCAACCTTGCAACACGTCGAAACAGCGCCACCAAGCACCTGACTGTGTGTGGTGGCTGGAAGTGGTACTGCAGCTCGTTGGGCCCTCTGGCCGCACTGTTTCCTGGGGTTCGATTGCGCGCGAGGACAGGTGATATTAAAAAATAACAAAATAATAAAACAGCGGGATGGCTCATGTGTCCAGCTGACTAAAAGCACCAAACAGTACTGCAGTGGCAGCCGTGGCTGGAAGAAACGGGCTTCATCTTATAGCGCACCTCACCACTCAGCATATAAGTGATTAAAAGTTAATATTTCATGGTTATAAACTGATCATTCTTAATACGGCAGTATGAGGAGTTACCCATAATTCCACGGGGCAGCCTCAGCCAAATCAAAGCAAAAAATGTGAAAAGTTAAGCAATTTAAAATCTGAAAACAGTGTCTGGCAAGTGACTATCAGAGAGAGAGGGTGTGGGACACGGAGATGGCCAAAGAAGACACGTGGCCACCGTCAGTGAGACAGGAGGGACACTGGAGCCCTTTAAATACAGCCGGAGTCCTGGAGCCTGTTGGTAGTAGCTGATGCTTTGGGGCTACGGTGAAATGCACTGGCAACTCATCAATGTCTGGGCCGCATTGACGAATCAACCGGGTTGTCGGGGTACATATGCCGGTACCAGGGCTGATGTCAGTTCACGAAGCTACCTGTTTTTGCATTTTGTTCAATACAAACAGTTTTATGAGTTTGACAATTTTGGAGACTTATAAATAATGCAGATTATACCTAATACAGGGATACAATGCTACAAGGCTCATTTGTCGTCATTCTGCAGGACAGGGTTGTACATCCTGATGCAGATATAATCCCATTTTGAAGACTTAAAGCTGTCACGGCAGTTGGCTCTGTGGCCTATGTTATGGTTTTTATTTTGTTTTATTGTTGTTGCATTGCCAGCATTGAAACAGTAATTATCAACAGTGAAATTCTCTGAACGCAAAAGGCACAGGTCTTGCTCTGTAAATGATCTCACTTCACGTGTAAACCGTTCAAAAGGCGCAAATAACTTTGCAGGAGTTTAAAAAGTGGCTTCAGTTGGTAAAAAGGCAATGCACATAACTTGGTTAGGCTCTGTGATTTTCATGAATTCAGTTTGGAGTTTATTTCGTAACTCATATTTTACTACGCCAGACTTGATTGAGAAATCTCCATTTCTTGGCCGGAGAGGCTTATTTCCACCTGGAGACTCATTTCCACTGTTGCAGCTAAACAGTCCCATCGTTCCTCTTATTGACTGTAAATAAAGGGGGAATAGGAATTATTTGTTAAAAATAAAAACATTTGAGCTCGTAATGATTTTTCCCCCACAAGTGGTTTAACTGTTATTTATGGACTTTCTCGCACTTTAACATTGTACAGACAGAAAGTATTACTGAATTTAACAATGCCCATAGACTGTGTAAAAGAAGGTATTATTAGACAATGCAATGCTTTCGGATTGAGAAATATGACACTTATTCAGCCGGATAATAGACACGCAGAGACCGAGCTCCACCTTCGATAACAGCTGTTTTTTCACGCCCGGTGAGACATTTTTTCTCGTGGCCGAATGGTTAGCACAGCTGCACAAAAGAAATGCGTGATTGCGCATGCGCACGTCTCTCGTGACCCGTTGGTTGGGGGTTCGACTCCCCGCAGGACGAAACTGGGCGCTACGATTTCCGACAGGACAGGGTTAAAGTGAATCAGTTGCGCAGCGCTTGCTTCTCCGTCCACGCTGTGGAGCCTTTCAGCAAGGACCTGAACCCCAAACTCCTCTAGTTGAGCTGAATGTTGTATCAGGCTGCATGAGACTTATCAGACGCTGCAGTCAGGAGTCTCCTCTTGACTGCCTTGATTGCACATTAGTCCACTGAGTCTTCTGGCTCGACTGACGTTTAGGGCCGCTGGTACGTCACCCACAGGAGGAACAGGTCCGGCTGTGCGCTCTTGGGTAGGCTTTGGAGTCTGCATCCTGTATGCAAAACACTTACTAGAAATAGGCCAATTTATGCATTAATGGTTACTTTTGCTTCTCTCTGTGTATATAGGACTATATTTCTTTTCATACTGTGATAGGCGCATGTCACTTTATATCTTGCATAAGGCACGAATGTGTGAAACACGTGCTTGATCAAAACAGCTTTTCTTTTTTTCTTTTTCTTTTTTTTTATGAATCAAAGTGACAGCTGAGGTCCTTTATGGAATGCCAAAGTCCCCTGGAATAAACAAAAGTAGTCATTTGGAAAAAACCCTCCTTTTTAAAAAATAAAAACCTATTTATTTATGGAACTATGTTATACTCATTTATATATTTACTGCCTCATCTATTTATCTCTCTTTAATTTCATTGCCATTTATTTATTTAAATGAAATTCCATAAAATATTCTTTGATATTTCTGTTTCAATTATTTGTATTTCACAAAAGTTGACTCATGTATTGTTTGTGTATTTAGGTTCCACATGGCTCTGGAGCAGCTTTTAACATCAGCCACATGCTGTTAGCAGGACAGTGTCTCTGTAGTAATCAGTTAATCATTTTTCATTGAAGAATGATAGTGTCCCCTGGTGGCCAGTACTTGCAAGTGTGGCATTTACATTTAGCCGTGGTCATCTTCCCCACCTTAACATTTTTCTGTAACATGTTTAAATTTTAACATCCAAACGTTTTGTAACAACTCAGGATATCAGACAACTGTTGTTTTTTCCCCCCCAGTTTAACAACAATGCAAACATTACAGGAAACACGCTTGTACAAACACAAAGCACAACCATGGTGGCTGCGGCTGGTGCCATCAAGACCTTCATCTCAAGGACAGTAGCGGTCACAAACAGATTTTAGAAGTTCCACTTCTTAAATAATAATAATAATAATAATGATGTTGATTTAATGCTCCTTCACCTTAAAGAGGAACTGTCAGCACTTTTTCTTCTTCAGAGGACAAGAGGCCATTGTCTGGTTCACAGAAGTTTGTGTCCAATGTACTGATTTGTATGAAAGAATTGCCAAATGCTCATACAAACTACCACACAGTTGCAAATGAAAATGTTTATTTAATTTCACAGCATAATTGGTAAATCAATGTTTACAAAGAAGAAGATATAAGAATAATAATTATATTTAAAAGAATCTCTTTGGCCAGGAGGCACAGAAATGAACACTTTTAATGTATGTAGGTAGAGTTTGTCACTTAAGCTTGATAATAATAATATTGATTGTGTATCTGTTGTATAAGTGAAATATGAGTGAGAGTAATACCAAAGTATTCTTCAGTTATACTGAAGAATATGCTTTGTTTATGTTACCGCTGCAGACAGCTCAGACATTACTGTGAGACCTCCTTCAGAATTTCTCACTGCTGGCGACGGGGCTGAAGGGTTTTACAGAGTCAGCCACGAAATCCTCAATCTCCTCCACGGTGCGAGGGACGCAGGTCAGCAGCTCTATACCATTAGCTGTCACTGCGACGTCATCCTCAATGATTAATATTCATATTGGAGGAACAGGACTGTGTTTTTTCTTCTTTTGTCTGCAGACTTTGAGCGTAACAACACTAACTACTGGTAGTTTGTGATGTGGACAATCTCAGAATCGAGGTCTTCTGCTCTCACCTCAGGGTATCCTCCCACATCGTGCACGTCGATGCCCGGCAGGTGTCCCAGGCCGTGGGGCATGAAGACGGAGCCCATGTGGACCTTCATCATGTCCTCCACACTGCCGTTCAGGATGCCGATCTTCACCAGCTCCTCGAGGGGAACCCGGTCAGCCAGGCGGTGCATGTCAGTCCACTTCACACCTTCAACACAAACCGACCAGGGCCGGTTCACATTTTACTTACAAATGTAGTTTTACAAGCAAATATTAAATTCCACAACCCAGAAAATTATTAAAAGTAAAAATAATGTTTAATAGTTTAAAGACTCTGTAAGTCAAATGTCATTAGTATGGTTTGTACTTTACAACAACAAAAAAGATGCTTATAAAATGCAACAAACCAATTAGCATTCAACCCTTTGCTGGAAGTACTATTTTGAGGGCAGAAGATTACATTTTAGGTACTTTTTGTAGGTCAGTAAACTGACTAAAAGATGATAACCTGGTTTGATGGCGGCCATGACAGTTTGGGAGGATTTGAGGACGGCCTCCTAGATGGCCCTCTGGTCTGGAGTGAACTTGCCGTTGGCTGGGAAGGAGCAGGTGATGTCTGAGGAGTAGCAGTAGTACTCTCCACCCATGTCAAACAGACTGCAGGGAAAAAACATCAGAACTGATTGAGTCAGATTTATTTCCACAGTGCTCTGGGTTTGTGGCGAAACATAAAAACTACTGAAGGCTACTCACCACATGTCTCCATCCACAATCGTCTTGTCATTGGGAGCTCCAGCATGGCCGTGGTGCAGAATGGAAGAGTTATTTACCCTGTTGTTAAACAATGACACAACATGTGAACAACGTTTCATCAATTTCCTTTTACCTTGTAATGAGAAAACCCAGACTCAGTGCCTCTTTCAAGATTCACTGTGATGATCACGTCCTCATTTTTCAAGCTCTTAATTTGAAGATCCACAAACCACTTATTACCAGGACGTGTTCGTTACACATGGCCTTTAATACAAAAGGCCAAAGCAGGATTAGCAAAATAGTCTCAAAATTCTTCATCCCTAATGATGCTGCTATCTTTGGAATTTGATGTGCTGTTTAAGCAGGTTTGGTTTGGAGTCTGACTTCCTCCTGCTTTATCTTCAAATGCTTGACAGAGGCTTGAAGGTGGTTTCTGCATTATATTGTAAAGAGTGTCTAATATTTTAGTTTTTTCAGCAATGCTCTGTCTAACATGTGAAGACCAAATCACACGGTTTTTGGTCTCAAGATTCAAACTGGCAACTTCTTTAGCCTCAAAGTTACCGTTTATTCTATTAATGACAACATCCTTATTACACCTGGTGTGTAATCAATCAATTAAGCAAGTAACTGAGTAAGGCTTTATTTATGCTTCTCAAGGTTACAAAGCCTTACGTTCCACAGATACAGGTGTATGAGGTGTGGTGCATCCCTCTTGTATTGTAGCAGTAGTGCTGGGACAGACTGCAAAGGGGACAAAGGCAACCAGTAAGAAAAAGGAAACCAAACAATTTCCGCACAGCAGAGATCACAGAAAACACTAATTAGCTGAAGGACTTCCCCTGCCCTCTTCCTGACTCCATGCTTTTTAAGAATTCACTCAGCACTCATTCTTTAATCATCACACAGTGGCGGACATCAAACACTTGTATGGATTTCAAAAGCTTTGCAACACCGGGTAGGATGGTCATTCCACATTTTCTGGTTCTCCATACACCGCAAAGGAGCATGACTGACAGCTGCTCTGACACAACATTATTTTAAAAAAATCATAGTTTCAGAGTGTCCAACATGGAGAAAAAAGTTCTGAATCTAGATTTTTACTTTGGTTTTATATACCTAAGCATACAGTAAAGAGCCATGTAAACCTGACAGTGCCAGGGCTACCAGTGTCATTACATTGGCTGTGAAGCATGTGTCATAATGTAGCAAACCCACAACGAGCAAAACCCCAGAGTTCTTACTCCATTGTATAATTAATTTAATTAATTTGATTATACAGTTTCTGGAGAGTCAACATTCATTATTACCAGGCTGCCCCAATAAGTCTGTAAAGACCACCCAGAGCCTGGTTCTGCTGGGAGTTTTTCCTTGCAACTGTCGCCTAGTGCTTGCTCATGATGGTAATTGTTGAGTTCAAAAGTCAGTGAGAGTGCCCTGAAGTGCTTGCTGATTTGGGAGAACATTTTCTGTACAGCCCTAGCAAAGGTTCCGAAAATCTACGAAAAAGGGGTGGCTTTGTGCTACATGGGTAAAAACATACCTCTGAAAACTAAGTCTAATGATCACAGTCTTAACAATGGTGGAACTTCGGGAGGAAAAACAGTATTGAACGTCATGCTTTAGATAACATTGAGAGTAGTGATGCACAAAAGTTCATTATACTTGTTTTTTTTTGGGGAGGGGCAATAAAAGACATTGTCAAGTGTTGCATGAATTGCATTCAAGACAAGGCAACTTTATTTACATAACACATTTCATACAGAGGGTCAATTCAAAGTAGTCAATTTACTGACAGAGCAGAGGGATATGGCAGCACTTTGTGTAATGTTCAGTGCTGCTAAACCTGGTCCACACAAGCAACATTAAATTATATTGAATGTCTAAGTTTGAATCTGATCCAAATCTTACCCTATCATTATCCTAGCGATTATTTCGCAGATAAACCTAGTAATCACAACCCCTGGAAAAAAAAAAAAAAAAAAAACTAACAATGAGCCGTTATTTTGAATGGCACTCAGAAAGGAACAGAGCCATAAGATCCAGCTCCCTTCAAAGAGCCGTAATTCCCATCACTAAGAGAGGTTAAAGTAACAATCTTGAAGGTGTCTGTTTGGTTCTCTTTGGCAGCACCTATGGCGATAAGCAGTAATTGCAGGTATGTTTTGGTGTGTTTTTGCAGAACCAAACTGTGCATCAGTCTGGAACCCCTCACTTCATGTTTGATTTCAAAGAGGTGTTATCAACGGGCCAGTCAGAGCAACGAAACACCACCCTGTTGGACAGTGAGTCCTGTCAGAAGTTCTGCAAACACACATTTCGTAGAGTAGAGAATAAATGTCTTGCAGATGGCCCCCCATCCAGGAACACTGTATATAAACCTGCAGTTTCTTGAATTTTCTGCAGGAAACCTTCTCATAATCTACTGAAAATGTTAAAACCCCAGTAAAATGTAATACAGTCTTTGATTTAAATCTCAGCTTTAAGACTTTAAGAACTGAAGCTTTTTGCTTTCTGATCTTACCATTTGTATTAATTTGTGTTAGTAAAGCAATGACCGCACCTCAATGGCTAAATACTGGACTGTATTATGGAATTCTACAATAATAGAAACAAATAAATAACACAAGGCAGTGGTAACCAATAGTAACATGTGAAAAAATAGCCCATTAAAAGAGCCTTGCGAGCTACACAGAGAAAGGGGGCAGAGGGGTTCAATGTAGTCTTTCCCCCCCTGGACGTGTGCCTGAAAAGCATTCCTCCTTATTTCACAAAATGTCAATTCATCTGGAGGGTGCAAACTCTAATGCCAAGGAGAACCAGGCAAGCACGAAGTCCATTACATCCGTGCAGACGGCTTCTCACTCGAAGAGGGGAAAAAAAACAAACCGAAGAAAAAAGCTCCTGTTTCTGATTGCAGACACACAATTACCTGACAGGGCAGCTGTAATTGCCAAGGTTTGGGAGTTAAAAGTAGCCAAATCTGACTGAAGAAACTTTGAGGTAATTAAGGGAAAGACTACAGTACAGCCCTTAATCTAATTTGGAGTGGGCTTTCTAAATATTATTCTAAAACACCTTTTAATTACTTACCATTCCACAATGACTGGGTGCAAGAGAGTGTTGTTCACTTGAAAGCTGGTAAAAAAAAAAAAAAAGTGAAACAGCAACATTAGAAATAACATCCGCTTTCCCACGCTGTCCAAATCCCAACATTCACAACTCTGATGTCACCTGGTTGCTGTTCCTAATACTCTTAAATCACTGCAGTTCTGTCTTTTAGACCTACAACTGTGCAAGTCACCTCTTCCCTATAACCACCTTGACCTCCAGGATGTCCAGGGAGTTTAACCACCTGCTGGCTCTACCTCACCAGCATCTACACTCGGGGGACTTCCTTTTGATTTTCTTCATATGTGTCTACGCTTAATGAAGATGATTCACATCAATGGAGTCTAATCACCGAAAATAATCTCTGTTGCTAACCTCAATAAATATTGTTATAGACTTCCAACTGAACTCTCCTTATTGAAATGTTATACGATGCAAATAAACATATTAGCTTTGGAATAAGTATATGAGACTTCTTTTTCAAAGCAGTTAAGGTCAGAGTGTAGAATAGATTAAAATGCTGTAATGTATGCGGTTAAGAAAAGAACAAAGACCAGTGCTAAGGACAACAGGAACACTGCCATTAATTGATAACTAACAAGCCAAAGCAAGAATGTTTGCTCAATTAAATTATATTCAGAATCAGGTTAATCAGCCACTATCAGTATGCATGAGTCTGCTGTATCCAAGGTTATATAAGAGAGAGAACCCCCCCCCCATAACCTCCACAAACAAAATATAATTACGTTCATGTAAAAAGACGGCAGTTAAACATACCCACTGATTCCTTCAAAGGAGGCTTCACGGCAGATGCTCCCGCTATCTGTATTCTGTCCTCGCTGCATGGGATCAGAAAAACAAGTGAAATTACTTCACCAACCACGTCAATACTGTACAATAAACTGGTCTATAGTCGAATTTTTTTTTGACAGCTGTAGTAAAAGGAGTTTACATTTATTCCCACACTGCACTTTTTACAAATTGACAGTGTTAAATATCCAGACTTTTAACAATTTAAGTTATTAAATGTTTTGATATGAAGAGTGAGCTGTCAGGTAACATCAGGCGAGGTGAGGTAGGGTGAGGCAGATCTGACTGCACTTTTTACAGAAGTTGGGTTTAACTACACTCTGCGACACAAAGAAGCCAACCGCATACCAGTGTTAGGAGAGCTGCTGGTCTCAGGTTGGACAGGACATCAACAATCTGCAGGGAAGCAGACAGGGAGTAATTAGAAGACTGAGGCGCACAGTAGAGCAGCAGAATAAAGGTCACTCTGGCAGACACCATTGTGGCTACGTGGCCTCTCTGGTACTCAGCAGCACACTGAATGACGAACCTCAAGTGACTTTATTACTCCTCTGACAGCCAACAGCCTAAATGTCAGATTTAACAGATCCCTGACTCAGTTCACAGATCCTGTGGTGATATTTTAGCATTGTTGTTATTAATAATGCCACTAAAATTGACTTCCTAAAACATCCACTGCATTGTCTCTGCAAAGCAGAAAAAATCCCTCCCTTACTCCTAAAATCGAAATTGCAGCTTCATTTTGAGACATTGGATTTATGATATCATGCTTAAAAGTTCTAAATGCTGTTGTGAGGATATTATTCTGTTAAACAGTAATTAAACATGTCAGTGATTAGCTGCAACAATAACTTCAACCTGTGAAACAAGGTTCCCTGAGCTATTTAATCAGTTACAATTGAATATATCTGATATTAGTTTTAAATGTATTTTATGAATGAATAACATTTGTTCATGCGTGCAGTAGTTGTAAACACACTTGTCAGTCAAGTGAAATCAGATAAAAGAACTTTGAAGTTTGCAGAATTAATTTCTAAAATATTAAGAAAACGTCAACATCAAAAGTAAATCATGAGAGTAAAACACCAGCCAGGTTCACATTTTCCTCCACAAACTGCTGCACTGAACACTAGTGCTGATTAAAGTGTGTGTGGACGACACCTTCCATGTCTGAGTGTGGAAACAGCAGAAAACTGTTTCATGACCTGGTTCTGTTAAAAAATAAATTTGTTCTCCTTGAGGTCCCTCTGTAGGCTGCATGGCCAACCAAATGTTGTACACAAGCAACTGAATTTCTTTGTCTGACTCGATTACAGTGTTAACAAACGTAGAGGCAGTTATTATATGATTTAATGCTGCAGTGTTGAGCAGCTACTGATTCATGGAAGAATTCCCAGCTCCCTTGGGAATCTGCTGTCAACACTGATATATATATATAAAATATTTTACTTCTCAAACAGGCAATTACAGGCAGTCTGAACAGGAACGTATTTTTCAGACTGGGTTGTTAGGATGAAGAGGATGGAGCTGCAGGTTACAAATGTAAAATTAAATTCTAGATAAAAGTCCCCGGAGAATTTCGGTGAGTGATCTCTCTCAGAGGGTTAGTGCGTGTCAATTGTTCTACCAAACAATAGACAATAATGACTAATTATCAGTATGATGCTCCACGCGCTGTGTGTGAGCCCAACTACTGTCCACATTTTCTCAGACAACAGCCATTTATGTCAGGGACTGCCCTGAGAGCTTTTACATGCATCCATGCATGTTTATTTGTATTGTAATTAGGGTTCAAACTCCAAAGGGGTAGAACCCTATTGAGTGTGTGCTGGTTTATCATTAGGGTTCTAACCCCTAATGTGTACCTGAAAACCTGATTGCACTAGTTTTGGTGAAATGAGTGTGAATATTGATTGGTGCACGTGGGTGTGGCCTATTCATTGTTATCTACCTTTGGTTAATTTGCCGTGAGCTTGAATGAGCTTGAGACATGAAATATGATTGGATAATTAAGGAGCGTAACTTAAAAAGTAACTAAATTGAGAAAGTAACTAATTAAGGAGAGTAACTTAAAAAGTAAGTAATTATGTAAGTAATTTAGAAAGACTCACTCTCCCATCCAAGTAGCATAGCTTTCAGGCAGTTTGGGAACAAAAAGGATGGATTTCCCCGAGTTCACATCAATGGCTCCATAACAGTCAGGCTCGGTTACTCCAAAAGCCCAGTGGAAGAAAGACTCCTGCAGAATTGAAAGAATCAACCAGAGCATTAGTGAGGGAGATTAACAGTGCCACAGAAGATCAGCGCTGAACTGGACTTTAATAGAAGCCCGATGAGGCACCTTGATAGAATGGCCTCTGGGCGCTTTAGGGATCAGGCACAACCAACAGACAGGAGACTTACACAGGACATGGTGGAGGGACTTAAACTCACTGCTGGCTTGAGGATCATGGATGGATAGATAAGTAATAGCAAGACCCGGCCCCCACCTCGGCCTCAGTTTTGCACCAATCCCAGAGTCAACTAAAGACCTAAAGACAACTCACCTGCCTGAAAAGGAGGTCTGTGTCCGTGCAGTACCTCTGCTTCTGCTCTCCTCCCTGCAGCACCACCACTGACTGCGGCTCCACTCCGTCTTTGGCTTTCAGCCCTATGCACAGACGTCGACGGTTCTCTGCAAACAGGGCAGCAGACACCCTCAGGGTGTCATTACCCAGCCAGTAGACAGGTCTGAAAGGACAGGGAGACAGAAGACAGGGGGGCTCAGGGTGGAGTAGTGACGGACCCCCAACTGAAGGACTCTGGCTCTGGATTAGGAGTGCCCTCTCATGAAGTACACAAACCTAAAATAACAATTTTGTCCACCCTGTCCCTAAAATCATCAACTATTCTCTGATATCCTAGTGCTTAGTCACAAAAGTATATAGCAGCTGCAGTGGGAAGATCTGTGGTCTTCTGATTTGTGTTGAGATCTCACACTCTCACACACACACACACACACACACACACACACACACACACACACACACACACACACAGAGTAGGCTGAGGAGAGCCATTATGTTTTTGCTTCTATCTGGAGGTAATCCTTGCCTGCCTTCAGAAAGACTTAGGCCATAGATAAAGACAGATAGACGTCCTTTTAACCGATAGGTCTTGGTTATAAATCGTGGTCTCTGGCCCGTGGCTTTGCTGATAAGATAACAAACAGGACGCATCTGATTCAGTCTGGACTGTACCAAAGGTTAATCCATAACCTCAAAGTATTTTACGGCTTCTGGATCATTTACTGTTGGCCGAGTATACAGGTACAGGTACAGGTATATCTGTGAACCCCAGTGGTAAATGATGTTATTGAAGAACACAATCATGTACTACACTGCAGTTGCCCGGCAATAACCCCAGAATAAAAAAATAATAATAATAAAAAAATAAATTAAAAAACCTCATGAAATGCATTATGTCCATTTCTTAAGATTGTGTCAGTGAGGTACTGATTAAACTATGTTAATCTTTGAGAGTTTCTGGTGTTGTGTTGGCAGCTGATTCTTACAAATGCACTCATGGATTAACTACAGTGAAGAAACACTGACATTATTACTACTTCAGACACACACCAACCATTTCTAAATATATAAAAACAAGGAAATATATATTAATATGTATATAAATTAGTTAGCTAATTAGTAGTTAATTTCCTACTTGAGGGTTACAATCCCCAATGGACACCAAGATAAATCTGATTTAAAGGGAAATTAAGAAAATATACACAAAATCTAATTTAAATCTTCTTTGAATTATTTTTCTCCATTTTGCGGCTGTTCAAGCCGTTAAAACAGTAAGCACTAACTAAGAAAGGTTGGGAACTAAGTGCATTAACTGCATAAATGGATTTTACTTCAGATTTAAATAATTAAGAAACTTGAAGTAACTACATTTCTGAGACGGTGAACTTTTAGCTGTAAGTGAGCTTTGAGAAAGCTCTCCATGCTGAGCTAACGGGAACAAAGACACGAGCTGGAATAAAAAGATGTTTCAGCCGTCAGGAGACACAAAGTGCACTTACTGCGCTGCTGCAGACATGTTGCTGTGCGGCTCCACGCTGTCACGTGCTGGCGGCGGTCACGTGAGTTTTGTGCGCTAGTCGTGTGACGTGGCGCCGTGCTGCGTTCATGACTTTGGGAAAAAAAACCCACTTCAGCGGTGAAGTCGCATTTAGAGGCTCTTGTGATGTTGTTTTTCCATCCCTGGCTGTCGCTAGAACGTGCTCTAATTAATAAGAGAGAACTCCATCAAATAAATAAATAAAAACATGTGCAGAGAATAAAACAAAAGGTGGATTGGTAGAGTCAGTAGAAGATATCAGTTTATACAGTTTTGAGAGTGATTTGTTTAATTTTGTAAATGTATTGATGCTGTTCAATAGTGGTGGTTGTTCAAGGTGTGTGCTAGAGATATCTATTTTTGCCTTGATTGAATGTTTTAAATAGATGTATTGTAAGTATTGCGGTTTTTCATTACCATACATGTCAATATATTATTTCATATTCTGCAGATGGGTAGTATGATACCATCACAGTAGTATTGTCTGAAGAAACTGTTAATAGTTTGTGGATCATTGGGGATGTTCAGTCTGAGGCTGAGTCAGCTGTTGAAGCTACCTATTTTGCATTTTGTTCAATACAAACAGTTTTGAGTTTGACAGTAAAATTATTTTAGAGATTTTGACATAATGCATATAAAAGGTTACCTAATACAAGGATACAATGATACAAGTTTCGTTTATCGTCATTCTACAACACAGGGTTGTGCAACGTGATGCAGATATAGTCCCAGTTTTGAAGACTGTAACGGCAGTTGGCTCTGTGGCCTATGTTATTTTTTTTTGTTTTGTCATTTATTCTCCATGGCTGAATGGTGAAAGCAGCTGCACATTAGTCCACTGAGTCTTCTGGCTCGACTGACGTTTAGGGCCGCTGGTACGTCACCCACAGGAGGAACAGGTTTTGGGGTCCACTCTGGTCGGATACTGGGCTGAAATTGGTGCTGCAGAGAAAGAGGAGCAGGGATGAAACGCAAAGTCTCCAAAGTGTGAAAGGCTCACCAAATCCTAACGGGGAAAGGGTTACCAGTGGGTTTTTTTTATGAATCCAAGTGACAGCTTAGGTCCCTAAGGAATGCCATTTTAAATAAAAATGAAATAAAATTATTTAGGTTCCACATGGTTCTGGAGCAGCTTTTAAAATCAGCCACATGCTGTTAGCAGGACAGTGTCTCTGTAGTAATCAGTTAATCATTTTTCATTGAAGAATGATAGTGTCCCCTGGTGGCCAGTACTTGCAAGTGTGGCATTTACATTTAGCCGTGGTCATCTTCCCCACCTTAACATTTTTCTGTAACATGTTTAAATTTTAACATCCAGTTTTGTAACAACTCAAGATATCAGACAACTGTTGTTTTTTCCCCCCAGTTTAACAACAATGCAAACATTACAGGAAACACACTTGTACAAACTCAAAGCACAACCATGGTGGCTGCGGCTGGTGCCATCAAGACCTTCATCTCAAGGACAGTAGCGGTCACAAACAGATTTTAGAAGTTACACTTCTTAAATAATAATAATAATAATAATAATAATAATAATAATAATAATAATGATGATGTTGATTTAATGCTCCTTCACCTTAAAGAGGAACTGTCAGCACTTTTTCTTCTTCAGAGGACAAGAGGCCATTGTCTGGTTCACACAGTTGCAAATCAAAATGTTTATTTAATTTCACAGTAATTTTGGTAAATCCATGTTTACAAAGAGGAACATATAAGAATAAGAATTATTTAAACATTTTTTTATTTATTTGGCCAGGAGGCACAGAAATGAACACTTTTAATGTATGAAGGTAGAGTCCCTTAAAGTGACTGCTCACATTTTATTCATTTTCATTTTAAGCTTTATAAAGATAAGGTATAAAACATTTCATGTTTTTTTGCTTATTATGTGTTGTTGATAGTACAGATTAATAATAATATTGATTGTTTATCTGTTGTATAAGTGAAATATGAGTGAGAGTAATACCAAAGTATTCTTCAGTTATACTGAAGAATATGCTTTGTTTATGTTACCGCTGCAGACAGCTCAGACATTACTGTGAGACCTCCTTCAGAATTTCTCACTGCTGGCGACGGGGCTGAAGGGTTTTGCAGAGTCAGCCATGAAAGCCTCAATCTCCTCCACGGTGCGAGGGACGCAGGTCAGCAGCTCTATACCATTAGCTGTCACTGCGATGTCATCCTCAATGCGAACCTGCACAAAGTCACGACACAGTGGTCAGTCAAGCACGGTAGAATCAAAGCAGGCGACGTTCTAAGTCAATGTAAACATAACAATTCATCTGTTGAATATGAGCTGGATCAGTCACAGAAAAATCAACATTCACGTGTTGAAGTTTTTAACTTTTAAGACCATTTAGTCAAGTGTGAATGTACCTCAGCACACAGAAATACACACGACAGGTTGCACACAAATCCACTTTTGTGCTATTTGCTATCAAACTACTTAATAAAAGTGAAAAAGCGAACATTATAGTTATGACCCAAGCTGTTCGTGTTAAATGTCTATTAGATATCGCAGAGCTACAGTGCTCTGCAAATTTGAGCCACCATGTTAACAGATCCCAGCAATTAAGTTTGTGATTTAGGATTTTTCTTTAAATAAAGAATCATCATCATGGCTTGGACCTAAAATTCTGTTCATATCTGTGATCTTCCTAATACTTTTCAGTTCAGAAGGGTTTTTATGAATAACTGTAAAACAGTCTGGTTCTGTCACGAGTATTTATCAAATTTCCACATTTCCCATGTCTGAAATAGATACCTCAAAGTTTCCATGGTATTCAAAGACTTTCCCCGTATCCTGCAGTGTGTGACTTACATTTACAAATCCATGTCTAAAGACAGCTGTAGATAGCTTGAGTGAGACAAGGAAAACCAATAGATATAGATGTAATTCAAGAGATTGCTAAACCTTAATGTTCATACTGTAATACATTGTAGTCTTTGTATTACTTGACATTTTCATACTCAAAGAGACATTACTCTGGCTTTATAGCTTTTAGCTTTAGTCATACATTTAGCCTCTTGCAAAAACTCAATGAATAGCTTGTCCTTGTCCTGTGGACTCGAGTCAGTGTTCCAATCCAACAAACACAACCGAATAAAACGTTGCTAGTAGACTGACCCCTCCAAAGCCGCGGAAGCGAGCCAGCACTTGGTTGTTGATGAAGCAGCTCTGGGCAGTGTTGGCCAGGGCCTGGTCCAGCAGGTGGTTGATGAAGTATATGCCGGGCTCCACAGTGAGGACCATCCTCTCCTGCACCAGGCGGCCCATCCGAAGACTCTTCAGTCCAGGCTCGTTAATACGCTCTACCCCCTGGACAACAGTACAGTTTGTTAAAACTACAGCTACTCAGTTACAAAAAACATTTAAAAAAATTTTTCTTCTCTGGCAGCTTTTGAGCTTCCAGTGCTCGAAACGTTTTGCAGTTGGTGAAGCCATCTGCTATAAGTCGGATTTTCTTACTGAAACAAGCCAGCAGTATTGTGTCTCCAAACACTGACTGCACTGTATTCATATTCAGTCATCCCTACTTCACTGTTCTTCCCACACTGACACCTTCTGCTGCAGTTCCACGGTCTTCTGTATTTAGTTGTCAGAGGAGTAGAACTGTATGAAATCATCCACCAAATCCTAAAACCATCTGTGTTCAGAGTTCAGACAACATTTCCCCTTCCCCTCCTGCCCTCATCCTCAACTTGTCCCTGCAGCTTGGTCTCTTTTTGTACCGCTCTCACTTCTATTATTGATGACACATCAATATTGGAGGAACAGGACTTTGTTTTTTCTTCTTTTGTCTGGAGACTTTGAGCGTAACAACACTAACTACTGGTAGTTTGTGATGTGGACAATCTCAGAATCGAGGTCTTCTGCTCTCACCTCAGGGTATCCTCCCACATCGTGCACGTCGATGCCCAGCAGGTGTCCCAAGCCATGGGGCATGAAGACGGAGCCCATGTGGACCTTCATCATGTCCTCCACACTGCCGTTCAGGATGCCGATCTTCACCAGCTCCTCCAGGTGAACCCGGTCAGCCAGGCGGTGCATGTCAGTCCACTTCACACCTTCAACACAAACCGACCAGGCCCGGTTCACATTTTACTTACAAATGTAGTTTTACAAACAAATATTAAATTCCACAACCCAGAAAATTATTAAAAGTAAAAATAATGTTTAATAGTTTAAAGACTCTGTAAGTCAAATGTCATTAGTATGGTTTGTACATTACAACAACAAAAAAGATGCTTATAAAATGCAACAAACCAATTAGCAGTCAACCCTGTGCTGGAAGTACTATTTTGAGGGCAGAAGATTACATTTTAGGTACTTTTTGTAGGTCAGTAAACTGACTAAAAGATGATAACCTGGTTTGATGGCGGCCATGACAGTTCGGGAGGATTTGAGGACGGCCTCATAGATGGCCCTCTGGTCTGGAGTGAACTTGCCGTTGGCTGGGAAGGAACAGGTGATGTCTGAGGAGTAGCAGTAGTACTCTCCACCCATGTCAAACAGACTGCAGGGAAAAAACATCAGAACTGATTGAGTCAGATTTATTTCCACAGTGCTCTGGGTTTGTGGCCAAAGTGTTTTTGAGGCGAAACATAAAAACTACTGAAGGCTACTCACCACATGTCTCCATCCACAATCGTCTTGTCATTGGGAGCTCCAGCATGGCCATAGTGCAGAATGGAAGAGTTATTTCCCCTGTTGTTAAACAATGACACAACATGTGAACAACGTTTCATCAATTTCCTTTTACCTTGTAATGAGAAAACCCAGACTCAGTGCCTCTTTCAAGATTCACTGTGATGATCACGTTCTCATTTTTCAAGCTGTTAATATGAAAATCCACAAACCACTTATCACCAGGAAGTGTTCGTTACACATGGCCTTTAATACAAAAGGCCAAAGCATGATTAGCAAAATAGTCTCAAAATTCTTCATCCCTAATGATGCTGCTATCTTTGGAATTTGATGTGCTGTTTAAGCAGGTTTGGTTTGAAGTCTGACTTCCTCCTGCTTTATCTTCAAATGCTTGACAGAGGCTTGAAGGTGGTTTCCGCATTATATTGTACAGCGTGTCTAATATTTTTTTTTTCCAGCAATGCTCTGTTTAACATGTGACGACCAAATCACATGAAAGATTCAAATTGGCAACTTCTTTAACCTCAAAGCTACCTTTTATTCCATTAATGACAACATCCCGGTGTGTAATTACTCAATTAAAGGTGCAGTAGATAACTTTAAATAACTGTCATATTTGCTGAAACTGTCACTATATCCTGCAAACATAATGGCTGACAAACAAACGACATTTCTCGCTATGTGTAGTATAGTTCATGAGGTTCATTCCAAAGGAGTAACGTTATGAGTTAACAGTTTGAGTCCAGCACAGAGGCTGTATTATGTGTAGCTTGGAAAATAGTGATAAGGGGCAGTGAATTTGATGAATTTACCGTTTATCAGATCACAAATGACACAAGAATTAGCAAGCATGCTAGCAGGTTAGCATGTGCTGCACTGCTGAATATAAACGGTAAGAGTGTTCGCTACGCAGCGCTCTGTCTTCGGCTCACACCGGGTCAGAGCAGCACCACGGTGAGTAAAAATAGGATTCATCGGCCAACGGCTGCTCTGTCCTGCTGTCGGAGAGGGAGCACTGCGGAGCGAACAATCTCCCGCTGGTTCGATCAATCCGCTCTGTCCTCGTCGGGCAGCGGTGCTGCTCCAATCCCGGTGTGACACGCACAGGGAGGGCCGGGGAGCAGACAATCTCAGCTCAAGCTTACCGGCTGCACCTTTAAGTAAGTAACTGAGTAAGGCTGTAATTATGCTTCTCCAGGCTGCAGGGATGTCATTCATATACGTTTGCATGGCTTTTTCCTTTTATACTTGTACATAGTGTGTTTATGTTTGTTTTTGTCGTTACGAACCTGCCTCCCAACCAACTTGGTTGACGTGCAGTTCTGCACAACCCATAGTTTAGATTGCTCGCTTGTCAGCTCCTCTGCAAGCCTCTGAAACCTACAATGTTTACATGTACCTTTTGCAGAATCAGTCAGAAACTAAAAAGGGTAAACAGTAATTGACAAAGCCTTACGTTCCACAGATACAGGTGTATGAGGTGTGGCGCATCCCTCCTTTATTGTAGCAGTAGTGCTGGAAGAGACTGCAAAGGGGGAAAAAAGGAAACCAAACAATTTCAGCACAGCAGAGATCACAGAAAACACTAATTAGCTGAAGGACTTTCCCTGCCCTCTTCCTGACTCTGTGCTTTCTAAGAATTCACTCAGCACTCATTCTTTAATCATCACACAGTCGCGGACATCAAACACTTGTATGGATTTTGAAAGCTTTGCAACGCAGGGTAGGATGGTGATTCCACATTTTCTGGTTCTCCATGCACCGCAAAGGAGCATGACTGACAGCTGCTCTGACACAACATTATTTAAAAAATGTATCCAACATGGGGAAAAAAAAAAATCTGATTGATCTTGCATTTGATTATAACTCTGCTCTTGTAATAATCTGCCTAGGATTTCATACTATACTTCATAGACTTTTTACTTTGTTTTTTTATATACCTAAGCATACAGTAAAGAGCCATGTAAACCTGATAGTGCCAGGGCTACCAGTGTCATTACATTGGCTATGAAGCATGTGACATAATGTAGCAAACCCACAATGAGCAAGATACTCCACTGTATAGTAAGAATTATACAGTTACTGGAGCGACAACGCACTGAGGCATGATATTTCTTTATGTTCCTCTTTTTTGTTCTGATTTACTGACTGCAGTGGCTGTATCAGCATAATGTCTCCATATGCCATAAAGTTCGTTATCATAAAACTATTTGAAATTAAAATAAAATAAGGGCTGCCCCAATCCCCACATACAGTAGATACAACAGATATAAACGAGTAGAAGGACATTGTGTTTCTATGAAACATGGGTCTATACATCTCTGGCATGAAAACAAGAGGATCCATTGACAAAATGCATCACTTACCTCTCCATTTCATATTCTTTCTGTCCAGGCTTCACATGCTTCATGATCTACAAAGAAAAAGTGGGAATATATGTGATTGGCGAACCCTCTTAACCGTTTTGTGTGTGTAGCTGACGGCATAATGGCTTTAAAATGCTTGATCCTCTGTGCATGTTACACCCAAAGTTCCTCTCTAAGTTGGCGAAAACATCTTATTCTACTGAGCTGCTGTATTAGTTTATAAGCTTTTCTTGTAAGTTTCTTTTTTTCTCCTTTGTTTATGTGATGGGCGTCCTCATCTTTTACCACAATGAATTGTAGGTTATTCCCTCAAGCATAGTCTGCAGGATTTATGTTGGCATAAAGAGTTCAAGAGTCAGTGAGAGTGCCCTCAAATGCTTGCGGATTTAGGAGAACATTTTATGTACAGCCATAGGAAAGGTTATACCTGAAAATCTACCAAAAAAGCGTGGCTTTGTGCTACATGGGTAAAAACATACCTCTGAAAACTAAGTCTAATGATCACACTGTTAACAATGGGGGAATTATAGGAGGAAAACACTACTGAACGCTCTTGCTTTCAGAGGAGGGATAATATTTAGATTAAAGTAACAATCTCAAAGATCTCTGTTTAGTTCTCTTTGGCGGCATCTATGGCAATAAGCAATACATGCAAGTGTGTTCCTGGACCTCTCTAAAGATCCAAACAGCGTCCTCGCTGACGGTCACTTTTTTGACTGTTTGCCTTCATCTGAATGTCAAATTAGTTTCTTTTTCTTTGGATTTGCACTTGGTTTTGAAGTTTAATTGCCCTTCACTGACCTTTTCTTTGTTTGGTGTTTGTTTCATACACAAGTGAGTTGAAGAGCGAGTCTGTTTCGTTAGCTCTGCCTACCCTCTCTGGCGGACCAACCACTGCTCGGTGATGGAAAACGCGTCACTAACTGTGTGCCGCTTGTGATTTTTACTGGGTATATAGCCACAGACACCCTGTTCGTAAAGGATGCAATCCTGCAAATAGAAGGGCTTTCATCAGTGGGCCTTAATCCTTCGATCAATCATTGTGTTACCTCGTTTGGTAATAGATAGTGACTTAACTTTTATTTAATTATTTAAATGACATTTATTTAAATGAAAATCTTTCAGATTATAACTGTTCCTCAATCCCTGAAGAGGTTGGTCATGGTGATTAAGTGAAATCCCGTGCCGAAAATATATGCTTTAATGTTACAGCTTATTGGTCAAAGGCTATCTCTGTTAACTGCTGGTCTCAAAGCTGCTGGATGAAGTCAATCGATAACACTTAAAAAGTTTGTAGCCTTAGAGGATCCTGACGTTGTGAATCCTTTGGGCGAGTTTTTAACTCAATAAACTGCTTGATACTCAGATAGTTTAGGTGTTCAGTTACTTGCTCTGAACTATGCCTCTATGCCTTTCTTTTATAGTTTGAACATTTGAAATATACCAATTAAAAGCACCCTTGCAGTTCTAGACAAAAAAGATTTTACCATTTTATGGGCTTCACTGGAAATTCTGTTGGTGTAGCGCAGGACCTCCAGCTCCATATCAGTCTTAGTCAGACGGCTGCAGACACCGACACAGACACAAGAAGTCAGAGATCAGCTCTCTTATTCTGATCATTACACTGCCAGTTTATCGATGCACAGTACCAAACAGTATAGAGAATTCAAACAACTCTCACATTGAGCTACTATGTATTGTGATGGATGATGTAGAGAATAAATGTCTTGCAGATGGCCCCCCATCCAGGAACACTGTATATAAACCTGCAGTTTCTTGAATTTTCTGCAGGAAACCTTCTCATAATCTACTGAAAATGTTTCAAACCCCAGTCAAATGTAATACAGTCTCTGATTTAAATCTCAGCTTTAAGACTTTAAGAACTGAAGCTTTTTGCTTTCTGATCTTACCATTTGTATTCATTTGTGTTAGTAAAGCAATGACCGCACCTCAATGGCTAAATACTGGACTGTATTATGGAGTTCTACAATAATAGAAACAAATAAATGACAAAAGGCAGTGGTAACCAATAGTAACAAAAAATAGCCCATTAAAAGAGCCTTGCGAGCTACACAGAGAAAGGGGGCAGAGGGGTTCAATGTAGTCTTTCCCCCCCGGACGTGTGCCTGAAAAGCATTCCTCCTTATTTCACAAAATGTCAATTCATCTGGAGGGTGCAAACTCTAATGCCAAGGAGAACCAGGCAAGCACGAAGTCCATTACATCCGTGCAGACGGCTTCTCACTCGAAGAGGGGAAAAAAAACAAACCGAAGAAAAAAGCTCCTGTTTCTGATTGCAGACACACAATTACCTGACAGGGCAGCTGTAATTGCCAAGGTTTGGGAGTTAAAAGTAGCCAAATCTGACTGAAGAAACTTTGAGGTAATTAAGGGAAAGACTACAGTACAGCCCTTAATCTAATTTGGAGTGGGCTTTCTAAATATTATTATAAAACACATTTTAATTACTTACCATTCCACAATGACTGGGTGCAAGAGAGTGTTGTTCACCTGAAAGCTGATAAAAAAAAAGAAGTGAAACAGCAACATTAGAAATAACATCCGCTTTCCCACGCTGTCCAAATCCCAACATTCACAACTCTGATGTCACCTGGTTGCTGTTCCTAATACTCTTAAATCACTGCAGTTCTGTCTTTTAGACCTACAACTGTGCAAGTCACCTCTTCCCTATAACCACCTTGACCTCCAGGATGTCCAGGGAGTTTAACCACCTGCTGGCTCTACCTCACCAGCATCTACACTCGGGGGACTTCCTTTTGATTTTCTTCATATGTGTCTACGCTTAATGAAGATGATTCACATCAATGGAGTCTAATCACCGAAAATAATCTCTGTTGCTAACCTCAATAAATATTGTTATAGACTTCCAACTGAACTCTCCTTATTGAAATGTTATACGATGCAAATAAACATATTAGCTTTGGAATAAGTATATGAGACTTCTTTTTCAAAGCAGTTAAGGTCAGAGTGTAGAATAGATTAAAATGCTGTAATGTATGCGGTTAAGAAAAGAACAAAGACCAGTGCTAAGGACAACAGGAACACTGCCATTAATTGATAACTAACAAAGCCAAAGCAAGAATGTTTGCTCAATTAAATTATATTCAGAATCAGGTTAATCAGCCACTATCAGTATGCATGAGTCTGCTGTATCCAAGGTTATATAAGAGAGAGAACCCCCCCCCCCCCCAATAACCTCCACAAACAAAATATAATTACGTTCATGTAAAAAGACGGCAGTTAAACATACCCACTGATTCCATCAAAGGAGGCTTCACGGCAGATGCTCCCGCTATCTGTATTCTGTCCTCGCTGCATGGGATCAGAAAAACAAGTGAAATTACTTCACCAACCACGTCAATACTGTACAATAAACTGGTCTATAGTCGACTTTTTTTTTGACAGCTGTAGTAAAAGGAGTTTACATTTATTCCCACACTGCACTTTTTACAAATTGACAGTGTTAAATATCCAGACTTTTAACAATTTAAGTTATTAAATGTTTTGATATGAAGAGTGAGCTGTCAGGTAACATCAGGCGAGGTGAGGTAGGGTGAGGCAGATCTGACTGCACTTTTTACAGAAGTTGGGTTTAACTACACTCTGCGACACAAAGAAGCCAACCGCATACCAGTGTTAGGAGAGCTGCTGGTCTCAGGTTGGACAGGACATCAACAATCTGCAGGGAAGCAGACAGGGAGTAATTAGAAGACTGAGGCACACAGTAGAGCAGCAGAATAAAGGTCACTCTGGCAGACGCCATTGTGGCTACGTGGCCTCTCTGGTACTCAGCAGCACACTGAATGACGAACCTCAAGTGACTTTATTACTCCTCTGACAGCCAACAGCCTAAATGTCAGATTTAACAGATCCCTGACTCAGTTCACAGATACTGTGGTGATATTTTAGCATTGTTGTTATTAATAATGCCACTAAAATTGACTTCCTAAAACATCCACTGCATTGTCTCTGCAAAGCAGAAAAAATCCCTCCCTTACTCCTAAAATCGAAATTGCAGCTTCATTTTGAGACATTGGATTTATGATATCATGCTTAAAAGTTCTAAATGCTGTTGTGAGGATATTATTCTGTTAAACAGTAATTAAACATGTCAGTGATTAGCTGCAACAATAACTTCAACCTGTGAAACAAGGTTCCCTGAGCTATTTAATCAGTTACAATTGAATATATCTGATATTAGTTTTAAATGTATTTTATGAATGAATAACATTTGTTCATGCGTGCAGTAGTTGTAAACACAATTGTCAGTCAAGTAAAGCCAGATAAAAAAACTTTGAAGTTTGCAGAATTAATGAGGATTTTTCTGAAATACATAAAAACTTGTAAAATCAATAGTAACAAAAACCAATGTGAACAATCCTGGGGTTTTTTAAATTAAAGAGCTTACTTGTAGCCATACAAGATAGGTTTGAGAAGACCAATGTTACTCGCTGCACACGCTTTTTCTTAAAATATCGTCACAGATCCAAAAATATGGATATTAAGAAAACTCTGCCAACAGTAAATCATGAGAGTAAAACACCAGCCAGGTTCACATTTTCCTCCACAAACTGCTGCACTGAACACTAGTGCTGATTAAAGTGTGTGTGGACGACACCTTCCATGTCTGAGTGTTTGAAAAGTAGAAAACTGCTCAAATATTCATGACCTGGTTCTGATAAATAAAAATATTTTAATATTGTTCTCCTTTAGGTCCCTCTGTAGGCAGCATGGCCAACTGAACGCTGAACACAAGCAACTGATTTTCTTTGTCTGACTCGATTAGAGTGTTAACAAATGTAGAGGCAGTTATTATATGATTTACTGTTTTCTAATATGTTACTGCAGTGTTGAGCAGCTACTGATTCATTGAAGAATTGGCTGTTGATTTAAGTGATGATTTGCATCTTAACCTGTGACTAATTAGGAAATTTAACACCTCAGACAGGTGCTGGGATGTAAATAAACCTGAAATATCATGAGCAGGATGAGTCATCAGAAGGTCACAGTGTGAATAAGGAATATGAATGTAAAACTGTATGTAAAATGCAAACTTCCACAGTAAGTGATTTGTTGGCCAGTGAAAGCTGTTTTATTATAGTCTGATTATATTATTTTGATTTGCCAACATGCACACCTCTAAAATAGCTCTGGAGCTGTCAACCCTCCAATAAAGCTCCCCTGGGAATCTGCTGTCAACACAGATATACAAGACTGTTTTCCCTCTCAAATAGGCAATTACAGGCAGTCTGAACAGGAACGCATTTTTCAGACTGGGTTGTTAGGATGAAGAGGATGGAGCTGCAGGTTACAAATGTAAAATTAAATTCTAGATAAAAGTCCCCGGAGAATTTCGGTGAGTGATCTCTCTCAGAGGGTTGGTGCGTGTCAATTGTTCTACCAAACAATAGACAATAATGACTAATTATCAGTATGATGCTCCACGCGCTGTGTGTGAGCCCAACTACTGTCCACATTTTCTCAGACAACAGCCATTTATGTCAGGGACTGCCCTGAGAGCTTTTACATCCTCCCACACAAATGTATGCACACGCCTCAAACATCTAATCACATGCAAACACATGCAGGCCTCAAAGAATGTCTTTTCCATGCATGTTTAGTTGTATTGTAATAATATAATTGAATTTTACTTGACATGTTTATTTGAACGGATTCACGCTCTGTACTCAAAATGTTTGCAGTGACACCTTCTACTATAGAAGGTCCTAGTACAAACTGACTATTGGTCCTACAATCTGGTGCTACCGATGTATGAAAGAATGATGACTTTCACCTTAAAAAAACGTCTATGCAGGCAGTAATGTCCTTTGCTGTAACGTCATGTGTTCAGGTGACTGAGCATCGAGATTGAGAAAAAAGGTCACACACACATATAGAGGCTGTAAAGACAAGCACCTACACAGACAGACTTACATCACAGGTGTATTGCACCTCATCAACAGCGTACTTCTCCTTGAAGTGCTCTTTAGGAAAGATCCTGTCAACAGATGCAAAACACACAACTGGTCAAGGAAAGTGAAGCCAACATATGAAAGACTTACACATGCACTTATTAGGTATTTTAAGAAGTCAATCTCTTAAACATAATGGATGGGTTAGATGTCACAGTTCAGGTAGAAACAAAGTTTAGAGGGAGACGTCCACATTCAAGTTATGATAAAGTAACTCCTGAGTGAGCTTTTCTTTCTACATGTCAGATGACAAAAAGAGGCTCTGAGGTTTATAAATCAGGGAAGAGCAAACATGTGACATGGTCAAGAGTCTGCAGGTTATTTCCAGATCACTGTGTGCAGTGGTTTCACTGATTATCTTGCACACAAACACTAAAAGGAGTCTTAGACAGTCAGCCCAGTGCAGCTATCAGTTTGTTGTCAGGTTTTCAAAGAAATCAGCCAAATGTGTACAATAGTCTTGTCCACCTGCAAGTTCGTGTCATTTTAATTTTTATCAGTTCAGTCAAACATGTCTGACGTAGTTTGGGTGATGACCAAATGATGATTAAATATTTTTGGTGGCATTTACAATAAATAAACTAAATAGAAAGGATGTAAAGGATCTAAGTGTGTAGCACATGACTCTGTCAACTCTTTCTTCAAGTTACAGCTCACAGCTATGGACCAGCTGGTGATGACTGTTGGCCATGTACACAGCTCTTTGAAGATTAGTGTGACTCACTCTCCCATCCAAGTAGCATAGCTTTCAGGCAGTTTGGGAACAAAAAGGATGGATTTCCCCGAGTTCACATCAATGGCTCCATAACAGTCAGGCTCGGTTACTCCAAAAGCCCAGTGGAAGAAAGACTCCTGCAGAATTGAAAGAATCAGCCAGAGATTAGTGAGGGAGATTATAACAGTCAGCGAGAAGAGGAAGTTAGCTCATTTTGGCGAACAATATCGTCAGGAGCACTTTCAGAGCGATTTGATGAACGATAGAAATACTGACAGCCAATCAGAGTCCATCTGTATTTATTATCATATTATATAGTGTGTGTATATATATATATATACACATATACATACATACATACATACATACATACATACACAAAAGGACAGGAGGATGGACTCTTCAAAAGGGGAAGTTATTGAAAAACTTAGACTTAGACTTTTATTCTGGCCGTCTCTGCGGTTGTTCTGTATGTTAAAGATTATTTGGGAAAACAATCATTCTGCAAAATTATCAGTAAATGTTTTAATTTACCTACTCACTGGTCATTATTAACATTTACATATCCATTTTATCCATCAATATCCATTTTCCTAAGCTGTGACACAACACCACTGTTTATAGGAAGTGATCGTTCATCAGTGTGGATGCTCACATCGTTATAGTTATCATTGTTGGTGTGGCCCTTTAAACTCACTGCTGGCTTGAGGATCATGGATGGATAGATAAGTAACAGCAAGACCCGGCCCCCACCTCGGCCTCAGTTTTGCACCAATCCCAGAGTCAACTAAAGACCTAAAGACAACTCACCTGCCTGAAAAGGAGGTCTGTGTCCGTGCAGTACCTCTGCTTCTGCTCTCCTCCCTGCAGCACCACCACTGACTGCGGCTCCACTCCGTCTTTGGCTTTCAGCCCTATGCACAGCCGTCGACGGTTCTCTGCAAACAGGGCAGCAGACACCCTCAGGGTGTCATTACCCAGCCAGTAGACAGGTCTGAAAGGACAGGGAGACAGAAGACAGGGGGGCTCAGGGTGGACTAGTGACGGACCCCCAACTGAAGGACTCTGGCTCTGGATTAGGAGTGCCCTCTCATGAAGTACACAAACGTAAAATAACAATTTTGTCCACCCTGTCCCTAAAATCATTCAACTATTCTCTGATATCCTAGTGCTTAGTCACAAAAGTATATAGCAGCTGCAGTGGGAAGATCTGTGGTCTTCTGATTTGTGTTGAGATCTCACACTCACACACACACACACACACACACACACACACACAGAGTAGGCTGAGGAGAGCCATTATGTTTTTGCTTCTATCTGGAGGTAATCCTTGCCTGCCTTCAGAAAGACTTAGGCCATAGATAAAGACAGATAGACGTCCTTTTAACCGATAGGTCTTGGTTATAAATCGTGGTCTCTGGCCCGTGGCTTTGCTGATAAGATAACAAAAAGGACACATCTGATTCAGTCTGGACTGTACCAAAGGTTAATCCATAACCTCAAAGTATTTTATGGCTTCTGCATCATTTACTGTTGGCCGAGTATACAGGTACAGGTACAGGTATATCTGTGAGCCCCAGTGGTAAATGATGTTATTGAAGAACACAATCATGTACTACACTGCAGTTGCCCGGCAATAGCCCCAGAATAAAAAAATAATAAAAAAAAAAAACTTCATGAAATTTATAATGTCCTTTTTTTTAAGATTGTGTCAGTGAGGTACTGATTAAACTATGTTAATCTTTGAGAGTTTCTGGTGTTGTAGTGGATTACATTATAACTTAATTGTCAAGTGTGTCTGATGTTTGTTCCAATCTCTGGCTCAGATCACCTTACGTCTGCTGATTGCTGACAACTTTATGATTATCACAGCAGATTCTTGCACGGCTTGATCTGGTGATCACAAGAGGACTGCCTGGGTTGTGTCGTGACTCCTGATCAAATCTTGTTCTGTTGAGCTTTCAATACAACTTTGCCACAGATTTGGCAGACTTGCATGTTTTACTGCAGTTTCTTATTCTGTTTCTGCTGGTCCCCTTATTGTAGTTACATCCCTGATTATGTCCATCAACCTCTGGATTATTATAAATTTTTAGAACAACTATCACATACAAATGCACTCAAGGATTAACTACAGTGAAGATACACTGACATTATTTCTACTTTCAGACACACACCAACCATTTCTAAATACATAAACACAAGGCAATATATTCATAAGTTAGTAATGCAGCAGTAGTTACTTTCCTACTTGAGGGTTACAATCTAAACTTTTAGCTGTAAGTGAGCTTTGAGAAAGCTGAACTCCTTAAGCCTGAAAGTGCTCTGAACGTGTCCAGCACTGATTTGAACAGAGACAGTGAACGATATGTGCATCACACTGAAACAAAGTTCACTTCATCACGACACTGAGTGAAGCGACGGTCCGTCTGCCCGGCAACAGCTCCTCTACCCGGCGAGCCCGCGAGCTCAGCCCGCGCCGCTCTCCATGCTGAGCTAACGGGAACAAAGACACGAGCTGGAATAAAAACATGTTTCAGCTCGTCAGGAGACACAAAGTGCACTTACTGCGCTGCTGCAGACATGTTGCTGTGCGGCTCCACGCTGTCACGTGCTGGCGGCGGTCACGTGAGTTTTGTGCGCTAGTCGTGTGACGTGGCGCCGTGCTGCGTTCAGGACTTTGGGAAAAAAACCCACTTCAGCGGTGAAGTCGCATTTAGAGGCTCTTGTGATGTTGTTTTTCCATCCCTGGCTGTCGTTTACAAAGTGCTGCAGTTAATAAGAGAAATCACCACCAAATAAATAAAAAATACGTCAAATGAAAAGCTAAAAAGAAGAAAGAGGGTCAAAACAATGCAAGCCCGGAAACTACTACTGAAAGTAATGGAGAAAATCCTTCACCCCCTGAATGTCACATCATAGCATGTACTATAGCTGCCAGTAATACAAGCATAAAAGTGGTGGTATGCTGCGTCCACACAATGCAATACAATACACCAAGGGAGCAGGAGGTGTACAAAGTACAATTAAAAATATTAATCAAGTCCAGATAATTAAACAAAAGCTACAAGCAACATGTTTAGGCAATACAATGTATGCAGTTTATGGTTTATTCCACATTATAACATTTTCAGTACCCTATTTGTTTGTTACATTTATGGCTGCAGTTGCAGGGCTTTGGTAAGCCATGAAGATAAGTGAGTCAACAGCTTCATGTAGGAAAAGTCAAGTCTGCTGAGGGGCTACAGGGACTTAACATGTAAACATTGTTGCTTTAAGCTGTGTTAATTAGATAAATGTAGCTAAAACAACCATTTTAAATTCTGTTTTTTTTTTTTTAATACAAAAGGGCTATAATATACAGTGATACACATGCAGATGTAGCAGCATAGAGGTGGCATCTGTTAATTACTGCCGTCATTAGGTGGGCCAGTATAAAGGCCATCCTCCGCTGCTGGTTCTTCCTCTTGCGCCTCTGTCAGTGGTGTGTCATTTTTGGGCCAAGGTTGGTTGGCTCAACAGGGCAACTGTACGCATGCTGCTCCATGCTCCCTTATGTGCAGCTGTGTATTTGTTTGGTAAGTGTCCCTCTTTCTTGGCGTTGTTGATGCTGTCTGATGGCTAACACTAGTGTGGTCGCAGGTAAACGCCAGCTACAGCCGGTGTCCTCTCTTCCTCCCTCCTCCTGTGCGTGTGTGTCCTGAAACAGGTATGTGTGTTTTAGTATAGACAAGCAACCACAGTACTTTAGAGTAATGTTAACAGCATTTTTTTTTTTTCCTGCAATTAGGAGTTGCTGTGACCAGCTGATTGGGGTCGCGGCTTTGTTTCCAGTGAAACTTGGCCTCTGATGTTTTGTTTCCAGTGAAAATTGGCCTCTGATGTTTTGTTTCCAGTGAAACTTGGCCTCCGATGTTTTGTTTCCAGTGAAACTTCGCTGCGTTGACTCTGCTGAAGCTTTACCTCCCTCAGAAACATTGTTTTCTCCACGCTGTCTGTGTTTTAACCAGGGCTTGGTCCCGTGTGTGTGTGTGTGTGTGTGTGTGTGTGTGTAATGGGTGTTTAGCTTATTATAATTTTGCACTATAATTTGTTTCTTTCTTTTTTAGTTACTGGAGGCTGGTGGTGGCGGTGCTGGTGCTCAGGTGGTGGTATTTCCCCCCCTTTTTGTCTGCCGTGTCTTGGGAAGCAGGTTCCTCACTTTGAGTGTGTGTGGGTCACATATGTTGGGTGGTTTAGTTTGTTTTTCTTAATTTGGTGGGTTCCCCCCCTTGCACCTAGCCTTGTCCATCCATTCAGCTCCAGCCCCCTTAATTGATTTTCCTTTAACTTTCTTTTGGGATGAAAATTTTAAATCATTTTTTAAACTATTTAAAATAAATTGTATTTTTTTCCCTAAGTTTTGGTGAACTTCATCTCTTGCCTTAAAGAGTATACTTACCTGTGTGCCTGGTGCTCTACTAAATTATTTCCTGGGGTGAAATTCCCCAGGTGGCGTTGTCTTTTCCCAATTTTTGGTGTTTTAATAATTTTTTTTTTTTAAATTAACTTGCATTCATACGCCTCGTGTTGCCACACAGACATCATCCAGCTCTTTGTTTCATTATTATGCAAGCTACATCTGCAGTAATACATTAGAATCTTTTTTTTTTTTTTTCTTTTTGAAAAGAGGAATAGCACAGTTAAGACATCTGACCTTGTAGAGTTTGGCCGGAGATCTGCTTTTGGTTTTTTTTTTTTTTTTGTCATGTGCTGAGGAAGTGAAATTATCCATGGTCATGAATATAAATGAGCCAACACTAAAATAATTAGAACCTGTTCTATAATCTGCAGGAAACAGTGTGTTTATACTTTCACACGCATACATGGTAAAAAAAAGTTGTTTTTTTTTTTCTCAGTTACTACACAGGAGATCTTGTCCATATTGAAACCTTAGTATTCTGAAGACAAAGTGAGAAAACCTTTGGAAAGGTCCACTATAATTGACATTTGTCTTCAATCAATGTATCAGTCTACATCAAACAAACAGTTAACAGGACAAATGAAAAAATCCTCCTGGACCTCCTTCCACCAGCCTTAGTTGTGTGGTCATTAAACTATGTGAGTCTGATTCCAGATACACTGTTTATATTTTTTTTAAGATGAGATTCTGCAATGGTGCTTTTACAGTAAAAACAGTAGGGGGAGATGCAACTCTCTTTTATCATAGTGCAAGAAGAGTTTGAGAAATAAATAATTATGAGTGACTGCAGATAGATGATGCAGGTAACTCTAAACAATGTGTCATAAAAGACAGCATCCAGGCATAGATGGTAGACTGTCAAGAGGGACGACAATGAAACATGAGCAGCTTTCACTATGATGACAGGCTGACATATATGGTAACAAGATATTTTGACACCTGTCTGTTGTTCTGCAGAAATAAAACACTTTTAATAGCTTCATAAACACTTCTGATCCAGGTGGATGGAAGTCACCTTTACGGTTTATTTTGACCTTACTGGTGGTGGATAGGGGATAAACTGTGGAACTTCTGGACTGGAAGAATATGAGTATTAAGTATTTTCAATAGTCATTTGTCCATGTCTAAACTCTTTTAAAGTGTGCACTAATTATTTGGTGTTAATATTTCGTGGAAATATGAACACTGAGGACTTATTTAGATTTCCAGATATTATTAATAAGACTGCTAACCTTTCCACCACCTTTTCTGCCAGCGTGGTCTCAGTTAAATAAGGACAATTGCTCTCAGTAAGTTGTGCTTAATTTGAACTAGAGGCAGTTTTACCCAATACTCATTATATTCATGTGCATACACTGGCCACTTTTGAAAAGGCCAAAGTACATCCAATTATAGTCATCCTTGTTTTTCTTGCAAAATACAATAAGCTTACAGAAAAATCCACTTAGTTCATAGACAAATCAATGGCTTGATTCAGGCTCCTTCCTGAAACGCCATATATCTTAACGTTACACACTTAATTTTGCTGTTCCCCCTCAGTGGCCCCCTGGAGGCGTAGAGAAAGTGTTTCTGCTGGAAGTACAAAGGAAAACTCTGGGACACCAGGCGTCAAGCCACAACTGTCACTGTAGACTGAGTGCCAACTCCCCTGGATCCTAAATTTTATCTCCAGATGCCAGCTGTAAGTTCTGCTGATACAGTTGAACTGCTCAGCTTTGAACCCTTGACTTTGCTCCTTGCGGGCTGTGGACATTAGCAACGGAGTGTCTTCAAAGACACTGGGACTTTCGGGACAAAAAGGGGCCAAAATAAATACATGTGTAGGCCAGCAAGAAAGTACGGTGGCTGGGAACACACACTAGCATAACATTTCTGGTGAAAGATATTTCAAAGACTGGTTTTATGGAAAATAAAAATGATGGCTTGTGAATAGAAAGTTGCTTTGTCTGCTCTAACCGGCTCAAAAAGCAAACATTGCTCGCTTCCCACTCTCTCAGTGACTTGAGCAAGACACTTAACCTTTTAACAAGTAAGACTGGGATTGTTGAGGGAAGCTCCGAGATGTAACACTGTGTATATATCCCTGCTTCCCTATGAAACTGCTGCCCACATCACTTCTAAACAAAACCCCCCTTGAATAAAGCCTAAAAGCATTCTTTGCAGCATTTAATCTATAGAGTAAAACAAATGACTGTATATTCCAGTGAATACACAGGCAAGATACTGGTAATGTTTCCCTGTTGCCCACAGGAAGGAGAGTAATCCTCGAACACAGTAGTAGGAGGAACAATAGTTTTCAGAGACAAAAGCACTGTATCTGGCTGTATTTTGGCAAAATATGACCATCAGCATATGGATAGAGAAGAACAAAGGTGTGGATTATAATGCAGGAGCAATTTTGACATGGTTATTTGATCATTTTGATACTATTGAGTCATTTCAAGTACCTTGTCACTACCAGAATCCATCATGAAACCAAGCTGACCAGGCTGCAGACGTGTTACAGCCACTTTTCAAGCCAACGTCAGATCAGAGTTTTATACTCAAAAGATAGATACCCAATCCCTCTCCTGCAAAAATGCTTCAGTCAATTAGGTAGATAGTGGAGTGTGGCGAGAAGCACAATTGACTTGGATTATTTACTCTCTTCAGATGACCAGAAGAGGGTTTAATTAAAACACAAGAAGCTGCCTGCAGGCTGATGGATTCTGCTGAGTGGGTTCTTCCCGTAATACCTTCTGGTCAGCATGTCTCAGACACACGTGTCTGTGACACAAGTGTGTAAAGACAAACTGAGTTACAAAAACTTTATTCAAATATATATAAATATTTTTCAAATATATTTAATTCCTTTAAAAGTAGATTGTTTTCATGTTATCAAATGTACATGCATATGAATTGTATACATTTAAATATGGGATGAAGATAATAATTAAGATTATGGATGTTTAGATGATTGAAATATTGCGTGATTGCATATGAAGAGGTCTTTTAATTGAGTTGAGGCCACTGTACACTACATAACTACATTACAGTTATTAAACTGAAAAAAAGAGAACTAATTGTGGGTGGGAATGGTTCATAACAAAACTATGTATCTTACTTAAGACTTAGTCCCTCCTCTGTGTAACCAATGCGCCTTGAGCAAGTTTCATTTCTTCATTCATAAATTTGGTCATACTCCCAATCTCTCAGTTTTAGTGAGTGCGTGGCCATCAGCCAATTGGAAATATAAATTGTACAGCAGAAGGCATTTTTTTCCCAAGTTGCTGGATAACAGGTTAAAGCTCTACTTGTACCAGAGAGCTCAGGTTTGAAGGGAAGCAAGAATATGCATGTGAATGAGGGGAGTGCTGAAAAAGAAACATATACAGAAAAATTGCCTTGCAATTTAGTAAATATAATGACTTGCGGGAACAACCACACCACTCTACTGTTAAATAACTTTATCAGATGCAAAATTCTGAGATTTCTTTCAGTCTATAGGAGGTCAAGAAAATGGCTATTTGATTACATGAAATTTGGTCCAAGGTGAGAAACATGACGCACATCATTTGTGTTTACGATGACAGCAGTCAAAGATCAGAGAAAAATGCTAATCATGCCATAGTGGTCTTATATGTCTTCATCATGTGAGGCACTTTCTTTCATTCTTAACCGTCCTTTTCTGGGGGGGTAAGGCAGCTTTAAGATGATACAAAGTGTTCTCTAATCATCACACAAGCAGGCACACCAAACTCTTGTGCTGTTCTGACCACTTGAAATTAGTATCCGTATATTTCTTCTACAAGATGTGAATGAGTGAGTGATCTGCACTATCCCTTTGCATTGCATTCCTGGTCCTGCGTGTTAGCGTGACTTTTGAATTATTCCACCAATTTAAGACAAAAAGATGTATTTATTACATTTGAAGTCATTCTGATAATAATCTACAAAACTGCCTAGTAACAAAGCTGACAAAGGGACGATAGGAATGTGGGTTTACAACGTGAAGCACAGCGGGTTGAAGGTCAAGGCTAATTATTAAGATTAATTATTCTGATAAGCTAACAGTTTCATTGTTCACTGATTTCAGAACAAGAATCAGCCCCACACAGTAGGAACCAGAGCGCTGTTGATCTGAAAACTGTGTTATGTAATGCACAGAAGTCTACCTGCGTGGAAACACTGATCACTATCTGAACAACAGCACAAAGGGCTGAGTTAACAGAGGAATGGAGATTGTAACTGAAGCTCCCTCAGTAGGGGGTCTGTTTGAGGTAGAGTTATGCTGATTAGTAGTATTTTCTGAAGCAGATGAGTAGTAGGCTAATTACTGCAACACCTTCCACTCAATGGAAAAAACAAAGTTGTTTTGACAAACTCAGATATATGAGAACAGCACAGGGAAAGTCAAACTTTCCCTCACAGTAAAGGGGGTGTAGCCTAGTAGTAGAACTGTAATGGTGCATATGTCATGTTTTCTGATCTACCGACTGCCTTGCTGTTTCTGTATGTGTTCTGCATTTCACTCTGTGGACCACGCCGTCCTTTTAGATCACCTTGAACAGTCTTTTGGTCTGAACAATATGGTTTCACTGTTTCGTTAAATGTGGTGTCCCACAGGGGTCAGAGCTTGGATCACTTTTGGTTTTGTGTGAACATACAGTAGATACGTACCCTGCTGATGTCTCACAAGTCTGCGCTGTGGTACCACCAGCATCTCGTAACTTGCATCTTGTTGTGTAACCCTGTGTTCTAGAATGGCAATGAATGAACTTTGTACCTTGTCTCGGTCAGAAAATATGGCACCTTTTAGATTTGATTGAAATGTACTCGATTGGATCATTTATTGATTAATTCAAATTAGCTTTGATTTAAGTGATTTTGCTTTTGGGATTTTATTTTACAATTCAATACTTTACAATATTTGTGTAATTTAGCTGCTAGATGGATGCACAGTGTCTGCAGGAAACATTATTTGTGGCCACATGTCCGACAGTCCAAATCAATCTTGCTTGGCAGGTGGAATTGATATATTGGGGCCACATGTACACTGCTTCAAGGTCAGTATACTTTTATCTTAATGCACCTGCACAGACTATTCACTCGTGCTTGTCCAGATTGATTTTCGTGCATTTTTTCATTGTAAATTGAGTATGAATGTTTTTATACAGTAAGCCTCGGATATATTATTTCTCAGAAAAACAAAAGACCATTTATTTACACATTTCTTATCATTTATAATCATTCACGAGGTGACCTTGGGAATTGACAGGCGTGCAAACAGACAAAAACACCAACATACCAACCTCACACATAGAGTTTGCTGAAGTGTAAATGTCAATACTTAAAAAGTCTTGTATTTGGCAAAAACAGTGCGCTGTCGTCTTTACTTTTCTATAAGACTTCTATCCTTCAAGGTTTGACAGTCAGTACGTTTGCATCCCCATGGGTGCAATGCTGGTGGCAAAGTATGATGTGCCAATTCCTTTCCATCTGCAGAGATGCCAGAGCGAGAGATGAATGGTCCAGCAGACTCGGCACTGCTTGTTTCCATCTTGTTAATATGCCTCTGAGAGGCCCGATGTAGTCAGGAGACTCACTAGAGGCTGGTCTCCAGAGAGCTGAACAAGATAAACATGGCTATAGGAGCAGTGGAGACCTTCAGAGCTGCCTTGTGCAGAGTAGAGGACACGTTCCACTCTGCTCTTTTTGGACAGAGGGAAGTAGTTAGAGCTGCAGTAAGATGCAAGTCAACAAGGAATTCAATATGAGCCAATCAAGCGGCTGTCTTATTGCCACTTGCCAAATTAAGTATCCATCAGGAAAACAGTCTTATCTCTGGCCATCTGACCAAAAGTTGAATTTTCCTTGCCTTTTGAGCCCTAGTTTGGTTACTTTGGTCACTTTATTCTGGACAGGTAGCTAATGATTGGCTTGCCTGAAGTTGTGGGTGATAGCAGCATGTGTAGTTTGTTGGACCAAGATAACGAGCTGAAAGTGGCTGAAAGCTGCACTGAGGTGCATACTGGATTTGTACTTTAGATGGATCAGCAGTCAGCAGCCTCACATTAGCAAGAGTAATAAAAATATTGCTCAGTACAACTTTAACTCAAACTGATTTAGCTATGTAAGCTACAGAATGTGCAGGATATTATGTGTCGGAAAATTAATTGCACTGGGAGGCAGGTTTCACACCTGGGAGGTGGCCAGTACCATAGCCTTGTTTAGCCAATTTGGACTGATCATTCTCTGCTTGGGTCCCTGTGCTGTGGTGCAGCCTGTTCAAAGAGTTTAATATACTTAAATCACCAGTCTTTAACATGATATCTTACATCCTGTTTTACAAACCTGCTCTTTGTGGCAACTCTTAGCCTCCATGTCAGTATTAGATCACCCTAAACTGAAGTAATGTAGACTAATGTTCTCATTAGATTTTAGCACATCTGTATAAAACCTGGGCAAAGAAAACAAGGCCCCTAGAGCCACTCATTAAACTTTGTCATTTAATGAATTGCTGAAATAACAAAAATAATGGGTCTGGTTGTAATTTCACTCATCTTAATCTCAATCCCAATACTGATGATAAATTAGTATTGTGTTTTTTGTAGTTTTTCTTTTTAACGCGCAACTAATTTGCAGTGGTCACATCCTATGCTGTATCTCTTAGATAAGAAACTTATCTCCATATTGGATGACTGCACCTCACGATTTACACCCAGTGCCAAGGCTCAGCACCATTGCAGGAAGTTGTGCACCCTATGTCTGGAGGTTGTGGTGGAGTGCACCCTATGTCTGGAGGTTGTGGTGGAGTGCACCTGCAATTAACACTAGCCTCAATCTTCCCCTAACATTAAACTTAATCGTACCATAGTTACCACGAGCAGGAAACCAAAGAAACAAAGTGGACAAAAATGCTGTCATTGTCATATAATACCACTGTGTTACAAACCATCTGAACTAGCAAACCAGTATTAACTGTAATGTGTAGAAGGGAAAGAAAGATTACATTATTAAATTATTATTTTATTAATTCTATATTCATATTGATTATTGTTCTTATTACTAATCTTTCACAATTCCTCTGGTTTATCGTTAATAAACCAGGAAGTGGAAACCTACCATATCTTAAAACAGCATCTTATATTTATGAGCACTGTCAAAATGGCACAAGAGACCATACAGGAACACAAAAGGTAGTCCCTTGAGAAAATTGCATAGTTCCAGCAAGAAGCTTTTAGTTTAATAGCAGAATTATTGAGCTGAATGTAAAATAGTGGAGACTGAAAGCAGAAGGCATTATGGGACATTTGTTGCTGCTTGAGAAGGGAATAGGTACTGAAGGATAATGCTCATATTCTTTATATCCTTTGCATGTAAATTCACACCAGACGGTGTTCAGGGTAAATTCCAGCCTTGACCTTCACACATGTAAACATTGTGTCAGACCAATATAATTAGCTAACAGTAAAACTGCTCGCCTGCAGGCTGCAATAATTGGCATACATTATACCACTCTTTAACAGACTTAAGGAAGGTGATGACTGTGGTTGCACTCAGCAGCACCCAGATGCCAATGGGCGTAAGTGGGAATACAGTAATAACCAGGAAATGTGTGTGTGTGCATGCTCAGTGAAGTGTGCTTAAAGCAAAGCTTAAAAACAAATGAAGGCTCATAAAAGATTAAAACCTAGTTTTGATGCTGTTTAGCTTTCCAAATGTGCTTTAAAAAACAAGAGTAATAAAAGTATGACAGATGGTGGGGAAAGGGGATCAGGTTAGTGTAGGCAAAGCCAAATCCAGATCAAAGGCTGCTCTCAGGTTAAGCAACAGTCACATCCATAACCCAGGACAGCTGTTTATGATTGAAGAGGATTAGGGACAGCACACATATTTCATCAGGATTTATCCTCGTCAAATTCTAAAACTGGATTGCTCTAAAGCCCCTCACTTTAGCCGCTAAATAATTTCAATTATTATGCAACTTCTTTCCAGTGGAGGTCATCTGTGGCAGTGTCTCAGGCATTTGGCAGATCAGTCATTATTACCCCAAATGTCCTTCAGGTTTAACAGTGCAGGCATTGAAAGAATGGGTACCATCTGTTTTCATTTTAAAATTACACAAATGCTTCTCTTAGACGTACAGTCAATCAAAATCAACCTACAAGGACTTATAAGCAAGCTGTAGAAAAACTGTGACCCTGAGTCTGTTGTGGACCTACTGCAGTGTAAAGACCCTCTCCTTGTCCTCAGCTGTCTGGGTTTTCTGTGAGAGACATTGTATTAGGCTGAGAAAGAAAACCATGGGAAAGAGGTCTAGGTTTGTTGAATGCAGCTTTTATCATCCGATAACATCACGGCACACTGAATAATGGTGGGTCATTTAAACCAAAATAAAGATTTATACTCTTCCGCAAGTGTTAATAAGGTCAAAATACAAATATATATTAGAGAGAAAAAAATCAAATAGACCAAAAATTGTGCAGAATTAAATTACACAACCATCAAGGAAATAACATTTTGAAATCGTAATGTAAAATTGCAATCCCAAAATATAAAATGAGAAAGCTGAAGATTAAAATTGCATTTAAAAAAAAAATCAATTTGAATATTGAAATGAAAGAGTCAAAAATGAAGACTCCTTTTCATATCCAATGTTCATTCTTGTTTCGCCAGTTCCTTGTAAATGCACACACAGTTGACCATAAACTGGTGTGGTGCAGATGCACCTAATAAACCTAATGTAACGTCCAGCGGCACATGGAGTGTTTCCTTCAACTCATGCTTTACTCGTATTACTCTTCAGCTAACACATTGGAACTGTTTTCTGATTTGCTCTACCTTGTCGTGCTTTGTGAGAGCTGCAGTGAAGTTTTTTTCCCCTTGCATGTTTCTAACTGATCTCCTAGCACAATGCGCAAGTAACAGAATGTACAAATCTTATTTTAATTCAACTTTTATGGAATAACCTGTCAGCGCTCAGTAACTGATTTAACACTTCCTTGTATGTCATATACGTGCAGCTGTTATTAAAGCACTGTACCAACACCTACCTGCCTCACGCCATCTGTCCCATTGTTCTTTTAATACCCATAACACCGTCGTTTGGGCCACTTGTTCCCTGTAGTTGATTTATATCACTGTCTTACTCCAGACAAACCACACCACAGTTATTTCGGCAGGTGTTTCCTACTATTGTCGGTATCTTTTAGCCATAACAACAAAGGTTCCCTAAGCATTACCATGTTGTAGTTTTAACCCAAACAGCAATCTTCCCCTTCCCCCAACCTTATACAAGTTACACTAGTTTTGATGTGAACACCTCACCAAACTGAATCCATTGGGGTGGCCAATCAGTAAACATAATTTGTTTCGTTTCAGGTGACAACAACCGACCACCTACAGTATTTTGGTGTTTAAAATACTGTAGGCTTTAGTTTGGAAAACTGGGTTTTCATGATGTTATTTGGTGCCTTATTAGATTTTCCCCCCTGATCGTAATCAAGGTCACATTTTAATCTGGCATGAACAGTATATACAACAGCTCCTGTGTTGGTTTCATCTAGCTGGAAAGGCCAAGTATTGTGTCTGAAGGAGCAACATGGACGAACAGCTCCATGAGTCCTTGAGCAGCACTTCAGCAACCACACACATGAAGTCTTTCTATTTTGTTTACTCCATCTATCTCCTCCTTCCTCTCTCCTTTTGTGAGTTTTAAAATGAAGAACCTGGAGGCCATCCAGGACTTTAATATGCACTTCTCCTTGCTCCACATGTGCGCAAATATGTAAGCAGTCTGAAGGCCAGTTATGTCTTCATGGAACAAATCAAAAGGGGAGACTGCATACTCAAAAAAACAGTGTTTGTTAATCTAACTTCCTAGTTGGTTTGGTTGAGAAGTTTAACAACTGTGAGAGTGAATGACATCAGAGTTTTCGGTACACTGCAGAGGAAATCATAGACATTTAGATCCATTAATCCTAAATAGTGAACACAGTGTAAAAACTGAAATGGAAACTGAAAAACCAAATAGGGATTCTCTCCTTGCTGCTTTGTTCATTCGGTGGGATGTGATTTGCAGACTGACAGGTAGGTGGGAGATGACTAGGTACAAGTGAAACAAATGAATTGTGATAAGATGATGCATCATAATTTTGGACACCTACTGTGTGAGGACCCATTGAGGTTTTGCATTGTTAGTACTGTCTACAACATATTCTATCAATCTGTCACTCTAGTCTGTAAAATGTGCTGTTTTTCCACTCACATACTTTTCTTTTCTGTAGTATTTTAAACATCAGCATCAGGGGAAATGCCCTCAGTATAAAATGTATTGTATGTGTAGTTTCTTATATCACAGCAGATAGTCCTGGGTCATAAATACTCATTAGGTGAAGATAGTGAGAGTTGGGGGAGACTGGCAGATTAATGAGAATAAAGGAGCCTGTGTGTGAGCCATTGTAATGAGTTGATAATATGCCTAACCCTGCAGAACAAGCTTAACTGATGGAAACTGTGGAACATAAATGTTATTTACGCTTTGGAGGGGATTGGAGGGTAGAAGTTAATTGCGGATATATTGGGCTTTATATTCACACAGCGTTACCCCCTGTCCTCAGCGGTGTGCTGTGACAACTGGTTATTCATTTAGCTCTGACACTCCATCACCACAAAATAATTGCCTCTCCTGCCGGAGATAGTATGAGATTCAAATATTAATATAATTTAGCTAGATAATGCATGCAAGTTTTTTTCTTTTTTTTTTTTTACCATGATGAAGTGTCCAAGGAAAGATATTTTTAGCTGTGTAACCTGCAGCCAAATGTACTTACCCCCAGCACCCCATACATGGAAATTAAATGAAGGACATCAACCTGTTTTTGGTTTTGAAATGTTGGTGAATTCATTATGACTGCTGTCTGTCGGTTAAACAAATGAACAGGAATCTTCTGCCAAGTGATTTTGGCAAACAAGGACACTCAGTGGCAGAGTGTCAAAATGTGGACAGCTTGATATGTAAACTAGTAGATTTTATTCAAAAGACAAACATTCAACCCTAACCTTATCCCCCCCTTTCTATTACTACAGAGGAGCGAGAAAAAACACATTGTATTGTATGTAAATGAGCGATGCTGAACTGACGTTTGGTCAATCGAAAGAAAATTTATTAGCAAATTTTGATAATTGATTATTCATGTACGTAATTTTCAATGGAAAAATGCCACAAAATTAGCTGGATCCAGCTTCTCAAATGTGAAAATGTACTTACTTTGCTCACTTTCACATTGTATTGATCAAACGATTGATCAATCAAAGTATTTTGTAGATTAATTAATAATGATTAATGATGCGGTGTGCACAATCCTCAAAAGGGTCTCAAATATAAAAAAGACTCCTTGAGACCTGCTTTGAGCCAACAGAAGAAGAAAAAAGCAAAATAATAAAGTCTAACTCAAGTTTTCATTTTTTGAGCCTAATCATGTTGGATATAGTGTAATTCCATGTTTGAAGATGTAGTATCTTTTTTCAACTGACTTTTTGCCTTCAAAGTTTTTAAAAACCCCAAGTGGTTTTTCTTTGGTGACAGGGACAATCTGGGGGACCAGTGGGAAAGATAATGGCTGTGTTACTGAAACAGTTTGAACACCATGAAATAGAGAAGAAATCATCCATCATTCACTTTTCTTTTTTCTTTTTTTTTCTCATTTGAGATTAGGACGCACATTTGTAATCAGATCTAAATATTTATAATTTTGGAAAAAAAGACGCCTGATCTCTTAAATCCTTCCCTAAAGGCTTTAAAGTCAGCATGTATACAAGTATACAGGATAAACCCTATGGAAAGATCTTATGTAATAGTTTAAAAAGGGAATTATGAAACAGCTGTATGCAATTTGAGGGCATCTCAAAGTGAAAAAGAAAGTATCTTATCTGTGGGATGAAGTTAGAGGAATATACTCTAGTTAATATGAAATGAATGTGGGGGTGGAAACCCTTCAGCAATGCAGCTGAGGACATTATCTTCTTCATTAATCCTCACAGAGCAGCACACAACACCACGTACTGTATAAGTAACATTGCACTTAACCAATACGTAACTATTACAAGCAAACAGTAATAGGGTATAGCCTGACAACTGTCATTAATATTCATTCATACAAATGTCATTTAACTTGTCCTGAGGAACTACACAGTTTATTTATTTATTTTTTTAGGTTTGCAGCAGTCAAAGAGAGTTGAAAATGACTTTGAAACAGATCCTCCTCCTTTAAGCCTTTTGGGTTGATCACAAAGCTCCTCCAGAGTTTGTTTCTGGAAGGCATCACACTTCAGTTGATGATAGGGAGTGATCCTCGTAGTTACCGAGTGGGAATCGGCAGGGCAAGGAAATTCACGCAGCCTATCTTATCTTGCCTCCCACTCGCATCATTACTGGGCTCTATTGCTGATGATACCCATTGCCCAGTAGCGCAATGCCACACTGATCAACCATTTGCATGCCCTTGCTGGCTGCAAACCTATATAGTAAGTGCCCTGGCATGCCACAAATCAAAAGAAAGCCATGACTTGTTATCTCGTTACAGCTTTTCCCCGGCCTTTGCTGAGGAGCCATATCTCCAGCTTTGAAGTCGGAGCCACTGGCAATGTCTCAAGCGCTGCTGCCATCAAGTGAGCGCCTCTTCATTAAATCCTTGAGCTGCTTCTAATTACGGGCTCTATCAGGAGGCCCTCGTGCTGGGCACTGGGGCAGAGAACAATGTGCATGACACAAATGCCAAAAATCCCAAGGGAGGCTGGGGACGCGACCCGCAGCAGACAAGACAAACTGTCGATATCTCACTGCCACTCTATTTCAAGACTGAGCTCTAAAAACTGCAGTGTCACAATAGCCATTAACAGAAATAAAAATACAAATAGAAATACAAATAAAAACAGATGCCATGATTTTCAGGTGAGCTTATGCGCAGACTTTAATCGATGCGGCACAAGTTTCCAAGTCTGCCTGCGTGGATGTTTCCCTGCAAGTTAGCAGATCTGCAGCAAGGGATTGTGGGGTGGATTTCATCTGCGTCTTTCATCCTGAAACTCTCAGTTCCCTTGTCACCTACACTCCTAGCTGCTCTATTTATAACTTGTAACCATAACAACTGGTCTTTTCTCTTTGCCAAACGAAAAGAATTCCTGTCACTAGGTGTCTTTGTGCTACAGATAAAAAGAATGTCATAGTGTACACCAAAACTTTCATCAGTGTCGTCAAAGCCGAAGTTACTTTCACAACATGTTAATGGTGATAACTGCAGCTATTAGCAGGGATTCGCATTATTATCTTATAGAGAGAGCATCCCAGTGAAATTGTTGCCTTTTAAATCCTAGGAACAAATCTGGAGCACTTTGTTCCTGCGTGGTGAATAAATTGTCAGCGCTGAAGGGTGACTGACAGATGAATGAGACTTTGAAGAAGAGCACAGGCATTGTTTCCCGAAAAGTTTCATCTACTTTACATCAGTTTTTAGGACGGAGAAGAGCTGGCAGATAGTTTCCAAGCCCAGATCTGACGTTTCTCTCCTTTTGTCAAGGTTCTGATGGAAAGAAAGAAAGAAAGAAAACAAGCTGGATGCATGTGTTAGAGTTTGATTAACAAACAAGCACCTTGTGGTTTATGTGTGAATGGATTTCACACTTGTTCACAATTGTTGTATCGCTTTTACTTAAGCAACTCAGTCCCATGTGTGCATAGACACGCACACACACACACACACAAAACTCCTCTCATCATGACATTACACAGTGAAGCAGGTTATGCTGAACAGAGTCTGAAATCACTCTGAGCCACATGTGTACAGCTGGGGAGTAGTCACGCAGAAACACAAAATGCTGGCAGTTCACCCTCTCAGGAGCCGAGGGTAACAGGCGTTTAGCTGACGAGGGGTGAAGCCATTGTTTGACATCTCGCTGCTCCCACCATCCCGGATCCTTTAGTGAGAACTAATTGCTCCCAGAGGGACCAATCCTGTGGTCACACCTAAATGAATCTGACCCGAGTGCATTGTCGGGTACGGGTGAGATTGTCTCTCCGCTGTCTTATGTTGCAATCTCGTAGGCAGACAGATCCGAGATCAACTCAACAGCATGGGCTTCTGGGGGGGGGCGCGGAGGGGGTGAAGCATTAATTCCCTGAACTGGGAGTGGAAACCAAAACAGTTTGTTTGCAACAGCACTGATGGAAAATGAATAAAATAAAATAAACAACGCAATTTGTCTTGTGGTGTAACAGCCGGGGGGATTAAAAATGATTATCGAAATCTTATTATTTCTGAATGTGCTCTGACCTTTTTGTAATGTAATTTGGAGCGCCTTAAAAGATTATGATGAGATGAGTCACATTCTAGTTCTCAAATTAAGGAACAGAGTGGTCTGCAGAGGGGCCGGAGTGACTGTTACGTTAAAAATAACGATTCAAACCATTTCAATGCCAGTACAAGGTTGAACAGTTAAAGGCCCAATCTGTCATTCCAAACTTAATGGGTTATCAGAAATATTACTGAGCTAAATACAACCAGTTTCGTTATTTTAGGTGATGTAATGTTGCAACATCGCATAAAAAAAGTATATGAGGTTAAAGGTACAATCTGTTGATATACCGACCTGATTAAGTGGATCGTGTATCCACCATGTGACGATCCACATACTGCATTCAACATGGATCACTCATAGTTTCTTACACATTTTCTTTGTCAAAGTCCTTGATTACACTGTTAAAAAAAATTTTTTTTCTTCTATTAGTTACATAAAGTCACTTTTTTAGGGCTGCAGACTCAGACAGAGTTTTTAGTGCCAGCAATCCCTCACGTTACATAAAAAGCATTCTGATGACTTCCACACAGTAAGGTACGCCAGATAAGATAACTGTGACAGAGAGAGCGCAGGCATTAGATCGGTACTCTGTATCAGCTGATATGTTCAAGTATCGGGTGAGAAAAAGTCAGATGGGTGCATCCGTACTTCAAGTGTATCCATCGAAATAAAAATGTGTCTGAGTCTTAGTCTCTCAAAACTGCATTTACTGTGAAATTCACCTTTAAAAAATCAGTCAGAATTAACTATAATTAATTAACTGTTATATGTAACTTTGGTGGCACAAATGTCACCACAGCCACTCTTTGGCTTAATTAATGTACTGTATTTTCTGAAAACCACGGTGTTCCCCTAACAAAAGCATGATCTCTGCCTAACCCCAACCAAAATGTTTTTGTGCCTAAACCTAACGAAACCTTAACCATAGCACTGTCACTTCATGAAACTGATTTATTTTTCAACTGTGATTTCTAAAAGTTTTGGAAGGCACATGATGTTGTCCTGCAATGGGGGCGTCAGATAAGTTGTTCTGAAAGGCAGTTATTTTTATTTTTAATTACTATTTTACATTTGCAATTTAAGAGGAGACAAAGATATACTGTACTAAATATATATGTTTCTATCTAAAAGCATCAGCGGAACAGTTAGACATCTGATGAGACATTCAGCCTGTCATTAATGTAGGGATTAATAGCACTAATAGTTTAATTGCATTGTACCCACACACAATCAGCTAGTTCAAACACAAAAAATGTGATGATGTGAAAAAGAAAAGAAAAGAAAACATGAGGTGATTCTTCTTGTTTGATGCCATTCGTCTCCACTAAAACTGTAAACTGTAAAACTGAGATAACTCCATTGCTGAAAACACAGGTGATATTAAAAGTGACCTGTTCTTAGCAGGGCTAATGAGACCTGAAAAAGAACTCCTTTTGCATTTAATTACGCTTTTCAAGGACATACATGCATTTCTGGAGAATCTGAACTGGGGGAGTGTAACTGAGGCATCTGCTTTGCCAGTTATCTAAGAGCTCTTTGTTTGCTTCCTGCAGGTTAATAATCTCCACTTTAAATTCAGCTTAAAATGGAGCAGCTTCCAAAAATCTCCCTTTTCCTTTTCATTTCATTTCATTCCTCTCAATGCTCAAAGAATCACTACAGCAATAAGCACAGGAGGAGACACAAACAGGATTACTTAGTGTGGGCATGGTTAAAATCAATTCAATACTGTTTCAGTTGTAGAAGCCTGTAAACATGATTTATTTTCTCTGAGAGCCGTGCATGCTGTATGTAAGCCTCCAAGAAACATTTAGCCAATTGTACAGCTGAAATATCCCTCCATGCAACATATGGTAAGTGTATTAACTTATGGTAAGCACATGTAAGCCACAATGTATGTGTCTACTTTCATAACTTCATAAATCTGTAATTTATTTGTTTTTACAATGCTAAGGCATTATAAAGAAATATGCGTTGCAGTGGGTAAATACTGGTGATCAATGTGTTATTTCTGATAACTAATATCAAATATCTGTAATATTTCTAAAGTTAAAGAGTTTATTTCTCCACTTTCCATATTTCACTGAACTATTTGAAAAGTGTATGTACATTTGTACATGCAATGTACATTTTCTTCATTCTGAGAGCAAACACAATTTGAACTACACTATAAATTAGTGTAATTATGTATCACCTCCTTCAGGGTTATGAACATTGAGTATAATTGGATTTTTCTACATTTGGGCTAGTACATAAATTTTGGATGATATTCTGCCCCAAAATTGGTCCATGTCAAGTATTTACACTGTGTGGGAAAAGCTAATTTCCCTACTATGAAAAACCCAAATAAGATACCTAGGATATTGCAGTATTAGCTGGGTTACTGAGGCATGTTCTACCTTATGCCAAATGCAGTTTCCATAGTAATACCCTGATCGAATCAATGCTATTCATTAATTCTGTTGCTTTACAGTGCAACACAAAGCAGACAGGGAACTGGGCGGTGTTGTGTGGTTTGGTTTTCCATTGCCACAAGAGTCCTTATGAATAAACTGCTGTTGTGCTATTCACAGTGCCACAGCCTGATCTGGTGAGCTACACAGTCCATTAGACCCCAGCACATACTGGAGGGATAAAGGAATGATAAATGTCCATCAACTCTTTGATCACTTTGAACTCTAGAAATACTCAATTAAAGCCCCTTCCCAAAATAGTCTTTACAAACAAGATCAAGCACACACACTTAAAAAATATGTTCTTTTCAATACAATTGAATTTCTAATAGTTTAATTCTGAGGAAACAAAATGAGCCCACAGTTACTTTTGCTTCTAAGCTCATGTTGTTTCCATTGCCAGTAGATACTAATGTATTTGATATTTTTTTATTTTATGCAGCCCAAGACATACAGGTCTGTTTGCAAAGCACAACTACTATAATCTTGCATACTTAAAAATATTTTCTACAACAAGAAAGGATTGCCGCTTACTGAAACTAATCCCACAATTTGGGGGCAACATATAAAAAAAACGACATCAAATTGACAGCAGTGATGACACGCATGCTATGATTTTGTGTAATAATATGATATACAATTTTCACAAGTAATTGCCCAAAAAAGTACAAAATCTTCCATAGGTTTGCCTCTTACCTACTGTGCTTTGGAGCTCTCCTAGAAAGGTCATTCATTCATAAAAGACATGTGAGGCTTAGACCTATATTGGTGTAAAACATGATGTTCTGTCAGCATTAACACCGAGACTTCAGTGAAATGGCAATTGCAAATGGCTGAGGGCTAACTTAGATAACTTTAAAAGTAACGTTAATATTGCAAATTAAACAGTCTTAACCAGTGTGTGTAATACAGTCAACCGAAGCCCCTAAAAACGGCTGACAATCATATTTTTGGGGACATTTAATTAGGTAGTAGACACTCCCCACCAGTCCAGTTGTTGCAGTAATGCGTCTTTAAGCTGGTTTTATTAATATTAACCAACAGCTATGAAGGAGTTTGTGACCTGCTGGAGACAGCTAGCCTGGCATTACCAGACTGATTTGCAAATGCGTATTAGTCTGGAACCTCTCAGTTCATTTTTGATTTCCAAGGGGCGTTATCAATGGGCGGAGACAACCAAACAGAGCAACAAAACGCCATCTTGTCGGATCGTACGTCCTGTCAGTAGCACGGAAAACACATATTTCTTATCAACATAAAGTTTAAGTGCAGTTCTTTGTTTTTCTTTTAGAGAAAATCTATCGTCCAGTCCGTTTAATACTGCCGCTGTAGCTGGCTGCTGAACAATCCGTAGAGCGCCATCTTGGATATTTACAAAGATACCTGGATGGCCCTCTTCGCTGTCAGTCATTTTATTAAACCCGCCTCATACTAAATAAATGCTTGTGATTCTGAACGGCCTCTGTGGAAGTTACTGGAAATGCATCAGAAGGAGGCATTTGACTACTTGCAAATACTTAGTAGACCCTCTCTCTTCCTCTTTTACTACACAGACGCTGTCTTTGTCTCACTCTCTTTCTCTCTCTTTTCTGTGGTACCTTCGCCTGTTCAGTCTGTAAGATTCACTGTTTTCTATTATAGACAGTGTCTGATAATACTAATGGGTAACTGGAACACTTCACCTTGAATGTGCTGCCTAATGGTGGTTGAGAGTTTTATTTTGCAGACTCAAAAATAAAGCCCAGAGAGCCACAAAGTAAATATAAAACTAACTACTATATGATACTATCTTCATGATCTTATATTTCACCTCAAAGTTAATTTTCAATTCAATGTATTTCTTAATATGCCCATCCACATACATTTGACATCTAAGACATGTAAAACCTATGCTTGTTCCAGGTTTTGGTCATTAGAGGGCACTCCCAACACTGTGTAGATCCCCATACATGGCAGAAGTGTGGCAGTGAGTGTCCAGCCTACTTTGTCATCATACCTGAAGTGGCAGCAGCCTTGCTTATGAGATTTCACCAGCCTTACACACTACCTGGGTAGCATAGCAAAACACAACACACATTACACCACACTACCTACCTTTAAAGGAGGATTGTGGGATTGGACGGTGGATTAGAAGACTGAATTCAGGACTGTGGGACTAACTGACAGGGTTATTACCCCGTGAAGCCATGTTCAGTTACCACAATGTACGGCACACAGTGTTGGTGCTCAATGTATACTAGGTGGCTGATGAGGGAACAACAGGCAGGTGTGCAGATGGGTGTTGGTTGGCTGACTGGGGTGAAGGGAAAAACTGAGGGCAGCTTTACATGTAGCTATACATGTTAACCATGCAGCAAAACGGCAGCGGCAAAGAAACGACGGCATCTTGGTGTGAGCAAATCTAAAATTTATTTCAAAATTTTGCCTTTTCTAGTTGATTATTATTGTACTCAAATCATTATCGGTCATGTGTACATCATGCACCCTCATCCTTAATAATAATCCTAAAAGCAATATAAGCATACTGCATTTCAAAGCAAATCTCAGTACTAAAACATGGTGAGGATAAGAAATCAGTAGATCTTCACGACAACATTTAATTCATTTGGACCGCAAAGTATAAACCAAGTCCAGACAGTTAAAAAAAAGCATATTAGCACATCAAACAACATTAAATAAAACAGGCACCCACTGCAAAACCCCTCCAGCAAGGGTTTATCAGTGCAGCTGAATGCTGGGATCAGGCTGAAATTAGTAGATTAATGCATTTATCACATCCAGTGCAAACCCATTAGAAATTATCTAAGCAATGGCAAATAGCCAGTACCGTCTACATAGTATCAACATGTGAAGGCAAAATATCAATGGGGATGAATATAGAATGATGACAAACTGATACAGCAGAAATAAGTTACTGCAACAACCATCGTAGACTCATAGTCCAACTGTAATTCATTAGATATTACAAAGTCATGCCGTGATGCCGAAAAGATTCCTTGGAGCCTGATCCGAGACTTCTGTCCATGTACTCCACATGCCCAGCTGGTAATCCTTACATGAACACAGCAAGAGACACACAAGGAAGAAGGGAGGAAGATTTTGGCATAAAAAGGCTGGGATGAGTGGATGACAACGATATCTGGTGTTCTTTGTTTATCAGACACCAACACAACGAGTAGTATGATGCTTGGTGAAGAGGAAAAAACAAACTGAGGACCTGAAGCAGAGCATACATGCAGAGACGTCCCATTCTGGAAAGAACCCACCAGCTGAGTACTCTGTGTGAGGCTGTAGTAATGGTCAATACACACAGAACTGTTCTTGCTTCAATACACTCGCAGTGATAGTGTAACACCCACGCTGCAGTACTTTACAGTGTGCCTGCAGGTTCTCAGCTGACCAGTTTTAACAAACAACACAAAAAGGTTAAAGCTCAGTTTATTGTTTCTTCTAAAATATGCTTAAAGAAATATCTGGTCCTTTTGGCGATACTATAATTGCTCAACTATTTAAAAAGAGTGGAAACAATCAGGGGTCACTACTAGCAGGAGGGGGGTGGGGGGGGGGGACTTGCACCGCAAGTCGCTTGCTTCCTCACAGTCAGTTGACAACATCATACGTCACCCGATGGCAGTCCTCTCTAAGCCACCACCACAGACTGAGCTGGGAACACACTTCAGCAAGCCCAACGCTGCCTTTAGACCGTGGCGCCTGGAGCGGACCCTGGTCTGCACACAGAGTAACACAGAAGGACGAGTGCCAGCAGTGTTTGCAGTTTGGGTGTGCCATAAGTAGGCACACCCAAATACACCTGCCTTCAATCAACCCACTGAATCAATTTATTTAAAAGAAATCAGCATCAGATCCTTGGTGTTTTGACTTGTGTACTTATTTGTTCAAAATTGTAATTACAGTGATAGCGCCCCCCTACATTATTTTTTGGTTCTGACCCTTGAGTACTGTAATTTGACTGGTCCAATATTAATGTTGACAGGCATTTAAATAGTTCATGATATTATTACAGTTCCAACGGCCACACAGGCAGTTAACCAAACCAGAGTTGGGGACTAATGTTGTGAACGTTTCTTTTTGCTATTAGTCCCATTTTTGATTGGAGCACTCTCGTGCTTTGAATCATAGAGTAACGTACGGTGACATAAGCTACGTTCCCACCAAATGTACCTGGAACGTTTAGTCCCAGGAATTACTTTTCAAGGAACTGAAAGGTTCCTTCAGCCCATTGCTGTTTGCGTTTCCACCGTGGTCTAAAAACCCACAGAGATTAGGCAAAGTCTGGCTCACTGTGTTAGCTTGCTGAACAAGAGTCTGTGGTTGAGCAGTGGCTCACTTGTTCCTAGGTGGCTAAAATAAAATGCAGCGAGTACTCGACCAAAATAATGTCCCCAGAATTTAATTTAGACCCTGGTCTCCGTGTTGGAAACACACTGAGTTTCTTCAAAGGTTCCTAGTCCCTGGAGGAAGTTCCTGCGGTGGAAATGCAGCTATAGTAGGTGTTGTGCATGATTGGTCCTTCTTAATGTTTAATGTTTTGAAGGGATGTGGGCTTGTTGAAATAGGGGGAAAAACCATCTTCCATCAACATTTGTAGGCTACACGGGGCAATGACATGCTCCAGTCTGTAGCACAGCATGGAAATTAATGGCTTATATCCTAGCAACGTCTCAAAAGTGATCTGCTGCCATGGTAAACACTCCCCCAGAGTTCTGAGGCTTAGATACTGTTTCCACAAATATGTCCAAAACTTGTTTTATCTTTTTATTTTTTGTATGGAAAATTATGCACAATAGCTGTGGTATTATTTTAGATTATACTTCCTTACGCACAATGTGTATAGAACTCAAATTGCAGTTGGACTATAACTTTTACTTTTAATTCTACAGGAAGTCCCATCAAATCTCAACAGACAATTGAAAACAAATTCATTCATAATAGAAGCAGCTGTTTGCTTAGTGAGCCACACTAAACTGCACTTTAGCTCCAGCCCCAAGAGGAATTTCTGTTACAATCTATTTTTACTTCTCTCTCAGTCAGGAAGCAAAACAAACTAGTCTGGAAACTGCCTGGTCAAAATGATATGCCAGTTACAAAACTTATTCTAATGATTTAGTTAATGATGGACTTCCACAATGGTAAACAATGTCTGTGGGTGATCCCTTCTAGTATCAGATAGCACTACTGTCGAAACTCAAGGCAAGGGCATCACCCACCATCAGGCAACCACCATCTTTTCAAAGTCATACTTCAAGCAAAGCTCAACTGAATAATTACTTTCAGAGTAATTACATTTTCCACCATTGTTGACTGTGGAGACCCTCTGACTGTGATCAGTCAATGCAACAAAACTCATTAATGAAATCACCAAATGCTTTCTAATCTAGACAGATTGAATCCCCATGGATAATAAATATCCCACCCTTGTCCTTTCCCCATTCTCACAACAGACTTGAACAACATCTTGTACAGCTCAGTAAGTGCACTTCCAGATTTATTTTTTAATTATCACTGAATCTATCAGTGCTTAAAATGTATGTAATTGTTGAACTGTACCTTGCTTTTAAAAATGAAAGTACTTTTTGTCATGGAAATCTTAGCGCTGGTTCACTCTAACAAGAAGTTGAGCCAACTCAGCCTTGTCAGACACACAGAGTGAGACAGGCGAACAGAGACAGGCAGTTGACCTGACCTGTGAAGCACTGTCTTAAGTTACCTTTAACCTACAAGAGGGAAGTTTAACATACAAGAAGGAAAATTCCTTCACACTTTTTACTCCATACAATGGTTAGTTTTCATTATTTTATCTACACTAGGAATGTTGTAATGCAAAAAAATACTTCAGCCTTATCAGCCTGAATCACAAAGTAGGGCTTCAGTACCGAAGTGAATCCCATCCCCACAAGCTGAGAGCCTGTGGTGTCCCTCTGTTTGCTTCATCTGTAGTTCTCTGCATGAAAATACTGTGTGGAGTTTACTTTGATCACATTTTGCTGGGTAATGAAGTTTCAAATTTATAAAAAAGCTGCGTCCCACTGAAATCAACGGATTTATTGGAAACAAAGGAAGAAAAAATACATGTGCAGCTTTGCCACATGTTGAATTGAAGGGGTCATTCTTTCTGCTATTTTCTGAGATGAAAGCAGGTCAGAAAACCAGGTATCTCTTATGAAAGGTACGCCAAGCAGAGCGTGGTGTGTCAGGGCACTTTGAGAGTGTTGGGTCACTGGCTATGTCCTCATGTCATATACCATCCTTCACAGTGGGCACACAGCTGCCTCCCATGACCTTTGCACAGAGCCCTGCAGTCCCTCTGTGTCCACAGTGCTTCTCCTTCAGCTGAACCTGCTCTGTCACATCCTGTCTGCTTTCTAATTAGCACATAGTCATAAGACCTCTCAAATGCCTGGTACAATATCGCAGCACCCAAATGGAACTGATGAGAGATTAAGAAACCCCCCACTGGCGATTTTTTCTTTTCTTTTCTAATCATCAGCCCTTGGGTCAATTGCTGCATCCACACGGGAACATGAGTACAATAAGAGAAACAGATAGGATCAAGGGTGCAATCCCGTTTTATCAAGCTCCAGTACACAAAGAGGACAAGCTGAGCACATACTGGAGTATCTATGATATGATATCAGAGGCAATTGGTCTGATCATGAGATGACACATACAGCACTGTGGCATATCTGCGGTCAGTAGTTGCAGTTTTAACACAGGAGATGGCTCAAGATACAACCCTGCTACAGATAGGAAAAAAAATAATTATCCCAGCAACCCTGTAGCATTTTGTTTGGAATCATCCATTTAATAGAGACAAAATCCACCACAAAATCTTATCTTGGCTTGGTTTGAAGAGCTAAAGAAATTCTGGGTAGCTGGGAGGGAGGCACTGTCTTTTCTGTGTCAGGATAAATATACTGCAGAACAAATGCTGACATTGATAAGGAACATTGTGTTCCTTATCAATGTCAGTTTCGTTTGATGGAGAAAGGGTAGCACACACTTAACTAGATTGTAAGGATACAGTACCATAGCTATATTCCTTTAACAGTGACCCAACACTCACTCTTTTTTCTCTTTTTAATACTTAATATTATTGTTTTGGTAAACTTCATGTAAGCAATGGCTTACTCTACATAAAGACATATATATTTTTTACATTTAAGGTGTTTAGCTGGCAGGTAAAGTCTCTGTCACTCAGCATTACATTAACAAAGGCATATTATGACTTCAAAAGTAAGAGTAGAAAGCAAAAAGGACAAAACCTTGAAGCCCTGACAATAGATGTAACAAATGGTGTTGTATTTCTGCTAAAGTCAAGCATGACATAAAGAAAAAAGGCAAGGATGAAACAGTAGGTAGTCTACTGTTTTTGGATAGCATCCTCTTTATAGTAATTGAACTTGATAACAAACTCACGTGCACACTTTTGCTCTTTGTCTTTGTGAAACATGAAGTAAAACAAACACTAAATGCCCTTAATTTGTCCCTCAGCTGTCATCTGAGCCAGTGACAATGGGTGTGCAGAGGACTGACAGCAGGAACTGAAGCCCTCCTGCTCTTCTATTGGTCAGCTACTAAAGTCAGAAAATGTACTTTGCCATGCTGCAGAGACTGTAAAACTATTTTCACCCATTGGTCTTTACCCAGCATGGTTACTTTTGATAAACAAAATGTCATTTTCTTTCACCCACTTCCATCAATTTCAAAAATTATGGGCACTTTAACTCACTGCCATCCTGTGAAGGCGACTATAGGCAGAAAGTTACCACAAATTACAGGGTTCTGACACTATGTCTATCAAAAGCCATGTATTCTGCTCAATTGTCCTTTTCTAAAGTTGCTCTGAAAAACACCAGCTAAATGTTTAAAAATGGAACTTGTTGCCCTCCATCTGTCGTGTGGTCAAGGTCAACATGCCTGACAAAGGATCGCTGAGTCATCACATCTACATCACATCCAATCAATTTACTCAATTGACTGATGGATATGTGTACACTGCTGTCCAGGGAATTGTCAACAACTGTGAAAGGTTTGCCGGTCAAAAGCAAATTCAGGTTGAAAGGACTCGATGATTAAGCATTTCCAATGGAAGACTCTTTAGTTTCACAATGAACGCAATGAACCACCACTTTTTAAAGGAATACTTCAACATGTTGGGAAATACACTTATTAGTTTTATTGCCAAGACTTGGACGAGAAGATTGATTCCACTCACACACAATATTTCCCAAAAGGTGGAACTAATTCTTTAAAAAATATGGTACAAGAAGCAACATATAACGTGGTTTACTGTGTGCCACAATACATTCAGTACATTTGTGCGTTGGGGGTTTGAGCAACATTGCATACATATTGGTGGCGGGCAGAGGGGGAAGTGTTGTTTATGGCTTGTACTTTCTCATGTACCATTAGTAAGGTTATACTAAACAGGCGATTAAGAACAAAATTGTGAGTTGTGGAGATTTGACACATTTTACTATTTTTCCTTTTATTCTATTGTATTTTATTTTTCTATAACCCCCCCAAAAAGGTTCTCACTGTGTAAAAAGAACATCTGCTTAAAAGCGCAGTTACTGTGCAAGTACATGTTGTTTAATAGCTATAATTTTCATTAAAAAGACACTAGTCTTGACCTTGACCATTAAAACACAGCAAGTTTTTTTTTTTTCTGCGCCTGTTTGGCTTTGTAGGGCCGACTATTTCATCATAATGATTTTAAATGCGGCTGTCCTTGAGTGGCACAATCTAGGCCAAGCACTGCAACGATTTGAAAAGGTCTGCTCAGCTGGCCATCCAACACAGCCTCATCTTCATAGATAGATGGCTGAATAAAAAGTGACCAGTCTTGGGAGAAACTTTATATTTTAAAAATTGAGCCAGGGCATGGAAAGAGGCCATCGCATTATAGCTCAGGGAGATAGGGAAGAACGTGATCTGATGCCTAAAAGAGGTTCAGGTGCTGGAAACAGAAATATAATGATGTCCCAGGAGAAGACAAAGCCAAAGCAGGCTGACCCTGTCAAGTCAAAGCCAAGGATAGTTACCATGCCAGGGCACGGGACATGTAAATGGGCTTGTCCCTCATCACGCTCCTTTCTTAGAACCAAAATAATCTACCTTATTAAATTGCAAATTTAAGGGTGTGTGCGATGATTGTGCACTGTTGTTTGGTGTCAAATGTGCAGAATATTTGGGGTCAAAACAGGTAGATTTCTCCTTTAGCACCGAGTCATGAAAAAATGGAATAAAAGCAAAGCAGACATGATGGTGACATGCAACAGTGTCTCTGTCATTGAGCTGTGCAAGCTTTTTTATACACTGACAGATGGTGCGGTCAGCTTGAAAACAACGGTGAAGGACACAACAGCCATGGAACACTCCCGCCTCCATCTATATTAACTTAGTGTGAGTGCAAGTGAGGCGACCTCACATTGGGCTTCTCTTATAACACACTACATCAACTTTATACAGTGTGTGTCTCTATTCCCCAGACCCTGCACAGCACCCTCTCATCAAATAGGTCCAAGGGTCAAATGGCTGCGCAGTCTGCCTCTTGTCAGATTTACAACATGCGAGAGGCCTTGAGACACATTCTTACATTTTCTCAACACAGTATGACAGAGTATGGCCTCTCCTGGGAGATGCAATCTCCATCATCCCCACTGGCCTTGAGGATGATCTTTGCTTCACTGTGTCAATTAAACTCAAGAAAAATGATGTCAACCTCAAATCCCACTGCAGTCCCCTTTAACTGTGACTGTTCAGGCTAATCTGTGATGCAGTATTTATTTATTTATATTAACATTAGTTGTGCAGGTGAAATGACACTTTGACTGATCAAATCCACGCCTTTTCTGTAATTTTTGTCAGCTGACTCAAAGGTTAAGGTTCAAGGCTGACTTTTATGTCTCCTCAGGGAAATTCTGTTGCTCACAAACGAGATATACAGTCAAACGGACCACACAATAAACAGTGATGCAAAACTCAGCTTTTCCAGTATCAGGAAAGCTATTATTAAAAGCTAGTTATTGACATGACAGTTCATCACTAGACAAAAAAAAACCCTGACATACTCACTCTTTTTTAAAGACATGTATAGTAATTCCACACTTCTTTATAGCCTTAGTTTTCTCTTTCACATGTACACACTCTAAGCTCCTAACAGAGCTAGTTGATAACCAGATTCATGATAGCAAAAGATTATCCAAAAGATTTTGCCAATATCCTCATATTTGAATTATTGTGTCTTGGATAGTCTATGACGGCAAACTTTTCAGCCATCATTTGAGTGTGGCTATTTGGAACAGCTATAAACTTCAGACGTGGTCAGGCAAGTTGTACAAACTACTTTAGTAGGCTTAGCATTAACAACATGGAGGACATTTTCATTTGTTTTATGTAATCAGGTGCACTCAGTCTTTATGTGTGTCATCATTCTGGCAAAATGATACGTGGCAGATGATACGTTGCATAATTTCTGTGGCTGGTGGATGCTGAAACAATTAAATTAAATTAAATAAACCAGCTATGTTTTTGTTCCAAAACACAGATTCAGAGGCATTTAAACTCCTTTCAGTGGACAATGGCTTTTTAGATGCACTCCTTACTTTTGATATAATGCTCTCTAGTGTCAGCAATATAAAAAGACATAAAAGCAATTGCAACTCTAAATTTGTGAGAGACTATTGCATTGAAATCACTGAATGGGACAAAAAATTACAATTTAAGAGAGCTTTGCCCTTTGGCATCTGTTCAATGTATACCCTACTTTTATACCAGACATCAATTCAAGTTTTTTCTTTTTCAGCAAATTTTTGAAGCAACGTATGGAAAATGGCCCCTCCGTAGAGACATTTGCAGCTCCATGCTTTGAATATAAATATTGTTTTGATTTTCCTAACACCACATTAACTGAACAGGATTGCAGTCTAACTACATCAGCATCCATTAGCTACTGTATATAACACAGAGGAATCAATGTAGAAACGCTTTTTGCAGTGAAGTCATATAATTAAATCTCCACTAGTCACAGAATGCTGAGTTTGTTCTCAGCTAAAACAAATGTTCAGTTTAACAGACAGGCCAGTTAAGACATCCAAGTGTTCATGTGGAAATGTCTAATAACATGTTTATTCAATTGAGAAGGTAAGAAAAAGATAAGGTAAGATGTTAATTACATCATATGACTGCATGAATTAATAACAGTAATTTTATTCAAAGTATCTGCATCTTTGGTCCACTCAGACCTCTACTGGATGTTATTTTAATTCCCTGAAGGAGCGTCCTAACAGTTAATATCTGCTTAGATAAATATGTACAGGCTGGCCCATATGCACTTGCCTTGACCCCAGACACTTTTGAAGACAGCAGAGCAATTTTTTTCCCACATGTGGAATCTATTGGTTTTTTACTCCATCCCCCCAGAGCCCTGCACTTCTCAGAGTATCCCTGCAGCGATAAAAGAGAAAGCCACAGCTGGTGAAAGGAGTGCAGATATTAGTCTTCATCAGACCGGTGAGACAATGACACTTATGAAGACCTATGTCATTTAATATACATCACCAGCTTTATCGCTGAAGATAGGAGCAGAAAGCACATGCCAGTGCCTCAGGCTCAAGGCTGGGCTAACTAGGAGGCAAGAGGAGGAATCAGCCTTGTCTTTCAAGGCCACGTCTGCAACTGCTGGGGAGTAAAATGTGTTATTCTGGTCTAAAAAGCAATAATTTATGAAAGGATCTTCACCCTATTGAGTTTTCTCACCCCAAAATATTATTTTTTATCTCCACCAGAACATCTCATCTTGTTTTGCACAAAACTGATTCATTGATTCATTAAGTATTTTAGCGTCTCGTATTAGGCACAATCAGAACCTTGTGGTAAAGCAGAGATTTAATTTATTTCCCTTGGACCCTTCCCCCAATTAAATAACATCATCTCTTTCTATTCAGTGAAAAAAGAAAAGAAACATTCATATCGTCTCTGAGGCCTTTCATTAATCAATTTAGAAGCGACAAGCAATTATTTCTCTTGGTTAAAGAGCATGCCATCAATCTGGACTGTCCAATTAGCCCATACTGAGTTTTTAAATGCACATTTCACTTGACCTCTTCTGCATGACTGTTGCTTGCAGAAACTTTTCAACAAGACACTTTGAAACTGACCTAAGAGTCAGCAGTAAGAGGTTTCAAAGTTCACCTCACATCTCATTACACAGTAGCACAGTTAACTGCGTTGGAGTTGCCTGAGAGGAGAATAGTAATGTCAATAGTATGTCAGATGATATGAGATAGATATGTATCTAACTCAGTGACAAACTCTTTGTTGGGTTGGAATGTGCTCTAGTACTGAAAGAATTATGAAAGCACCATTTTGCCTAAAGCCGTAGATAACTATAGCGTTGTGATTTATAGTTCAGCATTTGATTTAACTTGGTGAAAGCACCACCACAACACTAGAGGAATGTATTGTATGTGATGAGGCTATATTTTGATAAATTATATTCCCCACAGTAATTGTGTTTACATTCTTTCATTTATTTTGCGACGGTGGGCTATGCACCTGGTTATATAACTGGAGTTACATCCACTTCTCACTTCTATTTTGCGAGCGTGAAAGGTGATTGTGACGAGCACGTTTGCAAATGGCTTTGTCAGATGTGTGTTACTGAAAAGGAGAAGACTGCTGTAGCTTACTTTAACTTATTTAATATTGTCTTCGCTATCAGCAATAACCACATGCATCAGAAACTGGTAAGAGAAAACACAAACAGCCTAAGCTGACCAATCACAGTTGTGTTCACTTGGTAAAATGACCAGATGTGAGTGAGAAAAATGTCCTGGTTACATAGATGGTAGAGCACATTAATGCAGTGGCAGTAAACATGTTGTGTGATGTATTTTGGCTGCCAAATACATTCTGTTTGAATGTCACCTTTGAGAAATATCCTGTTATATGAGCAGTGAACACATTCATATGAATGGCATCACTAATGCCAATGTGGACCAGTTAGTATCACAGAGGTTTGAGGTTAAAAGACCAGTGTGTACAATTAATTGGTATCTAGCTGTGCGGTTGCAGATTGCAACCAACTGAACACCCCTCTCCTCACCCCTCCCAATCTAGCGTGTAGGAGAACCTACGGTAGCTGATGCAGAACACCAAAGACCATGTCTAGGGCCTGTATTTGGTTTGTCCGTTCTAGGCTACAGTAGAAACATGGCGGTGCAACATGGAGGACTCTGTGGAAGAGGACCCGCTCCCTATGTAGATATAAAGTGCTCATTGTAAGTGAACGGAAATGAATCTTATTTTCAGGTGATTATACACTAATGAAAACATACTCATGAATATTGTATTACGTTTCTGCCAATAGATCCCCCTAAATCCTTCACACTGGACCTTTTAAAGAAGCAGGTTTAGGATTGGACTGAAACAGCTAACAAAGAAAGGGTTGGGAAAATGAATAACAAGGTGCTTAAAAATTGTGGGGTTTGTGACCAAAACAAAGTACCACATTTGCTTTAATTGCAGCTCTGTGTGCACAGGCTGGCAAGAGGACTAATCAAAACTGTTTGCACAACCTGATGCACTGTCCCCCAATACCCTGTTGCTGTAACTGGTCACCAATATTATGTAATTAGCTTCAGATTGCATATTTTACTCACACTGTGACTTGCAAGCCCGGTGATCATGGATGCATGCCCTCAAACATAAAAGGTGTGCTGTATTTGACAAGAGCCAAGAACATACCAAAGGTGATTGTGTTTGAATTGAGGATACAGCCGGCCTTAATCTCAGCTGCTGTAGAGGAGCTGCTCAGTGGAGTGAGGGTGTCTAAGAATACACATTTGAAAAGTTGTTATCCGCTCACCTAACATATCCTGGATAAGTAGAGGTTAATAAATACACATAAAGACAAGTCAACCCTACTGTTTTGCACCCACAGTTCAAATAAGACATTCAATAGTTGTCAGCTCTGTTTGTATGGCTGCAGGCCTGACTTCCTAGTTTCTGCATTTGCAGCACGAATCTCTCGCTGCCTAAACACAGTGCCGCAGAGGATGCCCTCCTCCTATCTCCAAAATGCTCAGATCATGGCTTTTTTGAAAAATGTGATGAGCTTGAATAAGGAGCTCGTCTCCCCTGTGGCAGGTCTGTCCAGCCTCGCAAGGTTTTACAATTTAGCGGGCTTGACTGGAAATCCTGTTAGTGTAACGCAGGACCTCCAGCTCCATATCTGTCTTAATCAGAGGCTGCGGGAACAGACAGCAACAAGCAAGTGTGAGATCTGCTCTCTCTGATCATTACATCAGCTACGTATCCTGCTGGCTGAATATTTATCAAATATCTGTTTTACCATGCATGAATATGGCCAGGGAACACTGCTGCTGGATTTTGAATTTCAGTTACATTAAATTTACCTTTTAAACACTTCATTGGTGCTTATACTTGTTCATAGTATCAATAATGGTGTCAACAAACAAAAAACTAGTTATATTAAAGCCAAATGAATAATTCCCTGGTTTGTTCCTACTGTTTTAGACTGATGAAATCCTTCCATAAAGTACACCTTTGCAAAGTTGTATATATGTATGTCTCTGTGTTGTGTTATAGGATCAACTTTTCTTCTGTATTGTGTTGCCGCCTTACTTTTCTCTGTCAGGCGGCCTTTGATTCCTTCGAAATGTCAGGGAAATCAGTTGTTATCTTGTTAGCGAGATGTTCCTAATGGTCTATCTTTAGTCACTCTCTTTATGATTCCTGCTCGGTGATTCTTCAACAGTGACACTGCCTCCGATGACTCACTGAGCAGCAGACACCAGAGATTATTAATGTTTTTACAAAAATAGTTACACAGAAATAACAGCAGTAGCAGTAACCCATGGTTACAGAGATGACGTGGCCTGGTATCATTGATCTCTTCTGCACTTCACTCCCAAGTCCCAATTAATCCGAGGCAACAGCCCGTTGTGTCAGGATGTATTGTCACTGAAGTCATTTTCATTTATAAAACAACAACAACAACCAAAAAAAAAAACAAAAAAACACGCTTTCAATTCATTTGCTGCCACCCAACCCTGCAAATACAAGTCAATATTTTTCCTCAGTGGGAGATGTGTCTGACTGGCGTCCCGGCTCATTTGAGAAATGTTACATCATCAGAACGGTTCAGCCCTTGAACTCTCTTTGGTAATCTTTGATAATAAGCGAGGGGAGAAAAGAAATAGAAAGTTTGCAGAGGAGAGAAGCATAGCCATAATGAACCGGCTTCCTGGAGGGTAATAAAGGTCTGTGTCTAATGCCAAGGGCAGCCAGGCAAGCACGAAGACCATTACAGCTGAGCGAGCTGGCTTACAGCTCTGTCTGGGAGGCCAAAAAACAGCTCGGAGAAAGCCCCCCAACCCCCACCTGCTTTTGACTGCAGACACAATTATCTTGCGACGTTGCAGCCACTATTTCCTTCTGGTGCCAAAGGTGAAGACATGTTAGAATTGTTTTTTTTTTTTTTGCTCCAAAAGAACAGGCGGTGAGTGCACTCCCTGGAGCATTTCATCAGGACAGCAGGACAGAGGAGAGAGGCAGAGTGGGGCAGACGGACAGTGTACTTACGCTAGAAGCAATGGCTCGTTCTTTCTCTGGTTGCTCTTTGCAATGTTAAATAAAAGCACTGAAAAATGCCACAACTAGTTTCATGTTAAAAATAACTTCTCTCTGCAAACTCTGAAATTGCAATCTATATGAAGGATTTTCACTCCCTTCTTAGTAACTAATGTTAAATCCGTTACAGTGTGTAATGTAATGTAATTTCAACTGATAGCATTTAGTGAAAGTAAATCCTCGAGGCCAGTCATTTTCTAAGCTGAGTCACAAAACATGAAATGCAGTCCAACTTCTAATTGCTGGAACTTTTTTTTTTTTTTTTTTTTTAAGGGAAAAGAGATGCAACGAAGAGTCATACAGAGATCTTTCAGCACATAGCAAAAATAATTTGCACAAAATGAGATGCAGGAAGTCATTTGAAATGGCACTGAGGCTTGAAGAGGAAAATTGCAGACGGTGACTTGTTAAGAAGTTCCATTAACTCTGCAGTTAATTTGCTTGGACTTTGACAGCACACATAGTTACTGTACTGTATCACACACTATTTGGAAGTGAGTCAAAACGGGTTGCCTGCTAGTTAAAAATATGCTTCCTCGTATGCAAAAAGCTCTAAATTTAAGTCAACCAACATCACAAACTGCTCCCCTGCGGCTCAAGGTTACACATACCGGCACGTGTGACATAATGCTGAGAAATCCTGTACTGTGTGTAAAGGACGGTCACACGGAGAGTTGCTGATGTAAAGCCACCTAATTCCTAACCTAACCTTGCCAGCAGCTTTACAGTAAGCACAACTAACAGGAGAAAAATAAAAAGTAGAAGCGGAATAAAATGGCAGAGGTTGAATTTTGTGTTTAACACAATATCACGTCTGCACTATTATTCCCAAACCACTGTACTGACTGTAAACCTGTTACTATCACACATATATCATAATTATCTTGCTATTTATTATGGTACTTTGGACTACTTTACAACATCTCAGAGGCCTGCACACCGTTTTACAGCCTATGGAATATTGTTTTGTGTCCTTCCATTCTCATATTATAGGCCTACTGAAGCTTTTCATTCCAGTCACTACAAGTACCTCTCAATACACTCGACTAATGCACAGTCAAACACTTCTGCAGATGCAATGTTCTGTGTGACCTAATACCCATAGAATGGATATCAATACTGACTCTGTGGAGGAAAGGAAAGCTTGAAGTTTGTCATACACCAAGCAGACATGAATGCACAATGACTGATCGCTGAATGTATATTTGCATATTTATCATTCATGTTTCATATTTTATTTAATGCCGTTTGTGCTCTTACAGTAAGTACTGTCATCCACTGGTATTACTAAATACTAATACTGGCTAATACTGTAAGTATTTATTGTTGTCTGTTTGTCTTTACTAGCCAAATGCTTCTGCACCAATACTTAATGAGACAGAATCCAGTAAACAGTGTATATGCAGTGATAAAAAGATTCTGGTTTCCAGTGTAGAGAGAGAATCTCTCACTCTCCACAGACACGGGAAAGGCTTTAAAGAGATTAAATTATCGTCTGATGTCTCTGCTAGTTAGAAAGAGTAACGTGATATTTAATCTTTTATCCAACACTTTCTCCACTATATAAGAGAACTTCTTTTTGCTTTTAATTTGTGTGTTTGTGTTTGCCCGCTGATACTTTGGACCACATGTTGGGATAAATATGTTACGTGATCAATAAGTGAAGTCATCACGAAAAGAACGGCTTATTTTCTCCTCTAAAATAATTTCATGTCAATAGCATGCTCAGTGAGTATGCTATTTTACTTAATAGTGACTTGAGAACATGCAATTCTTTCCTAGCTGTATAATATCAAAGCTGGCATACAATTGGGCTTACCTCCAAATATCATCTATCCATCTAGTACTGTGCCAATGCTATTAGATAATGTTTCATGGTTTCATACATTTTTGGGTAGCAGTGAACAAGATCTTTTTAATGTTTTTTTTATCACTTCTTTTACCCCTTTATTTACCAATTAGTGCACGCACATATAGACAATATGGACATACTAACAAATACAAAGGCAACAGCAGATGATATAGCATTTTCCCCCCTTCCCCAGTTGCATGCTTACATTTATCTTGTGTTGTGGCATTAGTTCACCGGCAGCAGAATAGATCTAAGAATTGTTGAATATATTTTATTGAGCTGTTTTTTCTTTGTAGAGCTGATTGTTGTTCTATTGTCTTGTTAGGAGATCCAACCACTGTGAAATGTTGATATTTTTCCTACTTTTCCAGTTTAGTGGTATTGTTTTCTTGGCGATCATTAAGGCTACAAGTAGGGGTATTATAATTTGTGTTGAACATGTGTTGAATATATCCAGATCTCTGAGTATACATACAGAAAGTGATACTGGAAGCTATAGCCAAGGAATAGGGATAGTGTGGTGATTACTTCTTCCAACAAATGTTGTATTGAGTACAGTTAGTCGTCAGTTGTGTTGAGTGTACAATAAGTGCATATCTGTGTGTACTATGAATGATCTTGTATAGTATCAGCCTTACATAATTATTCCTAGACATGCTGAAGATTTACAGATTTTATTCCAAAAGTGGTAATTGGTGTGGATGTTGAGTTCTTTTTGACATTTGTTTATTGGAATATGAGGTGGATTGGTAGAGTCAGTGGAAGATATCAGTTTATACAGTTTTGAGAGTGATTTGTTTAATTTTTAAATGTATTGATGCAGTTCAATAGTGGTGGTTGTTCAAGGTGTGTGCTAGAGATATCTATTTTGTCAATAAGCTGTTGGAATGTTAATAAATGAATCATTTTATAAGATAAGATAAGAAGTTATAAAGTTTTTATAAGGAATGTCTAGTTTACTTTGTCAAATGCCTTCTCGGTGTCTAGTGAAAGGATGAGAGTTATTTTGGTGGGATATATTTATCAGGTTTAAAAAAAACAGCATGTTTTATTTGATGAATATCTGCCTTCAATAAATCCTGTTTGAGCTGGGCGAATGAGGGATGAGATAACTCTATTGGATGATGATGATTTTGATATTTGTGTTTATTAAGGAAATGGGCCTGTGCACCGAGATGGGTCCTTATTTGTTTTAAGCTCGTCTGCCATTCTGTTGAATAGTGATGATAGTGTTTGCCAAAAGTGTTAAAACTCACTGGGAAATCCATTTAGTCCAGGGCCTTTATTATTAGACATTTTCTTTAGTGCCTTTTCATATTCTGTGGATGTTAATGGAGCGTCTAAAATCTCTGCTTGGTCTTTTGTTAGTGAAGGAAATGTGATGCCATCTAGAAACTATTCTATTTCTGCTGAGTTTTTTTTCCTGTTGTCACAGTAGTATTGTCTGAAGAAATTGTTTATGGTTTGTGGAACATTGGGGATGTTTCCTATTAAATCTTTGGTTGGTGAGATGAGTGATTTCTCCTTATTGCATTTGAATAAATTTGCTAGGTTTTTTCCAGATTTGTCATTATGTTGAACATGTTTGTATTGTTTTCTTTGTAACATGAATTGTTTAATTTCTTTTAGTGTTTGTTCTGTGGGGTTGGCTGCATAGGAACTTTGTAATTGTTAGATTTTTTTTCCTCCAATTTGTTTGCTATTTCTTTTTTTTCCCTTTTTTTTAAAATGTTGAATATGAGATTGTTTTCCCTCTCAGTACTGCTTTAGCTGTTTCCCAGATGAGTGTTGGTGAGGTATTTATTAAGGCACTTGTTTCTATAAAGAATAACCCTTCCTTTCTTGAAGTATGAATCAAATTCTTTATCTTTAAGTAAGAATGTGCTGAATTGCCACATAGGGATGGTTTTAGTTTCTGTTTTTTTTATGTACTGTGAAGCTGACTGGGGCATTATTGGATATTATGACTGGATGGATGGTGGGGTTAGCGATATCTGCCATCATGGAATTACAATAGTCAAAGAAATTGTCAATTTGTGAAAATGACTGATGGACTGGAGTGAAGTAGCCTCAAACTATCGTCAAGACCAAAATCTATGTGAATGACTAAATGAATGATGTGAAGAAGTCATGATATAATGTTGAGTTATCTATATTTGGGCCATAGATACTAGTTATTATTATTATTATTATTATTATTATTATTATTATTATTAGTTATATTAGTGTTACTGATTGATCCATTGATAATGACATAGCATTCTTCTGGGTCTGTTATGGTGTGTTTGTGGATTAGTGGTGAGTTATTATTAATCAGAATTGGGACACCTCTTTTTGGGGGTTGTATGTGGCAAAGCGTATTTGATTGAAATGTTAATTTCTTGTGTTCACTGTCGGATAATGTGGTTTCTTGTAGTAAACACATTGGCTTTTAATTTTTTGAAGTGATGATGTAAGATTCATCACCTACATTTTTATTAATGTTGTCATTGATAGCTGTTTGGTATTAAAGGATAGGTTCACAATATGTCAAGTCTCTTTTGAAACAATAGTCCATATGAACATTGAAACAGGTTTTGCTTGCTGCAATGATTTCTCCTGTTCTTGTTAGGCTTTAATAAAAAAATAATCCACAGTCCATTCTGTGTAAAAATACTTAATACTAAAAATTGTATCTGAAGGTAATAAGAGGCTTCAATGGAAACTTTAAGTTAATAAAAGGCACACAATCTATGTGCTAAGTATATTTGAATTCCACAATACAAAAATGTGAAAGTGAAGTGAATTCCATTAAGTGATTAGTACAAAATTGCTCCAATCATTCCTTTTCATATAGTCATACAGTACAGTCTTCAAATGTTTCTGCTCACTGTCTACAGTAATGATCTCCCTGTGGCATCAAGACTCTAAATAGCAGCTGACTGTAATTTGGAGTCCACAAGTGACGTGCTAGCTTCCTTCATATGCAAGATAACATAGCTGCTGACTCAGACTGGCGCAGCATTAAACAAATTATGTTAATTCTCTGACTCATCAGAGGCTCATTCAAATATCCAGAGCCAACAGATTTAACCAAATCATTAAAAGTAAGTAGTAGTTTTGCCCCTTGAAATGCTGCTGGTTAGTCTGTGTTGCCAAGGTGAGTGGGTTATTAAAAAGTAAATATGGTGACATGATATAAAGTTACACGTATTGCTCAGGAGATACAGGCAAACACAACATCAGGCTAGAAACAACTATGTTATGATAAACTGCAATGTTTATAGATGCTGCCTAACACCGGTCAGTTCACACATGCAATATCGACCCACCCGAGTAAAGGCTAAAGGCTCGATGAAAGAGGCAGAGGAGAGATGACAGGAGGACAGAGCTAAGCAGGCGGACTTGGGGGCAACTTCTTTCCAGGGTCATAGCCTGAGAAAGATGTCCATTAATCTTCATACTGTCACTTGGCGAGGGATATGGAATATACAGAAATACAGAAACACTAACATTCTCCTTAATCACATTATCAGTGACGTGTAAAGCAGGTTAAATGTGGTCTTGTTGCTTGTTATATTAAAATCTGTGTCTTATGGGTCATCCTGCTCTGAAGTTACGTCGTGTATCTGGGCTTCTTGCCCTGCTTTGAAGTGAAAAGTGTTGCTGGTCTAAACAAACTGCAGTCCTTCCCCTCCTGGCCCTCTTTAGGGGTTACTGATATTATTGCCTCTCTTAATGATTGTGGTATTCGGCTCTTAGTGCGTGATTAAAACAATAAAGGAGCATAGGTGGTGTTTGGTTTCTGTGGGTTTTGTAGCACTTGGCTACAAAGCTCTCTGTAGCTGCTGCTTTATTCACCTGTTCTGGAAACAGCTCTGACTATTTCTCCTTTCTACTATCTCCTCTGCAAATATGTCTTCATTTAGCCTCTATCCTATAGAGTATGGTAAATCTCACCAGGAAATTATTTATTGATTATGTATCAGCCATTACCTTTTCAAGTCTGTCTTAAAACAATACTCTCATGCCTATATGTACATTGAAACAGGTTTTGCTAGCTGTAACCACTGAGTTATCAGAAACATGAGTTATCTTCCAAAGATACTGTCTTTGTTTTGGTTTAATACAAAATCAGTACTTGATTTGTCTAATTTAAAACAACTGAAACCTCATATGAACTTCGGATGAAATTTGTAAAGTATTTTTGCACAAAACGATGAAAGGATTTTGTCCTCCATCACTTACATCGAACTCACATTAGGAATGGATCGCTTAATGGCTAGTATGAGCAGGTAGACTGAATACAGCGACAAAAACTGTTCCATTGTTAATATGGGCACCTGACTATTGTTTGAAAAATTGTGAACCTATCCTTTAATTAGTTTAAGCAGCTATAATTGATCTTTTTATGTGTATAAAATGTGAATCTATCCACCCATTCTTCCATCCAACCATCCATCTGTAGTGCATGTTCCAATATATCTTACAGGCGTGCAGGGACAGACTAATCTGATGGAAAGACTGAGCAGTGATTTCTGGCTCCACACAAGAACGTGTCTCACATGAGCAGTGATGCGGTTTTATAGCTCCCCTGGCACAGAGCGGAACATTTAAAAGGCACGGCTCAAATGAGCTTAGCACACTTTATTACCCATCTGCAAACAGCTTAAGTGTCAAGCAGCACATCCTTGAGTTGGTAATGTTCACAGGCATACTGAAAGATGAGGGCAATTAGCCCTGAGAAGCACACATGGGTGGTACATAACCAAACAATGCAAAGCTCTTATTCAAACTAAATGCTAAAAGAATACTGTACCGTCCTTCACTGAAACCTGCACATTATAGAAGGCTTAATGTCTGTGCATACAGTACCTGAAGTGACATAATGGGACTTAAGTGATATATGTGTGATGGATGGACTTCACCAAAGTCGAGAATTATCCACTATGCTGCAGTAGCTCTAGGAATGCAAATGGTTTCTAATTACTCTCTAATTGTAGCATCATTACTGTCCCAGTACTATTCCCACAATGTATGTAATTAGGATGTTATCTGATTTAAATGGTTATAGTGAAGCGGAATAAGTAAATTGTTTGAATGCATATGACTATGTTGAGGCAAAAGGAGAATAATCTTCATGACATATTTCACTCCCCCTCTGTCATCTCTTCTTCTTGAACATGTTCAGATATGCTTTGTTACACATGAACTGTGTTTCATGATCAACGCAATCTCACCACCTCATCACTGTAAAATAAATTGTGGTCAAAACAAGTGCTAAGTCATTCAGGTCAAGATAGTCTAAGGTCGGTTGGAACTGATTTTGTTAAGGAAAGATAAATGAGACAAATATGAATGTGAGTTTGACAAATGCTGGGGGAAATAAAAACAGACAGTTATGACAGGTATGTTACAGTACATGTACCATGGGTGTCCTGCTGTCAATCATCCATTCCAGTGCTGCTGTTTCAGTGATTAGGGAATGTCCAAGTTGCCTCCAGGCAATAAAGATACCAAAGCAGTCACAGCTCAGGGAGTGTTTGTACCGGTTTCGTTTCTAACAAGCAGGAGAGGTCCTGTTTTCCCTCTGCCAGATGGGAGTTGTCAGGCCAGCTAACTCAGAAAACCACAAGAACGAAAGTGTTAGTGTGCAGGTGATAAGAAGAACTGTCAACAATATAACTTCAGTTCAAAGTTTGAAGGTCATGAGGATGTCTTTCAGCTTCAAGTGATAATTCTGGAAATTCACTGTGGTATTTTCATGTAGGGCATGTTCACCTGCGCCAGCAAGGACAGCGCCTCTCCGACTCAAAGGTGATTTGTCAAAGCAAATTGAGTTTCAGCTGAGACCAGTGCCACTTCTTCAGTCCTGACAGCATACAAGGAGCAACATATTCTTAAACTCATTCAATAACTTGGGGTCAGTCTGTTTATTTGAACCTTTATTTATTCAAGGACTTCCAACACACATAAGGTCCAGTCCCAAAGCACTGAACCCCTCACACACTTTAATTAACATCATGTGTGCTCAGCAGCAGAAATGTGAGAATGCAATAGGGGTGTAAGGGCTAAAAATGCTTTATAGAGTTGGGACAATGCTTTGTGACATCCCATGTTACCTGGGCAGAGGGGCTAACAAAATGAGGCTCATATTTGTATTGTTTGTTGCTGGCATTCTGAAAGTTTACTTAGATCTGATGAAACAAAGAATCAAAGTGCTCGCTGCTATGTATATGTAAAACCTTTCATACCATCTCTCGATGATAATACATTGGACAGAAAAGACGACTTATGGAAAATGTGCATGATGGCTAAAGATGTCTGAGAGGGAGACCTCAAGCACATACTAATTTCACAGTGGGACAGAGCCTGCCCCTGTAGACTAAATAGGAAAATAAATCAGCACCAACACATCCTGGTAGTTTTGCATTTGACATCCTCTCATTATAAATAAGGTATATAGAACAAAACTTCTTACCTTCAAGGCAGCCAATCATTTTTTTTTCATTCTGTTTGGAATGAAAATCTGTTTGCTGCGACAGTTGACACCTGCTTGACATATGTAGGTAACACAGTGAACATCATGTTTGCTTTTATTCTGTTATGATGTCTGTGTGGGAGGCACAGACAAATGACGTTGCTGTGCCCATAGGAGTGCCGGATCAGAAAAGGTCTCTATGTGTTGTTCAAGTGGATATGGACAAACGACACATTTTATTTAATTTGGATGCCCTGTTGTTATAGTGGCATGATACCACAACTGAAAGTGTGGACTGATCTGAAATTTGTTGGTGTTATGCTTTCTTGAGCAGTTGGGCACCACATGTAATGCTTTCTTCAATTTGGATTACCTTGCCACAGCACCAAACTTAAGCCAATAGCTTCCTGTAAGGTAGACAAAACATATAACACCCTGAAATATCCTGGCATACCTTGCAAAGTGATTGGCACTAATTAAGATAAATCTGATTTGTAGTAAACTTTTCCACGGCAGCACTTCAGAGGCCTGCTTCTCTAACCATTTGACAGCTGGATCCAGGGAGAGCCTTAAGTGCAGCAACGACATGAAGAAAAAAGTACATAGCATCCAATAATGTAGCACTAAGAGCTCACCTCAATGTCAGAGGTATTGTATTAGACTCCTATTTATCAACATACTTAAAACTCACAGGGGGGTTAAGTGCATGAGAAAATCCCTGCTATTAAGCTGATGTACGAGGGCAGTGATGGCCATTTAATTCTACTTAAATGACCCAGAGGGATCCGAGCGCAGGCCATCATCTTGTTATGACCACTTTCATCCTCAGTCTAACAGTGCACTACTCTCTCTCTTTGTTTCACTCCTTTTGGGCTAACACATGATTATGAATCCATTTAATACTGTGATGCCCAAGTGAATTTGTTTGCATTACTTCATTTGTTTAATCTCATGCGATTCACCAAAGTGGTTAAAGTGGTTAAAGGGAGTCTATATGCTTTCCTGAGATTTCCACAACTTCCAATCTGTCCTCACTCATGGTGTTTGCACTGTATTTGGTGCATATGCGGAATCTGGGGAGACCTAAAGAGATCTACAGTTTTGTTACTGAATGAAAAACATCTGAAAAGCCGATTACCAGTTAAGTGGAAAATGATGATCATTACAAGCAATCAAGATGGGCTTGTTTGCATATTGCAGATAAGTTAAGCAGCTGTAATTATAGCAGTGGGCACAGGGGCTTTTCTGGAGAGATTACATGCAATAGAAGAGGATGATTCAAACAAGGTTTAATGCTAGAACTGTCAAGGGCCCAGTTCCCTTTTAGTTACCTCTTATGTAATGTCCAGAACATTTAAAAACACCAACCACGGTTTGTTTTTTTCTGCTGATTAACAGTGTTTTCCATTAGATTCAATAATTTCTTCATCATTTTAATAAGTATGCTTTATCAGACGATGTTGTCACTTTTCAAAGAGTTGGCTCAGTGGTAGACATTGCAGACAAGTCACACAAACGTTCTCATTGCTTTAAAAAGACAACCCCAAACCTCATCGCACTGATTGCTTAAGGGTGCTAACACACACTGGAAAACAGTATTTTTCCTTTTGAGTTTGTTCATCAAACTGACAGGATTTATGTGAAACCATATCTGACATATTGCTCCCAAAAAGCAACTAAGAGTGTCTCTGTGGCATTCAGAGTTTCCTTCAGTAGTACTCCAAAGCACACTGAATCCCCCACATTGTGCTGAATGTTGTCAGAATAGATTAGATGTCAGTGTTTTGTTAGTTTCCTCATGATTTTCTCTCAAATCATGTCTCTATAAAATCTTCTTTGAACAAGTGATGACTAAACTGACCTGCATGTGATGTTGTTAGGCTGGGATGAAGACAGGTGATCTTGACCTCAATATTAGAAAATACTTCTTTGTAGTCAAAGAGCCAGGTTTTATAACATATTGTTAGCCAGCATCGTATACCAGCCAGTAATACTTTTCTATGTAATCTTTTTGGTGTTCTTATAATTAGCTATGTTAATACAGCAGTAACAGCAGTAGTGTTATTAACAGCAAGTGCGTTTTGCAGTTGGACAAAGCTGGTTCTTCCTCGCCAGTGGTGAATACATCCGTAATTTGAACAGCTTGGTACATCCCTCATTCACAGTGAACTGCAATCGATCATCATGAATGTGCCCAAACACAACAAAAATGTATCTTTCATCACTAACAATAATTTTGTCATGTTGCAGTATCTAGAGAAAGTGTTATTATTTGGTCAACTATTGTGCATAACATCCTTTCAAAATGACCATGAATGCACTAAAGCTTTTGTATAAGCAGAGGACTTTTTAATTTTTTTTTATTACATATATAATTTGGTGCAGCACTGTCAGGAAAGCTTATGAAAATTGCATTACAACAAGATGTGATCTGTTAGATAAAGGATAAACACGTTCTGCAGGATGCATATTATAAGATGTACTGCATGCAGAGCAGCCCTTCTCCCCACCAAATGTGAATAATCATGTGGTAATTATCAAACTGGAAATTCTTTACATTCTGCAGTTGTTTAACAAACACAAGCGCTCTGTGTTTTCATATTCATAGCAGGGCTTTTTCTCCTCATATTGCACTGCTTACATAGCAGGATCAAAAGCTGTGGAGGGGAGATATCAAACCATGCCTGGATCTGTGTGGTGAGAGAAGTGTTCACCCTCGGGGCAGAGCAGACAACACCTCTACTTTCATCACCAGCACAGTGCTCCCTTGGAGCGCAGGATGTCGAACAATGCTAGTAAGAAACCAACCAGCCTTTCTTTTTTATTGGTGCCACAAGAGTATTTGTGTCATTCTGCAACTGAATACCTTAATGGCCGGGTTCTCTTTTTTACAAACCTAACTAGTCCCTTACCAACATGCAGCCCTGTGAGGTACAGCAGACTGCTTTAAATTGTTTCCAGCTGCGTCCTACAGTGAGTCACACTACCCTGTTGCAATGCTGCTGAATTATTGACGAGCAAATACAGATTATTCAGACTAGGATCTGAGAAGATGAAACAAATGTATAGCTATAGGATAGAGATGAAACGGTTTTAAAAATGTCATATCCCAATTATAGTGAACATCACAGTTATCAGTGTTATCACTGTATTGTTAAAATGAGCTGAAAAAAGGAAAAGAAAGTACTGATCCACACACTGAAATCATTTCACCAAGTTTTATATTGAAAACCACAAATTAAATGAGCAGCTCTATGCACTTTGTTTGCATAAACATTAAACCATATCAAATGTGCATTAACATAAAATATTAAATATGGCAGACACACGATGCATACAGCAGTGTTTACAACATGCAGTGTTTTTACAAGAGTAAGTAACACTAAAAGCTTCAGTTTACATAATTGACAAGCTATTTGCAAACTAGACAGATAAACCATGACATTTTCCTCTATTCTGAAGTCCTGATGTCATGCATTTAGCTAAAGTTAACTAACTTTGCATTTGATATAAATCATTGGATGGTGGTCACGGAGATGAGTCAAGATTATAATTGTTGCCTGTCAAAGCGATTTTCTTCTGCATGTTGTGCAGACAGGATGACCATCTTCAATCAAGTTTCCCTCAGCGCTCATATAAAAACCAAAATACGACCACACTTCAGACTTAGTCCTCTTAGAAGGCTGAAAAATCTCTGGAGCGCTGTCATTGCCTTCCACCATGTTTTCATTGACACAAAACAAACCCACGTTAAATGCTGCACATGTGCAACTGTGTCTGGGAGACTGTTGCAACTTTGGTTGATGCTGGACAGTATTTACTGTGAGCTTTTCAAAGCACAGTAATCAAACACAGCTTAATGATGATTAAAATTTGAAACGGTAATACTAACCATTGGAAATTTTATCGTGGTTTGTTGTGAAACCAGTAAATCATACTGATCAAATCATAAAAATCATACCATTTTCAGATTGAGCTATAGCTGTATTTTTTTACCGGCAGGACATAATATAAAATGGACTAACTTTGTACGTTCCAATATTAAACTAAACAGTTTGAAGTTTGCCATCAAATTCTTCTATGTGAAACGAACACCTCATTACTCAATTTTCCGTAGGCCCCCATCCAAAAATGTTGTGGACACGCCCCCTGGTAGGAATGTACCTTATATCCAAATTAAATCTAAACGAAATATTGCAAATAATGCAAACAACATCAAGATGTCAAACAAAAATAAACACACATGCTGTTGTTGCTAAGTGACAGTGAACAATGAAACAGTCTAATGTAGACAAACTGGGTTCACTGCAACAACTAAAAGCAATGTCTGTTAACATCTGACATTGAAGTGAGTGAAATACATCTTCTGATGTTGCTGGACACATCATCAGTGATGTTCCTGGGATCATCAAAAGTTTCGGGTCTTTGTACATCATACTCCCTCCCCCAGGCGACCCAGCAGCGGCTGATCAAACCCCTGCTTGTGTCCAGCTGGCAACAACTAGCAACTTTGCACCCAGGATTGTTCTCTCTTCAGCCTTAGCCATATGTAGAGGCTCTTTCTGCCAGAGAATGGGCAGAAAATCCTCAATATCCAACCTCTACTGACAGACACTTTCCCTTCCATCCTAATTCGCAGCACTGGCTGATACGATCTTCTTACTTGGCCAGTTTTCTCTCATAGACTTCATCCAAGTTTTCCTCCCGCGGTACCGTTCGCTCCAATATGATGACTTGCTTGATGGAAACTGTTAAGAGGACCACATCAGGACGTAGGGTGGTGTTGGTAATCTTCTGGGGCAAGATTCAGATTTCCTAGTAGCAGGTGTTGTTTGTTCCCCAGCTCTGACAAAGTTGATAACTTGGAAGAGTTCATCTCCAGTCCTTCGTTGATGGCTTGAGAAATGACCTTTAGAACCTAATCATGGCATCAGCGATAAATCTTGTCTACTAAGGCTTTTGGGCAGCCACTCATTATGTGTTTGAGTGTACTCCTGAGCACAGTGGGCATGACGATGAACTATTTTTTCCCATGTGTGGAGGTTAACTGGGCTGGGTAGTATGTCATACTCTGCCTGGAGGAGGAACTTCACTCTGTAGGGATCATTATTCCACAGTTATGCCAAGCTCCAAGATGGTGGGGATAGCTGTTCCTGCATATGTTGAAGCGGAATGAGTCAACAACTTTCCCTCTATTGATCACCAGAGATTTTAACTTTGCTGGTTTGAAGCTTATTCTTGCCCAGTCCATTAATCTCTCCAGTCCTCGAAGAGTCCTCCGACCACCTGATACAGACTGTGGTGACAGTCAGATCGTCAGAAGCCCGTATGGGACACTGAAGTAAGCAAGAGCTCATTTTAGGCCCTCTGCACTCCAGCTGTCCTGATTGTATGAGCATATACATCGGCAGTGAAAATAGTGTGAGGTGTCTGATGGTACATGATGTTTCAGCAAAGTGTGTTGCACAAGCTTGTGGGGGTGGGAGTAGTGGGTGTTGACGGTTTAAGCCACAGCACTGCCAGATTGCCCTTGTTCTCCCTGACCTCTCTGATGAGCTGTGTCACCACTCCAATCTGCTCCAGGCACTCCGACATTCCCACAATTTCTCTTTTTTGGACTGAGGTGTCAATATAGCTGTTGTCTACCAGGTATGAGTCAGTTTGAGATTATGGTGAAGGAGATTTATGCTTCAACTCTCCGTAGGGAGATTTTGCGGAGCTGGTCGATCCGGGATGAATCTTGATATTCGTAGTCCAGACTCCCGCTGCCACACTCCACTACTCTGTATTCCTGCCTCTTCTCCAGATGACCCGTGAGATCTTCCACAAGCACACCAGGAGATTTGGGCAGTTCTTATATACCTTGTATGGGATGCCGCTAGGGCCTGGTGCTGAGCTGGATCTCGATTTGCGTACTACATCACCCCATCACCTCTTTCAGCTTCAGTTCTGATTCATCAAACTGCCTGCTTTGCTTGGGTGGTACTAGCGATGCTTTGCAGGGTCCAAGATCCTGGTTCCATCTTGGGTCTTTGTACATCCTCCTGAGGTTGGTGTTAATTTCTTCTTCAGAGCAGCACAGCTTGCCACTATGATTCTTGCCCAATAGCTTCTTGGAGAAGATGAAAGCAGCCCTTATCCTTGCTCTTTCTCGGCGGCGCTTCTAGTGCTACTCATCCGGGTGCAGGCCCCTGATCTTCTGTTTCAAGATTGTCAGCTAGACTGGGGCAAGTCGTTCTTGCTCTCCTGCTTGTTTGCACTGGCGTCGCAGAAAAGTGATGTCTGACACCGGAGTAGTATAAATGCAAATTATAAATGGGCACAACATCTACTTATTTTACAAGTCTGCCTAAATCTAATATAAATATGTATGGTGTGTAGCAGACTATTTATTTATAGTTACATTCCAATTCACAAGTCTTTTGGAAAACTCACCTGCTTCTGGTTTCTACAAATTGCCAACCATGTCCTTGACCTGGTTTCTCAAGCCCACATTGTGCTCCATTTATACTTTGCACTCCATATACAACACAAAATATTCTTTTCATCGCACCCTTAACACGACAACTCATTTGGCAAGACACCAGTCTATTAAGTCTAACTACATAATAAATTAATTTGTCAGTCACTTAGTCACCCAGGGAGCAGCAATAGTCCACATCTGGACAACTCCCTGCATTGTGGTGTTGCATTACGAAGCTGTTCACAATGTAGCATTTGGCACTGAGAAAACTAAACGAAAAAAAAAAACCTGAGGGTTATTTTGACATTGTGAAAATTGTATTTTGTGATCAAGAGAAATCTAATTGTGTGATGTTGAAAAGAAAAAAAAAAAAAAATTCTGTGATCACATGAAAACAAAGCCTGTAATGTCAAGCTCACAAAAAGCTAAATGAAAATAGTCAAGTCGTAACTCGGTTAGGGCTACTCTCTCTGCCAGAAGTCACTTTATCCAGTTTCCCCTTCTTTACTCATTTTCTCTGAACAAGCAGGTGTTGCATCTTAAGAGACATTGGGTAAGTGTCAAAGCAAAGCATGCATATTTTATCTTAATGCGCCATATGCTGGAGAAAGACAGCTAACAGGACGCTAATTATCATGCAAGTCTGCAGGGATACCGACTGTTTCCATGGACATATCATCTTGATGGATTTGTTCCCTCGTAGTGGAAGAATGAAGGCAACATAGATACATTCTCTTTTCCTCTTATCAAGGCAACATTTTGATCTACAAGATCTTCCTCAGGCAAGTGTGAAAGAGAAAACAGGAAATGGCTGTTTTCGAAAGGTCGAAACGTTGCTTTGATAAGACGAAAAGAGACTAAAACTCTTTATTTGGAGCCTAACAGTGTACAGACCTCTCTCCTTTGTGTCCGGCGATGAAATGTTTTTTGCCTTGCACTTGATTATTTTTGCCTGGATATGCGCACACTCAACATAAATAGATCGCCATGATGTTCTCCTACAAAGACAAAGCAGTACATATGTAATTAGACATGCTCGAGATAATTTTATCTTTTCGGAGTTTTATAATGTGTCTTTCATAAAAGTTAGAAATAACTGAGAGTAAAGATGAAAAATTAACAAGAGATTTGTAATTGAAAACAATTCTATTGTATTCTGTTTTTGAGCACAGAAAACAAGACAATAGCTGTGACAGACATGAAAGAAAAGCCTCCACTCTTGTTCACCTGACATTGTTTTTTCTTTGTTAAGTTATGCCCTGCTCACGTGCTGCAGACCCTGTCAACACAGGCATGCACAACCTCTTCTAATGAGCAGGCCGTAGGGAGGCAGCGGTAGAAGCAACTTACAGAGTGGATTGGTGAATGCGGTGCTTAGGCTGTCTCCCGAGGGTGCTTACATCCACACTGTCAGAGTCACAGTGACTTTGTTGTCAAGGTCAAGCAAATGAGTCAGGTGGGATGGCTCACTGCAGGGAGAAGGAGTAGTGCAACTGTCCTCCATCCGTCACGGTATGATACAGCTTGACTGTGGTGACATAATGCCACTGAGCCTTTGTGGCTCAGCTGTTAGCGCTGCCGTGTCACAGCAAGAAGGACACAGGTTTCATTTAGCTTCTTTGTTGAGTTTGTATGATCTCACATTGTTGGCACGGGCTTCACCCAGGTGCTCCAGTTTCCTCCCACTTCTCCCGAAGACGTGCAAGTCAAATATACATGCTCGTTTAAACAAGCTAAACAAGTGACCGAATACTGAGGACATTCAGTACACGGTGTCAAGGGGAAGACAGCTAAAGCACAGGCTGTGTGGTAAGGTTTAAAGCATGGAGAAATGTTTGGTTCCAAGTATCAGTAAGCCTTATTTTTTTCTTCATAATTGATGCACTGAAAATGGGAATTATAAATGTCATGTGTGGAAAAGACCCTTGCCATGGGATACTTTATTTTATTTTCCCAGGCTCTCTCACAGCATGTCATTGGGCAAGATGCCTCACAAGCTGTTTGCAGGCAATTAAGAATATAACAGCTAATACTTTACTGTTGCTCCCATTACAGCTATATCAGCAGCGATATCTAGGGAAAATAATACGCTTACTGTGTGAGAAATAGTGTGTCCCAGTAGGCAAGCTTCCATAACCACCACAATAGTCAGAAAGATAAGCCAGCACAGCTCTAATTAGTCCAACAGAGGAACTTTTAAGGGCTGCATCAGAGCCAGGAGCTGAATAAATACATATAAATCTACAATAAAGAAAAGTAAATTCCTTTCATTGTGATCAGCCCTAAGCTGAAGCACTCCTCTGCAGGAGCTCTACAGTGTGTGAGAGCCTTTTTCTGATAAGCTGGATACACCTATTCAATTTGCTGATTAAAGTCATATCAGGCAGCGCTCCTGACAGCTGAGCTTCTGTGAAAAGATAAAAGTCAGAATTCTATTGAATCGTTTTTCAAAATGCCGCCATTTTTCCACACACCAAAGAGGATGAATGCTACACACATGCATAAAAAAAAGGATTCCATATCCATACTGAAAATGTTTTCATTTAAAAATGAGGCCACTCCTTTCTGGTGTGCTGAAGCTAAGGCGCCTTGAATGATTTACTCTCTGTTGCTGGATGCTCTTAGGCGGCCTGGAGAAGAAGAGGCTACTCCATCACTGCCTCCATCACTCTAAAAGCCCAGCGGAGGACCCTCATAAAAGCACAGGAGACATCACCTGTGTTCCTGTTTCTCAGAGAGTATGCAGATGTCTTTTCATGTTCAGCCCCAACTGAACACCCAAAGTCATCTCCCAATGTCAGGAACTCTTTTGAATACACTTTAAATCACAATGACAGAATTAACACACAATACACTATTGCTTTCTACCATATGTTCACCATTCAGTCCCGAAGCAGCAGCAGTGTCACCATTTTTCTGATCAATAATATTTTCTTTTTGCCATCAACATTCTTAGCTTGCTGAATGAATTGATCAGTTGGACGGTGTAGGATGGTAAGGAGGGTGATGATAGAGAGTTTTACAGCTTTCACAGAGAACTGATAAACTTCCCCTAAACTGTTTGTTCATCTGACCCCCCGGAGTCAAGGAACAGCCCTGCAGAGACTCAAAGAGGAAAGAAAAGACACTGACTTTGCAACGCAACATTTAAATGTATTAATCGATATGCCATTTTAATGAACAGTATGGAAAAGTATTGAAGTGTTGTTGTAAACATACTAAGTTGAACCACATTCTTTTGACAGACAAGGAACATGGACCTGTATTCTCCTGTGTTCCCTTTATTATGCATCTGGCTAAGATATCATGCTTATCTGTTGTACTCATTTATTCATTCAATCATTCATTAATTCAGTAATTAATAGTTAATTTATTTGTATTCTTTGCATTTATCGATGGTCACATTTATTCATTCATTCCCTCACTGTAGCATCTTTTGTATGTTTAGTTAGTGTCTTATTGTCTCGTTTTGTGTCAGTCTTGTGTAGTTTAGTAATAAATGTTATACATATAAAGTCGTTGCCATTTTCCCCGTAAGCTTTCAGTCACGTAACGTATCCAATCCCTTTTTATTATTTCCCTCCGAGTTAATGCTTCCCCAAAGCTAGTCTGTGCATTATGGACACTCTTGATTGATCACCAAAAGAAACAGTTTATTAATAATTATTACGCTGAGATTATAGTCAAAGTGGCTTTGTACGTGACTCTAACACATAAAAATATGTGATTAAACTCAAACATTCTTCCTACACTGGATTTATTGATCAACTGGTCAGTGTAAACAGTGATTAGACAACACTTGGACAACGAAACGTTGGGTAACCTTTGGCCACAATCCTAGCCATATCTCTTTGATACAGTAACTTTGAATTGGAAAATGTTAGCAAAAGTCTGTTAAAGAATTATATCTAATAATATCTGAGAGCGTGCTTTTGAAAATCAAAGCTTCCATGTTTCAGAGTGCTGTTGTCTTCATTTACTGTGAAGGATGATAGTGTTTGATACGTTTGTGCCATTGTTGCAAAGAGTCCCCTGTTGTTTTTACAGACAAAAATCACATCAGACACACAGTACAAGGCACAAACTCTATACTACATTGCAAACTGTAATTGGTGGAACATGGTTTTATTCAGCATGTGAAAGAATAAATATAATATATTGTAGGCCTATATATTATAAATATTTTATACAAGTATGTAATCATAGAATTTAAGCTGTTGTAAGCGGTGGTCGTATTTTATATATATCCTTTAGGAAGTGCTAAAGGCTTCAATGTGTTTACTTCAGAAGCATGTACTTCAAAAGTTTCAAAAACACATTATTCTATGAATGTAATTCCCTAGAGCCATGCATAAACATTTCTTTAAGTGAAGAAGTTTAATTTAAACCCAAAATTTGCTAGATGTTATTGACAAGATCTGAGGAACACCTCACTAACCTTTGTGACGGAGAGTTCTGACTCTGTTGCAGCTGCTGGAGACGATCCTCTGCCATTCTAACCAGTATGCAAATGTCCACCCCACGAGTGACAAGAGCACCTTTTTTGCAACTCATGCACAGTATTTCTTCCCCAAACTGTTACCTTTAAGCAGGTTAATTTTTTCCGACCTGTTCATGTCTCTGAAAGCGTGACATTCACTTCAACTCAGTGTATATAAATGCTGATATTTGTTGTCAGTTAACATAAAAAGTTGTGCTGTGTACAGTGATAACAAAATTCAGCTCCAAAGTATGTTGGCACAACAACTCTAAACTATATTGAAAATGCGACTGCTAAGAACAGACCGCTTGAAGATGTTCTGCTTCACAACGCCTCTGCGGTGCAGCTGCATCCAGTGGACATCATGATCAATCAATTGAATAGATTAATGTAAAACAGATTTCCCTTTTTTGAATAAAACCAAGTTAAAGTAAACAGATAACTAAAAAAAAACTAGAAAGAGCCTCCTGAGAGCAGCAACGCTTCAATAAAGCTGCCATCCATAAAGGTAATGATAAACTCACAACACAGGGGTTGCAAATTAGTCAACATAAATAAAACATTCAAAAGCTGTGCAGAACATTTTAAGAAGAGGTAAATGGAAACGGAATAAAAAAGGAATACATTAAAAATGTAACATGAAGCCATTATAAGGCTGTTTTCGTGAAACCTGTTGTTCATAGACTAAATTCATTACCAACTTGAACCCTGACTCCCTGCCTCTGGAGGCTGATAGATAGGATTGCTGCTCATTGCTCTTTTCCTGCGCCCACACCCAGAGGACACAGTGATGGATGATTGGCTGAGGACAGCTGCTGCTCTGCCTCTCAGGAGGGTAACTAATAGAACGGGGGCAGGTGGGCCGGTGCAGCGACTACAGAACTGAAGAGAACGCCCTTAAGTACAAAAAAGATTTTTATCTCTTATCAGTGGGCAAAAGAAACTGTCAGACTTGAGGGTTTCAAATAGCTTCATCTGTATCTGTTAATATTTCAGACAGATTATGTGATGAGGGAGATGGTGAAGATACTTCAGACGGATGCTTCATGAAGATGCAGTGTATTTACTCTCCTTAAACATAAAGCTGTATCACAAACTGAAATGAGCAAAAAATCGACACACACTCTTGTTACAGCCACCTCTCTTCAGTAGGCTTGTGATTTTCAAGATAATAGCCAAAGCATGCATATTTAATGAGTGTCACCTGCTCTGAATTAAATATGCTGTGAAACACTTTCAGCATCAAGAACAAACGTCCTCATGTGCTCACTTTGCTTCAGCCGCTGAGCACGAAGCTTGACTTTCTAACATGCTGAAGTCAAACAGTTTAAACAAGGAGTTTTCTAGCCAAATCGCAATGTTGGTAGGTGTCGCCTGTTACAGCAAGTAGCATGAATGATTACATCACAGTGAAGTCCTTCTCTGTCAGGCAGCTGTACAAAATTAAGACCAAAAGATCCTGAAGGAAAGGTTCCGTTTTTATGTAGCTTGCAATGTTCCTCTCAACCGTACTCACAACAGCAGCAACTCTTTTCATCCATTTGCCACTTTCGCAATCACAGAAAGAAGCTTGGGTCGATATTACAGCAGTATATTTTCTACAAAACTATTTCTCATTTACTGTCTAACATCACTCTCCCACCTACAAAGAAATGTGCACCTTAAAAAAAGAGTTAAACAGCAATACAAGCAGCCCTCAGGAAAATAACAGTAATCAAAACAAATACACCAATACAAGCATAACAGCCAATCATGTCAACACGTATAATTTCAACAGATAGTTGGGAAAACATCCCGGTGTAATTCGAAGCAGTGTAGAACGGAGGCAGATCAGTGCCTACTGGCGGAACTGGAGCGGGTCATGGGTGAACAGAGGGGAGGACGTTGAAAGAGATGAGGATTGGACACGGCGTGGAAGGCTTCACAGGGGGCTCGTCTGACTTGTTCACGGTTTCTTTAAGGCAGAAGACAACAAGGGAGGCAGACACATCGACAAAGCGGTGAACAGCAGATATCAGGGCAGGGATCACCGGAACTTGGTCTCAGTGCACTAATGGCTGCTTCTCTTGGTGAGAGGATGAGGTTGGAGCGCCATTGTTTCAGATGTTTTTTTGTACAATTTGAGGATCAGCTTGCAATCCACTATCTCAAAAGTAACTGGAAGTTGCCAACCTGGGGCACGGAACAGGCATAGCATCCTATATGGGCCAAAGTGGGGTCAACTTGTCAAGACTGAAGGCAAGGTCGTTTACCCAAAACAAATCTTTCTTATCAGGACACAGAAAAGCGTAACAGCACAGGCAGTGTTGGTAAAATAATTTGTTTTTATGTGTCAGGGATGTAACTACCACTAATTCTTACGGCTGTACCAGGCCACCACATATACTGAATGCCAATAAAAAAAATTTTAAAATGCAGACCCTACCTGAACCCTGGTGGGGTCTTTTCACGCAGTCACTCCACTCCTCCCTGCATGGCATTGGCCCTCTACTTGTGTTGCCAACCATGCATGAGTTTGACGTTTTGTTTAAGTTGATTTAAGTTAACAAGTAGACACAGATAATGGAAACAGAAACAAAACCAAAATACTTCAGGGAAGAGGGCTGTCATTCGTTGTCCATCAAGGCCTCAACAAAAGAGCGTCTCGCTATCAGCAGCATGCCACTCTCCTCTCTTTTCTCCCTCTCTCTTCGACGTCTGCCCTCTGACAGGCTTATATTAGGTAAGACTCCCCTTTTCGACGTTTGGCAACCACTCAACAGAACAAATGACAACCTGCAACCGTGATAATAGGATGTTCCAGAGCAAGGGTGGCTCCACATGCTGAATGGGGACATGCTGACGGTTGTGTGCTTGCGAACATTGGTGGTGCGAAATCACACCGACTCTCGGGCCCCCCATGATGGTGCGCAACTGACCCATAGCAAAACCCTTTGCAACAGTGGTTGCCTGATTGGAATGGCTGATCACTCACATTGCAGCCAGGCTATTCTTAACACTTGGTTCTTGCTATTGCCAGTGTCTCTGCCTTCTTCCTAAAGGATTCAAATATTCCTTTCTTAACAAATGGCCAGGGACCAAATAAAGAGCAGATATTACACAATTCAGTGAAAGCTGGGTGTGGAGTCAGAAGTTCAAGCCCCAATAGGATAGCTTGCTGACCTCAGAAAAGTTATGTGTATGGGGAAGATCCGTTGTGCAGTACTCCACCTGTTTAAAAAATTGCTAAATGCACCCTCCAAGCTTTCTCCATACACTTAGTTCTAATTAACACGGAATCCATTTACTGCAAAGGTAGCAGTTCCTTTGTGAATCCTACATACTGCAACGAGCACTTTGTTTAATCTACCATGCATCCACACTCCCTTGAGGTTTCGCAGTTGAAATTACAACAGCAGAGACTTCACTGGGTGTGGCTGGCTGCGTCTTGCACGCAATGGGAACAATGCTCATTTCCACTTGCAGGAGCTTTCCCCTCACCAAGGAGAGCATTAGGCTACATTTTTGTTGAACCTGCATCGACAGCAGTTTAACGTGGTATGAACGCAATTGACCATATACCACTGACAAAGAAACAAAACCAATATTGCAGTAGAGAGCATAAATACTTGCACTGCCTGCAGTATCAGTGATCTCAAAAGCCTTGCAAGACTCAGAGCTGTGACTTTCCAGGCTGGATTTGTTGTTGTGGTTCCATGGGGAGAGTTGAAAGGATAGAATGGTTTCATTTGGGTCAGGTCAGTTGTGCAGTTTGAACCCCAGAGTACATTAGAAAGAGCTGAAATAACGCTCTTAGACAGTGCAAGGAGCTGACTTGAGTGCCACAGCTGCCCAGTAGTGCTTTTAACATGCCCTGTGGATCCCTTAGGTTCATTAAGCAGTTTGGGGTTTGTGTCAGAAGCCTCTCCACAACCTGCTGTGACAAGGGGAAAATGTCCTTGACCGAGAAACAAAAGTAAGCACTACAGGTAATGCCAGCGGGAAACCCTGAAGGGCGCTTTCACCGGAAGCCATTTACAGTGACAAGGTAGCTGGAATGTAAACTTGGGTGTAGAGAGTGAAGAAGGAAAGCAGAATTTATACATGGTATTTTATATCCATATTTGAAAACTATATTTATGGTATTTCAAAGTTTTTGTAACTTTCTTTAAAAAGAACTTTTAAAAAAACTTCCTTTACCTGCTATCTTTTAAAAGTTATATTGCTGCTTTTAGTCATCTCACACGAAGAATTTCTTTTTGAATGGAGGATATTTTACTTTGAAACAAAACTCTGCACTTTTTAAAAAAAATAGAAAAATCCCAGGCTGTTGCTTCTTAGGGCCGTGAGTTCCAGTGATCAGAGAGAATGTGATTTAAGGTGATGATATGCAGAGGCACCATCCTCGTCTGGCAGACGGCTACTGCAGTGGTATGAAAGTGCTCCCGTTGGCAGTTAGCACGTGTTGCTCCGTAGCTGCCTCCAACTTAGAATTCACCAGAGATAGACTAGGTCCGCTGGCACTTCACTGCCTTAGATATTTATACTCTGTTCAATATCCGGATGAAATATGATGAGATTCGATGAATCTATTTGCGAAGCTTTAAAAAGACCAAGGCTGTAAAGGATTTGCAAGTATATTTTAGCCAGCACCCATAGAGAGTTCATTATATGTGTTCAGTGTGAAAAAAGTTCTCGGCCTCACAGGAAATGAAAAATCTACATAATTAGAAAATCCACCAAGGTGCAAAAGTAAAATTAGGAACTACCAAATTTGAAGGCAAACATCACAAAATGCTCTGTCCAGTTTAAAAAAATATTCCAGCCATTTGTGGTTGAAATAAGAGCTAATAACTGTTCATTTATTAGCTCTTATTTCATTCTACACCTTTAACAACTTAATTCTGAATAAATATAGCTGTCCCATGTTGTGTTTACTTCATCAGCTTCATTTCGGTGGCCTGACTCTCAGGTCATAAAGTCTCCTAGGCGGGGCTTCCGTGACAGGGCGGAGCAAAAAGACTATACAGGGGAGCTTTCCGTTCTGTCAGCACTGCTTTCCGACCATTTCATGTGTTTTAACATTGTTTCCTACACAGCTCTGATTGGGGTTTAGCACAAAAAAATAAAAAATAAATAAATAAAAAAGCCACACGTGATGAACTGTGAAGATTCGGGACTTTGCTGAAAGCATTCAGGAACTTAATCCCCATAAGCCCAGCCCTGGCACCGCCCATGCATGAAATCAATATTTAATGTTCATTTTCACCCTGTCTCCTCCGCAACTATAGCAAATTGGTAGCCGGGTGGCAAGCAGAACCTTGCAGATACTGGAGTCAAATATATGACTTCGGGACAAGGAAAGTCACAACTCAATGCTTTACACCTCTCTGGAAGAGACAGGTCATCCTGTGGTCCTGACACAAACATGAATCCTCCTAACCCAAATAAAGCCATCCCAAAGCACATCACCTAGTCTGCAGACAGGTCCTCTGAAACAGATACCAATGCTTAGAGCCACTGAGGCTGTTTATTTTCCTCCCGACAAAAGGGGATAAAGCAAAATATCTGAAGTTAAGAGGAAACAAGCCTGTGCAACAACAAAAAGGAAAGATTAAACAGCATAAAAAAATTGTACTTCACAGGCAACAACACAGTTTATTACCCACAGTAAAATCAGTTGACTGCCAGCTGCATTGACACAGTCTGCATTTTTAAACATTAAGCAGAGTATTTGCAGACGTTTGGCATACACAGAGTAAAACGTACATCCCGGTTTACCCATCCTACACATCTTCACGCTTGGCCTAATGATTTTTATCCACACCCTGATACTGGAGTTCTCTGCCAAGGGATTGGCTGCCCACACAGTGCCTTGCTTGTCAAGGGTCTGACTCCAGCTTAGTGCACCCTCACTGGAAACCTCAAATGAGGCACAGCGCAAATGCATTAATCTTCATCAGATGAGCACAGGATAAAGTATCAGGGAGTTTTTGCGCAGCAGAGATTGTTACAAGGAAAGCACTGAAACCAGATTATTATTATTGTTGCCGCTATTTGCAGTGCTTCATATGCCATCACTATCACAGAATATCTGTGCTGTGTCCATGATGAAGCTATATTGCAGGCCCTCTTCTCTCACCCATACCTAATTATGTGGTGCTTCTGTGCAGTGTTTGTTGGTTTGTTTTAGTGAGAGGTGCCAACCATGTAGGCTTCTGCAGTGTGATCCTTTGCAAACACTAGCTTACAAATGCATTTTTTATTTTGAATACATTGCAACCATGAAAGCTTGATGCCCTCAGTTTTTCGGCAAGTCAAATCTTTTCTGCTGTGTCTCTTTGATAAATCACCACTCTACCAGAACTCGTACTGGCCGCGGTGAAAACACAGTGAACCTTTGTGGCTTTGACCTGTGTTGAAATTTGAGACGTTTGTGTGGTGTGTACAAGCCAATACCAAAGAATAAAACAGCCCGCTCGGATGGAGAGTCCTGGATTTATCCTGGCCAGTGTAATTTATTAAACTGTTGCTCATGCCCATTTATCATAATCAATCAAAGGGCAGCGCGGCCAAAAGAGCAATTTAGAGAGCTGCAGAGTTATGCCATTGCTGAGTCTGTAATAAGTTTGAGGAAGATTATATAAGGCAATATTGCACCTTGGGGTACAGTTTGTGTCAGAATGTAATGAATCATTCATTACTTGAGATCCATAGCTTACAAATTGGTCCACAGGTTAACATAGAGAATAGACAGTAAAAGATGAAAATTAATTGAGTGTGAATATACAAATTTATTTAAAGTAACAGAGATCAAGCAGCCCAGATGTTGAGAACATATGGAACTTTATGGCTGATGTTTGAGCAATGGAAACAAGAAGGCTGTCCTTCAAACCACTGAACATTTCAGTAACATCCATGTACAGTGAATGACTATATAAAAACTTTCAGAAAAAAGAAAAAAATACATACTTTTTCCATGACAGTAACAGTAGTCTGTGGGTGCTACATAATTGGCAACTGCTTGCTCCGGGCAGACTCTGGATCCCAACACTATTGATTACGAGTAACACCAGATGCCAGAGTTGGATGAGCGATGGGCAGTGAGAGGATGGAACTGATGAGTGTGCCACGAGGGGGTTGTTTGTCTTTTGGCCAAGGAATTGTGTCAAGACCCACAACCTCCAAAAATCCATCAGAAACTAGCTGTCCAACAGACAACAAGTTCATTAAAGCTCATAACACATGTGGACACTTCCTATCCAAGATGCTGTTAAATGACCCCTGCAACTTTAAGACTTTCTTGAGCAAAGTCATCAAAATATAGAAATAAACATCTCACTTGTCTAGCACACAAAACAATATAATTCTTCATCACTTTTCGATATCTCTTTTGTTAATAACAGGGCATGATAAAATGTATTTCTTCAATGGATAACAAACATATGACACGTCATATTTGAGAGTACAGTAAACCAATCAGTATTACTTTGTAAATGATGCCTAATAAAATAACATTCAAAAGCGCATAAGCAGATTTTCCACCCTCACTGACACAAAAATAGACAACACTGATCATTTTCAGCATATTTTTTCTCGTCAGGTCTGCTGATACCACACGCAGTGAGCGGCCCACAGTCCCAGCAGAGACGTGCTGCAGCTGCTGTGCTGGTGCCTCTTAGATCTTCAGGACTTGGGCGATGTTTTGCCCCACTTACATGCCGCAGCTTTGTGAATTAAAAAGGCTCCACAATAAACCCTGCTTGTGCTGCAGCGGATAGCAAAGCCGTCCTGTGGGTCTGAATTAGTGTTCTTGGACTTGTACCCAGAGTCCCTGCAGCCAAACAAAGCAGGGAGAATAATTTTCTTTGCTGCCTAACACCAGCAGAGGGGGGTGTGCTCAAGTTAGGAGGAGCATGTGAGTGTGTCAGCTGCGCCGGCTGAAGCCACAGATGTTTCTGAGCAGCCACACCCTGAAACAAGACCACTCACTGACAAACACGCAAGACATGTAATACTAATTTGAACATAAATAGTCTTTACGTTCTGGTACGTTTGCAACATGTCACACATCTGTTTCTACACAGTCAGATGATGGGATGAGTTGAACTCTAACACAAATATCTGTTGTCTCAACATGAAATACTTCTACTTGTAAACAGTAGTAATAATAACTTATAATAAGTAGATATTACATTAACTCTGACCAACTCCAAAAACTCCTGCCAGATAATAGCCTGGCAGTTTGAGATTTTAATTAGTCCTCGTCAGTACTCCGATAGACTCTCCCAAGGGCTCTGAATTTAGGTTTTAACTTGTACTTGCTGTCACTTAGGAAACAAAACTGAAAAACATACTGCCTCAGTAGATCTAATGAACAGTCTCCCTCCTGCGCAGTGCAGAGGGCTAATATTTGGAGGGTTTTTTTTAATGAAAAAAACAGGCTAAAGAAAACCCTTCTGCAGGGCTTTATGAAATAGTCTGAGATGAATTATGCACATCCACTGGCTTTTGATATCTATCCCACAGGGCCTTTTCTCTTTTCATTAAAGCTCTATTTTTTCCAACTATGCATCCCTTTTTGTTTTAGAGAAAATGACCTGGCAAAATCCTTTATTTCAAATCTCTGCCAGATTAAATAGCCTATTGTGTGTGCTTTGTTTTATGCTGATAGCTGATCCCTGGCTGGGGGCTGTGATATATTAATTGGGTAAGGCCAACACATGAAGTGGCACTTTGATCTTATCCAGCTGAGAAAGGCTGATGTGACCTCAAATCAATACAATCCCAATCACACTGAAATCCATTGTACACTGTGCAACAAGACCAACGAAGAGGATCTGAATGCCTGAAACAGCTGAAACCTGTAGGGAGGGTAGGTTGGTAGACTCTCACATCTGTGCAAGTGCTGTCTCCACCTGGAACCCAAACTGGATGGATGAACAGCTGAAATGGGGAAGTGTGCCAAATGCAGTCTGCCATCAGATTGAACATTGAATATAATTTAATATAAGTGGCTTGAAAACTCAGTATATAGGTTATTTCCAATCATGAAGCATTCCCACACGCACACTTATAAAAACATATAGTACTTCATGTCTCTATAGTCCTACTGTGCAGTGGTGGAAATAAACTGGAGACACCAATTCTGTCCTTAATTGACATGTCCCCAATCAATTGGTTAGAAGTCTGTAAGTCACTCTCAGGCACAAAGGCAGGCGTTCATCCACACCCTCACAGGCGCAGCGGCACCTTTTCAAAATAATATAATTAATTACTAATTAATAATTGAGTAATGACGTTGGACTTCATTGACTGGCTATATCTCGGCGTCCTCACATAAAAGGAGAGCCATCTAGTTTAAACTCCGTGTCGCCTCCACTGTAGCGCCGTTGCATTTATTATCGCAGTGCACATCACAACAGTATCCACTTGCAGCGCGCCACGAGATCCCCGCCATTCCGTGAGAAACGACGGGTTATCACAGTGAAGAGACACGGAGCTCATGTACATTAGAAGAGTCTTTAATGAACTCAGACCGTAAGAAGACACTCCTCCCGCTCCCGGCTCCCGCCGCTCCGCTCCCCGCACCCCGTCGACGCGCGGGGAGGAAATTCATAGCCCCGTCTTTATCAGCATCAGCATCAGCATCAGCATCGCCTCGAAGACAAAGGGAGCACCGCACATGAAGACGATCGCCGAGAGCCAGTCTTGAAGTCACTGTTTCTGCGGCCGTGCCCGCCCGGAGGCGAGACAGGCGCCGGTCCCTTGGAGACTCCTCGGGGATGCGCAAGGATGTGAGCGTGGAGAGCGACAGGCGTTGTGATTGGCCGCGCTCTTTGTGAAAAAGCAGCAGAGGCACGGCGGGTCATGTTTGCTCCAGCCAGAGCACCAAGGAGGTGGCATCAAACTTGAAGGAGACGCGTCCCCAGTCCGCACAGCGGGTGCGTTGCTCGCAGCGTCAGCCGTAAACTTGCATCATTTTCCCCAAAAGAGGCGGACGCGCTTTCCGTGGTGCCGAAACGAGAGAGACTTGGCTTGATCAACTAGTGAAGAAGAGGAAGGCGCTCTCACTTCGCCACCTGCCTCTGAGCTTCTTGGTATTCGGTAGCTCCAGTAAGGTAAGTCCAATCCTGGATGTGGTGTACAGTAAAAGATGCAGATGGGCTGTGTGATAAGCCCATGACTCTGAGATACTGTGTTGCAGCCTCTAAAGCCAGCAGCGTCCACGCTATGTGATCTGTGTCCTTATCTGTTGTCCTGAGTGTCTGCACGGGTTTGATCCCAAAGTTTGATCTTACAGACTGACTGCGGCTGCCAAGTTACAGCATCAATCAGTGCTGAGTTGCTTAAGCTTACATGCTGCAACTGTGCAAAAGAATTGACCCGCAGATGTCACAGATTGCCTGTTGATCTCAGGCTTGCCATTATCAAAGTGTGTTAGTTTCCAAAATGTCCCTTGTCTGTCCATTCAGCATCCTTTAGCAGCACAGTTAGAGAATTGCTTGTTTGTTTCCTGTGCTGTTAAATATCATCGCACACCTGTAAAGATGAGACAAAGAGACAATGAGGGATGTAGTTGTACTGGTGTCTGTTACATGCATATGAAGTACATAGTATGGTTTAAGAGTGACCGCTGTATGCGTCACATTATGGGCTTTTAACACAGTAAAGAGTGTTTTGTCTGGAGAACATCATGTGCAGTAAAGACTGTTTGTATTGGAGCAGCGACTCAAGCAGCCAGTGTTTTGTGTTGGTCTCTCACTTTGCTGCCTGCTGCTACCAGATAACTTTATACAGCACACATCCGTATGGTACAGCTTTTTGTTTTGTTTTTTTGGGGCTTGTGGCTTCTAAAATCAATTTACGCCTAGTGTCTTTACACAAAAACTTTGTAATTGATGATGAGGGTCAGTGATCCTTTGCGCCAGTTTTAATGGCTTTAATTTTTTTTTTCAGCCCCGCAAACCTGTGGCTGGAGTACTGTCAGAAAATAGAAAAAATCGGGGGGGCTGTTGTTAGGGTGTCACATAGGATTCGTGTGTTCACCAGACTATAAAAATAGCCACTGCACGCTTACTGGCCTCAGGCATGTATTTTGGGTTATGCCACTTTTATAGCGCAAATGATTTTGCTCCATCATCCTGAACACAACCTTAAGCTTTGTAGTGACTTTAAAACTCTAGACGCTTTGTCCAGCAAAATCCAAATAAAGCTGCCAGGTTTGAGTATCACTATGTGCCACCAACACACCATTTGTTTTCACATTCACTACGTACCTCGGTGGTCAGTTAAAAAAAGATTGTTTCAAAAGCTGAAGATCTAGAAGATCTTAAACAGTGTTGTAATTGCAAGTACCTTGACTGAGTTGCTTTAATTAATTTCCCTGTCGAGCTGAGAGGGAGCGTGGGTGTCATCAAAGCAGGGCAAAGCCCCTTTGAGGTGGGAAACTTGTGGCTGAACGACTTCAGTTCCGATTCATTTCAAAGACACGCTTTTGTATTGAGATACCTTTTGTATTTTCTATTTCACACGTTAAGTCAGTTAGCTCCAAACTCTGTGGGCTCGTGGGAGACTTGGCATGGAGCTTAAAGTGCTCAAATCCATCCTGTTTTTGACACTTTATATTATAAAACTATGGAGTCAGAAGATCAAAACATGATTGAATGCAGCTTTTTCAGGTTCCTGTTCTGATTAGAAGATAGTGCGCTTATGTGTAAATGTAACACTTCCCATTGAAAGGTGAAAATTCTTGCCCTCGTCTGTTGCATAATTTAATTTGAATCTTCCATGCCTGTACTAGAAGATATGGGATCTTCTTCTAATCCAGCCGGACTTTGGGATTTACACAGAAGGCAGTTGTATTTTTACTCCGAAAGCTTGTTATGGTACTTGACCTGTGTGCCAGATTTTGATATTCACTCCCCAATGCAAAGACAAACCCTCCAAAGGATCATAAACAGAGCTATAATTGCTAGTACGGTTGCTCAGCGGCTTTAATCAATTGCTGCACCATCCTCCATCCAGAGAGATGGGGAGCGCAGGTGTCATCAAAGCAGAATGAGGCTCCTTTGAGGTGGGAAATGCGAGACTCAATGACTTCGCTCAGCTGGGTCACTGGACACACAGCAGAGCTTTGACACGTACAAATTGTGCTTGAAGATGCTGTGTTCGTCCTGGGAGGCTCAGCGGCTGGCAGGGGACCAGCAGAGCGGGGACATTGCACTCCAGATGGCCCAGAGAGGCCAGAGGAAGAGAGCTGTCCAAGCCCAGCTGGGAGTAAGGGAAGCTGGACTGCCGGTAGTGTCTGTGTATGTGTGTGTGTGTGTGTATGTGTGTGTGCGTGAATGTGTGAGGGACACGGGATGAGAGAAACAATAGAAGACAGAGAGAACGAGGTATGAATGCATGTATATATGCATGTGCGGAGAAGGGTGGGTGAGAGAGAGAGAGCGAGAGAGAGAAAATGAGAGCGAATGAAACAGGCGCCCTGTGTGTGTGTGTGTGCATGCATGGAGTATAGTGATAGGAAAAAGTGTGGGAGGGTGAAGAAATAAAAGAGAAGATGAAGGCGCTTGTGTATGTCTGTGTGCTTGTGCGTCTGCGCGATTGTGTGTTTTGTGTGCGTGTGTGTGTGCACTGAAGGAGTGACGGGGAAGCAGAAAGGGTCGGAGACGCAGAAAATGAAAGAGAGAAAGAAACAGGCGCATGTGTGTGTGTGTCTGTGTGTGGGAGGGAGAGAGAGAAAATGAAAACTGGAAGAAGCAGGCATGTGTGTGTCTATGTGTTTGTGTGTGTGTGACTGCAGAGAAAGCATTGCTGGGAGAGAAAAGGCGAGAGGGGCCGAAAACAAAAAAAAGAGGAAGAGGGAGGGAACGTGTGTGTCCCTGGGAAAGTGAGTGTATGAGGGGTGAGAAAAATATGAGAAACAGGAAACTGTTAAGGTGGGATGCTTGCTGTTGTGTGTGTGTGTGTGTGTGTGTGTGTGTGTGTGTGTGTGTTTGGGGAGGGATAATAATATTGAGCAGCAAATCAAAGATGCATGGGAAATTACACAGAAAACAAATAATGGTAGAAATGGTATTTTAGTTTTTCATTCACTCAGTCAGCACTGACCTCTCACTTTGTCATCTACTTTATTCACATGCGTGTACAGGAGCTGTGTGATGTACAGCGGTCCTTGCACTTTATGGCGCGTGGCTTCAGGTCCATGACCTCCCGCTGTGAGCTCGGAATCTGATATTCACTCCTCGCTCTGATTGAGAAGACGTGTTCCACGTGGGACACTTTTATTTCTATTTTTCTACCTCATGCTACATCTTGGAGGCGTTGCACTCCACACCTGAGAACAAGCGCAGAGCACACGAAACGGCACACACACAAACACACAGACAGAGCGGCTTCACAGAGATAACTTTGCCTCACCGTTTCTATATGGGAAGCCGCCAGAGAGCAGACGGAGAGAAAGCGTGCTCTTTTCATTCTGCCACATCTGCTCTGTGATGGAATGGAGCATGATCTGCACTTTGATCACAATGAATTATTCCTATCCCTGGCTATAAATATGGTCTGTCTTCAGCACCCAATCTCTCTCTCGCTCGCTCTCCCTCTCTCTTTCTCTACTTAAACTAGGAATCTGTGCTCGCCTCAGAGTAGCGCTCTCCTGAGTGTGTCACTGCGGGCGTACTGCAGCTCTGCTTTTCTTCCTCACACTGTGAAGGAACCAGAAGCCCTACCTTGGTGAAAGCCTTTTTCTGGAGAAGAGAGACTGCGATGTGTCTCTCCAGGAAAATGTAGAGATTCTATCCACTATAGTTATAGCACTATGGGTGCAAAAAGCCATATATAAGAAACCACAGAAGAGCTTTGTGTTTCTTAAAGGATGAGTCCAGTGTTATTCTATATGTTTCCCTTGTTACTGCCCTGTGTGTCTTACACCTATACGACATAACCACGTTCATACCAAGTCTGCTTCTACTCTCTATCGCCATTTCCATCCTGATGCTGTTGCAGTCCAGTGCAAATTATCCAGAGAATCTCAAATACAATGTCACAAATGACAAAATGGATATAAGGGTGTGAAATCAGCAGCTGCAGCAGATTTAACACTCTGGAAACGTACATGTTCCAAATGTACAGGGTCACTGGCCGAGTGTCAGGTGGTGTGGGGGGTGCAGTCGCACCTGGACCTGGGTCAGCAGTTAGTAAACAGCACAGAAAATGCACAACAAAGCAATAATGATGATGTCATTATTAGTTAATGTTAGCATTACTGTTCCTCAGCGTAGGTAAAAAAAATTAATAACATTTTGCATGCTGGGTCTTGCTTAAATGCTGAATGTAAAAATATTGGAAACCAGAGGAATCTGTGAGCTCATGTTTGCTCATTATTTGCTCTGGCAGATACGTCTGGCCCCACTCTCATTCAAACTGATTTCTTCGGTACTGGAAGTGTCGTTGTGTCGGGCAAACCAATCACAAGCGTTTATCTAGTATGACGCAGGTTTAATACGATGACTGACAGAGAGGAGCACCTTTGTAGCATCTTTTTAAATATCCAAGATCCCGTAGATAACGCCCCTTGGAAATCTGAACTGAGAGGTTCCATACTAATACGCATTTGCGAGTTAGTCTGGCGATGCCAGGCTAGCACCTGTAGTAGCTGCAGAGTATCCTGGAGTCTATGTTGAGCCTCCTCAGCCTGCGGAGGAAGAAGAGTCGTTGTCTTGTTGTTTTTGTGGTGTTTTGTGGTGTCTGTGTGGTGAGCTGTGGGTGGCCATGCAGTTGTCCGTGAACAGGGAGTACAGGAGAGGGTTGTGATAGATACTGTAGAGGCAATGTTGAGAAGTTCTCATAGAGATGATTTTATTCCTTCCTAAGGTTGTTGCTCACATAACCTGCTGATTTTAATCAAATACATTTCTCGTGTGTTGGGGATTATTTTCAACCACAGGAGTAGATTTGGGTATGGATGATAGGGATATGTCCTACGATTTCTCTATATAGAGTTAACTGGTCTATGTATAGTTGCCTGGTCTGTGTGAAAAAAAGGGTTATTTTAATAAAGAGTAAAAGTGTGAGAAATGGGGGATACCTGACTTGATGATTCGGTAGCACTGGCAGTAACGTCTGTGAGATAATAAGCAACAGATTTGTAGAACTCTAGTTGTGTTTAACTAACTTTTAGGAGTAAGGTGAGCTAATCTGTGTTCACTGCTCGTGTCATTTTAAGATCAACAAAAATGCTCCCCAGAAAGTGAAAGATGGAGGACATCAGGTTCTTTTTAAAGAAGACCCAAAGTGTGAGAAACAGCGTAGCTAAGAAGACTGTTTTGAATGTAAAGACCAAACAAGCATTATCTTTAACATTGGTAACTTGTGCAGGTTGTCATTGTGACATTACTTACATGCAATTGGCCACAGCATGCCCACTCGATTAATTTGTTTGTAAATATCATACATCATTTCATCAGGAATATCCTGGTAGCAGCATCTTATCCAGCACAGAGACACACAGGCAGGTGGAGCTGCAGGCTCTCAGGTGAGCTTCGATTCCATAGTGAAATTGCAGGTACAGGTGGTTAAAACAGAGTTTCATAAAGTAGATTGAAAGTTTGTATATCCAATTCAAAAAAAATTTTAGTCTCAGATTTTAAATTCTTATAATACAAGTTTTGGGAAAATTATATAAGCAAAAATATATATTGCAGAAAAGCAGTCGTTTTGCAGAATAGAGCAGTATCAAGCACGCTCTCTTGGTCTACACTATAGGTCGTCTGACAAACATTTTTAAAACCAAATCTTGCTATGGATTAACACACATCTGGTGTGTTAACTGAGTATTAACGGCAGCAAGACAAGGTATATGGGATTGACTCAAAAAAAACTATAGTGCCCATGTTCATTGTAATGAGGTAACATGTCACCGAGTGCAACAGTGTGGCCCATTGTTGAGCTTTAAATAGTTTTTGGACTACAAAGAAGCTCTATGACACAGTGGAAGAACCTGTATCAGGCTTTGGCTTATGCATATTATCACAGTTATGAAGTTTTACATTTTAGATATACTGTACAGATTTGGTGCTGTACAGGCTTCTTTACCTCATTGAAATATAAAACTGGGAAGAAAACCATAATTCACTGGAACGCCACCAAACCGGAACTAGTGGTATCTGGGATTGGCTTTGTGTTAATGCATCATTTCTGATTCACAGAGATGACTATATGCTCTTGACTGGCATATTCAAAATGCCTCTGACGTGTCAGGAACAAACTAGTGTACAATTCGTATGAGAACATGAAAGTAGTGACAAAGAATGGCTTCGGGCTGTACTTTAGGAACAATCAACAGAGACTGCATCTATGTCTTTGTATATCAATGCATCCCACAGGGACATGGTGTGTTTCTTTTCTTAGCATCACTTCTTGTGCCTGAGACTTTGGCTAATTTTAATACAAAAAAAATCCTGGTTCCTCTACACAGCACCCTCACATCGTCTCACTGCCTCACCCACAAAGTATGGCGCTATCAACCCATCACCTCTAATGGGAACAAAAGGTCAGCCCTTAATTATTCATTCGGGATGTCAAACAATGCTTGCCGGCTGTTATTTAGGGTGGGGGAGACCCATTGAATAATTCACGGACAGGATTCTCTTTCCCTCGAAAAAGGCGGCGCTGTGGTTCAGATGTTTGTGAGAGTCTTATCGCCATGCAGGAGCCCTCTGTCATTCCTTAGCTGACCTTGGCTGTCACTGCAGCGGCAACATGGGTGGCACAGAAGGTGGCAGGGACTCGTGTTCTTCCCCTATCTGCAGGCCTCCTCCACACAGCGAGAGTAAGTAGGAAGGACTACAGGGAGCTGGCTGCTCCTTGTCTAAGTTCCCCCAGTGTCTGTTTACAGTACACCATGTGCCACGCTGCGCCGGGCTGGTGCCACTGTATAAAGAACAACAGATTACTCTTTTACAATGAGTTATTCTGCTTTTCACCCGAGGTATGTTTCTGTTTTGGTACACATGCCGTGTCAATTGCTCTTAAGCGGCTTTCTTAAGATTGAAGGGGTGTTTATTGCAGCTGAAGAGGCAAAAGCAGATATTAATGCTATTAAAGTGCATTAAACTGAAGAATGCTGTAATGTGAGTCACTTCCATGGAAGGATTAGAGGGAGGCGGCACGGCGAGGATTCTGAGTAAGGAGAGAAAGTGAAAATGTTCATCTTGTTATGTGAGAGGCAGGAGGGAAAGAGGGACAGAGGAGACGAGTGAAAAAAAGAAAAGTGTGTGTGTGTGTGTGTGTGAGCGAGAGAGAGACGGAGAGAGAGACTCCATCTTTATGCCAACTCTACCATCTCTGGACACTAACAGAGGTACATACACAGATACAGTACGCGTCTATTAGGCAACGGATGGCAAGCAGCCCAGAGGAAATCAGATGAGAAGCATGTTTGTCATTGTAAATGCAATCAACAGAATGACCCTGTCTCCCTCTGGCCACTGTCTTACTGCTGTCTCTAGTGTAGCACACGATGAAGGCAGAGGAGATCATTTGAACTGTAACCGCTCTGCAATTATAGATAAAATACAGCGATCAATAGTGGTACGATGGGTCAAAAGGTATTGTAAGGCTTCAGCTGCATTAAAGGATACTTCTACTGAATCTGATGAGGTTTTACACAACTGTCATTGTGACACCTACCTATGATTAGATAGTTATTAGATCTCTTTAATCCTCTTTAATTGACGATGCACAAATAAGTAACTAATAATTAACTAATTAGTAATGACTGAGTCGTTACTCATTTTGTGCAGCTCAGTGGCCGATTCATAATTAATTATGAAGAAATTGGTCAGTATGTCAATTCACAGATATTTATGAACAATTCATTAAGTAATGCTTCATTAATATGGCATCTCCCAGTCTGTTCTCTAATGACTCATCATTATCTACTATTTGGTTTTCCATACAGAGTTATTCGGGAACTGCTTATTAACGACTCAATAATTATCAGGTCATTCCTGATTCGTTCCTCACCCATTCCTTAGTAACCATTCACAATTTTATGTTGTGTTCTGTAAAGTGTTACCAAACCACAAGAGTGACAATGGAGATCTAGTTCTACTCATGCCTGGCTTGACAATATGCAGACATTGCTATCTCCGCCAGTAAATCGTGGTTTTGTTTAAATTTGTGTGCTAGCAGCCTATACAGTACTGTACAGTACTGTAGTATAGTTGTTGCTGTAGCATTTTGGCGAAGTGAATCAAAAGTGAGTTGAAAATACGCCGGCTATAAATCGTGATCGTTGAGTGTGGGTGCCAAGTCCAAAGTGCACATTTAAAATTAAAAGTTGACTCTTTCCCGCCAGCTGGACGGTTCAGTTCAGGATCCAGGCTGATGAATTGGAGAATCAAAACAGAATGTTATTTGGGGACACTGATGCACAGGGGTTGGCTTGGGATGCCAGTATTTCCTGCGGAGATGCTGCCCTTGTTGCCACTGTACTACGTGGAGAGCAGTGACAACGCTCGTTTATCTTGGAGCTGAAAGAAACGGTTGAGGAGAAGCAGGTTTTGTTAGGGTGTCTCTGTATAAGTGAGGAGGATGTGGACTGGACCAAAGAAACTGAAGGTTGGGAGCAGCCTTTTCTCTCTGGCTAATAATGTGACTGGTTCAGAGGCTGAACTTAAGAAGCCAGGTGCTCCTTAGGTTCCAAGGCAGCGTGGTGCCTGCAAAACCCAGAAAACAAGGACATGAACACACTTGCTACCAGCCTCTCACTCCACTGCAGGGCTCTTAAAACGTTAACTCTTCTGGAACCGCACATGTCCAGGTGCCAGGGTGTTGATCAATTAGGCCAGAATGTTGCTCCCCAAGTTAATTACACTAATTCATTTTGCCTGAGCTTGTCAGTAAAGACTTGGCAACACATTTAGGTCTTCTCGGCGTAGCGGCTAGGTCCTAATTTGTGCTGTAGGTGGGCCCAAATGGGTTGATCGTTCCCTCATAAGGCAATCTGGCAAAAACACCAATTAGAGAATGAATGCCAGTTTACAGTATTGAATTGAAATAACACCTGTTCAGTTTTGAACATAGAGCTTTGACATTTGTGAATAAAAAGTATATAAATAAAATGGGCTCTTTCTAATCCATAGAGTTCTGCTGGTAAAATAATTTATGAAATCTGAAAGATTAAATGCATCAAATCCTTTCATCAAACCCTCAGAACACTCTTTAGCCAGGCACAATATCTTGAAAAAATACAATTCAAAAACTCCCAATCAGCACCTACTTCACTCTGCTCTTTGTAAATGTAGTAATCACCTGCAACAATGGCAATAATTGAAATGTATTTAAGTGGATATTAACATTTTGTTGAATCATCTTGACCAAACTTATTTCATTTAAAGATCAAATATCAGTTTTACATCCTGTATAAAGACTGATTTTATCTGACACCATTAATTTAAATAGTGCTAAATCATGTATGTTGTATAACCACAGTATATACTATATATTTTCTATATATACATTCCAAGTGTTGTTTAGTGTACAATTGCAGATCATGTACACTTCACATCATGACGCTTCAATAGGAATGCAGACAATGATGTGGCTGTGGACAACAGTACAAGAATGGGGGTTTGACAAATCAACTAATAAATATATGTGGTCTGTTAAAACACGTGCAAATTAAGCTGTCAGATAATCACAGTCCTTGTATCAAAAAATGTATACTGCAACCTTCTGACAAATTACTGAGTCAAACTAACACATCAAGCCAATAAATCACTAGGGGAGCAAAGCCAGGGATTTAAACAAAGCCTGATATACACCAATTACAGGTTCGACTGTAAATAACACCAACATAGTGTTTTCACAGTGCCATGTTGCTTAAGTAATATGGAAAACAGTCAGAATATTCAGTGGGCATATTATATACTAAATCCACTTTTGAACTAATACATTAAGTTATGAAAGAGTGGTAAAAGTATGATTAATCACGTACGGATTAGATCACAATTACAGTGCAATTTACCTCTAAACTGTTAATCATTCAATCCCTGAGTTTCATCTTTAATTGCGTCAATACAAACACATCTACCTTGATTGTTAAGTGATCAATTCATGCACCAGCATAATTACATCCCCCCTCATGAAAGAAAATGAATTCCATTTTTTTGTTATCTGCTTCTCCATATGATTAAACAAGAACCAGAGGCAGTGGGTCGCCCATTCAATTATTGTTTCATTTACCACATTTAATTACCCACAATCTCTGCCCTCTTTGACCCTGCAGGAAGCCTCATATGACTAATGACTGCACTTACCTGATTTCCTTGCCTGGGAATTCCCATCAGTGTCTATTTTCCATCATCTGCTCACAGGAAGGCAGTATATATAGTGGCTGAAGATTAAAGGATCCTTTTTTTTTTGGTGTATGTGTGTGTGTGTGTGTGTGTGTGTGTGGAGGGGGGGATATGTATTTACCAGGGCAGAGGTTTCAAGCCTGTATTGAAAGCCCCTGTGACGCTTCCAGCTGGTCACCTTACTCCAGCCCAACACTTTGATGTTTCCAAAAGCCTGTGTTGCCACAAGTAGTCACAGTGACTGTGTACCTGTTGTACATCAAGTGCACATTTTCAAGGGCTAAAAAAGTGCTCTGAACTAGTAACTTTTCAGTTTGTACTGTATAGCACTACGTTGATCATATGAAATGTTTTAAAAACTTGCTTGGATACTCCCTCAGTAAACTCTTAAATAGGCCTTGAAACAGACTGTCTAGCTTTTGGACTGAATGATAAAATTCTCCTTTGTATTGATTGATCCTTTCTCACCTCTGGTTAGCTGGCGAAGTTTCTCAATTTTGCTTCATTGAGCTTTTGTTACACTGACAGCCGGTGTGAGCAAAATTAAAGTTAACTTGGCGATGCTGCATAACATTTAAGAAAGAATGACTTGCAGTAAAATGCACAGTGGCTGCACAGTAAATGCATGATGGGAAACTATCATGGATATTCGTGTGCTTCCACACACCCCAAAAAAAAAACAAAAACAAAAAAACCCAACCACTTCCAACATATGAGAACTGCATGACGTTGACCTGGCATGCTTCCTCAGGATGCACCAGCAGGTGATGATGGTACCAGCACACTCATGATACTTACAGTATCATGGTCATACCGTATCATATCAGCCCAGTAACTGCCACAGGGCACTGTTGTGCTTCACATCCAACCTGGCAGATGGTAAATTATTCTAAATGTGCGAGTTCTTCTTTAAACACTTGTTATTCAGCTGTTATGCGCTGCACCCTCAGAGTAGCCGCTCTACTTCCTTGGAGCAAAATGCCTTCTGTATAAGAGATGAGCCAAGGAAATCTCAAGGTTAGAACCCAGAAGAATTCACCTACTGAATATTTTAAGTAATTTGATAAAAAACCATGTCACAAAGAGCTTTAATAAAAGAGAGAAAAACATGGAGTTCATTACACCGTAGCTGCATATGTGATTGTCTGTCAGCTCCCTCTTTGACCTCATGAAGAGTCAGAGCAATGTGAGTTTAAATGGTAGTCTTGATTTGTATCTAGTGGTTTGAGGGAAGGTTTCCTAACTCAAACAAAACTGCGTTTTGCTTTCTTTTATAATTGCAATGCAAATAATTACCCCTAATTGGAGTCATGTAGAAGGAACTGTAGCACATTTTAAACGTTATGGTCATGGCATCTAAATCTGAAGAAATCCACAACACTTACACAACAGTGCTAAAAATAAGTGAATGTGCCTACAGTTGTCCAATGACCTTTTGTTGCAGTATTTCTGGCCATTTCTTTTTCTTCCAATTTTTAGATTAAGTAAAGAAGCATGCTCTGTGCTCACATTCCTGCATGGGCGTTAAAGTGGATCGCTCCCAGGTTGAAGAACTGTGGCTATTAGATTGGGAAAAAACTGAATTAAAGTTTGATATGAGCCATTAGCTTTCAGCCATGTTGTTTCTTAGAGAACTTAGCAAGTGGAATTAAGTTCTCGTGTCTATTTATGATATACACCTGCTGCTTAGCACATTAGGCAGTGGCATATTATTCCCTCAACATTAGTGCTTTGCATTCAATTTTAATGAAGGGTGGCTATTAATATTTAAGATTAAGGATTCCAGCATTAGTGTCCGACTGTAAACTCAGTGTTGATGTCTTCAAAATGACTGCGATAAGTAAACTCTTGTCTGTGCAGTGTAATACGAATGCGATCCATTTATGTGGCCATTAAAAATTCACATTAGCATTCAGTTACTGTTAATCAGCTCCTAATCAGCCAGTCAGTCTATTATGCGTTTGGCAATTTAAGGCTGGTATTAAAGCAGGTATTAGAAAGGGCACTGCTGGGCCACATGGTGGGCCAAGAAACTTGATTATACTCATCAAAAAAAAAATTACATTACCATTTTGCTTTTGCCATAATATAGTTAACATCTTTATATTCCAGCCTGTCCCTTAGAAATCATGTTCAGCTGTGTTTACACTCTTTTCAAGGAAAACAAATTTGCTTAGTGAGGACATGCTAAATGTATTAACTGCATAGACTTTGACACCTTAGACACAGAGTTGGTAGTGGTTAGGTTTTTCGCAAAACAAAAGCACTGTGGTTAAGAAAAGATTGTAGTTTTGGTTAAATGTTAATGAAGTAAGCACCTTGTATCTTGTCCTTCAAGTCACTGTTGACTTTTTTCAATATTTAACTAAAAACCACAATCTTGCTGTGCCTAAACATAAACCTAAAAAGTTGAATCACTCTTCAGTTGAGTGGATCTGGTAGGAAAACATATAAAATGCACTGTCAGGGAACAATTTGCAGATACGTTAAATGAGCATTTTGCGGGGCCTGGACAAACAAAGTATTTTGTTTTTCGTAATTTGGAGCACCATGTTTCCCAGGCGACGTTACTTTTTCTTGCTGTTGCAAATTTGTTGTATATGTACATGATTTCTAGGAGACAGGATTGTTAGAAAGTGAAAGCTCACTTGAAGCACAGCCTGCCTCATCATTCATTCAGGTGTACTGTACAGAAGATGTTCACACCTGGGAGCTGCCCAACCACTGCCACTGTTGGCTTGTGAACATTTACTAAGGCTTCGGAGAGCATTACTCATTCCCTTTCCCCGGCCAAACTTTCCCAGCTGCTACAGGAAATCAAACCAGCACCTTCTCGATCACAAACCTGATTTTGTTACCTGCCTGCTTGTTTCATATGCTCTATGATCCTGCTCATGTTTGACTTCATAAAAACTGGCTGTGGGCTTAGCACTGGTGTACTGGTGACACATGGCCACTTACAACATGTCAACAGAAGCTCCACTGTAGACTTCAATTTCATGTTCAATACTTTATTAATATGTCAGCAGAGTTAACAGGAATTTGTTTTGGTTGAACTCAGATAAAACAGAAACAAGAAATGGAATATATTTCAAGTCTAGTGAGTCCTTTTAGAGAGTTTTGGAACATCTTTTTTTTCATGGTCAGATGAGTGCATTCAGTTAAAAGCACAGCAGAAACTCATCACAACAGGACGTTGGTTGGCGAAAGCTGAATACCCTTAGTGGGAACCAGCAGAGTTAAGCTTTGATGTGGTTGTGTAAACTTTCTTTTTCCTTTGACTTTTGGTTGAAGAAAACTAAGAAATCATTTCTTTTTTCTTTTTGTTTTTACAATGTCCCACAAAACTAGGGTTTCAGTGCCCCTGAGTTAATACTGCAAAAGTCCTGGCACAAATTGAACCACTGAGGCTGATATTATACTGTTACAGCCAAGGTCATGGACACGTTCTACAAGACACTTTTTCTTGTCTGCTGTCTGGTCTCCTGAAATCCTGTGAAATGAGAGTGGATTTTGTAATGTAAATATGGGCCTCATGCACAAAGTGAAAACAATTTGTACTGTTCCTAAACTAAAGGATGGCACAGATGAGAGATGAATGGAGTCCAGGAGTAGGACAGGCATGTAGTTTGATGTAAAATACTCCTCTGGAATGTAAAGACTTTGAGGTTGGGATATTGCATCTGATGCTTTTTCTTTCTTTTTTTTTTTTTAAAGATTTTATTTAATCAAAGTTTTGACTGTCAAACAAATGTAATGCCATAACTTTATCAAAGTTTAGGATTTGACTAAGGAATTGGCATTTTCACAACATGTTGGGTTGGGTTAGTCATTTTGTGAAAATGCTATTCACCCCCCAAAAAAGAAATCAAAAAATAAAATTAAAATAAAAACAGAACATGCACAAGTTGCTCCAGCAACAGCTGCATCCATAATTCAGTTTTCATGTGTTGTTATGAAACAGTCTCACATCTGAGAAACACATGATGCAATTCAGAACAGGAAGGCACTATACTGTGCATTGGAATAGTGGGATCATGCCACTACAGTATGTATTAATAACTGCAGTCTCTCACAAAGAGCTGTGGTTTCCTGTGAAGTCTCACTTTGTAATTGCACCCCCTACTTCAATTTTTTTTTCCTGTACTTGCACAGTTTATTGAGAAAAAAAAGTCTAAATTAGATCCTTGGCTAATTATTTTCAACACTTCTGTTATAAAAGAATACTATGAAGACACAGCAATCATGTCGCTATGTTATTATGACTTTAGTGTTTCCATCCTAATATCTCACCAATTTTAACCGAATTTTGAGAAAATTGGCAAAAGAAAATGCGAATACATGCTTTTTTCCATCCACTAACATTATGCAATTATTAGGAGTTGGTTATTTTCTACAAACTTTTTTGAATTTTGCTGTTTCCATCAACCTTTTTTAATGCAATACAACACAATGCGCATAAAAATACGTTGGTGGCAACACAGCTTGTGTCTGTGGAGAGGTGCAAAAAACAGACAAATCTTAAAGGGATGGTTCAGATTTTTAGCCTTGTTCTAGGGCTCTAGGGATGGCGATGTCGGCCTGTTGGTCGGTGGACCACTTTGGTCCAGAATGAAATGTCTACAGAATGGATTCAGACAAAAGTTTATACATATGTTTATGGTCCCTAGAGACTGTATCCTACCGACTTTGGTGTTTGCCTGACTTTTCTTACCATGTGGTTGACATTTTTTGTGAAATATCTCTACAACTATTGGATGAATAGTCATGATGGTCCCCAGATAGCCCCACCAACATGTCAAAGTTTTCACTGTGAAATATCTCAACAGTTGTTATGACCCAGCTCTCTAGGAGAACGGGAAGCAACATAAAACCAGATGGATTTGGGAAAATGAAATTATTTATTATATAGAACGTTGATTTACGAATGACACAAAAATAAAAGAGGCAAACTACAAAGGAAGAGGGGCTGCGGGTGCTGCTCAAATCCAATAAATAAATGTAACCAAAAGAGGACTCCTAAACCAGAGCATTTGCAACTACAAACTAAAGAAACCGAATGGAAATAAAACCTCAACCAACTGACCTTATCTGTTCAATAAACTAAAAAAACAACCAAAACAACAATCCTGCTCCTGGTGTGTCTATACAACAGATCTACAGGATATGAATGTGTACTTCATTCAAATAAAACTTATCCTCGCTCAGTCCCCAGGTAGTTAAGCAGGCTGACTGCAGCAACCCAAACAAATCGAGAGGCAAAGTGGCGCGCTGTTCACATTAAATCACAGCCGCACCAACTGACAAGCTGGCCGAGCATATATATATATCCTGCCCCCAGAATTGCATGTCTCGGATTTGGAGTGCTGGGCCGCTCCAATCAGGATCTTCAGGTAGTGGATGGGAGCGCCGTGGCATCAGGGACCAATCTCACTCAGGAGAACACACTTCGAACTTAATATACACACAAAACACTACAAGGGTTAATGGTGGGGTGGGCGCCGGCTGTGGCCATAACATCAACTATTAAATGAACTGCCATGGTGCAGACATTCATTTTACCCAGCGGACAAATCCTACTGACTTTGGTGATCCCCTGACTTTACTTCTAGTGCCACCATAGAGTTAACAATTTTGGCTTTTGCTAAAATATCTCGTCAATTATTGGAGGGATTGCCATGACATTAGGTACACATATCTATGATGCCCAGAGGATGATTTCTAATGACTATGGTGATTCCCTGACTTTTTATCTATTTTGACTTATCCAGTGAAATATCTCTACATCTAATTTATAGATTGGCACAAACTCTTTTTGCAGAACATCAGCATATTAGTATTGTCATTGTGAGCATATTAGCAAGCTGATGTTAGTATTGAGCTCAAAGCACAGCTGTGCCTAACTACAGCCTCACAGTGCTGGTAGCATGACTGCAGGACATCAGGTGGAGTCAGTTTCTCTCCAGTGATAAGTGCTATTGATGCATGGATACAACACTGGCTCCTTAAAATTAGATGTATAGTATATGTTACTCATTTGAAAGAGCAAATTTGTTTGAAAGAAAAGTAATACCACCTGAATTACACTCTTTGTCCAAATAATAAGTAAATGTTTGCCAATTTGCAAAATGTTCCTACTAAACCTAAATGTCAAATGACATCGTATTTGATTTACTTTCTTACAGTATCCCCTCTTGTAATACAATATCCGCTCATAGCAACTAAAGCATAATTAATGTTTGTTATAGTTATGTTCAGGAGTTTGGGATTAGGGAAAGATCACAGTTTGGTTAAATATTGAAAAAGTCAAAAGTGACTTGAGGCACGATACAGGATGTGTTTACTTTATTAACATCTTTCCTTAACATTAACCAAAGTGCTTTTGTTGCCTAAACTTACACCACATGCAGGACTCAGAATGCAAACTCAGTCTCCTGTGTTAAAGTCCTGTGTGTTGTATGCCCACCATCCACCCCAGACACCTACAAAATGTTGCACTTCCCTCACTCAAGAGCACTGTTGCAACGGAGCATAATCATGGCAGTATTTTATGTTTCCTTCAGAATGCAAATTATTAGTATATGAAATGTAATTTGTAGTAGACAGAGTTGATGGACATTGGTATCAGTAGATAGCAAAGGTACATTAGAGTCAAAAGAAGTAGGACCTGTGAGTCTAGCTTTTTCCTCAACAAAGCAACAGCACTTTTTGTATTTGTACACCAACAATAATGACATTCAGTGTGTGTCCAAGATTTTCTTTGTGCAAATTACACAAACTGGCAGCCTTCTCTCTGTTTGAGCAACACTTGATATATATTTTTAAACTGCACCATGTAGCCTTGAGGTTAAGATCATGTTACTGATACAGCGATTTTCCTGAATTCAGTATTGTTAAAGCTATCTTAAAAAGATAAAGCCATCTCGTGGTTTTAGTGGTGTATACATATTTTCTTTTTTATTTCTTTTTTTTCTCAACCACATTATTAAATTAAAAGCATGCTGCAAATCATTTCACACGATGATGTTGTATCAATGATTGATGTAGTGCTGCAACATTGAAAAACACTAGGTGGAAAAAAAAAACGAAGTGGAAAGGTCAATAATGTTAACTAATAATCACTAATGATTTAGTGTTTTACTGATTTACTGATTTAGAGTATGACATGGGACCTATTCTCAGAGGTATAATCCGGCTGATTTATCCGCTGCTTTTTCCACTCAACATATTATGTCCATTAATCAAACCTAAAGAAATCCCAGCTGGCTTTGAGTTCTTAATGTCAACTGGGTTTCTCTTTTATAACCCAAAGAATGGCTGGGAAATAATAATTGTCTTTTTCAAAAGTAGCTGGTGTTCTTCAAGCCAACGGACACACCTTGAGGATTTTAATTTGGTGGGCTGAACTTCCCTTTTGGTTGGAGGTCAACCGTGGGTCATTTTATTGCTGTGAACGATGTAGGCCACAGTAAAGGCAAACTTAATTAAGTATTTCTGGATTCAATCAATTTTTATAAAAGGTATAAGTATCCCTGTTCGGTTTTGACGTTTCTGGTAATTAACCACCAAAGTCGGCGACTGTGTCTCAAGGTTTTGTAAGCCTCACTTTTTTGCTGAGTCATCTCCAGAGAGAATGAATGAGTCGTGTTTCAAGTCAGAGGTGCAGCCGAGATCTAACACTGCATGAATTGTCTGTGATTGACTGTTGGTATCTCTGTTCAGCAAAATTAATCGAATTGGACACAGTTGATAAACGTTGGTAGAGCGACATGAGGTCGGAAGTCAGCAGGGTTTACTAGTCCCCACGCCTCAGGCCTCTCGTGCCACCATGAGCTTGAGATTTGTAGTTTTCAGTGAAATGTCTCAAAAACAATTGGATGGATTGCCATGACATTTTGTACACACATTCATGTTCCCCAGAAGATTAATTGTAATCACTGTGGTGATCTTTCAACTTTCCATATTGCGCCACCATCAGGTCAAATTTTAATTTGGTCAATACTTCCCAATCAGTCCCATCAGCCTCAGTTGTACTTGCTTTGTGCTAATTAGAAAATGTTAGTATTCTCACTCGTTAACTGAGATGGTGAACATGGTAAACGATACACCCTCTAAACATCAGCATGTTGGCATTGTCATTTTGAGCATGTTATTATACTGATGTTGGCATTCGGCTGAAAGCACTAATGTGCCTCAAAGAGCTGCTTGCACGGCTGCAGACTCATAGTCTTGTAAAACAGTTTTCCATGAAGGCATCTAAAGAATGAGAATCACTGCTACACTCTGAACACAGTGGGAGCAGCTGTAATTTGGCATACTTAACTGTTGCTGACATTAGAAGACAGACAGACAATACAGGAGTGACACTCATTGTAGAGCAAAACATCAACAGGGCTGTATGACAGCAAAAATGACATGAGACTGAATATAATCACAGTGCAAGCTAATTAATTGTTCCAGTGCAGCAGACTTGGTCCAGCATTCGAGAGCAGTGTTGTTGTCAGGGTCACAATAATGACCAGGTTCAGGAGAACACAACTTGATAAAGCTGCTGAGTATAGAGTAGAACAAAGATGAAAATCTGCTGTGTGTGTTAAAGTAACAGCTGGGCAAAGCTACCTGCAATTGTGGCTTTCGGCTCGTGGAGGCTGAAATCGCCTTGTGTGACTCGCTGCAACCTTGCTGTTGACAAGCTTGCTTGTGTTGAGTCTGACCTTGAAGCCCACTGAACGAAAGGCCAGGGACAGCGGGGGGTGTCGCTGCTGTCCAGTGCGAGGCTTGGCTCTCGCTAATTTTAGCTCTCATCAAACTGCTCGCTGCATAATAACCCAGCTCCGGCACCATCACAGCAAACAATGCCAGTAGCTGCCACCACCTTGTAGTGCTCAAGCCCACTTAATGAAACCTGTCAGGACAATTCAGTAACAGTGATAATTAGTTTGTTTTATGTCCTAAGTAGAGTTTGCCAGTCTTCTTGGTGCGAGGAAGTACATTCAAAAGACAGTGAAATAGAAAATTCATTGATTTTCCCTCAGTGGTTTATTCAGCAATCTTTAACTCTAACTCCCACTGGCAAAGCGACATCAATAAAGAAATTGTTACATTGTGTATATTTGACATCTTGTAGATTCTCCTATCAAATTCAATTGTGAATGTCACCTTTATTTTCGTTACCTCCTTGTTTGGTTGTCTTTAAGTAATGTATCTATTAAATCACACACTCTACACACACAAGCAGTATGATGCTGCATATCTTTTACATCTCAACCTTTTTTTTTTTGCTACAACACATTTGGATGTAAAGTCTGCAGAGCATAACGGATAACTTTAATCTTGTCAATTGTCTTTTCATCACCGTGCCTCAGATGTAATTAAAAGGGAGTCGGCTTGATATGATCCCAGGACGGATCCCCTCCCGCTCAAATGTTGCAGCACTTCTTCTGAACTGCTGAAATGAAAACTCGACCATAACACACAGTGAGGAGTGTGTCAGTGGCCACCCAGCAACAAGACAAAACAATAACAAGGAAAGCATGAAAGCAAATGTTTTGGCACAAAAAAATCCTGTACATTTTCATTTTTTAGCATATAAAACAATAACAGAATTGAGCAAAAAAGAGGGCAACATTGCTTTGTTCAAGGCATAAGCAGACTAAAAACATCTTATTGCTGTGTTTGAGTGAAGTACATTTGAATAACTCACTTCATTCCTTGCTTTGCATTTGTGTGTTTTAGGTGAAGTATTTTTAAACTGGTAGGTGGGAACTGTATTTAATTATGTATGTCATCAATGTGCTATGCAGCCTTTCGATTCCCCATCTCAGTCCTTTTAGAGACAAAGAGCAAATTTTTACCGGCTAGAAACCTATCTGGCAAATTAATCACAGCAAAATACTCTCTTCCTATTCAAAATCTGCCAGAGAGGAGGAACTCAGAGTAATGGGGATGTGTTTCTAGCAATGAAATTGGCTACAGTCTAGTGATTTTTTAAATGCTGAGTTCCCCCTCCCTAAATCACATGAACCTAGCTAGGGCTTCTCCTGTTCATCTGAATCAAATTTGATAGGCATTGTGAAACACAAATTATCAAATGTATTCATTTCACACCAGATTTTTTTCCAGCTGGCTGGAGGGAGTAAGACTATATGCTCATTCTTTTAAGATTGGCTCCTATTGTTTGCATTTTTATACCTACCCAACCGAAGAGGATGGATGGAATTGTATTTATTCATTTAAGTGGTTATGGTTAGTGACAGTATATTTATACATGCCCATAATTCGTATTTTCTGGCTCCTATCCTTTCTAGAGCTGTGCATGCATGTGGGAAAAGGGCCACTTGGGCCTGTATGTAGTAAGCGTCTTATTTAAATCTCTGCAGCAAATAACACCACTGTCTGTTTCAATCCAAAATTGTAATAAATTGACATTTGTCATTTTTGCCAACTAAATGTATTGTTGCAGTTACATCTCTCTCTCTCTCTCTCTCTCTCTCTCTCTCTCTCTCTATATATATATATATATATATATATATATAATGTATATAGCATAAAATGTATATATACATTTTATACTAGTCATCCATGGACAACATTGAAGACTAGTATCAGTGGCAGTCTTCACTGATATTGGCCGTGCATTTTATTAAAGGAAGTGTAGAGAGCAACCTTTCAGTACTGACAATAGGAGTTGGGGAGTTGGCCATGCTTTTGCAATGTAAACATAGCATCTTCAGTTCAAAATCAGCCTGCAACCTTTGTTGGATCCTTTCTCATGTCTTCTGACTGATCATCACCGTGAGAAATACCATAAAAATAATCTTCATTTCCCCTCAAATGCTCCAGTGGTTTGGGGTCAGAATCTTTAAAATCTGCTTTTACAAACATCAATTTTTGTGTATTGTGTATCCTGCAGTGAGCCTACTCTTTCAAGGGAGGGAAATGTAATACACTTACATTTACAACGGATTCACCGTGGTCTACAAAATACATGTAAAAGATAAAAATGCAACATGAAACTGAACAACTTTGAAACATCAAATAGGACTGAGCCAAAGTGTTTCTATCTTTAGCAAACTCGTTTCCATTTCCACTTTCAAAATTGATAGAACAAAAATGACAATCAACCAAGACACTCACTCACCAGTATTACTATTTCTCATTTTTGTCTGTTTCACTGCACATTCCCCATCTGAAAGATACATTCTATGTGCGAGCGCCGGATAAGAAGACAAGTCTTTAATGATGTTTTGAGGGGTACGATTACATTTATGTGTCCACCCACAGGTCTGAGTGGCCTATAGATTCATAGTAGTAATACTACAGAGTAAATTTCCTTTAAACTTGTTGCACGCTTGTACTGTGTTTCAACAAATGATCAATACCTGTGATGCTCTGTTGGAAAATGCTACCTTGGTATTTCAGCATGAAAAGGGCATCTAGGACAAAAAGGGCACGGTCATCCTCAATCTGAATGCCGTTTGAGCATTCATATGTGCTGCCTGTACCTTGGCAACACTAGACCTCTATCTTGTTTTGAGCCATGTTAGGATTCAAAACTCATATACATATCAATAAGCAAGTAATTACTACTAAATTCTAGAGCATTAATTTCAATTTAGTATCTTAATCAATTTACTGACAAAATTTTCTGCAAACATTTATGCAGTAAATTCATAAACTTTCAATTTATAACGGGTTCTCTCAGCTTTAAAGATAAAATAAATGCTTTGGCATTAAACAATTTACAGAGCAATTGACAGAGCATTTTTATATTATTATATTTATATTATATTATTATATGATAAGATTTTTTTTTAAAAAAGGTGTATATTTTCATTTTCATACATTTCATAATATGTATTCAAAAGTGATGGATGCAGAAGCATACTTATCACGTCTGTTTTATAAGGGGATCCAGCATTCACACCTGGAGACTCGACAACAGACAAACTGCAGAGGTAGAAATGCAAAAGTAGCAAAAGTGAATGCTGCCGACAGGATTTGACATTGATCAAAATCACACAAAATCTCAGTATGCAGGATTGCATCAGCCATGAATGGCTTGTAATTGCATTATTCCCATGATTAAGGGACAGAATTACAATAATTAGTTTGTTGTCTGTATGCAAATGCAGACACTGTTTTTTCTCTCACTCTGAAGTTTAGAGAAGTATCGATTCTGTAACACGTGTCCCACCGGTCATGCTAATCCGCATTAATGCTGTGACTCCGTGCTCTATATACGGTCTGAGCAAATGTGAAGAAAGGTCACCAGTGTTTTAATTACACTTGATGTTCAAAAGCTGGATGCATAGACCCAGGATGACATTCTAGTCTCAATGCACAGCTACAATATGAGACCTCCTGCACTCTGTATGTACTGTACTGATGCTGCTTAAGTTGCTGGTGATGTCTAAGCCTCAATGCCATAGAGACAGAAGGATTCATTTTTCTGCATCAGGACAAATTTATTGAGAAGTTTAAATCCACAGGAATTTGGGGGTTGACGTGTTGAACATCATTCATATCTGAAAGGCTGGAAAAATCCAAACACTGTATGATATTTTCTTGTTTTCCCAGATCAACCGCTGCAGAGATACTACAGATCAATATCCGTAGTTGGTGAAACATGTCACAATTTTTCAATAAGCAACCTCTCTCCAGTGCTGCTGGACCCAGAGAGACACAAACTCACTTTTTCTTCTTCACTCGTGCATCTTTTATAACGAAGTTCAAGCACTGTTTTTTTTGCATGCTTTATCCCATTTGGCAGAAAAATTGTGCTGCTGTGCACTGTGACGTGCTGTGTTTATGTGCTGTGGGAACCATGACTCCCAAGTTTGACAACTGACTGATGAACAGCAGCCTTTTTGGGAGGATCTTTCAAATTCACATAATCCTTTTGACAATGATCACATTTACTCTTTGTTTGTTTTACTGGTTTCATTGTCTGACAGATTGTTTGGCAGTTGACTCTCAAGTGTGGGATGTTCAGAGCTTCACAGCACCACAAACACATTACAGAGGACTTGGTTGAAACTACACATTTAACTCTTGTTTTAATTTTACTTTCTTTCTCTCTTTTTTGGGCTCTTTTACTTTCTGTTATTATGAGATGACGTCTACTGTGTGTTTTATAATTTCACCCGTCGCAAACTTTAATTTTGTCTTCTTTTCTTTCTGTTCCGGTGTTATATAACTTCTCCATTAGGCAATTAACCCCATTTCTCACTCTTATTTTATTCTTAGTTACCAAAGTTTTCAGTTTTGTTTTTACAACTGATAACAGTTGCTCTTTTTTTTTCAAAATCGGTGTCAACAGAAATATTTGATTGAGGAACATAGTAGCTTGAGGACAACACGTCACTTTGTTGGTTCAGTCTTGCTGAGGGCCCTGATAAGCTCTGGCTCCCTCGGGACTTGAGCATGCATGATGTGTTGTGGACACTGAGTGGTATTGACAGGCATTGTCAACATACACCTTTCACATTGTGGAAAGGGCATAGAGCTTTTCTCAGCCTGTGGGTCACAAATAGGAAGTGGGTCATGCTCTCGCAGCACTGACAGCATGGGCTCATAAAACCTCCCACACGGTATTTGAATTTGGGAATTAGATGGGTCAGTATTTCCACATTAGTTGTGAATCTGTGCACAGAAATAATGAAATAACACTTTTCTATCAACAACTGATATCAAACTGTACCTAAGCCAATGTGAAATTATATAAATACATCAATGTCACTAGCTGTTGAATGAAACTGGGGCGTTATGAATGGGGATCATGTCATCTGTAGAGGTCATCCTAGAGTTTATCTTTATTGCATTGATATCAGAATCAGTTCTAGTTTTATTGTAAAGCCAGTTAACTACATCACATTACACTAACCAGATCAGTGTATTTTAAAATGTCATGTGCATGTCTCTACTGAGTAGTCACCAGAACATTCAGAAGAAAAGACCAAATTTAGGTTGTTTCAAATATCTCAAAGTTCCTTTTTTTGTACACAGCATTACAGCAGTTCAGCACATATGCAATAGTACAGTAACTAGTACAGTGGCTACTGCTGTGCTTGCAGTATGCTGGATGTGATTGTCCAACTATCCATCTACTGAATCTGACTTATATAGCAGTAAATTACACCACATCAGTGACTATAATATTTCAGTCACAAGGGGATTAGTAGAGGCACATTCAGTGAAAATAATTTAAAATAAATGACTGAATGCATTTTTAAAAACATAATACAGTAATTTACACTATATACAAAACATGCAAGGTTAGTAGGCACTGACCTCATGAATTATTGGTGGGAGGAATTTAAAAACCAGCCAACCCACAGGGGAGCTCAGGGTTCCTGTCTGTCTCTGTGATGCTTATTGACTGAGCTAAACATGCCTTGAACAGGGCCCCTTTGCAAGTCGTGTAGTAAATTAATGTATTCAGTTTGACTGTGATCTATTGGAGCTGCCAACTCCGATCACCACAAAGGTGCCTGAAAAACGGGTCTTCCTGCAATGTACAGTACATTACCGTCATTTCAGAGCAGGAGGAGACACAATACTCCCAACATTGTTTGTTTCTGCGATCATATCTTTTATTTTTTCCTACGAGGTTGTTTGAGAAAAAGTCTCTCAACCGTTTGAATTTGTCGTAAATCGCTTGGCTCAACTCGATAAATACCACCTGTTCATGAAGAGATGTAGACAAATTCTCTTAAATCAGTCCTAGGTGCCACTTACGAACAAATCTGTTTGTACCAGTGGTTCTGGCATGCTAAGAATGTAGATGATTCTGTTAAAATAATAATGTTTGCATTATCTTTTTTCTAATGTGCAAAACCACATTTAGGGGAAACAGCTCCAACTCCTCAGCCCTATAGCCTACAATAACTATGTTGAGTGATTTAGGCTCTAAGAGGAAACGAGGAAGGCTGACCTTTTTGTAAGAAAAGATTGTATTTTTACTGTATAACCCATAGATCCATAAACTTTCAAATCTAAACATTGTAAAAAACATTGTAAACTTGAAATCATAGGTGAACATCGGTACATGAAAACATTTCCATGTGCTGCTCTTAATGACATGACACCATCTTGGGCTTCCTCAGGCAACAATCCACTTCCTCAATAGTGGTGTACAGTGTTTTAGTCCAGTTAGGTGTTTTTACTGAATTCTCCTCAGCAACTCTTACATGATACTTTAATTAATTTTGGAACATCCTTCAGATCAGCCTTTTTCATCAGCTTAATTCAACTCTAATAATTAGTTGCCATTAATGGTCTGAGCTCATTTGACGTATAAGGGTTTCTGACAGAATTGTGTTATTTTCAGTTGCTTTCATTATCTCAGTGGAGCAGACCTTGCTCTACTTTATAAATGTGTCTGACATCAAGGTATTGAATATGTTGTTGCATGCATGAACTGGTGAGAACAGTACACACCAAAAAATTATTTATTATGTAATTGGTCACCAAAATCAAAAAAGAAAAATGGCCAGACAACTAAAACGGTGGGAAAACATATTTTTCTCCTTTTCGCTTACTTTTATTACGAGATATGATGCAGCTATTTCATGAAATTTCAGGAGACTATAGGCCTATAACAGGAATCTGAGAATAGATTTAATCACAATTCTTTGTATTTTTAAAAAAACAATGTTTACGTCAGTGCTCAAATAATTAATCTCACTCAACCACTAAACAGACTAAATTAGTGACAACATCAAAAAGAAAATAAAAGTATCTCAAAGGACTGTGGTTCTGGCCTTGCTCGTTAATTAGGTTTGGATTTCGTCCCCTACATTGTCTAATGAAGAACATAAGCATGTATTCCATGTCATGTTACAACTTTCAAGGTCCCACTGTGCTCACACAAGAATTAGAGACGAACATAAGAAGAATTCAAAAAGAGAAATGCATTTGAGTTTTGCGATCTGTCACTGTAGTGTCCCTCTCTAGTATGATTTGTACACGTTAATCGCATGCTGATTGAACAAATCTGTGAGGGAAAACCATCTTTCAAATTAATTACGTCTAATTAGCATTATGGTGTTCAGTGGTATAATCATCTCATTGAGAGCTAAGAGCATAATTCACTCAAGGACAGAACCAAAGAGGACAGCTTCGTAGATGCCTCGGTATAAGCCGGGTATAGGTAGCGAGTGTGCTTTCTCACTACCAATAATGGCTTTTAAATTTTTGAATTGCAATTCTCACCGAACAGGAAATGAAAGGCACTTTGTATTCGAACCTTCCTTTCTGACTAGACAAACTTGCTTGTACTCATTGAGAAATATTAAGTAGGGGTAAATATGGGAGGCTATTGTAATGGTTTTGTTTAGTTATTTAAAATTGGTCACTGGATATGTCTGCTTTTCTCTCTTCTGTGGACGAAAATCACAAGGAAGCTAACAAGCCAATGATTTTACCATCCAACTTTCCTTTGGACTGGACTGAAATCAAAGAATAAGAAAATCACATGAAAAATACACCAACAATCTTCCACAGAAATAACAAAGCAGGCAAGCACTGAGTATATCTGAACGATGTTGTATGACCTCCCTTCTGGCAATCAGCAAATCCCTTTGACAATTAAAAAACAGTGAGGAAAAATGAGCGGGATCAGCACAGATTCAGCACTATTGATTTGTATGAGTGTTTACCCGTGCGGAGGACTTGGGCGGCAACCAGCCTGAGGCGGTAAATCCTGAGCAGTTCAAGGTTTCAGCGGATGCTTGAATAAGCCAAATGACCTTTCTCCAGAAGAGCGAGTTTTAATGAGTCCTGAAGTGCATCCGGTGTGTGTTGACATTAGGCCACCACTAAAGCTTTTAGTGAAATTCAAACCACAGGCCACATCACATTTTTTGTGGCTATTGGTAAGACTAGTGGAACCAGTTGTGCCGTGATGGTGGTTGGACAACTGAGTTTGGTAAGACTAGTGGCATTAGGTCAGAGAATAGTGTAGGAAAGTTAGTACTATATTAGTAACTATTTGTAAGACTAGTAGAGCCAGATAAATAGGGATGACAGCAGGACTACTGAGTGGCAACGGCATTAAGATGATACTGCCCATTGAGCCAGTGGGAACAGCCACAGCAGTTTAACCTAAGCAGGTGCAATGTAGACATAAGTTTGCTGCTTGTGTGAGAGTAGGAACTAAAGGCAGCTTTAAGGTATGTTAGGTCAGGGTTAGAGAATGGTGTCACCTGTCGTGGGGCTCATGGGGAAGATTGTTAATGACGGCACAGCCTGATTCCCACTGCAGGGCCTAGTGATAGATCAAAACATCAGTAACATTAATGCTGGGCTTCCATAGAAATGCTCACTCTGCAACCTTTGGGATATTTCACTGTGTATTGATACTTATAACTACGGAAACATTTAGCTTTATATCATTTTATGCCGATTTTTGAAAATGTTTTTTATTTTATTGCTGTGTTACCGCCACAAATATATTGATACACAAACACACACACACACACACACACACACACACACACACACACACTACCTTCAGTTGCAGATTGAGGATCCGTGTCATCAGCCAGTGTGTGCTTGTATTCACATTTTAAGCATTCAACTAATACAGCTAATCCAATTTACATTCCTAGATTAATAGAATTTGTTGTTGGACCTCTTTAAGGCATTGTCAAGGCCAAAATATTGTGTTATTCTTAATGCACCATTGGTGACAGAGTACATCTGTCTCGTATATTCATTGCATATATTTATTTCTTGTGTGCTTCCAGTGTTTTAGAACATATTTATTGTCCTCTCATCTCCACTCTCTCCTTTTTCACTCTCCTCCACTACTCCTGGTCCGTCTACTCTTCTAATAAGGTTACATTTAATAATGAGTAACGTCAGATAATTCTCTCGCATCATAAATATTTGATCACGCAACCAGTAAGAACATTCAAATATTTTAGTAGCCACAACTAATATAACATATTTTAGAACTCAGATGTTTACAGGTGAGCTTATGTTGTCTTTATTCTTGTTTGGCATAACCTGTGTGATCTGTGATGATTTGCTCCTTCTTTGACAACAGCTGCATATGAAATACATAGAAAGAGCAAAGATGCATTTTGTCCATCACAAACCAAGACAAGCATCTGCTTGTTGATTTTATTTGAGACATTCAGAGGAATGTGATGCGGCCACGCACGTGTGTGTTTGTTTCATTGAATTTTATACTCCAAACACTCACCTCAAATTTTGTCTGTACAGCTGATTCCTTTAAATCCAACCTTCTTTCTGATTACTTGCTCCACCACTGACAGGCCCAGAGGCAGAAAGTATTAGGAATACCTCCTCACCACTGAGTTGCACCAACATTGCACCATCTGTCTCTCAGTATGTTAAGGTGTAAAAGTTCCTCAACCTGTCTCCTCCCTTCCATCTACTTCTTCCTTTCATGACTGAAGTGCATTTAATAGAAGATATAGACAGCGCATACTGTAGATTTCAGCTGGTTTCAGCCTGATTATTCTCTTCATGGAAGAGCAGGCGACCTGCTGCACATAGCTTTTAGTTGGCTAGCGAGTTGTTGGTGAGTTGCAGTGCACCTGTTACAATCAGGTGACCCAAACGCAGACACAGACCAGGATTGAGAAGTTAAGTAATAGGGTTTATTCTACAGACAAAAGATAATGGGAATGGGGGGGGGGGTTGAGGAAGAGCAGCAGTGGCAGAGAGGAGAGGGGCCGAGATGAATGGCAGTGTTGAGCTTGGCTGGAGGGATGATGTTCAGAGCAGAGGGGTGAACTCTGAAGTTCAACATAGCCAGGCTTTCTTTGCGTTAGCCGGATCGACAAACGCTAAACCCCAAATCACAGATAATTGGTAACATGATAGTGGTTATCAACTTAATTTCTTTAGCTCAGGCTTTTGTCTTCAGGCTCTGTGCGCGTCCCCATAAAAGGGGGTACTTGGCGCGTCATTTGAGTCATCTTCACCCAAAACATGGACCGATGTCGTGCCGCCTACTTCAGTCAAGAGGAACAGGTCGTTATAATGGAGAGCTATGAGCAATCTAAAAAAACAGCTAGAAGCAACACTGTTAGGCTTACTGCAAAAAAGGCAAGAGAGGAATGCTGGCAGAAAATTGCTAATTGCTAAAAATTCATAATATATTTATTTTCCCATTCAGTGCACTCTCAATGCCTCCCGTTCATTTCTAACGTGACAGCTGCACATTCGCAAGCTCTTAATGTTTAAACTTGATACAACATTTTTAAATATTATACCCAAGAATTGCATTTAGGTGTGACACTGTCCTATAATGAAAGGTACATGGAAATCACTTTAGCTGAATCAAAGTGAAATGAATTTTATTGATTGAATATTATCTTTAATAAATACCAGTAGACTAATAAATGGGTTCTATTAGCCACTGTGTTAATTTTGTCAGCGGAAATTTCGAGGGTAAGTATTCGTTGACAACCTTTTATTTCATGACAGTGGAAATTAAAAATTCTTAACCACAAAAAAAAACAGCAACAGGTCATACCTCATGTACATTATGCCCTGACAAATAAAGACGAGACAAAATAGTTGTTTTCTGTGGGCCACTGGACTGTCATAAAATCCATAAAGGTTTTACCGGCCGTACGGCCCTGTCTGTCTCTTTACCGGCCCTCTCTGTGTGTCTGTCTTACGGGCGTGCATGAGAGCGTGCTGCAAGCGCGTTCTGGGACTTGGCTCACTGGCCAATCACAACAGACAATCACACAGGTCAATAATTTTACGACTATAGCATCAGTAACATTAATTATCTCCAATGAGATTGTTTTGCACAACCAAACATGCTGAGGACATAAAGGATTGTTGGATTGTCGTTATCTGCAGAAAATAAATACAGTATGATTGTACATTTTTGCCATTCATTTTTATATGATATGAATAAAGTACAGTAAGTCAGTAACACATTCCCAGCCTACATGACTAAACACATAGTTCAAGTTATGCTTACTTCTCATTGGAATTTTTATAGCCAGAAAATTCAGAAATATCCTTCAGCAAAATCCATTAAAGTACCATGAAACTGAGAAAATTATGACTGAAGCATTGACTAAAATTATACCAAAATTAAAAGTTCCACTGACTAAATCTTGACTAAAATAAACAAAAAACAAAAAACAAAAAAAAAAATGTGAATTTGAACCAACTGCAATTTTCAGTAAGCAACATTTAACTACATTTAAATGTAGCTTACTGAAACTACATTTAATTTCTTGTCAAAATTAACAGTGATTAGCTGCAATACCAACAGTGTAACACCGACTTGGCAGCAAATGGACCAGGCATGAAAACATCATCATAAGTGGTCTATAGTGAAAGGGTGGTTATTTTTAAAGCCAATCTTAAGTCAAAGCTCTGAACACAACCTGCTCCGGCCCAGGTTTGGTGTGCAGCATAAGTTACCATGGTGATCTAGCCAGGTTAAAAGAGAGCCACCTTTATGACACTGAAAACTCTGAGTCTCAGGCTCAACATACCTTGCTGACCCCTTAACCGTAGTACACCCTTCAGGGCAGAGCTGGGCAGGTGGACAAGGAAGTGAGCGTGGCAGGCAGGAAAGGAAAAACAGAGATGAGTGATCGAAGTGGCACAAGGAAAAACACAGTGAGAAAACAGGTAATCAAACAACACCATGAAAACTGTGATATACACAATAACGGAGCAGCCGAGAATGAACACTACCACTGTGGTGAACCGGGGTGGATCTGCTGCAGAGGTAAAGAGATGAAGGATTGCAGACGTGTGGCTTGGAACAGGTGAATGGGCTGAACAGCAATCAGGGAGCTGGGAGATTGAATGGTGCGCCACGCCCACACCACAGACACTCTCACATGCACACCTACACACAAACACACACACGCACACACACACACAAACAGGGGGAACGCAGGAGACACAAGGGAAAGGAAAAACACAAGGAACACAAGGAATTTACCATTACTAAGAACAGCCCATTGAGTGTCATTATATGAGTTTTAAATGGCAATGAAAGCATTAAACAATAGAGCAAAGAAAATGGGCAGTCGCTTTGACCCATGTTTAGTGGCCAGTCAAACTACAATATCATTATAGTCTGACAGTAATTTAGAAATGAAAAACTGCAACACAGAAACCACAAAGAAAAAAATAATGATCAAATAAAATAATCAAAAGAGAGATAGAAACAGCTTTATTTCCCCCTTGTGAAGAGAATAGTTCTCAAAATCACACTGAATCACAGAATCACCTAAAAACAAGAAATTAAATGTTTATTACTTGATTTTAAGGCCTTATATAAAGAAGGTTGGGAGTCCTTTTTGTTCTACCAAATAAGCTTGCACGTAACTTATCCACTCTACTCTGCTGGTCATTGAGAGCTGCTGTGAGGCTACGTATAAACAGAAACTAATCTGCAGCCTCATCTGAGAGGTGTGTAGCGGAGCACAGCAGTGCCCTGTGGCACACATTGGGCTGACATGATATGGCGAGGATGTGTTGTATTTGAGCATGTCCGATTGTGTTGGAGCTGTCATCACCTGCTCTGCCTGAGCTGGTAGCTATCCTGAGGCCAGCGTGCCAGGTCACCGTCACACAGCTTTCACATTTGTGAGGGAGTTGGGAGATGGTTTTGCAGCAGTGCTGTAGTTGCCGTTACTGTGCTGTAGGTAGGCGCATTATATCATTCTGTTCTATTTGTAACTATTTATTCGTTTAGCTTTATTCCAAACAGCGGGGGACTGGCAGAAAACACAGGGTATGTCACATATAATTGTGGTTAAAGAACCAGATGCCCACACACTTGACGTGTGGGCATTGATTGGTCTCCCGTTCACAGAAAAGGTGTTATGTATCAATTTTACATGTGTAAATTACAGGTTGTACTGCCTGTTTTCTGGAGCAGTTGATTATTTTGTGGTGAAAATTCCAAATAAAAGGTGCAACCAAAATATAAATACATGCACAAACGGTGTGTGGTTCTGCAGTTTGTTGCAAAATTAATGCATTATGAATTAAGGTATTTCAGTGTACTGTTATTGCCTCACATTAACATAAAGAATGTAGTCAGGGTATTTCTTCCGTGTAGCATCTTGCTGCTGAACACAGGAACCCTTTTTTAGATATCTATAGACCTTTTCTCTCAGTAAGCGGCAGAGTGAGACAGCTAGCAGGGTTTGATGGCTGATCTCCTACTCTGATTGTTAAGGCTCATCACAGCAGTGTGACTAATGCATTCATTCATCCCAGAGATCACCGGATGTCATAAATAAAGACAATTAGCGACGCTTTGAACAAGATCCTGAATCAGCTCCCACTCTCCCTTCGTTGAAATTCCCTTGCACCTAATCAACAATTTATGAAACAGGCCTGGCGTCGGCTTCCATTTCTTTTTGTTTACTAGCCAACACTGTTCGCTTTCACTGACACACTAGAGGGAGTAGACATGAATGGTACAAAAAATTAAATAAAAAATATCCTAGAACATTTTCTAGGACATGGAAGGAGCAGGTGATTGGAATATGCACTGAGATAATGAAAAAGGATTTAGTTTGCTTTCTTTGCCCGTGCGTGTTGCGAGGAATTAAGCCCACATGCAGTGTTTGAGTCACGCTTGTTAGCTTTTAATATTAACAACTATAAATTGCATATATATATATATATAAAGACTTTCAGGTAATTTGAAATGAAGAATGAAGGTTACACATTGTAACCATTGTTCTATGAACTGCACTAAGATTTGCCTCTACAGAGCTATACCCTATACCATTCTTCATATGCTCAAGGGGGCAAAACCCGATACTACAGCACTCTCCGCTATCACACCCAACACACACACACACACACACACACACACACACACACAGCCAACAGATCAGTAACTGTATCTAAATAATAAATGATACATTCACTTTTTAACCAAGACTTTGCCTTATTGAACATTGTTCAAATCATATTTTAAATTTGTACTGCAGTCATTTTGTAATGGAAATGGTAGATGTTTCGTTTCGGAACAAACGCTTTTTCATTTCATCAGAAAATGTGTTTTTGCTAGGCAAGGTTTAGAAAAGATATCATAAATACTTTCTTTACTGGTCAGTGAAGATATGTAAACAGCACATCCGTTTGACTGGCATCATTTTCATTTGTTTGAAACTTAAAAGCACAATTCTTTGATGTGTATTCTACTGTATAGGAACATCAAACACAGAATCATCTCCATTACCACTCTTGAAACAGAATGGTTCTTTTTCTGTATAAAATGGGACATCTTATGTCATTTCTTGGCGTATACATCTGTTTGGAAGTAGAGTACAAAGGAAGTGTCTTTAAAATGAAGGGTTGTTTGATCATAATGAGATGTTTGTGTCAAGTTGCGAAAGTTGCCGTGATTTTGTTTTTATCTTTTGTTTTATTGTTTCACATAAAGTTGACTGAGAATACATGCTCCTTTTTCAACATGTGTACAGTATAATCAATATGTTCTTCATTCATGAAAAATCTTTGGGCACTAGTTTTGCAACTCAAGGTGAATGGTCCAGACCAAAGGGAAGTCCACTATGATACATAATCAGTGGCCGGGGAGTGTCACTGTGGCAATCTTTGGGCATTTTGAGAGGAAATAAACATGAAATATTTCAGGTTTTAGACAGCATCCCAGCGCTGAGATGCTTATAAGAGAAACAAACCAATCTTTTAAGAGCTGTTGTGCTCCACTCTTTAGTTGTTCAACTTAATGCCAGTTAATGACAGGGTCAATGACTGTTTTCCTGCTCGGCCGCAGGGCCGCCACCATAATACCCTCTCACACATGCACTGCTACCCTGAAATCGGTATTGGTATATGTGTGAACGCAAATGTCCACGTCAGTCGAAGCGGACTTTAACCGGCCAGCTCGAGTACAGTCCGAGTGAACCACGGGAGTGGGCGTGTTGACCTCCAGCAGTCAGCTGCTCTCATCACAGCTGCTGTGGTTTAGAAATGCGGCCGCACTGATAAACGCAGCAGCTAAAAGCTGCGTAGTTTTGACGCTCCGCTGCAAACTGCTAACAGGAGAGAGGACTTCCTGTAAAATAAAGGTTTATTTCTGGTGAAATCTAAAAACACTGAATTACAACCGCAGGGACGTTTCGCATCACGTCCTGCCTCCCGCACTCCTCGCCTCAACCAGACGGACTATTTCCAGTAAGTGTGAACAGACACGGACATCTCCTGCTGTGCTACACGTGTGAACGGGCAATTTCGCTCACAGTCCGGACTTCATATGTAAAAACGGTTATATGTATTTAATAAAGGAAGAAAAAGAAGAAGAAGAAGAAGAAGAAGAAGAAGAAGGGGAAGAAGAAGAGAAAAAAAAAAATTTGGTAGTAGTCATCGTCATCCATTGGCTCGTGAACAGCCGTTTTGAAGCTGGAAGTTCGGAGAGTTGGCCGTCGCCATCTTGGTTTTGGGAACAGACGTGATGTTAGTCTGTTAAGAGGGCAGCTGCCTCTATCCTGATGAGTGGTAAGGACTTGTCAATCACATGGTAGCCCCGCCCTATGGCATGCGCTGCCTATCGTTTATTTTCATCTAAATATGACCATAATTTAAAATGAATATCCTGCTGTACTGTGAAGAGGACTCATGACTGGTGATTGAGACCATTAACTCAATCGAAGAAATCTTTACAGGGGAAATGAATCAGGTGAGAAGTTCGGTCATTTTCTCATCCAACTCAATACAATCTTGTCTTTGCAGCCAGTGGAGTCGCCCCCTGGTGGTCATAGTGGGGAGTGCAGGTTCAAGGCACTTCCACCACGGCTTCACTTTTCAGACCTGGAGTTTGCCCGTTGTAGTAGAAAGAGAACTGCATACAGCGTTGGCGCTCATGTTCATTCTTATGGAAGTGGCACATAAAGCAAACATCGGGGTATTCAAGAGTTTGGATTTTCCCGCTCTGTTGGGCCCATAGAGCATGCGCACTAGAGTTTCCTGTAGCACCGCCTCCAAACCGCTCGGCCTCAGTCTCGCTCACATGATCGACGGGCTGCGTGCTCGTAGCAGCGCTATGCGTATATGATCTGCAGCTCGTAGTAGCCGCAGCAGCTAGTCTGTGGAGGCAGCGGTGCGGTGTATGCTATAAATGTTAAATCAGGCTTTGTCCCATGTGTAAGTAAATGCAACAACTATTATACTGCGTAGTATTCCATGATGCCGTGGTATCAGTGCTGCCAGCTACCAGCCGACAGACGGTAGTTTGGGAACAGACTTAATACATCCACGGTACATGCTTTACAACTTACAGCCCACGGATGTAATACAAGTAATAAGCGATGAGTTACAGCCAGTTATCCGTTTTTGTCATATGAGCGTGCTGGGCGGCACAGTCGAGCGCTGTCCAGTGGTCTGATGCGCAATCACGATGCTGAAGCATAACTCTAGCATCGGCTATTACTGAATTTTATAACTTTTAGGACCAATGATTTAAACAAAGGTGATTAAAATGTTTGAACTGGGAAGTGATGGTTTAAAAAAAAAAAAAAAAAGTCTCCAGTGCACTCTCGCGAAAGCTCACAGAGGTTTTGCTTGGTGCAATCATTTCGGGGGTCGCTGCTGCTGCTCTCCCTGCCTTAGGCTTTCCACGTAGGCACCTGGAAAGGCAAGGAGGTTTTGCACCGTGCAATCGTTTAGGGGTCGCTGCTGCTGCTGCTGTTCTACCTGCCTTAGGCTTTCCATGTGTGCGCATGGAGGGCGGGGAGGAGTGCTCTCCCCGAATTTAAGCTTTCCACGTTTGCACCTGGAATGGCAGGGAGGTTTTGCCTGGTATGATCGTTTTGGGGGTTCTTACCGCTGCTCTCCCAGAACAGAGCATACAGCCAAATACATACAACTGCAAATATATCTACTGCATGTAGATCAAGTATTTTTGTCTGAAGTATTGTGTTGGTTTTTACTTTGCTTAATAAAGTACTTTTTATTCCTGTCAATCTGATTTTATGTTCTGTTTTTGTATCTATTTGCTGTTACCCATCTTACTCTTCAATTTGTTTTTATGCAGTTTTGTAAGTCATGTTTTGGAAAAAAGTAAGGTAGAACTTGCAGCAATAGTCAAAGTAGATAAATAACAAATGTCCAATTCATTCTCACAGCGAGGAGGCTTGTGTGACACAGTCTTATTTTAACAATATAAAGGGACCTGCTGAAAACAACCACTTGAGGCCAATAAAACAAGAAAACACTCTTTTCAAATCACTAAAATCAACACTGACAAGAGTGCATGCTTTTCACACTTTGCTGACTCTGCGCTCCATTGCCATTCTTTGCACTGGACTTAAAGGGGTACTGTAAAAATCTGAACGCTAGTTTGTGCACTTTAAAAAATATCCAGAAACAACAGGATGGAAATGGAAGTGCAAACCTGGAATGATTTCCTGTGATAAGGTTACATTCTGTGGTTTTGTACTGTCAGTATGAATCACACTGGGATGTAAAAGGTCAAATTCTGTTGAGAAAACAGACTGAAAGGATAGCATCTTTAATCGTTTCAGCTTCCAATCTTGCATTAAATGCTTTCATGACTGTGAATATATGTGAAGGAAGAGTCAGCTGGATAGCACTCACTTCAGTCTTCACATGTAGAGTAACAATGCAATTAAAATATGATTTTCTTTACACCTGTCCACTATATAGCTCTCATAAAGGCTGGAATTGTTTATGTCCAAACCAATGTAATATGATACTGTGGCAGCAGCACCAGAGATGTCGTAGTTTTATGGGATTAAAGAAGATGATGATACAACAGGAACTGGTTGTGTATCAGCTCAATGACCAAAGTCCCTATAATCCCAGTAAAGAATGCCCTTGTGAGTACTATGGCTTTAATACAAAGGATAAAAGTGCATGTCTACTCATTAAAATGTTTTCTTCAAAGTAGTTATAGGTTATAGACACACTGTAGGAAGAAAAATGGCAGCCAGCGAGAACAGGCTCCTGGTCACCGCCAGAGTTGGCATGGCAACTGTGCAATGTGCAAAGCCAGGCAAGCAATACAATATACATTAATATGGTTGAAATGTATGCATATGTCCCCATGGAGCGGTTTCTTGTACAAACACACAATGTACATTTCCGCATAATAGTACACAAGCGTTCTCCTTTCCTTCTTTTTTTTGCATTTCTCTCCATCAACTTTGTCCTCCCTGCTGCTCAGGCTGTTAAGATCAGGGAAAGAGCAGAAAATGTGAAATAGCTCCTCAGCCGGTATAAAACTCAACACTTGTTATTTACTCCACTAAGCACAGAGGGTACCATATCCTCATTATGCAACAACAATGAACATGACCATCTGTAATGAGAACTCTTCCACCATCACATAGAAAACATTTATGTAATGACTATTGTACTGAACTGAAATAGACACAACTGTCCACTGAAATGGACTTTTGAATACAGTCATCACAATGTGAAAAGAGACAGAAATCTAGAAAAGATTAATGCATTTCCTCTCCCCTGCATCATATATAGGGTGGCCTGTTTGTAATAATCATGCTTATACACTGATTTCACCTTTTAATCAATCTTTCTATCCTGTGTATATTTGCCCGCATGTTTCCTATTCAGAATGTCCTATAAAACATTCATATGTAAATATAAATGTTGCCAGTAAAATTAATAAATGGGTTTCAGGGTGGTTTGGCATCTTCATAACTAGTTTAATCCTAAAAGAGTGCTGTGACATTGTTCACTTTGATATGGGCCTCACTGCCATGTCAGTGAAATTAATGTCTGTCCAAGTGAGAAGTGCCATTTTCATTTCAATGTTACTCTAGAGTGGCAGCCGTTGACAACATGCAACTACAGCAACACAGGCACAAGTTTTCGAGAAGACATGAAGTAACCTGTATCAAAAGAGAGTATCATATATCATATGGAGAGACTTGGAGATGATCAATAAAAAAAACTGTGGTGTATACAAAACAGAAAATCTATCCACCATCATCCTCTCTTCACTTGTCTCTCTTCAAACACAAATTCAAATAGACACATCTACACTCAGTTTACTTTCTCTCATTTATTCATTTTCTTATGTTGCACCATTCTCCTCAATGTTGACTTTTTGATGTCTTTTGTGTCATTGTTTATTACCTTGATTATGTGGTGAGACATTGCTATAAGCCCTGCAGGATTTCTGTTTGTATTTCTTGCCATATTTCGTTATCTCTGTATTTTATCACCCGTATAAACAAGTTGACGATAAAACCAAAAATCTTGACAGAAATCCCTGTATATTCAAGCATCACGGCATGAAACATGTCACATTTGTTATTTGACACTCATTTACAGCTTATTTATAACTTCTGGTTTTAGCACAGGGTGTGATGTAAAAGTCAAATTCTTGACATCACTAAAACAGATCCAATTTTATTTCTGCAATGACAACATATGCTTGAGGAGTCACAGAAGTTCATTTGCATATTAATTTGAAAACAGCTGCCACAAGGTCTTTCTGCTGTATGAACAGAGCCCAGAGTTGGTCTGCGCTCATGCCAGTCCAACTGGAATTGTGTTTACCAGACTATATCCTTACAAACAGAACACAGATTTCTTTATTTGGAGGAATTAGGTGTTAGCTCATCTTGTTTCCATGTTGAATTTCTGAACAGCTTTAATTCTACAGACTTCATAGATTTTTCCTTCTAATTTGAATAGACAGAGGTGCTGGATTTCAACACATAATATACCCTGGCTTATTTTGTCCTACTGTACTGCTGTAACCTAAATTGAACTGCTCATGCTGTGGATGAGCAGTTCAAAACCAGACTAAATGCTGATGTAAACACTATAATCAGGTTCAAAATGATAGGAATCCATCTTGTGTTCATTTCAAGACAATATTGGACTATTTCTTTTTTTTTTCTTCTCCTGCACATCAGGAGCTACTACAATGATCTGATTCTGCATTGTCATTTTCATTAAGTAGCCACAGTCCATATATTAGAATCAGTTTAGAGCCACTATTTACGTACCATTTACCAGTGGTGGAGGAAGCAATACTGCATACAAAAATACTCAACTACAAATAAATGTGCTGTTTTTAAAATGTCACTTAAGTAAAAGTAAGTATTATTGGCACAATGTCCTCAAAGTATCAAAAGTAAAAAGTGTTTTACTATTACATATTATATTATTGGATTTTTATTAATTATGCAATAGATAATGCATCATTTGCTAATTCTAGCTATTTTATGCTGTGTTTGTAAAATCTTTATCAGCAAAGTGAATAGTAACTAAAGTTATCAACTACATGTAGTGGAGTAAAAAATGCGATAATTACCTCATGTACATCAGATTTGTAGTTAAGTACTTGAGGTCGAGACCTTGAGTAAATATATTAAGTTACTTTCCAACTCAACTTTTTACTATAAAGTCTGAATTTTTACTTGTTATCATGATACAGAGAAATCTCTGAAAACTCTGAACACAGTCTGTTTTTGTCTAGGTCTTGCTTCCCCTCATCTTGATGTCCCGCTTTCTTTGATTTTCTCCAGAACTTATTACATTAGTGTCCGACTGTGTCGCATCATGCTGTGGATGAAGTGGAAGATGGTGGTGGACTCCCTGCGTGGACGGAGAAGGAGGATGCCCTGTTCCCTCTGGTTCCTCCTGCTGTTCGCTGCTGGAGGTCTGGTTCTCTTCATCCACCAGCGGGATCTGTCAGAGATGGTCCAGCAACAAGGCCCAGGTTAGTCACTGCTTGCCCTAAAACAGCATATGGTTCAAAACAATATGTTTTTTTGAAAGCTGACACTTGCTTGAAAAGCTCTTAAAAAAGCTCAGAAAATACAAATTCAGTTTTTTTCTTTGTTGAGTGAACACATTAGCAAAACTGTACAGTAGTGGTATAGCCTAAATGACAACACATACATAACACCTTATAAAACATAGTCTAACCCTAAAACATACACATAATCAAAGACAAAAATAACTACACTGTATGCACACAAAACAAAAGTACAAAAAAGCCTGAAACACAATAATGCATGCATACACATACACACGTAGAGAAAGATAAAAACACATAGTCAGGTGAGCGAGTGCATGGATGCAGCCAAGAATAGCAATGAAAACAAGAGCACAACAAGGCCTTCTGTACACACACATACACATGAGCACGTGCAAACAAATATATAAGCAGGCAGGTACACACATTAATGGACATGCATGCATAAGGGCAATCGTACTGCCCATGTAATCAAAGCACACATAGATGCACAAGCACACAAGCTGTATGCGCACACATACACACACACACACACACACACACACATACACACACAACACACAAACACAGACAGAAGCATTAAGAAAAAAGAGTTGTATGTTTGTTTGTGTAGTTAGATATTATTTGGTGTGTGTTGCATTAAGGTTTTGGTGGAAAGAACATTTGCTCCCCAAGTACTCCCCTTTTCATTCCGGCTTTGTGGCCTTGCGGTCAGAGTTTCCTCCGTGATGGAGAGGGGCCGTACATTCAATTTCCAAATGAGTCAAACCTTTGTCCTCATAAAGGGACCCGATGTGCTTCTGCTTGGCACTCAGCATTAAGGAGATTGGGGTTTAAGCAGCCGTGATGGAAGCGTGTAAAACTAAGCTGCTTCATGTCTCCGAAACAAGAGATCAGCTGCTTGCTTGTGTGCCTGTTTGGCTTGTTCTACACTTTCCACCTAAATGAGAGCACTATAAGTCTCTGCTGTTGTTATACCAGCCCCTGCCTTTGATTTTCAAGGGACTCATTGGTGATATTTCACCTCATCTTGATTTCAGAAACTGCACATTGTGGGGACATTGTATGTTGTCCTTTTAAATTCAACTCATAAAGAAACATACTGTTTTGCGGTTCACATGAGAGGACACCCAATTTCATTTTCATTGTTTTAATGTTTTCAGTGAGCTGTAAATAGTCTATGTGTTTTTGGGTAGTCAGGGAAAATGATGAGCAGGCTTGCTAGGGATAAAACCAGTAGAGCCAAAGAGGCTGCAATCCACGATGTTGCAACATTATTGTGTGTCAACAGCACTGTGAATCACGAATATCAGAGCAGTGTCACACTCCACAGCAAAGAGCCACTTAGCCAGAGTGGAATCTCTCCAATCCTCTAATATTCACATGATTGTCAGATGCTTTCAGACATGGTGGCAGGTGAAAAAAAGGCCTTTCACAATGACAGACATAGGATACACACAGAAGTGCATATGCAAGACAGACACACAAACTATGTACAAATATACAAATCATGACAACCAGTATTTAATATTCATGACAAATATTAGACCGAGACCCATTAGAGCCTGTAAGAAGTTGGTTTATACATTCGATGACTACTCCAAATTGATTGTTTTCAACCTTCCAATTTCCATGTGTAAAAAGAGCCAGATGCACGTGATGAAACCAGCTGTGAAAGTATTCAGCTTGTCTGCTTGATGGTATCTTGATGTTTTGTTTCGTTTTTCTCCCCCCAGAATTTCTTCTTGCTGCTTGACGTTTATTTTATCATTTTTTCTGTGCGCTAGGTTAATAATGAATACGTTCAATTTCACTTAAAGTTGCATTTCCGTTTTCCTACATCTGGTATCTTATTTTAGTCATCATTTTGGTTATGACAATGTTGTGCTCAGATCTGAAAAAAACAAAGACAGACAATCATACAGGTTGTAAACAAGCCAACATTTTCAGATTATTTTTATAGTTTTATTTACAGGAAAAACCAAAGGTTTGGTAATAATTTTACAGCTCGCCTGTGTTTGGATAATCTGGGGGTTTGTTTGCACCCTGCATGTAATTGGCCTGCTGGTGATTATTGCCCCATGACATCTTGTTGGCATCGTCATCTGATCTTATTCATATTTTTATTTATTTATTTAAGTTGTGTGCTTGAGCCACTCAGCAACCACGGAACCGGCGCCTCTGCTTATTTCACTCCTTCAGCTCCAGCAGTAAGATCTCACCGGTATCCTCCAGTGTGAACACATACAGCACTGCACACAGTCTTCTATCTGTCTTCTGCATGTCAGTGAGCTCCGGACATTAATTGTCTGGGTTAATTTACTTTGATATTTAACAAGCGCTCTTTGGAACAGCTGTCTGGTAGAAACGACTCCAACACGCCTCACCATGTGACATCATGTCATTGATTTATTATGACAGATAATCAGACATCTGACCTCATACATATCAGGCAAGACATCATCTGATCTAAGTCATATTTATTTTTGTCATTTGAAATGTGGAGTAGAGTGATTTCCCAGTTTGTGGCTGTAGACTTAATTGGTGCAAGTGCTGCAGTATCAGATATTTATAACTACTGTTATTTGTTTTAAACTGAATAAGAAAAAGTACATGCATGCCGACTTCATATCAAGTACTCTAATTTGTGCAAGACCTTTGCTATTCTAAGACTGGTTGATTGATGAGTGAGTGAGTGAATACATGAATGGCTTGTCATTGGTTTATTATATATATACAACTATAATAATATTGTATTAAAAAGGTTAAGTGTGACAGAAAGGATTTTTAAGGCAGTCCAATGAGCACACTTTTGAACAGTATTGAAAAATTCACTTTAATTGTACTTAAAATTAAACTGATCAAAGTATACTTTTAAATAATGTACTTATGCTACATTGTTCTGTATAGCTACAAAGTAATGTTTCTCCTCAGCCAAGCTAAACATTTAATTTGAATCTGTATTTGCATAAAGCACTAACCAACACTGTTTTTAATTTATTTAATTTTAATTTTTTTTAAGATGCTAATTTTGTGATTTAATTTGAAGGACTTGTTAACGTCCTACCAACAAGTATTTTTTTCCCCCTAATCTCATTAAAATAATTTTAGTCGCTCGGTAACTAAACCATAGCATTGATAGATTTTAAAAATCAGAACAATGAATCCTTTCTGTAACAGTTATTTGCAAGGGTTTTTGATCCCACAAAGTTCATGACTTGTTTTGGAAGGCAAAGACAAACAACCTGTTCTGTCGCTGGAGGACTTGTTGGTGTTTTTCCAAGATTTTCACAAACAGGCAGATGGGTGGATAACAATCAATAAAATCATCCATCTTTAATTATGCACCCAATTCTCCAATAGCTTGAAATCAGCTCAGAAACAGCATTTCATTTCCACTGAGGTTTTCTAATTTGTGTTTCAATGTGCATTAGAAATAACCATGAACGGGGTTGTTGTGGTGTGAAAGTGACCCCAGGGCCTGCAGATCTTGATAACTTTATGTTTATTTACCTTAAACCTGTAATACTTATACTAATATTAGTCTTTGATATATTAGTTTATGTCAGACAGAGATAAGTTGATGTGAAAACAGTGTTGTTTTATCACTGTAGAGGAAGAAAAACGTGAGCGTAAAGACTGTCTCCAGACTACTGGTAGGAGCTCTTCTCATGGTCCTTTATCTCTGTAAAGATTCTATGGACCACCAAACCATCTATAGATGTAGATACGAGAAAGGATGGCAACAAAATATATCTGCTGCCAACATCACAAACCTCAATTCACCTCCTGGTGGTATAAAGGACCAGTATCAGTATCACCATTTTCCCATGCTGCGAGACAATCCTGTTGCATTTGCAGAAGTCTTCCTTCTGCTGGTCATTAACAGGTTTCCCTCTGCACTACAAGAGGTGTGAAACCTGTGCTAAAGAGAGGTTACACAATGGTGAGTGCATCTGAAGGATCTTCATCTCAGGAGTGGTGGATGGTGGTTTTGGGAAAGAGAGATTGAAACAAACTGCTCAAAGTCGAGAATCGTGAGTGACAACTTGAAGCAGATACTCTTCCAAGAATGGATGGAAATAAACTGTCCGAATGCTCGCTTCCTGCTAAATGCCGAAGATGATGTCTTTGCCAACACGGTCAACATGGTTGAGTATTTTCAAAGCCTTGAGGACAATAATGGAAGCAAGCACCTCTTTACTGCCTGTCTGATCCAGAATGTAGGGCCCATTAAATCATCAAGGAGCATGTATTTTATTCCAGTTCAGGTGCAGGAGTCAGACTCATACGCTTCCTGCTGTCCGGCTACACAGCTCTGGTCGTATACAGTATGTCCCAGCCCATTACCATGTTTACATGGGAATGTTCTGGCATCACAGGACTAAGTTCTATGCTTTCCATATGGTTGGGAAGATGGCAGGACTCCTATTTCCCTCTAGCAAAGTAGATGAATATGACTCTTGCTTTTATAAAGACATTCCAGTTGTACACAGATTCCTTCCAGCTCACATTTATCTAATGTGGGACCGAATACATGACCCTAATCTTATATGTGATGCCTTGAAGAAAATGCTTTAGCAAACCCAATCAGTAAGATCATAGTGGCTACTGCAATATACTAGGTACACTTGTACAATCTAATGTAATTCTCAGCTATGCTATAAATTCAACCTTTACAAATCTTAAAGTGGTCAGTTTTGTTGACACTGTCAGAGAGATGTTAAATTATTAATTATTAAGATCTTAAAATCGTTTGTGGTGGTGTTGCACTGGACTGCATCATAATGAAAAGTGTTTGCAATATTTTGCCCCCCTCCTGTATGCAAATTGGGTGGGCATCAGTAATGCTTTAAATTACAGTAATTATTTGCTAATCAAGGAAAGAAGACAAAGCTTTAGTGACTAAGGGGGAACAACTTTGTGTAAATTACTTAGTACTTAATTAAGTACTAATTAATGATTACAGTAAAACAGTGCCAATGTTTTTAAAATGATAAAATACTTGTTGAATGTAAGCTCCATCTCATGATTACAGCTGATGTTAGCGAAAAAACAGCTTTTATGTCCTGTTATATTGTTATATCACAAACGATTAAGGAGCTGAATACATAATTTCACTCAGCAACACCCTTAATTGGGGTTTATTAGACATACAGTATAGAGAATAGCTTTGAATGCTTTTCACCAACTTTTTCTTTTAAAAAGCATCCATGAGTGATTCAAGCGAGGTAATGGCCGTCACTTTGTAGTGATGGCACACAACCGTAAGGACAAAGCATAGAAGATGTGGGAGAAATCTCCCATATGATAGTGTAAGTCCTGGGTATGTGGGCAGTAAAATAAAGCAGTACCTTGCTCACCCTCTTTTCAAGGTAATCACAAAGTAATCATTGGGTAAGCCATAATATGTGGCATGGTTCATTCTGGTATAATTACTCAGAAAACAAAACATGTCCATGTGTTAGATGTTAATATTTTAAAACAGAGGTCTTACTGTAATCAGTATAGAATTGAGTGAATTGAGTGAATGCTGAAAATGAAAGAGATTGCGGCATTCAATTGACGATTTCTCTCTTTTGATTACTAGCCATTTTTCAAGCATATAAGGAGTCTTAGGATAAGTTTTGCAGCCTAAGCACATCCTTTTATCTTGCCTGCTATATCGCTACTTGAATATTGAAGTAAGAATTCCAGTTTACTAAATCATGCATGAGAGACTGTGTGCTGTATACAGAACACAGTGGCTACACAGTCTTCCCAGCCCCCTTGCTAAAGCACAATGAGCAAGCAGTATCTTTGCCTTAAGCTATGGAGCTTCACCCTAGCAGAAGCTCATATCTAATAGAGCTGAGTTATAATACATTGGGTGTCAGCTTTTATCTTCCTCCCCCTCCTTCTCCACCTCTTTGTTTGGCTCGCAGTGCACTCGAGAGCTTTGTATCCCATGGTTTAGATGGCCTGCACAATGGTAGTTGAGAAAACTGCAGTTTAACTGGCAACAGTCTCCCCCTGATCGCTCCCAAGTAATTGTTTAAGGACAATTGGAGAAACAGCAGCAGGTTTCTCAGGGAGAAGAGACACCTGAAGAGCTAGCAGTTCAGATAAATTGTCTGCACAAATTTACACCTCTGGGCATTTTTCAGATGAGCATTGCACTGAGGACCAGCTGCTCTGGTGAGTGGAAGGTCAGCCTGTGTGTCACCTCACAAACCCCAAGTCAGAGCAATCCATAAATGGAGAACAAGAGGCAAAGTTGTTGCCGTCTTTGGAAATGTGTGTTTATTTGCAATCAAGTGCCTCAGTTAAAGATCTCAATTCTCTCAGTTAAAGTGGTAACATGCCGCTTGTTAAGTGCTTTTAACAGTACACTGCAGACAAAATATACTTTCCTTTTTTTTACTGAATCTTTTATTTAACTTCAAATAAGTGTTACATTTGCATTATACAGTATAGTGTACATTGAAAAAATATTTTCATTTGCAAACCCCACCGACTCAGCTGTAGTTAAAATAACAGCAGTGGCTTGTCAAAACATGTTAGTTTAAAGGGACAAAAACTGTTCAGATGTCTTGATGGCTCTCAGTTGAGATTTTTAACTAAATATGCAACTTGTAATTAAAGAAATTAGTTTGCATGCTTTTCCACTCAGCCTTCTGTGTTGCTGTACTCATCAGCTCCCAGCTGCACCATGCAGGTGTCAACAGCTTAGAGTGATGATCAGCTGTAAACACAAATCGTAGACACTGGCAAATAGTAAAATGGCCTTCTCAGCATGAAAGTGCTATAACACCTACCTAATTAAATAAAAAAAAGAAGGGTGTGAAAACAGAATTCCAGACAGGTGTGAGTAGATTATATAATATTCTCAAATTACTGATCCGTATTAGAAGTTTTTCCTCATCATGACAGACTACTACTTTTTCTAGTTGGGGTTTGTAACCATTATTAAAAAATCTAAAAATAACAATGGATCAAATATACAGTATGTGTAATGCGAGAGAGGTCGCTCGTCGTGATGAACCCACAGAGAATTATCACCGGCCTCTTCAGTTCCCCTCAGGTCCATGTGAGTGTTTACATTTCTTTAAATGTACTGAATTTGTTCACTCTCATTGTCCCATAGTATGCTTTTTTTGGCCCAGAGCAGACAGCTTTTTTCAGTGAAAAAGCTATAACAACCCACTGTATGCTACTTGCCCAACACAGACAGACAGTTAGCCACTAGCCAGGTGAAGAGCCAGAGTTGGTGAGGACCACAATCAGAGCTAAAAGAGAGTGAATATTGGACTTGCCAGGTGGCCATGAAATACAATTACAAAAGAATGTTAATGGAGGTCTGTATCTGCTCACTGAGCAACTGTTTGTTGAGATGTTGACAATGTTGTGTTAACAACTTGTTTCTGCTGTCCTCAGGTGGCCAAAAAAAATCTGTTATTGAAGGTTTTTCTATCTTAAAGTTTCTTGACTTTGTGTGCTTTCATTGTCCACCAGCTGGGTGGGGTGGACATGGGAAAAAAACAAACATCCTGTAGCAGAGAGGATGTCATCAATACATTTGATTTTATCTAATGTGGCTGACGTCTTCCTTAAGTGTAGAGGGGTGGTAGGCAGAGTAAAAGGCCATGGTCTGAAAATGTCAGACCCCATTGACTGGCTTTCCAGGAGTGAAGTAACAACCTTTGAATGCCATGTTACATTTATTCCCATGAATGGCCCAGTCAATTTACTACTACTACTGCCACAAAGAAGAAGAGAGAGAAGTAAAAGGTCCATATTCAGTGATGCAACATTTAGGCAGCATGCCATACAGTAAGCTGGCACCTGCTGAGGAAGCGTTCAATAAAGCACTGATGAAATGGGCCTTCAAGGAGTTCTGATAAGTAGTATAAATTGTAGGAGACATGCAGACAAAACATTACACATGCAGGTTAACAGTTGGGAGATAGCGGGGAAAGCTTAACGGCAGAGGAGGTAAGGCGATCAAGATAAACAACCTCTAGATACACTGAGGCTTGTTTTCTTGGTTGTGATCATGTTAAGTTTATTCTGAAACACTATGCTTTTCTACATGCAGGCCATTTCAAATACAGTAAATGAAAAAGTGGAATAAAATGAATCATCTGGCCTCCTCCAACTCCCCAGTCCTCTATATCTGTCCACATGGAGCCTGCCAGGAACTGGGCATATTGTTTCATGGTTCCAAGGTAAAATTTGATCTCTTCGTCAGAGGTCCAGTAATCCCTTAAGCCTTGTCTGTTTGCAAAGTCCAATTTAGCTGTCTCTTAATGTAATTAAATTGTGCTGATGACCCTCAGAGCAGCGGAACTGCACTGTATTTGAATGCAAATCCCCCGCTGGATGTTTATGGAAAAAAACAGAATGTTATTTTGCTCTGCTTTTCCATTCTTTCATGTGTGTGCAAAGCTCCTTTAACAAAGCCTGTTTCTGTTGTGCTGGCACTATCCCCTCCAGTCCTCCCAGAGCAAGAAGATCATTGGAAAGCAACACTTGGCAAAGCCACCCTCATCACAGGGATTTTTAAACCAACCTTACCTATGATATGATTCCTGGAAACAAGGGGTATTATGTCTTTTGACCATAAATATGACAACATACCAAGCTTTGCAATCCTCAGTGTTGGAAACACATGACATCTGGCATGGGGCATGGTTATCCCAGCAACTAATATAGCAACCGCTGTTCCACTTTCAGCTCCTCCTTCCCCTGTCCATCTCTGGGCGCAGAGGAAACCTTAGTGGGGGCCTCTGGGATACCCTGTAAAGAAAAAGAAAAAAGAAGAAAACAGACTGGGTATCTGCATGGGTATCAGGTGCCTGCATCACCTTCTCTCTAGCCTCTCCCAGACTTGGGCCATGTCAATTGGATTTAAAATGGAGCTGCTCAGAGGCAGCTGCAAGGTCATGTGGTTTTCCATTAACATTAATGCCTTGGGTTATGCCACGGGAGCCAGGCAACATAATCTGTTTTCCCTGCCATCTGATCCTGCTCACCAATAGCTTCTATATGCCAATCTATACAAATAGATTTTATTTTTCACGTTCCTGTTCCTGCAGAGGTCAGTGTAAAAAAATATGTCAACTGTCGAAAAAGCAAGCCCTTTTAGACACTTATGGATAGCTTTAAGAAATAATTGTTGCTTGAAGAATAACACTTAAACACAGCTTTTTTTTTTCTTTTATATATTGTGAGACTAAAGAAGAAAGAGGTGTACAGCCTCAAATGACATTACTGCAGAGCTCTCCACTGGACTGTTTTTCACTCTCAAAAGTAAAAAACTTCAAAACAGCTGATCTTATGCTATCCAGAAAACCATGAAATATGAAACACAGATCCGAAAAGAAGCTATACAGTTTGAGGGGGAGGATTAGAAGGATGATGTTGATTGAAACAAACAAACAAAAAAAAGAAAAAACACATCTTTCTTTCAATTCAGCAGAGTTGAAGATACATCTTTTGAGTTACTGACAAGCAGACAGGGTTAGGACCCCTACTGAGCAGCAGAGCACGGCCTGGCTGTCCTGCTGGTGGTGCGGGGCCTTTCAGGTTGCCCTTTTCCATAATGCCACGCTGTGTAACATTAAAAACTCCAAAGGAAATGAAACAGAACAAGGCTAGAGCACCAGGTGGACCCAACAGTGAGGCTGATTTTTGAAAATTTCTTTGAAGACTGTAATCACAGATGCTGCCTCTCAATGCTGTCAGTCTGTCCCATGTTATGTCACTGCAAGAACCACAGCTGAGGCTCAATGCTCTCTCTGTAGCTGTGAACACAAAAAGGGTTCATCTTTAGGAAGACAGTTTCAGATAAAGATAGATAGACATAAACAATCATAGATATAGCTACAAACAAAGGCAGAGTGCATAGTGTCAACTTTCTGCCCATATCTGATTGTTTTGGATGACTGACTGCGTCTATTTTAGGATGGAGCCCCATATCCGATAGCAATACAATCTAATCAGGATTTTATAAAGACATCTGTAAAGATGTCACATCTGTTTTTGTGCCATTTCTGACAAGACACACCAAGATGCCAACCGAGACACAGTTGACAGGACGCCTTTCCTGAACAAAGCATGCATTTTAACCGCGTTCCTCCGTAATTCTAACGAACAGGTCAGCCTCACCAGCACCCAGCCATGCCGACACTGATTAAACTCAGCACTTGGCTTCTTGCTCACTATGACATTGTCCTGGCTGCCAGCGTCCCAGGTGGTTGTGCTATCTGGCCGACATTGAATCTTCAGGCATATCGTGGATCGAGAGGCGTCTTGTTCCCGTGGGAGCAACAATTAATCAGGACTGGACTGGTTATCAAGCACTACTTTATAACAGCAACATGACTGAGAAATATGGAGCCAAAACTGACACATTTGCTCTGTAGCCAACATGAGGGGAAAAAATAAAATAAAAAATAAAATAAAATGCTGTTTTTCTTTTTCTTTTCTCTGTCTAGTTAGCCCAAAATTGGTCAGTTTCAAATCGAAAGTATGCCAATTAATTTTAAGTGTTAGGTTTGAATCACACTGGCAGAAATAAACAATGCACTACAGAGCCTTGGTTGTGAGTGTGGTTACTTCCATTTCTTGTTGATGCCCACTTAGTCCAAGCATATACAGTATTTGTTGTGTGCTTCGGTAAAACTCTTCAGTTCACGTTTTATTTGTTTCAGCCGTTTACTGAAAAACTTTATTCTTTAAATACAAAATTGAAAAATGGTAGCAAAATACTTAAATCATATCAAGCCTGATAAGCACACCAAGAATGGTAAGCACATGCTACGTGTTATACATTGTAACTAAACATTAGCCAGAGCTGACTGCAGTTATTTTCGGTCCTAAGTTATCATACTGCAAGGAAACTATAGAGCTGCGTATCCTGTTTTTGTATTTTCATCTTTCCCCTCAACTTCTCTACGCTCTAAGTTCACCTTTTGCTCTATGCTGCCAGGTAACACCAGCAGACTTCCTCTGGTGCAGGCAACATGGAGGAGACTTAAACATTGTTCATTTGCAAATAAACGTTTCTCTTTAAGACAGCGGCCTTGAGTGTCATTCCACTTAACAGTTTTTCTGTCATTCTGCTTTGGCCTTCTGTCACTAAAGTATAGATGCGGTACAAGGTGTGATACATCAGCTTTTGTCAAGAGACAACTGTTTAAAACTGTGAAGCGACCAAGCCTAAATTAAAATCTGGGCTTAATTTAATCTAGTGACAAAGGATACTATGTCGTACCTCTCCCCATATTAAATAGAAAAACTGGAAGTGATTAAGCAGATTGATCAAACAGGTAACCTCTCTCCTGCCAGGATCTTACCTGTCCTTACCTTAATATGCAGTCTTAGTAAAAGGGGCGTTTACTGGAGTCTATGGAGTATTGAACCAAACCAATTGTCTTCACAGGACTCAATTTTGGCAGGAATATTTTGGCTTTATTTAAAGGTGGTGGGAGATACTATCTACTCCTGTTCCTGTCTGCAGTCTGACAGAAAGAAACTTTGTCTGTACAATTCATTTCAGACGGACAGCACCGATGTGTTGAATAAGCAGGGTGATTTTTTCAGTGTCACTGGCTCATATATGAGTCTATTCATGTCAAACATAATGTTCCTGTCAGAAAACCTCTTGTCACCACTGCAAACACATCCGAACAGCAGAAAGCCTTGTCTTAAGTATTCCCAACCAAAAAAGCTTGTACATTTGAGCCTTGTAGCCTTCTTCCAGTAGGCTTGAGAGGCTGCGAACACTATAGACAGGAAGAGACATACAATGAGAGAGTGGGAGGAGAGAGAGAAGTTATATAACCACAGTTCTCACCAAGGAGACATCTTTCAGTTTCAAAAGCAAAGCAGTGATAATAAATGCCAATGTTCAAGGTCGCTCAATATCTGCTCAGGAATGTAAAATTTTAGTACAATTTAACTGTATATTTTATTAATCTGTTGAACAGGTCAATTAAAATCTGAGAGTATTAGTGACTCTCTCCCAAATCTGTTACTAAAAGATATAACCTGCTTTTATAGTCTAGTGAACTTCTTCATACACAATAATACATTTTACCTGCGCCTATCTGCACCTTTGAATCTGCCTCTTTATTTAATTATCTGCTCATAGATGAATGGCTTTCAAATTTCTGCAGAATTTTTTTTAAAATGGAGTCTGTACCACCATGTCGTAAGAGAGCTTGGACAAAAGGCAGCTGGACAACCAGGTGTGATATCAAGGTCAGAATGTAACTTAAGAAATGTCATTTTTTTTTAGTTTTTTTTTGTGGAACCTTGGCATCAGGGACCTGTCCTTTCTGTAAGACATCTAGTCTCCACGCTCCTCTGTGTAGTTTGGTTCTCAGTAGAATGATGTTTTTGCAGTCACTTCAGCTGCAGAGAAGCTTTCCTCTGAGCACTATCAGTATGAACTACAATATTGTACAAGAACCATGCCATTCTCCGCCCCTATTATGGTCATGGATATTATTCTGAGAGGGATTCCACATGATTGTTCCCAAAGGACAAGCCCTGCCTTAGGAGCTCTGATCCATCCCTCCAGACTGAAGCCAGCGTGCCCATTATCAAATCAGACTTGAACCCATCCCCTGTCTGCCAGGGAGACATGTTGAATGGATATCATTGTGCCCTGCAGAGGCTTCCATCACTGTAATCCCTCTACAAAGTGCAGGCACTCTTAGAGGAAGATGAAAAGAGTGGAGAGAGTGGCCTCTTCACCATGTGTGTCAATGCAGAGGGCACAAGGAGGGAAGTCGGTGGAATCAGTGGCCTGAGCTGGCGACTCCTCAGCCCTACCCCAGCCAGAAAAGAACAAAAGATTAAGCCCTCCTGCTATCCAGAGTGATAACAAGCTGTCAACTTCTAAAATGTAATCTGCTGACTCCGGGAGGAAGTGATGGTGTCAGTGGAGTGGGCCGCCAGCTGATGCTTATCTCCTGAATGGCGTGCCATTGATGGAGAGAGCCGTGGCCCTGCTGGCAGATACACAAAAGCCACTTCTGTCTGCCACCAAACAAAGAGGTCTCCACGAGTAGAGGAATCCATACTGAGCCAATTTCCAACATATTTATCTACATTTATCCCCTCCAGACCTCGTCCCTCTTTCTGATGTGGGCCACAAAGGAAAGGTGATGGGAATGATACATGACATGAATAGAAGCCAATAGACTGGGGATAATAAGGCATTGCCCCTGACAATGCTGACAAGTGATGGGAGGCTCCCCTCTGTCAACTTGCCTCCCGAGCCCTTCCACTCCGTCTGGCCACAGATTGTTAAATGTAAAAGCCATATTGCTGCCAACACCAAGTCCTAATGCACACTTCAGTGGGCAGTGAGGCTGTGATCTGGGAGCTGTCACCAAACTGCAGCCAGTGGATCAATCCAACCTGGGCATTATCCAGCCTTTCAACAAGGGGATTGCCATGCAGCTAATTGCCCGCACCTACTGTATCTCTCTGTCTCTCGTCAACCTTATGCCCTCCCACCCCCGCTCTGTTTGTTTCTCCGAAATGTTACAACTCCTAAATTGCTTTCAAATTACCCAGCAGAGCTGCCAGATGGCTAATAAAGCATGTAGGCCATCTTTGATCATATTAGCTATTAATATTGACAAGCCAGGTTTTTTTTTTTTTGTCAGATCTGCGCGGGGGTTGTGTCTCTAGTAGGGTAAAGAATCTAATTTTCTGGTCCATACAAAAAGGCACTTTCAATCTTAGTAGTTATGGCAGAGAAAGGGAATTAGTCACACAGGAGCTATTTCAGGCTGTTTACAATTTGATTTCAGAGTAGAGCCAGAGGGTTTTCCCTTGTGGACTTTGGGCTATTGATCCAGAAATACCAGTCATATGATATGAAATAGACACTCTTAGTTGTTTTCCGTACAGCTGAGTGAGAGAGAAATGACTTTGACCTGCCGCTTTTTTGGATAGCTCTGAGTGTGCAGGCTGGTTAGATGGTCTCTGGTGCCCCAAAGTACTGATTGGTAATGGTCAAATAACCTAGGCAACAGAACAAAGATGTGAAAATGTTTCCAATAGCTCATGCATCTGATAGCAAATGGCCAAAGACAGTACAAACTATTTATTATAGGTAGTTTCATTCATGCATAAACAGAACACTTAAACAACCATGTACTTTGCAGGTACAATGTTTACCATGATAGCATTCTCACTTTTGCTGATCGGTGCTAAACACAAAAATACAGCTGATGCTGATGGGAATGTAATTTATGTTTACAGGTGAATTTTGACCTGATGATGGTGTTAGGTGAAAAGTCAGGGACCAATGTTGTTCTTAATTCATCCTCTGTCTCTGCCAAATTCAACCACAGTCCATCCATTAGTTTTCAAAATATTTCAATAGCAAACAAAAATGCTAACCACAGTCATGGGATCACCAAAGTCCCCCTTTCCAACCAATAGTTGTTGAGTTTCTTTCAGTCAGGGCCAAAGCGGTGGGCCGACTGACCGACAGACCAACTGACAGACAGAGCCATCCCTAGAGCCATGCAGCTGGCCAGGCTAAAAATAAACAGATAATGCTGATGTAGATAGACCTTTTGCAGCAGCAGAAAACAATGAATAATTTACATTTAGTTGTGGTCTATGGTCTGTCCACATTTTAATCAATTCAGAAATGATGCTTGTAATGTTTGTAATCAGTGCTGTGAATTATGGTGGACGGCCTTCCCTTTAGTTTACTTTTACTGTTAGAGTATTTTTATACACCTGTCTTTTAGGGGTATAATCAGAAATCACTTTGGCTGATCAAACAGTGGCAGTGGTTGAGTTTGAGTTTGGCCTTGGACAAGAAAGTCAATTTCCTGCCTTGTGGCTGGGTTACTGTTCTGGTAATGAGTGTGTCTGTGCCAGTGGCTGATGTAAGTGAAACCAGTGGGAAAAAGAAAGGAAATGATGTTGACCGTAGATTCCGTTATTTGTCTTGTTCGATTATTTTTACATTCATGTATCCTGTTGTGAATTGACAGTGCAAGGATGCTTTTATTCAGCACCAGCCCGCTCCCCTTTACGACACACAGATAAAGAGGAAGATTCTGTCAATCCTCCAGTTTGAATCCTTGAAAAATTGGGGGAAATGGAGGTTACACTCTCTTCTCCTTAACTATAATAAGCGCTACTGAGTTGCCCTTACGTATGACACTTAAATCTCAAGCACTTTAGAAGAATGTGTTTGCACTGGACAGATATCAGGGGGACTGTTTGTGTTATACATAAAATATAATCAGGGTATTTCTGAAAAACAGCAATTTTTGTAGATGAAAATAGAATAGGTAGAAACAAGCAAAATTTAACAGGTGCCCAAAACCAGATAAATGTTTGGCCGTCCCAAAAATCTAAATGCAGATCATCAATTCTAATGCTTCCTGCATGTATAAACTGATTTATAGTTCTGTGTAGAATTTAATCCACTTATGGTTGTAGTGCCACTGTAAGACTAGATGGACTTATTATACATTATCAGGATGTGCCATGCACTCTTTACATACCCGAAGCAATCACACTAAGCCATATTCTTTTTGCAGTAGGGAGCGATGCTGGGTTTGCACTAGAAATAGCTTTTTCTTGAAAGATGACAAAATACAAGTTTGTCGAGCCACTGAAAAGGAGATAATTGCTGGGCCCTCCAATAATTATACACCCTAACTAATCAAAGTAATTGTACATCATACTTTCTTTCACTTTGTAATAATAAAGTAACAATAGTGGCAAGAAGAAGGGTTGCACTGGAAATGACCTTTTTATATTAAAATAACCGGTGTTACCTTTTTTTTAACTTGCGAATCCCAGCCTTTAAACGGCACAGTACATCTACCCACCCTCTGCAGCTTGAATGCTTTCTCCTTTTTAGCCAATGGCCTTCAGCAACCCAACGCGAGGTCATTAATGTCAGTCTGAGGATCCAGCACAACAATTTAGTCCTCATTTCTGACTCAATGATGACCACATCTGCCGTCAGGAGACTTTTATGAAATAATTTTCAACGTGGAAAAGTAAACTGAAGAATTGCTCCTATCATATTTCTTTTAATGCAAAAAAAATGACAACCTCTGACAAATCTGACATTTTCTAGGTAAAGTGAAGTGGAGAAATTTGTCTGGGGGTTTTTCTTTTTTTGTTTTGCTATATGCTAGTATATTTTAACACAGCTTTCACGGAAAATTGAAAAGCTTTCAGGCAGGCAGTTTTCAGCCTGTTTCCCTGAGTCAGAACCATTTTTGCTCATTTTGTTTTACTGCATTAGACTGAGCCCATAACAGGTACAGGCCATTAAATTACATCAAGACAAATTGAGCTATTCACTACCCATTTCCAATTTTCTCAGAGGTTGGCACAAAAGAGAATTAGACATATATCCCCTTGTATTTATTTCCTGATATCTCGGGAAGTCTTTGTGGCATTTTGTCTCCCTGTGTCATAAAATACAGCACTGCTTGTTTTATGAGATCTGACTTTGGTGAGGCAGAGGCCAAAGGACTTAACCTCCATATACACAGTAGGACTGTCTTCCATTACCGATTGCCACTGTATCATGGTGGGGGATTTTGTCCACCTCCACTGGAACTGATACACTCACCCCACTGTTCTGTTCGTCTCACTGGCCCTTCGGCTTATTGGTATCTTCAGACAGTCAAGGCACAGAAAATAGGACCCCACCGCTCACGCCCCCTTCTATTGATTATGAATCAGACTATATTTCATGACAGAACATTTCCTTATTCTTTGCAAACTTCATTGTGGGTGTTTATGTGTAAAGAGGATTCCGGAGGATCCATACAAAATAGTAGGAGCGCTGTTAAGAAATAAACCCACTTCAATGGAGGGATTTGCAGAGCCCACTCAGAGGTAGGAGGGAGCCTTTCAAAGCCACCCTTTTTTTTCTTAGGCTGTTTACTGCACTGTACTCCACACAGTGACTGGCACCACTCAGCATGTTTCCCTCAGCCTACAGCCAGCAGAACCAACACCAGCACATTCAAAGATTTAAGGCTCCACCAAAGACCTGTCAAAGCCTGCTGTGACTATTTATTGTTGTTTATTGCTAAAAGGAAAGAACAATAAGACCTAAAAGCTTCATGATAAAAACACCTTCTCCTTACCAATATAACCAAAACCAAAATACAATATTGTTTCTATTCACTGTGGGAAATATTTGCCTTATTTTAAGTTTTTTGTATTTGTTTCTGGCATTCGGAAAGGATAACAAATGCCTTTCTTTATATGAGCCTGTGGAGATTAAAGATTCTGCTAACAGATCAATGTAGGCTTAAACCTGACAAATACGTGCCTGGCACTGTCTGTCCCATCATGGTATGACTGACCCCTAAATGGCAACTCTATCAATTCAGTGTCAATCCTCCTCCCAGCAGAGGCACAGAGGGAAGTGAGGCAGCATTAATTATGAGCCTTCAAGCTCCAAGGGACAGTTAATCTTTGTCATTTTGCTACTGGAGACGTTTGGATCTGCCACCAAGATTGGAGCCAGGTCACAGCTCTTGACCCTTAACTAAGAATAAGAATTCTGCTCACGCCATGGAAGAAACCTATTCTGCTTTTTTTCCCCACACTAGCCCTCCAGGCTGTTTTAGTCCATGCACTTATGTCTCCTCTGACTGAAAAGTTTCCGTGATTTAGAGAAAAAAAGTTAGAGATTAGTTGACCTCTCAAAAACACATTTCACCAAAATAGCTTAAACTCGCAATAAATCTGGACAGTTTATCTGACTTGATTTCAAAACCTACAGAATACATTTATAGCTTATTATAGTTATTTATATATTATTTTATTCTATTTTATCTTATTAAACATCATATTATAAACCAAAGACAAAGTTGGCCTACACTAGCATATCATGCCTTTTATCATCATCCCATCATTATTATGTCATTTTAGGTATTATTTTGACTTTTGAATATGATTTATATTTTGCTCTTTGGAAATCATTAAAATACATATCTGCAAGGCAACTTAAACATTTTTTTTCTGTATCAATTCTTGTCCAGATAATTATCGACATTTAAGTAATTGAATTTGTTAAGGCACAGCAACTAAACTGTCAGCTAGTTGGAGAGAAAAAAGTCTCTCCTTCCTCTAACGATGTCACAGTAACACACAGAGGCTAGTGGGGGCCATCATAACCCAGGTGTAAAGAGCTGATTGATTCTCACAGGCGAGCCGGGCAACAAAGCACCACAGAAAAAAGCAGGGAGGACTCAGTGACGGAACATTTTGACAGAATTGGGGCATCGCCTCGATTATGCCTTCTCAGTGCCCTTTTGTGTGTGTTTAATATCTTTGGAACAAGACAGGTTTCACTGCAATAAAAAACGATGACGATAATAAATACAAGCTTTTTTTTTTTTTACGCACATGTAAAGTCCAGCTATTCACATGAGGCAGGCCCTCATGGGTGCATGCATACATTGTCTCCATGCTGACAGCAGGCTGAGGACACAAACTCTCTGCATTAACAGCCTAAGCTGCACTGCAGTATGCAGGGTCACGGGCACAGGTGTAGGAAATATAAAGAGCAGATTTCAGAGCTGCTTAAGCTGTTAATTCTGTAAATGCCTTCGCACAGGTTATATTCAAATACACGCCTTGTTTGCCTTTCATCTGCTCCCCACCACATGCTCAATCTTTTGCTTTGACAACGTGCTGCACGTCCAAGATGTTAAATAGCGTTCTGAAGAGAGTATGCCACCTAGCAGACAGGCAGAGAGAAGAGGGAAACTCTGACTCGAGCTGCTATAAAGATTAATGAGGCTCCTGTTGTCGATGTCAGTTTTAGGCCATCCCTGCATGGAGACGAGCGTGGGATGTTTGAGGAAAGAGACCTGCCGTGCAGCGTCTCCTGGTTTGAGCTTGGTCCCTCTTATCTTTGAAACAGAAAAATGTGGTGGGGAGGAAGGCAGATTCTGATGTTGGCAGTGTGTGTGTGTTTGTGTGTGTGCGGGGGGCGGAGTTTGATGGAGCAGCACTGTGCTGAGCTGGAACAAGGGGGATGTGTTGACTGTGTCAAGTTCAAAAGCATCATCGGCTTCATTTGTGGCATCAGAGCTACTCAGCTCAGGAAAAATCCCAACAGCTGCTCCATCTGGACACCTAGCTTCTGCTGCCATCAACTCCACAGTTCCGCCCTAGGAGGAGCGTGGTGAGCTTACTACCATGCTGACAAAATGTGGATGATAAAATGGCTGTGTGAAGGGATTTGAGACCAGAAATCGTTCCTCCTATAGCTCCATTGATGCATCAGCCAATTACTGTAAAGTACTTATAAACATAGCCAACTTTTCCATTTGTATTTATTTGGCATATATTTAACTACTGTACTGATACAATACAGTGGTTCAGTCTATAACTGTTCCATAAAAGCTTTTAGATTAGTCCTTTGCCTCAGATCGCCCCATGTAATATCTGGTATACCTGTATTGCACAGATCTTTCCCTCGAAAAATTCCCTGTTGCACAGAAAATGCATTATGTTTACAGATATCGTATCAGCCGCTTCATGCAATAGAGTCAAAAAGATAAAGGAATCTCTCCGATGAGAGCAACATATAAAATATCAATGTTGTGTTTCCAGGTTAAAAGAAACCTGAAAGATGAGAAGTGATGATGAAAAAAATCCTCTTTTTATACTAGTAGGCCTCACCATTATTTATTATTTACAGAATCCACAGAGTTGGATTGAACATTAGCCAAAGGAAAATTTTTGGATTCTCATACATCAGCATATGTTTCCAGGCTTGATCAAAAAACAGCAAGTGTAAGCCTGGATCGTCTTTTAAACAAACAGGTGTCTCGTCATTTAAAATATGTTTGAAATATTTATATAGTGTGGATACTGCTGCTAAACTTTTGTTTGCAGTCACCTCAGTAGTCACCTTAGATCAGACCAGCTTGTTTGTTTGGAGGCTTGGGAATAGCTGTCATCAAAGTACGATTTCTAGAAACACAAGCAATGACTGCTCATCACCAAAGGTGTCACCAAATTGAGGAATGATGACTTTAAATTCCAACATTTATTTGGATGTGTGCCCATTGAATGGATTATCCACCTTTAACAGAAATAGTTTTAGCGTGGGTGAGGAAACTGCACATTGATTTCCCTGTGTTGTCAGCACAGAGGTGTTAATGCATTTTTTCAGACTAACAACTTATGGAATCATACATTTGGGAGAGGGTAGGGGGGTAATCACACTTTGTTATTCATAGATTTGCTTCATGGAAATGTCTTTTTCATTTTTTGGCAGAGGCTTAGAGTATTCTTTCGGCTGCACTGGGAGTAAGATTTACACACACACACACACGCATATACAAAAACACACACATTTTATATTATACGGATCTTATGGCTCGGTGCATTCAAGAAGAATGACACTGCAGAAAATAAGAAGCTGTCAGACGCCATTATACATTCCCTAATTTGTTTTCTCTAATATTTGAGGAAGATCTGCCAATAAAGAGAGAAGCTTTTCCTGGACAGCAATAAATTAGCAATGGGTTCAAAGAGGTTTTTATCTCTTTTATCCTTTTCAGGACAGCACCTGTCATGTTTGGAGTGACTCTGTGCCAATCACCACATCAGAGGGATGATTACCATGTCCAAATTTGAACAGCCGATTAACTTGGCTTTGCTGTTTACACTCTCTTTAATTGGGAGGAACGTGCTGTTCTGTAATACAGGTGATGACCATGGGATAAAATATGCAAAAAGGCCTCCATTCTGGCCATGCTAATCACCTTGAAGAGAAAAACGCCTCAAGTAATGGAGTCATTATTTGTTAAAGGTATTCTCAGGGTAAATCCACTGACATTGTGCCAGTTTACAGAATAAATGGTGTTTGAGAGTTTTATTTTTCCTCGAAACTACATCGTACGTTGCTTCAAAGTGAAACAAAAGGTCCTATTAATTCAAATACAAACTACAAACTCATAGGGCACGATAATTGCAGTGTTTCAATAGTCACTTGATGAACGTGTTGCTAAAAAGAATAGCTCAGAATGAATCAAGGCAAAACATATAAAATATATTTCATCACCTCACTTGGGTGCCATCTGAACAATACAGCACTTTATATTATTGAGCCTTAGCTCATTCTATTTGTCACTGTCCACTGGGAGACAAAGCTATCTGCAACACAGGATTAATCTATTGCTTCTCTGGCTTCTCTTTTTCGGTGCGATGCCAAAACCTGAATACCTGGAGGAAAATCTTTCATTCGCTCTTGTCTAAATTTTTGCCCAGAGATGATGCCGTTGATAAGTCACTGCCTGTGGATATGACATTACAACAATGTTATTTTTCCCAGTGACAAGCAGTTTGGCAAATTACTGTTTAATTTTCAGTGATTGTAAAGATTACCATGCAGCAACTAATGATGTGATAATTGTGTGTAATATAATAAAAAATGCAATGAAAGCCCATAATGTAATAACCTGCCTATTATATAGTTAAAACGCTGAATGTATAATGTCATTTTTTGTTTCTTTGATATTTTTTGCATAAACATAATGTGCAGGTTATTAAATTGGGTTTTGCTAATATTTTACTTTTGAATTATAACACAATAACACACAACATTTTGCAGAGAAGTATTTTATTTACACTCACTTTTGGCTATCAAAGGACTCATATAAATATTTATTTTATATTTATCATATTTAATTCAAGTTTTACAGAGCACCACTCATCAGGCCTTGATGAGAACATTTTATGATAACCATTATTTAATCTAGCCTTGATCTGAAGGTTGCATTGGAGTTATTTAATTGTGTACAGTGATCGTAATATTTCATACACAAGGACCAAATTCTCTTACCCTGTTTTCTCTTAAAGTTCTTACCATGTTTTGAAAGTGTGACATTCTCTGCTACTAACTGGCAAACAGAATATGATTAAGCCGACCATTGTCCACTTAATAGCCTAATTTAGTATGGATATTAGAAACAAATGGCATAAATGTTAATCATATACAACACCTGTTATAGCCTATATATATATATATATAAATGGAAGTTCATTGCATTAAATCACAGTGCACAGTAATTTTAATACCCTGGTTTAAATGGTCTGAATTGACACCCAAACATCGTTGGTCAATGTTTGTGGTTTGCAGGCCTATGTAAATCAGGAACTTGTCATACAACTCCACTAGCATCTTCAAGTACGACAGTGACCTGTGTTGATCAACAGTTCATGGGAAGAGAGTCTTTTGGAGAGAATTTAGTCAGTCATTCTGTGGCAGTGAAGAAGCTGTCATATTCTTGGTCACTCCTGGATTTCATATGGTAAATTATCTATCAGTCAAATCATCTTCATTCCATGATTCATTCTTCCTATAATTTGTCATTGTCCTTTACATTGACATGGGCACACACACTAACCTAATTTACGTAAGTCTCATCTCTGATGCGCTATTCCTTCCTGGCAGTGGATGCGGGTGCTTCCCTGGTTTATGTAGACATCTGCGCTGGCCAAAGTCCCACATCTACCCCGCATCGTGTTCCTCCTTGTCTTATCTGTCCTCTTATCTATGTTACTGTTCCCTTTTGGCACCTACTGCACACTCCACCGTCCAAGTGAGGAGTCCCTCTTTGACTGAAAGTGCAAGTCCTCCATTTTGTACCGGCATCAAATCGTACCAACATTTTCTCTGTTGTATGTTTTTTGGCGCCTCTTGCAAAAAATGAAACGCATGGTTATCCTTTAAAGAAAAAAAAAAAACAACAGTAATTGTCTCAATCTGTGCAGGTCAATGAGAGATGTAGGGCAGGGGTAGCGTGAAGATTGGGTGAGTCCTCCCCGCGCAGCCAAGCTCATCTAATGAGGCGTCTTAGCGTAATTTGGCCTCATGGTCCGTCTCTCTCTGGTCCCCCTGCTCAGCGGGGCTGGAGGGGTCAGCAGGCTCAATATCCTCCTCTTTAATTACTCACCTCATTAACACATGGCTCTTCTCACTCTATTGGACTCGATGGACGTTCACCAGCAACTGCAGCGAGCTGCTCATAACACAGCCCGATCGATTGGGCTCACTCTTGTTACAGCTGTTAACATAATTGGCACAATCAGAAAAGATGACTGGGGCGGAAGCTCAGGATATGTCAAGACAGGAATCATAGCATTTGTGAATAATACGCTTGTATCTTCATATCTGGTTCTAATTTTGGATAAATACAGTATAATACCTACACAATGCATTTTAAGTCCAAAGGGATGACTTTTTTTCTTATGTAAAATAATATGCTTAAATTTGCCGTGGAAGATAATTCATGGTTTAACCGCCATCTCCCCCTGGCTTCTTTGATTCATATACAATAAAACAGTCAAACTAAGTGGAAAGCAGAAAACACATTTGTAGTAAGCCTTTGGAAAAGAACTAAGCGTTTCCCCTCTAATCCTACAGTGGCAGATTTAAAAAAAAAAAGTTTTGAATAATGCATAAAAGGCAAACCTCTTTCAGGGATCAGTAGCCTCTCTGCTGACCAGTGATAAATCACGCCTGCATTATCAGTCCTGCTAAAGTGAAGAGGACGATAAGTAAGGTGCCACAGAGACAATGATAAATACTCATCCTTTCCATGGGAGATGGAGGGGATTTTTGGATCCACTTTGGTCTATCTTGACATCTGTGTTATTGATTCTTTTCTTTTGTGCTGCTTTGGCTTAGGTTGTCTAATTGGATCGACTCTGTGTCTGGTGTGTAACTTATGGCTGCTTCAAATCATACTTTTTATTTTTCATTTTTTATCAATGAAAGGGTCCAAGTTTTATCTTGTGGTGAAATGTATAACACTACAGATCTTTACATGAAATGGGCTGTGTTTTAATTTAGTTTAATCCAGTGAATTCTGTTTATTTCTTTAAAAGTTCTTTAATTTGTATCTAATCTTAGTAGAGGAAGCAAACTCTGTCTGGCAAACACTCTGAACACAAAAAAAGATGAGGTTTAATGAATAAATTAAGTGCATTGACTCAAAGGCATATATAGTAGCTGTTTTCCAAGCAAAGGACTGCTTCTGCTTCCTTTAAACTAGTCTCATTTTAGATTTGTCTTCCCTAGAAATCATCTAGAAAACAAGGGTTGTGAACCATTTTTGTATGCATGTGTATGTTGTACTTTATCGCATTAAAGAAAAAAACACGTTGCCATTGCCAGGAGAGGGGCTGGCTACTATCATTTTGGTTCAAGTGTCTCCTCAAAATAGTATCTCAATATGACATACAGTAGAGGCACAGTTAACCCCAACACTGTCTAAATCAGACTCGGAGGCTACAGTGGGTATAGTAGCATCTAATATTGGCACAGAGGCATCTAATATAGTGACATATCACTTCCAGCCAGTTTGTTCCATTTATGTGATTCCTCTCTCTGTAAAGAACCTATTGTGTTTGAGGCCTCGATTTATTGCAGCCATTTGTTTGCTGGAGAGCAGCTTTATCGAAGAGCAGCTACAGTAGAATATGTTTTCTGAATACGACAGACTGCTTCAATCCTTTTCTCTACTCCGTTGGAGGTTTGACATGATTAATATTGTCATGGACAGTATTAATGAAAGTCTATTTTTAAACCCTGGACAAAGGCAGAGCTTCCGCTTGTGCAAAAATAAATTAAGAGTTTCAGCTTTGTGGATCAAATAAGACAAGAAGAGTTTTTACATGATTATTTTATGACTTCTGCAGTAATTCCTCAGCACATGTTTGGCTGTTTTTGCATTCTATTTTTAAATGCCACAGTCGTGAGATAATATGTTCTGCCTGTGTGTCACTGTTTGCTTTGCTCTGATTCTCTGTTGTTAATGCTTTGCATATGTGCAGTACATCTGTCATCATTAACTGTTAATGTCTACACCTATATGTTACAGTAATCTGGACCACTGTCTTTAAAATTCCTGCACATTTATCCCTTGGCACACAAAATAATTATGTTTTTGATTCATGCTTTCTGCTACAACACTGCAGTGTGTCTTCTGAGGTTTTATGACACAGAAATACAGATACATTTATTAATTACCATCCTGCTGTCTGGGTTTTCTCTAGCAGTTGTTCAAAAAGTAGTTATTATTATGTGTGATTCCTAAACAGTAAAACTGTGTGGGTATGGGTGTGTGTGGGTGTGTGGGTGTGTGTCTGTGTGGGTGTGTGTGCGTGGCTGTGTGTGTGTGGCTGTGGTTGTATTAGTTATGATAGTCAGCTCAACACCGAATCTTACAATGTACAATTTAAGTGTAAAGAAATATAAAGAAATTTTTTTTTTTTTCCGCAACAGCAGCTTTACCAGTCAGGGTCAGGAAACAACAAACATCCTCAGTTGAGATCTGCAGTTTGAAAGTACAACAGACATGTATTGCACGGTGTGAACTCTGTTTGCCCAGGGCAAAATTTGGATCATACTCAAGCTTTTGCACTGGCACCGCTGTACCAGTAAAAAAAAAAGTACCTTTGTACAATACAGCACTTTCGACCATGGAGCTGAAGCACACACACTTGTTAGCAGTATACCGTTAATACTAATGTAACAAAAACAACTAACCTACTACAGTAATAACACTATTAGTACCAGTAATAATAGGAGCAATTGTGGTTGTGTTTATAAATGCCTATATACAGAGTTTTAAGGTGTGCATACTGTTACATTACTTACTTATTTTAATACTTAAATCTAAGTGACCACATTCACAACTATTAATTTATTAGGTTCACAAATGTAATAGTTGTAGGTGTTACAATTGAAGTACATAGCAAAATCAATCTATCAGTGTGTACAAGAAGCTGGACACATTATTGATCTTGACATGACATAAACAGACCGTTTATCAGCTCCCTTAACCAGAGTCATCAGTGGTATCAGCCTGACATCTGTCACTCAACTTCACACATCCTCACATTCATCACTGTCATCAATGATCTTGATATTCTTAGCGTCCTTGTCAGTCTGGCAGGAAAAACATTTTAAAAGGAAATTTGGTATGCTTTCTTTGTGTATTGCGAATAGACAATAGAATAGTTAACAATAGATTTTGTTGTTTTTGCAAGTTTCTTTGTATAGATTAACCAAACGAGATATAATGTGTGTTAGTGAGCTATAGAGGTGATGGAAGGCAAATTTTGTTACAATTGGACAGAGTCAGGCTAGCGGTTCCCTCCTGTTTCTAAGTCTTTGTGCTCAGCTAAGCCAACAAGCTGCCGGCTGTGGCCTTATATTTAATTGACAGATATGACAGATGTATAGATCTTCTCATCTACTCTAACTATTCACCAGAAAGCCAAGAAAGCGTACTATTCCTTTAAGAGGCTCCCCTAGTATAAAGTAACACATTCAGATATCTGATGTCGGAATGCAGATACTCTGAAATCAGCAAACCCAACAACATGCTATTAATTAATTTCTGATTTATTTATTTATGTTAAAAACATTTAAATATATTACATTTTTAATTTGAAAAAGCACCACATTAAGATCCCCAGTTCCCTGGTACGCACTGAACTGTGAGAATATGTGTGCATATTTTTAGTCCATATAGCCGTGTCCATACCAGTCAGCGGAGGGCTTCCTCTGGCTTGTAATGCCAGCATGCATGGTTTGCTGTGCAGCCACCCATTCATGTGTGTTCTTATATGCCCTGTTTACTGGCAGTGCTTGGTCAAAATAACCACTCCATTATCACAATGCCCTTTCATACCCATCAGCTAGGGAGAAGTGTTTTATAATCATTTTACACTGACAGTTAATTGTTTCACTTCAGGGTGTCTACGTGTCAGATGCAAAAACATACAGAAGCAACCGAAATAAACAGATTATATATAATTCTCTATAGCACAGTGCTTAGAACTGTACGCTGCCACTGTCTCGTTTCAAATGTAGCTCCATTGTTGGCTGGACTGAAGCCTGCACCAAATGGCACACAATACCAAAACCGATTGTTTGCCCAAGATCTTTTTTTAGGCTTTGTCATTCGCTTTGGTGCTCTGTACTGCTTTATGAGGCTTTCACAGGGAATATTGTGCATTGACCGTGACAGATTATGAAATGTTCAAACAATGTGCGTTACTGTATACTTTTGCCACGGTGCTTTCTTGAATCAAGTGTCAAATGGAGAGAATAAGTGATATAGTCACAGTGTCAATGGGTGTAGGTCCGATTGGTGTGCAGGTGATGGTTTGGTTATAGGATATCTGTTTTAATTTTTAAGGTGTTCAAGGGGAACATTTGTACTGTGACGTGCTGACTTACTTTCACCTGCCTCTCAACCTGCTGTTCAGTCTGTTTTTACAAAGGTGCTGTCTTTTAACAATCTTCCCAGTATTGGAGTTTATAAAACTTCCTGGGAAAGTGTTGGTTAAATCACTGAATCATCACACTATGTTTGGGAGCCTGAGCTGCTTCTGACTTCGTGATCGCCCCTTCTGTGACAGACATATGAGTCCTCAGCAGTTCATAATCTTTTAGGTCACACCTTCTCAATGAATATCAGTCACCTGTGGTGTATAGTATATAAACTAGGTGAAGCAAGGGGAAATAGCTATTTTAAAAATCACATTTGGTTAATGAGCCTTGCGTTTCCACAGCAGCACCGGGGAGCACATTGGAATAAATGAATATCTACGTACTTTGAGTGCTTCTGTTCAGTGGGAAAGTTCCCTGTTTTCGGCCCATGGCACCTCCTGTTATGGAGGTCTAAGGGGGCCACGAAGAAGCAAGAGGGAGAGAGTCATTATGAGTAGTCTTCCTCAACAGCCGGGTGGGTCAGCAGTTTAGATTAGCATTTTAATGAGAGGAGCACAGGGAAAGCACAGCAGGATGACCTATCAGGTGACACTCAGAGTATGTAAATGATTAATTACAGTATCTGGAATGCATTGGGATCATTTGCTTGTTAAGTGTATGAGGAACCTGTCAAAATGCAATTCCAGTATTGATACTATCTCCCTGTATCACAGCTTTCCCCGAGTCATCCAGTAAATGGAATGTGATAATAATTAAGTGGGAATTAATGAGATTTCTCAAGGTAATATTTAAGAACATCGTCCAGTGAAAGCTGCTATTAAAACACACTGTAGATCCATTGGTGCCTATTAGGCTCAAAGAAGACAGATTTTCAATGTTTTATTGCTTTTTAATGAAATCCTCATTATCTGTAACTTGGCAACACCTTCTAATCAGAGGTTTGTTTTGCAAAAAAAAAAAAAAAAAAACATTATTCTAGATTAGTAAACCCTGGGAAGTTATACACAAATGAATTTAACCTTGATAGAATACAAACTAAAATATGCATTTCATACTCACATACATATTCAGTATCTCATGTTTCTCCTTTTGCTCTAGAGCAGTCTTAAAATTTGTGGCTGATGAGCATGATGAATATCACTCAGCTTTGGCTTTTTATATACCATTTAAATAGATAAATCTGGAAATTAGTGCTGCCTTCTGATTAACCCTGTCCTGTGCAGACAGGAGTCCAGATTTGCATAAAAAATGTCTAAGCACTTGTAGGAGTGTCTTCTCATTATGTGAATCACACACAAATCATATGAAATGAGTTATTATCTAAAGCAGGCGAGCACAAGTGTGAAAAAAAGGCCAGTTTATCTATGTGAAATGACCATTAATCACATTTCCTATTTGTTACTCAGTGAAGTACAGAGTGAGTTTGTTGGCAAGGCAATGAAAAATAATTTATGAGAAAGAGTCATGACATGCAGTTTATGAAATTGCCCAAGCAGAACTTGTACTCAACAGTTGCTATGGGTATTATTCATTACAGTACTAAAAGTCTGTGGGTAATCTGTATTAAGAAACAAAAACTGACTTTTTAACCCTCCAGTCTGAAAGTCTTTTGAAAAGTATCTCAGAGACTATTTGTAATATTTAATGTCTACCTAACTGGCATTAACTTTGTAAAAGCAGCACCTAAAATTTGATGTTTGTCACAGGACTGACTCACAGTGCCAAGGCAAGCCATTTTAATTGACAGGGAGGGGATGGATGGGGATGGATATCCAATATGTGATTTTTGGTTCCTCCTTGTGGATGATCTATGGGATGGTGTGAGGCAGGCTGGGTCAGGCAGAATGTTAATGATTTTGTAATAGTTTTATGTGTGTTTCTACAGCTAGACACAACTGATTCAGTTGTGCAGAGATCTGGAAAGCAAATCTTATCAGTATCACACCAGGTCTGCTCACCAGGTGTACCCCTGATATAGTGTGTCCCCAGTGGAGAGGTTCACAGTGGGGTTTGAGACGAGGAATTCTCCTCACACAAGCCGTAATTGTAAAATGGTGTTCAGTGTAGGAGCGAAAGCGGGACAGGTACATTCAGGCCAGGGAGAAGTATCATTGAGGAAACCATGCAGCAAGGTCATTTTGATGAAATCTAGTCTATGCGGTGAAATGTGAACCTACAAAATGTCATGCACAGTAGATACAAGGATATCTTCATTCACCTTTTATGTTTGGGGCAAAAAACCCATTTCAAAACGTATTCACAGCTTAAACACCTATAGATCTTACTTTTTTTCAGCAGGAAACAGCAATACATGTAAAATTTTATTTTATATTATTGTAACCCTCCACTAACTATTGTTGTCACTCATGTAGTAATTGCAGAAGTGAATTTTGAACATGAGCATTGCATACCTGCTTAATTCCCAAGATGCTAAACAAGACAATCTCAGTTTGAAATCATGTTTTTCACAATTATATCCTCCTGCATGCACAAACCACTCTTACACAATTCAAGGCCAGTGTAGCAAAACCTTGAACAAAGCTCATGCTGGTAGTGTATACATGTAATTACCACCCAGGGACTGTGCTTAGTGGTTCATGGCATCCAAAACACTGCCTGCCCTGTGCTTTCTTAATTACTCTAATTATACTGCTGATTCCTTCTGCAGCTTTACTTCTGATTACTTCCTGAGAACAAGCCAGTGGGAAACAAACTAATACACACACAAGATTTGAGCAAAGCTTTGAAAACAAAACCTAAAAAGCTCTAATTGTAACCAGGTGGACAATCCAGACCAAATGCAGATTTGAAACATGCACCAGCTGTATATTGATGAAAACATTTAATAAATCACATGTGGTATTAGTGGTATTTTGACCGATGGATTGATTGGTTGAATGTTTTAGCTACTCACAGTTGGTTTTGAAGTTAATGGTGTGTCAAATTGCTTACTTTAGGCTATAAAAAACAGTCATTTTAATTTTGTATAATCATTTTTGTTTGACTTCATTACACTACTCATTGCTGTAACAGAATTGCATTTGTACATTAAAGAAAGTTCTGAACAAAGTGTTTCAGGGGGAAACTACTGTATTGCTCTATTCATGGCTAGTGTGATTTTATTTCCTCAAATAAAAGAAAAGGTCAACCTCCAAACTCCCTGTCAACTCAAGCAAAGACTTAAAAGTGATTATTTCCTATGGTATCACGACTCCTGCTGCATTGTTAGTCGTATGGGCTTTAACATCAACATTCCCCTTCATGATACACTGCAGTGGTACGTGAATAATGCATGAGAAAATCAGTATTCTAAGTCACCATGTTTTTTTTTATTTCTATAACATACAACAACGCACCTTTCATTTATTCTATGATCGCCCTCCTCACAGTGCCGATTTCATTTTCATTCCGCACCCCACTGCAGACCTGTATGTGGAGGTAATTCATGACAATATTGACACCAATCTTGAATGCATTTCACCACCAACAACTGCTTGTGTAAAACTTCCATTTATACAATGGATCATGTGGTGTGCAGATATCCATAAAGTATTGACCTTGATCTGAATGTAGTGAAGACAATACAAACTCCAGTGGCCCTCGCCTGTGGTTGACCCCCTACTCTCATTGGCAGTGGAAATGATCGATAAAGTACCACAAGAAATAATAACTTAAGATATCTTTCACCTTTGCACATTCATTTTGACATTTCTCCAATATCAGGTGTGTCAAGTGTTGGGAATGTAGATGACAGAGGATCTGCAAGTCACACTATCCCCTTTGCATTTTCACAGGATAATAAACTCATAGCTCTAGATAACAGGACGTCTGGCAAAATTGGGAATTATTTTGTGCATCACTGTAACAAGAGAGCACATGGCTCTCTGGGGAAACAAGACTGGTGGGTGCCAAATATTCTAATTCATTCAGAGATTTCCATCATGCCATGAAAATGCTCTGTAGATTAGCAGATTGGACCACAAACAAACAAACAAAAAAAAAAAACGGTGTATGTTTTTAATGTAAGTGCACACTGTGGTCATATTTCACTTAACGGCTGTAGTCAACAGATGTTCTGTTATGGGCTCGTGCTGGCTCTTTTATTTCCTTTGGCTTTGTTTCCTGTTTAGCACTCAAAGCTACACAAATCCCCTGATAAGTAGCAATGGAGGCTGCTTCATTCCTCAGCAGAGAGTTATTTACTAAGTCATTTGGAAAATTAAGTAAAAGGGAAAAAAAGCCAGTTTTTGTTTGTTATGAAGCTGAAGACTTTCTATGGAGAGAGGATTTCTGTGCTGCAGATAATGGTTTCCTCCTTGGAGACAACACACAGCAATATGCCAAACCCAGCTCAGTAAATTAAATGTTTCGTACGGTGAAGTGTTATCCCTCTGTAATAGCAACAGAACCACTCTACCAGCCAATAATGAATGAAACAGATAATAATTTAACCAACTATATTATTCAAATGATCCCACAGCAGTCAGAGCTGTGTGTAATGATGCTCTTATTTGACAGTCTTTGAAACTGCAACCATTTATTCCCAAGGCCCACAAAAGTACATGACATGATTATGCATGGTTCTCATGTCCCTGGGAGAGGACAAGGCCACACTCTCTGCATGGCTCTTAAAAAAATAGACATTTTCTTCTTGAAAATCCTCATTCAGAATCCGAATCACTTAACTTCTGAGTACAGTTAACATACATAAATTCCTTATGGTGACTTCATGCAGTATCGTGAGAGACCAAGCGTATGTGAGCAGAGCAACTCTAATATTAGAGAGTATATACAGCCCCAAAGACTAATAATAACTATTACTTTATTTATATAATATAGCACCTTTTAAAACAAAGTTACAAAGTGCTTTACAGTAAAAAAAAAAAAAAAAGTAAATAAAATCTAAAAAATAACATCTAAAACAAGATAAAATAATTTAAATACTTACAAAAAATACCATCAGTTAAGAAAAAGCCACAAGATAAAAGTGAGTTTTAAGAGGATACTGAGTTTGTCCTGAGATTTTGAGAGTCACATGTCATCCCAGCAGAGAGGTGGTGAGAGTATACGCTGTATAAGTTTATATGCAGTAAGTTTATCCTTGATCCTTCTGCTCTTCGGTTATATTTCACATAATTTGCTACTTTGGGCATCAGCAACCCTTTTGATGAGACCTTGCAAATGGCTTGTTTAGATAAAGTATATGGCTTGTTGATTGTACTTGTGCATGTTTACCCAAGTGGTGCAAGACCTCATCCCATCACTCAGTGGTCACAGGACCAGTATTAGCAAAGTCAAGCCTTATCTTCCTATCTTTAACAAGGTAGTGATCTTTCACCTGCTCCGTACGCCACTTCTCCTGACTACCCAGGTGGTGTAACCGTTCAAATATACGGTGCATCTCTGTGAGGGGCATATAAATACAATATCCAGATAACATTGTGAGCAATATAGCGGTTGAAGTGCTCCAATTAAAAAAAGATCCTACCTGTGGCTATGTTGTCTGCCCGTTTCTGAGATCATGGCTTTGGCACAGGTGAGTGGGATGCTTAGTGGGAAGACAGATGACACAGCAGAAGCCAGTCTGCACCTCGCAGGCTGACTGCGTTATCCAGTCTGCCCACCCACTCGCAAGGAAGAGTGAAGGAACCAGCAGGGCAGATGGGACTAGAATCTGACTCATTTAAATAGGCCTTGGAGTTGCCAGTTGGCGTTTAGCCTGTGAACTCAGGCAGAAAACAACACCTTCTAAATAATGAATTAAGCCTTCATTTGATGAAAGATTCAGGCTCTATGTCCTTTCACTAAATCTAAAGGCCTTGGATGAGGATTAAGTTACTACGACAGAGGTTCCCCACATGTTGGTGAGTGATGTTGTGCACTATGAATATTGCTCCCCTTCTCTCCACCCTGCCTCTGTCTTTCCCGTAGGTCTTTGACTTCTCTCCCTCTGGCAGGACCAGAATGGTTTTAATTTGTCGCATAAAATTGGAAACTAGTTGTTGCTGACACATTACAGGGCAGCTACACAACAAAGAATTGATTGAAAGACACATAACAGGATGTCACATATGTAACGAATGGGACATACTGTGTGATAGCTGACTGAACATACAGTAGGCATGCCAAGTATAGATTCAAAGCCAAAGATGTGCATGCTTCTGGAGACTGACTGGTAAATAAGATTTATACTGCGAGCACTGTGGGGGCTGAAAACCCATCAAACCATAACTTATCATGTTCTTCTAATTAGCCTTTTTCTGCTGTGCATTCCAGTGTCCTCACCAGCAGTCAAAAATTACACCTCATTAATATTCTGCCATTGCTCAGACGACTTGCATAATTTTTCATAAGCATAATGTGACTTAACAACAGAAGACGTCATTTCACAGCAGCACAGCCTGCAAGATTCCTTGTTATTGCTAATAAACATTCCCCTAAATAATGTTTCACAAGCATAATGTGATTTAACAATCAAAGACACTGCTGCCTCAGAACCTCTGTGGTTCCATGTTGAAGGGTTGCAAACACTCAGTTGCTCCTTTGAAGTACCTCCTCAAGCAGAGGTGATTTATAGCTACTCAAGAATGTAACTTAATATACAGTAGAGGCCATACTATCATCTTATCAAGAGTCAGGTAGTCTGCCCTGCACACAGAGTCATTACAACAGTGAACCCACAGTGTCTGTCATTTGTGTGGGCTTAATGTCCTGAAGTGCCTTTCCCTACATATATTCCATTGGTATACACTATTGCATGACTGCTCCTGCATTATAGACTTCCACAACATCCTGTCTCAAAGGGAATTGCGTACAATTAAGAAAAGTTAGATGCCGTTTCAGGGGGCTTTTAAGGTCTAATGCCCTCTTACAGACTCCAGACTCATACCCATGTAACAGTACAACCAAATGTTATGTTTGATTGCATATAATTGTTGCACTACTGTAGGCCTCTCCGGAAAGCAGGAGAACTCACTACTTGGTAGCAGGCAGCGAGTCCCTGTCAGAGCAGTGTAGGAGGGCGTGCCACGTTCTTCCTGTGTCATCAGGTTAGCTCACTGGCCTCGCAGCAGAAGACTGTGGAAGACAGCAGCCAGGCAAACAAAAGTAGACAGCTGTTGGCTAGTCTTTCAAGGGAGCCAAACTACCTGCCAAAGCCGAGGGGTTCCCTGAGATTTCGGCTCAGAGCCTCAAGTTCACATGAGGCAAAGCAGACAACGCTGACAGTGGTATTATTATTCAGCAACTGACCTTGTTGCTGTCTTTGAAATGAGCAGAACTGGCGACAAGGTCATGTAGTCCTCCTACAGCCGTTCCTTTGGGCTCTTTTGGCTTTATGTGGTCACCTGATCATCCCATGCTCGTCCTACTCCCTCTCTTTTTACTCACATGTACATTTCCCCAGTTTGTGTCTGGTTGTGTGGGAATTGCAATAGACTTATCTCATAATTTGATTGCAACTTTTTGTATGGAGTTAAGGGACTCCATAGAAGATATTTTTCTGCTGAGCATTGGACTTTTTTATTTTTGGACTCCTTGGACTGAGCAAAGGATTCATTATGATAATTTGGTAAATGAACTGTGGGGAGCAGAAATTGCATGACTTCTAGATCACGAACAGTTTCTGTGTGTTTTAATGCATTGAAGTCAATGTGCGTTTGCTGGTTGTTAAGATGATTATTTTCTTGGTTCATATATACGCCTACAGTATCTACTGTAGAGTTTGCTTTGGAATACCTGGTCAAACCTGACTATGACTGGCATCCAGACAATAACAAATAAACTGTTAGTATGGCAGAGTGTGCCTTGTAAAAATGTAAGACTGTGAAATAATGCAAATTTTAGTAAAGTAGTTTTGTTTCTTTATCAAATAATTACTAAAGCCCATGAAGGAAAATAATGAAAACTTTTCTTAAACACATTAATGCAGGATAAATACTTATCAGTAAAGACAATTTAAAAGAGCTACATCCATACATGTACAGTAAAATAGGAAAAAGTGTTTCTTAGATTGGTCAAATCTACTCTTAATAATGGTTAAAATAGTCCATGATGGCAACCACATGCGGAGGCAGACGAACAACGCGTAATCGTTCTCCTCCTCTAGATGACATTTTTCCACATTGTCTTACACATTTGATACTAAAAAAACAAATTGGCATGTAGCACAGGGCTGAAATGAGACTCTACAAACAAAGCAGGAAAATTATTATCTGAAATAAGAGGCTCTTTGACAAGATCCCATCCTCTGCAGAGGTCAGATGTCTTGGGTCTGAGGCACTCCCCGCTGATTGGATTATTCTGCTATTCAAGCAGAAGCGCTGCTTGGCACAAAAATGTAAAGTGAGAAAATTCAATGTGTAAGGCCAGATGAGATGCTAATAGAAAAGAAAAATTGCCCTCGGAAGAAATTCAAAGGGGAGGCTACGCAAATAAGATATTTTGAGACTGAGGGCGAGGCTGATGTCTAATACATCTCTGCTGCTGTAAGAGCAGGATGAGGATCGGAGTAAGATAATCACCTTTTATGTAGGCAATCATAACAGCAATAATCCCTTCCTATCCAAACAATTCCAGTTTTGACATGCTTGTAGCCAGCCAGCTGGCCAGCACCAGCCACTGACCAACCTCTCTGGAAAGCCTTTGACTGTGCAGTGGCTCTTCCATCTCCTTTGTCTCGCTCGCGCTACCACACAAACCTGATCCTGCCAGAAAAATGTAATCCGACCAAAAACGGTTCCCACTGCCCGAACCCGTGGCAAAGTCTCCTCCGCTCCGTGTCCACCTTCAATCAGCCCATGTAAGCGGAGCCATATTCACAGCAAGAAAAGCTGTTCCTCTCACTAAATTAGCCTGTCAATCACAGCACACTCCCAAGACGCTCCCTGTTCCCCCGCTGCTGATTAATGGCATGAAGTGAGTTTATCAATGTGCCATATGCAGAACGCAATTCATTACCCTCATCTCCAGGATTCAGCAAGAAAGCATGTCCTGCCTCACTATTTGCAACTGTCCACAAGCAGAAGAGATATAGCGCATGCACACACAAACACACACACACACACACACACACAGTAATGGTTCTTGTTAGTATGCTAATGTAAATATCAGTTTAGCACACACCTACAATTTCTGAGCAACACGTTATGAGACGAGCAAGAATCCCCTCCAGGTTGACATGCATCATGGGAGAGGCACACCGGGAAGGGTGGCCATTAATCAAATCATCCGCAACTAACAAGACAAACTTATTTTTCTTTCTCGATTAGCAAATATGAGCCTGGGGATTCACAGCTGGTTACATATGCAGTAAGCCTGGGGTGACTTAATACAAAGCTGCTTTGAATACATTGATCAGGCTACATTTAGGCCTATTCGCCAATCTGCTGAGTATTTTGTACGGGCTCGAAGAGACTTTCTCACTGATGATTTATGACAAAGCCTATGTAATATTTGCCGTGTGCATTTATCTTTTAATCATCGCAATAAAGGAGATTCCCAGTAGGTAAGCTGTCAAGGTTTATCCTCCAAATTCAATTTTTACAAATTGGACAACATGCATTCCTAGTTTATGATCTACTCAATCAAATGTCAATTTTAATTTGGCTAAAACATTCCATTGATTTACTGAGGAAATTATTTTCTCAATCACTTAACTGAGCACTGCACAAATGATTCAGAGCTTTGGATCCGCAGACTGATAACTTATGAGTAGCAATGTGATTTTTTATTTCATATTAACTTCAGCTGTCAGATTGCTGTTTGGATTCGGTGTTGCTCCATTCACTTTATTTTATGACATGGAGGTTTAATGAACCTGGGCAGCAATGTACTTTGCATAAATAAACCACATGTGGCAGTGAATCCAGCGAGCCCTTACACTGCATTAGTGTACCAGTGTTGCTATAAGTAATGTCACTTTATCTGGTGAACCAAGGCTTCAGTGACTCTTGGAGATACACTGAAGGCCATAAACAGCTTGTGCCTTTTTATCCTCGTGTCTCTAACTTTATCTTGACAGCTGCATGCTGTCGTCTGAGTGCGAGCTCCCCAGTGAAGCCTTAGTAAGAGCATGAACAGCGAGGCGCTCCATGGTAAAACAGCTGCAACAAGACCAAGGAGAAGCCAGTGTTTTAGAGAGGGAGAGTGAAGCGTTGGCCCAACGGTGCTGGAAAATCTCAGACTATTTGTAGCACATATATTTTAACCATAAACTGGTTTGGCTGCGTGATGGAACACAACACGTGGTTTAGATTTAATCCCATTCAACCCATTTTTTAAATTTTATTTTTTTATCATTGTCCAGCCCAAATTTTGATGTACTCAAAGCTGCCCAGATGGCATCAAACATTTAGAAAATCTTTAGGGTGATCATAGATCACAACTTGTGTGTAAAATTCCTGCTTTTTGATTATTTGTCCTGCATCCTGAAGCAAAAGACAAGTGTCCTGCTTTGTAATAAACATATGCTTTTTAAATAAAACATGTGGGATTTATTTGTCCATGAATCATTAATTCCTAATATACTGTGCAAACATCAGCCCAAAGCCCTCTCTGCTCAATGTCTTGTCAGCAGTGAGAGCGTTTCTATGGTTACAGGGACTCTCTTATGTTCACGTGTGCGCCTGCACCTGTGCAGCATTGTCTGGGCTTGCAAAACTGAGGTGTGAACACAAGGGGCTTTTTTTAAAACTCGAACAATTGGATATTTTGGTAAAAAGCTTTAGATGAACACTATTACGGGGTCAGGGTGGGTGGCTCCATGGGTCTGAAGCAGTAGATTTGTCTCAGTGTTATTTGTGTGAACAAATCGACAATCCGTGTGTAAATGTGAAATCTTTACATATATATATATATCCTTCCACAAATACAAAGAACAAGATTTGTAAACTCACAAAAATATTTTGCAGATATAAAACAGACATGCAAATACAAAAAAACTAATAAAATAAAATATCTGTGAATACATTAAAGGAATTTACAAATAAATGAAAAGCATTTGTGAATATCTTCCTAACATTTACAACTTTCAGAGCAGGCATTTGTGAATCCAATTTTTATTTGTTAATCCAAAAGGCATTTGTGGATCTTAATTCTACGCTTGTTGATTTGCATTTTACACACACATAGGTTTAGAGCCTTGAATGTTGCCCACAAGCATTCTCGCGCCCTTCATACACAAACAAAAATGTATACGAAAATGTGTGCTAGACATTATACATATAACAAAGAAACACATACTAATACTCACTGTGTCACATTAACATAATAAAATAATGAATGCAAGGTACTTATCACTGATTATTAAAAAAAACAAACAAAAAAAGAACAAACACCTTACAGTAAGACTCTTACTTTGACATGACGTCCTCAGCAGGCATTCCCATGTTATCTGAAAATGGCCGTGTCATACTAGTAGATTTTTGTTCATTCCGGTGGAAAGTTTTCCTCAAAACTGTGTGTGTGTGTGTGTAAAATTAAAAATCCACAAGCATAGAATTGAGATCCATGAATGCCTGTCTGAAAGTTGTAAATGTTAGGAAGATATTCACAAATAATTTTCATTTATTTGTACGTGAATTTAATGTATTCACAGACATTTTGTTTTATTTCTGGAACCTGTTTGTTATTTGCAGGTCAGTATATATCTGCAAATAGGTTTGTGAGTTTACAAATCTTTTTTTTGTTGTTGTTGTTGTGGAAGGTTTTTATATTCACAGATTACATTTACACACAGATTGTCGATCTGTTCACACAAATAATAAAATCTCCATAGCTCATCTTTAACATTGCAATGAAACCAAAAATGGTGTAGCCTCTATGACCCTGGTCCTGACTCATTCACATTTACTTACTGGACATTCATTATACAGTTATGTTGCTTGACAATGTAGTCTGGCAACTGCTGGAATTTCCATATTGGATGTATGTTTTATGTATGATGCAAACATTGAATAACTTGTTTGTGTTGAAATGAACAAGTTACACAGGTTCACACCGTGCACTTTTAGGTTTGATTTTCTTTTTTTGTCTGAAAAGACATTTGGTCAGTCACTGGCCACATACTGGTATGTATTTATGTTGTTGTATCATACATCATCATTGGATGTTGACTTAATCTGTCTAGCATATATGCAGTTCTTTTGCATTGCAGTGAACCATGAATTTAAGATGACCTGCATTGGAATAAATTGGTGGTCCTAAGGGTGATATCGTAGGCATCATATGAAGAGTTTCCTAAATTATATGATAGATTTACACAAACATGCACACCTATAATTCTGACCATTTGACATTTTCAAAGCAATAGCTATAAAAACAATCATTTGGATTTAACTGTGTATTTTATAAGCTTGGACCAGGAGAACCACAAGTGCAGCCAAATACACACCATCAGTGAGACATGCCACCCCATGCATGACCCATTTCAATGAATCTGATTTATTTTCTTCAATGAGAGATACAAGTGGGAGAACCATGTGGGAAATCACATCAAATTACAGTTTTGTTTAATAGCAGTGTATGTTCAGATATTGGTTCTATTACCATCATGGAATTGCATATTGTGATCCCTTGTGAATTCAGTGTCGACAGCTATTCTTATTTGATTTGCATGTCAAATGAATCAGGAGCGCCCACCCCCTCTCATTTACCAGTCTATCATTGTAACGGCTATTGAGTGGATTGACACACATCTACACTCCCAATGCCCGCGCGTACTCTGTCTTACTATAATGCAGCGATGTCTGATGAAAGATTCTCAGTATACAGTAATTAGAGCCCCTCTGTACTGTGAGAAAGTCTTTTATGAACATGAAGAGCGACACAAAAAAACAAAGATTTCTTGAAATTCATGTGATGAACAAGCTGACAGGACTGAAAGATGGTATATGTTGATGAGAAAATGAAGGCAGCTATTGTTCTTTAGATGGTTTGTATATTCAGTGGGAGACATATAACACGTCTATGTCTGTCCGTGTAAGTTGTGTTTGTGGGCATGAAAGCATGTACATACTGTACATAGCACTGTATGTGTGGTCAGTTACAGGCGGTCTGTGTTTTCTGTTCACTTGCAAACCAATTCACTGTTGCTTTTATGATGATGAAACGATGCCTCTGAAAGAAGCAGTGTGAGAACATGATGGTGATGAATTTATTATCAAACAGGGTTTAGCGCAGGGCGGAATAAACATGAAGCACATTATCTCATGATGAAGATGTTGGGTAGACTGTCCGTGAATACTGAAAGCTTTTTCTGAAGAGAGGTTTTGAGCACTGGCCAGTGATTAAGTTGTAAATTGAGAGGAGGCAGCATGGGTGCAAACTGCCAGGAGGATAATAGCCTGTTGTTCCGGGGTCAAGGAAAACTAATTATACAAACTCCACTTCTATATTGCTACTCACTCTTTTTCAATTCTACTCAAGAGTAAAAAATACGTGTCATTTTTAAAAAAAAAATTATTTGTTCACTTCCAAAATGTTGGGCAGGGTGCCATCTGGACAGAAATTATGTGGGGAGAAATGTCAAGTATAATTCATAGCAGCATGTGGTGGGTGTGAGAGGAGCTCTGGGAAAGGGAGTTGATTCATCAAACTCCAAATGATGTGCCTTTTTCTTCACAGCAAAACAGCCGAATAGTTTTGTCGTGCGACTTTTTCCCGCTACCCTTGGGACACTTAAAGTTTTTTTTTTTTTAAATCACGTCATACTCGCTGTCGGTTTGGAGATCAGAACATATATAAATGATGGTCTTGCACCATTATTTTAATGCTGCCACTGAAAATGATCTGCCAGTCTGTTTGTCTCACTGCCACTAGTATCAGACCTAGAAGTCATTATCCAGCTTCAGTATTAAAAAGTCCCCTGAGTTGGGACACTATGTTACACAGATAGCCCCCATGCCACAGAGCTTATATAAGGCTTGTGTCAACTAAGAGATACACATGAATGCTGCCTGCAGAGCCAACAAGCTGCCAAAGGTTTTACAGCCACTGCTCGAAGCCCCATTAAAATAAGACTCTGAACCTGGCTATAACTCACACTCCTGGAACATCTCCACACTGACCCACTGCTGCTTTGATTGGGCATTTCTGTCAAAAGGTCCTCCGTCACCGTAGGGGAGGTTTATGAGGCCCAGCTAGAAGCCCTGTTTATTTTATGACAGGCATTTCAAATAAAAAGGGAAGAAGAAGAAAACACAAGCGATATCATTAATTCCACCACACGGCCATGAAATGTTGTCCTGTTTTTCTGCTGTGGTCATTCCTACGTGGCGTGTTGTTGAGGCTCTCCTTCATAGTTCAGCATTGCTTGTTTGATGCAACCCATTTAATTCAGGCAAACGTCCTCATGATCTGCTGGACATTATTGCACCTCTGGCCACTTACTATAAGTCCACTACAGAAGCATTCTGTCCCATATGTTGTGCAGGAAAAAAAGGATGTTGAGCGTTATATTACAGCCGGAACATTCTTGTGTCTGTATGTGTATATATGACTCACTGCAATGGTCTGCTGTTATGCGTAAGCATCGATGTCACTGAGATGGATTACTGTAAAAAATTCTAATTATGATTGCCTGATTGTAAGCTAGGGTGCAGTCTTTCTTCTGGAAAGTATAAATACATATTTTGCTCTGCTCTGTAATTTTAGCTGCAAAATTTATACATATCTCGTTAAACCTTACGTATTTCTGCCAACTCGTGACTATCAAGTCTTTGTGTGCTGTTTTTTCTTTTCATATTTCATTATTTCCCCATCCGGCTTCTTGTGATGTGCAACCTGCCAGTATGTTGGAAATGCTCTTAGATTTTGCTGGAAATCAAGCCAGAGAGCTATAGTAGCATGCTGGACCAAACTGAAAGCACAAGGCAGATTATATGACTACTGCTTGCAAGAGTCGCAATGTCTTTCTTTATTCTTTCTCTTGTAATTGCTCTTATTTTTCTTGCTGATTTTGCCTGCTATAAAAGCTGTCAAAACGTCCTTCATGATGGTTTATTAATGGGGAAATTCATGCAGTGTCTCCTGAGAGAAAACTGCATAATATTCTTCCTGAGCAATGTTGAAGATTAACTCCTCCAGCACATCTCCATAATTCCACATCACCTGTATTATACATATGTTTTGCATGCAATAAATATTGATTATCTGAATAGGTGTGTTGTCAAGACAACAAGCACAGTTGTAACATTGTCATATAGATGAATTGGTGGTTTAATTAAGATGTATATAAAGTGCAGTGAACCACAGGATCAACTGGTAGATCAGTCAATCTGTTCAACAGGGTCATGGTGGTGGTGTCTTATTTCCTTGGAGACTTGATTTAATGTCTGCGTAGACGACAATCTCAAGGTTTCTCCCTGTGTCACTTCTGCGTCTACAGAAGAGTTGTGGGCTTGCTTTTTGAACAGAGTACCAACCTTGAATGTGCAAAGACCCAATCTTTATCAGCGGAAGGCTTCAGACAATGGCTTGCTTGTTTGTTTATTTATTTATTTATCAGTGTAGTGTGTTGCCTTTCGAACTTGCTGTTCTTCACTGGCAGCCAGTGTTTATTTCGCCAATGAAAACTATGACCAAAAGTATTCGTTGGCAACCTATTTTCAAGATGAAAAACCGCCTTTTAAACAAAATGAACCTTGAACATACGTGGCTCCATTCAGCATTGACACAATGCCTCGATTCAAAATGAAATCTGAACAATTTAAAATAAGTATGTGAGCCATTCAAAGTATTTGAATTCTGAGTACTGTGATATGTTTTCCAGTAATTGTAATGGATTAGGGTTAACATCATTTGCAGTTTTATTACTATCAACCCGTTTTATATTTAGTTATTTCCAAGCCCTGTGTGTTACAGGCATTTATAATCACACTACTTTCTCACATAGAACAGTGGCAAAAATAAGACATTAGAAGCCTGGCAGTTGTATTAAAGTCCATTAGGCAGATTTATTGTTCTCTATAAGAATGCTTATTTGAACCAAACATCCATTTCACATTTCCAATGAGTCACGCTCGATTAAATTCAATGTGTTGGAGATGGAAGAGAGTATTATTAAGCTGAGCGGGTATGTGAATTAATTAAAGTCCTACTTTTTTAATTCAATATAAATGTCAAGCTCTGTGTGTGGCAGGATATTGAAATCAATCAGGCTTTAATATAACGGGATCCTTTGCCTGTGACAGGGATCAGCATGTCTGCATCACATGTTGGTTGCTCATGCATGGGACTGGGAAGAAGGTCTGAAGGCTCAGACTTTCTGTCCTCTGATCTAGAGCTGTGTTTCCATGTGTTTGACACCAGAGCAGCAGCGTGGCATTGAAAAATAGCTCCCAATCATTCTTAAGAACAGTGAATCACCACCGGAAAACTGGATTTGTTGTGGCTACTTAACACTGTCTTGTCATTGTTGATGGGAATATATATTTAAGCATTCTGTCACATACGATGGAAATTCATTGGCATGAAAGTGACAGCTAATCCTCGGTGTTATATGTACCTTTGTGGCAACTTTATGGGGTCTATAGCAAAGACAAGGGTTCACTAGGGAAAACAAGCTCATGAATTCCCAAGCAAACCTTTTGTTTCTAGTTTTCTGCGAACATAACTTTAAATTACAGTCTCCTCATACTGCCACTCAGCAAGTAGAATTTATTTCAGTGCAGAAGAAGAACTGCTTTGAAATATTAACTGCATGAAAAAGATTCAACAAACAAATGTGAGCGCAACATGGGTCAAGTCACGGGCAAATGATTGCAAGAAGATTGCATCCATGCGTAGACACTGAATTGAAACATCAAGCCTGTCCTGCCTCCAAGGACACTGGACTAAAAGACTGAAGAATGAATTTCTTTGTAATGGTAATGGTAAATGAACAGGGATTGGCAGCACTACCTCAAAAGTAGTTGAGCCGAATATCTGTATGGCCCTGGTGTTTGTACAGACAGCTTATACTGAAGTGTTCCATTCAAGAGAGAGATGGATAGAGTTTGATTTTGTTTATTGATTTCCATTAGTGCACAGGGTGAGTACAACAATAAATCTAGAAAAAACTGAGGTATTATTATTACATAGTTGTATCAGCGGTAGCGTTGACAGTATGACTGCAACGTGCACATGCTGATAACTAACTATGCTGTCCTTTAATCTCCTCTGCCTCTGGCCAAATCATTATCAGTTGGTCCAGTTGCAAAGTTGCAGGTAGTAATCATAAACCAATTTATATTTTAATGAGCATGACATTAGATGGAAGTGTTGAATGGGTCGTGCTCAACGATGCTAAGCAGAGGCAGGGAGGGAAGTTTTGAGTCCTATTAAAGGAGGTAGAAAACCAGCTGACTATGATTTGTGGTAATTGGCAAGGCGTTCTGCTTGAGCGCGCGTACACAGCCCATTCAGTCACACTGTGTGGCTTCGATTCAAAAAGCAGCAAAAAGCATAATTATGTTTATTACTTTTCCCCACACAAAGTGAGTGCAATCGATCCCAACTGGATGGCTTCAGTCTCTCACAAGATATGACACTCTATAATATAACACCTAATTATTTTTGCTGACTGATCTGGAGCCTGGCAACATTCACATAATGAGCTCCACTTGTGCCTTCTCCAGTTGAATTGTTAGGCTTTCCTGCAGTTACAGTACAGAAGTAAAAAATGGGAACCTATATAATGTGCAGCTCTGCAAACAATATTACAAAAAGCTGCAAAGGGTGACACGTGTGCAATGTTGCCATAGCCACCCATGGGAGACGGAAGAGAAAGGTGGGCCAATATGGTGTCACATGGGGGCAATATAATCACTTTTCTATAGTTTCTATCGCTTTTCCAAAAGTGTTCAACCTGAGCAGAGGTCCAATCAGCCAGGCAAGCGGTAAACACCTGTGTTAAACATCAGGTTACAGCTTCGTTTTCCAGCAGGTGCAACAAGAGTTTTCCCTGTAGGCTTTTCAACCTGTGGGACCAACAATGGGTCCAGCAACACTGATACAAACAAAACAAACCAAACAGTCCAGCTGTAGCCAGGTGTGTGTGTGTGTGTGTGGTGTCGGGGGGTTGGGTCCCTGTTGAGTCCACAAGTTCATCACATCTTAAAGTTCATTACAAGAATCCACTTCCTCCCTCAGCCAATTTTACCTTTTGCACACTAAGCTGAGAGTACCAGACTAATTGTTTTGAGCATAAACTGCAACTGAGTTGGCCCTAATTAATTAACACTATGCTGCCTTCAATGCCTGTGAGAAATATCAGAATAAGTTGAAATTTGTTAGTAGTGAGAATTAGTGTGTGTAAACAATTTAAGTAATGGGAAAAGGCGAGGTCACATTTTCTGTGATCCATAAATTGCTGACATTGGTCAGTAACAGGCAGAAAGTGTGTAAACTTTAACAACTAATAATGAAAGTAATGTTTCTTTATTTTAAATTAAACAGTTTTACACCTTATACAGAACTCACATTTCTAATCTTGTTAACATAGGAAAGTCATTGAAAATGTACTTTATAAATTATAAAAAATTATACATTGCTGCAGGCAGCTCAGTAACAGAGTTACAACTATCTTGAACAACACTAGAAGCAGCACTGTGAATGAACCTCACCAAAACAGTAAGTGTGTCGATATTTTCAAAATAGTAATGGTGTCAGGGAGCTGGAGGATCAATGGGAACTTCAGCCTTAGTGCATTCACCTTGTTGAACATGAACATTACATTACTAGTCAGCTTGTTGTAGTTCAAATGAATTATACAAAAAACCTCAAGCATGTCAATTTTTGCATTTAAATAATTATAGAGCACAATCCCTCTATTAAACCTGAATACATCACTGCCGGCTTTTATGCTAATTTCCACCCTGGTCCACAGGTGGGAATTTGCAATTTGATGGACACCTTTATACCAAATGCCTCACAGTAACATCACTGCATACTGTTCTGCCATACAGGTTTCCATTTCAATTTGGTCCACTGCTCTGTGATCGACACCTTATCTGACACCATCTCAATTGTCAGTCCCACCTGCACTGCTCCCAGCAGTTCAAAGCAAACATTAATAAGTATTTGCAAATAGTATTTGAGCCAGCTCTAATCTGTTTATATAAGATAGAAAGTCCATTACTACAATGCTAATATCGATCAAATTAAACTTTTAAGACAAACCCCATTAATTGAGGGTAATTATAGAAGATTTTTTCATTACCAATTAAAAATATTATCAAAATTGGCAGCATTTGCAGCATTGCCATGATCTACGTTGTGAAAGCGTGGTCAGTCAAGGTCTGTTGTTTTTCTCAATCAAGTTTAAAGGCAGTCGTCATCAACATCAGGTAAATTTTGAAGGTGCATCCTTTGCAGTATTTTACCAAATTGAAACATTCCAACATTTGTCCTATAACATTTTTGTTTTCAACTGTTTCTCCATTTTTCTGTGGCAACTTCTGCACAGCAAACCTAACTGCTGTGGAACCAAAGTATTTAAAGGTATATACCTGAACCAGAGAAATACTAATGACAACCCATGTTGTAACACGATGGTTCTAAACACATACAGCAGGTTATTAAAGGCAACTCTAATGAGCAACATCACCCACGTTTTCTTTTCTCAGCCGTGTTTCTATAATAACATTAGACAATGTTATTGCCTGAAGACATTCTTAATATAGTTTTTACCCTTCAGTTTTGCTTCATATTGCTGAAAGCCATCACTGTATACCCTTGCCATAAACCTTAAGTGATAGTTCAATTTCAAAAATACTAATTGAAGATGTTAATTATAAACATCTACATCTACTGTCATCTGCATTATAGTTCAGGGAAAGACACGTATGTGTGAGAGGTTTATAGTGCGGCCACCACCAGTGATTTTTATAATTTAAACAGGCCAGGCCATATTAAATGTAGATTAATTGCCAAGGTGAACTTAATTCAATAAAATATAATTTCCCTAATGTTTTATTTAATGCCACTGTATAATTAATTAAATCACCAGCAATTTATTATGAAACAGCAACACAGCCTGTCGTGACTAAATAGGATAATGCCATGTAAGCTGTCGGATAAAACAATGGCCAAGATTTATTCCTTTCTTATTGAACTCATAGTATTCAATCTACTGTGTTTTCAACATTTTGGCATGGACTGAATGAGCAATTATCAGACAAATTGAACTGACTTCTCCACCATTTGTATTTCCTCTCAACTCATCTGATAATCCCAACGCCCCTTCACTGTTCCCACGTTGATTTTGGTCTATGTTGCCTGGGGCGAGGCCTTGAAGCCAAGCTGTATAATCATGCTGGAGGAAACTGTGGGGCAGGGGCCAAGGGCAGTCCTCGCTGAGGCCCTAGGGCTGATGGTTGTGGGCAAGAGCAGAAAGACAGCGGCCGGCAGAAGACCACAGTGCACGGGTCTTGCATTAATTAGCAAGTTGGGGATTGAGAAATTGCTTTTAGGGAAGAAAAAGAGTCTGCAGTCTGATTGTGTTGAGATTGTCTTGAACGGGCCCCAGAGATCTCTCTGTTTCATGGTGAGCGAGGTTAAGTTGCTGCTAGCCTTCTACTGCATCCAGCTGCCTGACACTGAGAGCACTGTGCATACCGTATGTCCTGTGTTTAGTGTTTTTAATGCATTTTTCTTGTTCCTCTGAAATGTCTTTCCCGGCTCATGTATGCATTTGCGCACACACACACACACACACACACCCACACACACACACACACAAACACACACAGACAGACAGCGAGAGATACAAGTGTAGGCGGAATGCTGTGCTGCATTGAGTGATGCAGTACTACTGTATATGCAGCATTTCACGATGTATCATCATTTGGTGATTGTATCTACAATGAAAATCCACAATAATCACTGAACATATGTGGCTAACTTATTTACTCCAGATTCATCTTTGCGCTGTACAGCTCCACTCTGATTCAACTTGACAAACACAAAAAGGAATATGACAATCAAGTGAACATGATGCAGACTGAACATTCATTTGGAGTATTAAGTGTCTTCAAACTTAAAGGAATAGTTTGACATTTTGCAGAAATACTGTACGCTCATTTACTTCTTGGTAGAGCGTTAGATGAAAAGATTGATACCACTTTGTCAGTTATATATTAAGGCTAAAGCTAAATGCCAGTAAGCTTAGCTCAGCACAAAGACTGGAAACAAGGGGAACAGTAGGTTTCGTGTTAATAAGTGAGCTTTAAAGGGGCTGGTGGGCAGACTTTGTTACCTTCGGACAGAGCCAGGCTAGCTGTTATCCCCTTGTTTCCAGCTCCATATTTACCGTACAGATTAGAGAGAGGTATCAGTCTTTTCATCTAACTCTCAGAAAGAAAAAAAGTAAGCACATTTCCCAAAATGTCAGACTATGACTTTAAAATTCCTTTCAATTGCTCCCCTCCTGTCATCCACTGTCCATATCTCTTTTATGAACAAAGTACATATAAAGTTAAACCATCATTTTCCCCTTGAGTTACCTGGTCAAATGGAAAACTAGCTACATGTGTTACACATTGCATAATTTGATAAAGAGACTGGTGCGTATAATGTGTCACTAACTTTGTTTGCTCTCCTTTCCCATCTCTCTTTCTGCGCGGCCGTTCAATCATCCGTTTACGCTGATACCTAACAGGTAAGCACAATCTCTATTCCTACTATGGCTTTCAACCAAACAAACCTGTGATTAAATCAGCAGTACTGGAGATTCACAAGCATTCAAAGGCTCATGTTAAGTAGGCATCTAATTAAACCAGCAATTGAACTCCTGTTCGTGTAATTTTCCCACACACTGACACGGGCCGCACTTGAGAGTAACGCAGAACTAATTTGACCAAAGGTACGTGCAGTAGTCCTAAAGAGTGGCTCATTGTTTCGCCTAAAAGTTAAGTAATGCAAGTATTAGTGAGATTCTTCCTCACACAAGAGCCTTATGATTTGGGTGCCTGTAGGCAGTTGTTGTTGGCAGACTTGAAAACGGCAACAAGCTGAAAATTGATTTCAAAAGAAATATAAAGCAGATTTCGGATGAGTTCCACAAGGTTGCTTGTTCACAGAGAAAGCTCATAATAGATATGCAAAGTACATCCCTATGCACAGTGCAGCATGGCAGAAAACATTTCAGCAGAGCTTGCATACTTGCATTTGTTTGAAGATATCAAGGCTATTGTTTTTCCCCTAGAGGAATTTGGCTTGCTGGAGGAGGACATTTTTGTGAATTGTTTTCTATTTCGAGGTGGTTGCACAAGACGTGTAATGAATCTGTTTATGAGCAGCTACATAAAAGTAAGCTTAGAAAATGAATATTGTTGATAGGAATTTAAAGACTGCTTAGAAACTGTGGGCTGAGGGCTCCTTATATGAAGTAAATCATTCACTCTTGTAGTATCAAACCATAGCAGCACAAAATGCTTTGTAGAGTTTAAATCTTTGAGAATGTAGGCAGTGATCAAGTTGTTGAATCTGACACTATGAGGGTCATTTATCATCTTTATTGACTGTATTGACTTGTATTTGCTGAAAGTAATCTTGAGAGGCGTGTGACATGGAAGCCAAATATTGGCTGTCAACCACACCCTCAGAGGGCCATTTGAGCCTTGAGGCCTTTGGACCACTCCCTCAAGGTCCCTGAACGCAGCTGTAAAAATATTGTATGTTCTGTATTGACTTTCTGATCACATCCAATGTATGAAATCCATATTTCTTTTCTTAAACCACAACTCAGTGCAGAGGCTTTAAATGAGACATGTTAACATTTACCAGTAAACAGCACTGTGGTATTATATAACCAATCCTTGTGCCACTTTGGGTGAGCATCCATGTAAAAACCTGGCTCAGATATTAGAGCAAAGGGAGGTTGGGATAGAATGAGTGTGTCACTGGGGTGTTGAAGTACGCTCCTCATATCGCAGATGTTTCATTAATTTAGACACATGACGCCTCCAGAGGGCTCAGCTCTAATTTTTTCCCCACAACCTTCCAACTAAACACACCCACCCTCAACTGTACTCATCAGCACTACACCTGCATTGTATTGTACACCTATCTTGCATCATTACGCCCAATAATTTTTAGCCTGAGACAGCTAACTCTTCCAGATACAAATGATTTGCTCACTGTGTCAGAAAGCTGAACTATATTGACATTTAAATGTTAAGAAGATAGCACACCCAGCTGCCAGTGTCTGATTTGTATAATTATACTCTGTGCTGCACCCAAGACATGTTGTCCCACACTGAAATAACGCAGCTTTTACACAAAAAGGGTAAGGCGTTATCAGCGGGCGCAGAACAAAATGCCCTGCACGCAACTGGATAGACCTACAACCAATCAGATCAAACGAAACGTTGTCCTGACATACGTCGTGTTGAAAGTACAGCAAAGACATCTCTCTTATCAACAAAAGCTTACGTGGAGTCTTCTTTTAGAGAAAATATACCGTCCAGTTTGTTTAATACTGACCGGCTTGTGGATTTAGCAGAACATTCCACATCAGCGACAGCCATCTTGGGTGTTTAACGAAAATGCCCTTACGGCGCTCCTCTCTGTCAGTCATCATATCACACCCACCCCATATTAGATAAACGGTTGTGATTGGCCCGACCAATTCCAAGACGGGTGGAAATCTGTTTGAACAGGAGAGGGGACAGACACATCTGCCAGAGCAAATAAAACATGAGCTCGCGGATTCGTTTGGTTACCAGACTAAGCTTTAACAGTAACTCAGTGGGTGATGGTGTAGTTTGTACACCATCACACTGTGGAGAATGAAAGCCAGCTGAAGAAGTCCCCTGTTTTGTGCTGTGTGATTTACTTCAGATCAGACGATAATCAGGAACTCAGCAGGGATCGACCCTCCTCTTATCTGTGTCCAGTCACAGTAGTGTCTTTTTGAATTCCCTCTCAACCCTCTTCTCCACACCCCCACACCCAGCTTGTTTATTCCATTCGTAGCACTGTCTTTGATTTCCGCAGGGCAGCGACGTGACACATCAGCTGCCAGTGTATTGTCGAGATGACTCTGTCACATGAGAGGCGTCCGGCTTATTTGTTGCCGCTGCTCTGCTGAGACAGGCGGGCGGCGTGGTCCGCCTGCTTGGCTCCCATCTCACACTCCCAACTAGAGCGGTCTTCCCACATAAATTGAACCCCATACCATGAGCTTGCCGCTACAAAATGTGGCCACGCTGCCTCACAGTCTGTGGAGATTTATCAGGGTCAGCCTCCCACGGCTCAGAGCCACACTGCCAGACCTGAATATAATCCTGCTCTTACCCATCCCACCTCGCTGATGAACCAAGCTCATGCAATGATTCAGTCATGCTGGTATGTGTGTGTGTTCCCCTTCATCTGCATCTGCACACATGCACACACACTCACCCACACACACACACAGGCTTGTACATCCGTTTGTGGGTTTGTGTGGGGCAGAGAGTACAGACCGCTGTTATGGAACTGAATGGAAGTACAGTGGCCCTTTGTGTTGAAGGATCGATAGCTGGTGACAGACTGGTGTCTTCATAGGGTTTTTAATGAAAACTAATCTTTTGAATTGATTTATATGCAGTTAGTAGGAGTACTGATGGAAGGATTTGATGATGACAGACAATAAGATATAGCATTAAACTTTAATGTGCTTCAGTATCATTTTTTATATTAACAAGGTTCATTTTTCGTGTTTTTTGGCGAGGGGGGTGAATTAGTAAATTCTAACAGAGCTTTGACAGGGCATTTGTACAATCGTCATTGGATAGTTGGTTGAACAGGATTTAAAATCTATTGGATAATGGATTCAAGGGAGGTTCAAGTGTCACATCCTACACACTATAGTTACCTTAGAAACATTATATTCCTTCTTGTTTCATTACTCTTTTCTAAAAATGTAATCTGATCTGCTAATGAAAAAAGTTCAGTAACCATTGTCTTATTTCATAGATGTATTGACACATTGAGTTTCCTGTGGTTGCTTCATAATAAAAGCCACCCTGTGTTTGACCAGTTGAACATTTTTAATGTAAAGCAGCAGTAGGGTGTTAGTAAAAAACTAGATAGAAGCAAATCTGCAAATCAATTAGTGTGCTCCAGTCCAATTTTTCTGTTCTTTTTCTGAGAAGCATCTGATTCAGCTGTACATTGTTGGAAGAGTCACAGAGAACCCTTTTTACAAAGGTGCAAGGTTGTTTGTTTTTAATAAATAATTATACACAATTTGATAAAAAAGCCATAAATCCATGATTTGTAGCTCCTTGACAGATTTGTTCACATGTCTGCTTGCTGCTGCCTCAATGACCCCATCAACTTGGAGCCAAATCCAAGGCCTGACAGTGACCTCATAAAACATTACAGGTATGGGATAAATTGCTTCAATCTGCCAGGGTTTTCAAACTACATCAAAGGTTTTGGGATCTCAGGCCTATAGCCGTTCTTTTAGGTGGATGGCATTGGAGAAGGAGTTCTGTTAGGCCAGGTTCCATTGGCAGCTCAATGGATTAAAAGCTGCATATCTGAAATGTGTCAGTCGCAGTGGCTTGGCCCTGGATTTGTTCAGCGTTTTGTCCGTTGCACAGAGAAGCCCCCTTTCCTATGTTCTCTGTTTCTCTTTAGGTTGCCAAATGCAGTGCAGGATTTGACAAATGTATCAGCCACTGCACATATAAAGGCATGTGATCGTTGACTGAGTGACTTGCTAAACTTTTGTGCTTACTTCATACCACTCATCAAAAAAGTTGTGATACCAACAGCAAGAATGACATTGATTTGTTTTCTATTATTTATCTGGCCCTTTGGCACATCCTTTCATAAATCTCAGAAATGCAGATGTTTCTCCATCCTCATAATTACTTGTTTATAGCCTTGTGGCATTGATTATTTCTCCTTCTCTGCCTCAGCGCTGTCCTCCTACAATGATCAAATAGCTAGAGGATAGACAACCACACAGGCCTTATTCACCAGCCCACTGGCCCATCGTGATTATCCACAAACGCGGGTAGAGGAAGCACAAAGCAGGGAGCTGCTTCCACACAATATGGATGACTGTGAAGAAACTGTTGGCTTTGAAGTTACTGAATCCAGTGCTTTATCATCCTACCCAATGCCCGCCCCCCTCCCCCCCCCCCCCATCGAATATTTGTGTTCTTGGATATAGCTCGTTTAATGAGGTTTCCAGACCTTTAGTCTCATTAAAAAGCGAAGTCAAGCTCCTTTCTATTACGGAACGTTATCTTGTTTCAGCCAGACGCTTAAAAGTGACTTAACACTTGAGCTTATTAAAAAGAAAAAAAAAACATTCAATTAATTAGCTGTTTTTTCCCCGTCAGCTTCAGTTACACTGATAATGGTATTAGTTTTCCAGAATGAAGGTTGTGGGCTTTGATTCATGCCTTGAGCCAGCTGCCACCTTAGAAGTACAGAAAGACCGTCAGGAACGGCTGAGACCTTTAAGATTTGCAGCATCTGAGGGTTCCTGCTCATTCTTACACCTGATGACTGGCTCTTATGGTCACTGTGTCACCTCAAAGGCTGATAACAGGGAGGAGAGAGACATCCAATTCCTCAGGACTACTGTCCCGGAAGAGCAGCAGAAGACAGACGGCTACTTGTCAGTTTTTGATTTTTGAAACACATACCTGCGTCTGCTGGCTGCAACCTGAGAAACACAACACTTCATTTGTCTGCAGTGCTGCTAAAATGTTTCCCTATACCTCTTACGTTTTTTTAAAGTACCCCAATCCTCTTAAGGTTTTATGTTCGCTAATATATTGTGCATTATGTGCATAAATCCTGGACAACAGTCTGTCTTCAAACAATCAATGCATGGAGTGTACAAGCAAGGACTTTGAATGACACCTGGAAACTCTGAAATCCAGTGCAGTCTATGGGCTGTATTACATTATCAGACCTTATTATCAGTAAGTAAGCTGCCAGATGAAACAGAATGGAGTGGGTCCCTAGGCAGCAGCTGTTTTGATGTTAAGACAGCATGATCTGTGTAGGATTCAGAACACACTGTCCTTGTTTTCATCCATTTAAATGGTCATTGCCTTATTCATGACTGCATGCGGTGCGGCGCTATCAGGCAGTTGTTAATAACACACAGTAGTCAACAAAAAAAACACAAGCTGTGGATGATGGTTTCTTTATACTGTACATGCCGATTAACTGTAAATTAAATTCCAAAACACCACACATCCCTTTTGATAGCAAAAAATGCTGACAATAATTTTTGGTCAATATTTCACCACCACAAATATTTAACCTCAAATTATCCGTATTTTTGTAAGCAGAGGTGGCACATACTGTAGTTTGCTTCGTTTTAATGCAGACATTCAGTCTGTCCGAGTAGTCGACATTTACAACCTATAAATATATTGTCTTGGTTTGAACTTTAAGATTTGTGAAACATCTGCTGCGGGGATACATTTTGGAATCCCATCATATATTATATAGACTCTAAATCTGCCTTTAAGGGTGCGTTTGACCCAATGTAAGACTTTTTTTGCATTCAGTGAACGTATAATGCTACAAACACGTTCCTTTAATCAATTATTGTGCTTTACGAGACATGTGGCTGATTCAAATGGACCCAATCGATTTCAATTGTATTATAAAAGGAAAACACCACAAGAGCAATTGATGTCACGGGCATATCAGTTGATCTAGTCTGTGTGTTGTTTTGTTAACCCAAAACAGTTTTTATACCATTTTATACCAACCTAAGTATCAGTTTAAAGTTCCATTTCACAAAGGCAGCGAATGTAAACAAACCTTTTTAAACCACAGCTGTAGCTACCATTATTTCACAAAGCTTGTCTAAAGCTTCAGCAGGCAGTAGGGAGTAGTTGTAAGACGGGAGTCGGCCCATCACAGCGCCTGGCAGGGCAAGGTCACCTCCTTTCTGCCCTGTATCGAATGCCAGTTGACAAGAGAAAAACATGCCATCCCTTCTTAGACACTTAAAAGAGCAACCATTCAAGGATTTACTAGGGTACTGCTACTTTTTGATGACGCAACACTGAGTAAATACTTTTGCACCCTATAAAACTTTTTTTTTTCATTCTACTGGAGCATTTCTTTAGTCGCCTAGTGTAAACCTGGACACATGCTCTGTCTTTATGCATATTCATTACATTCAGAGCTGAGTAATACTAATAAGAAATATGAATGATTAATGGATTGATAACACTGATGCAAGACAATATAAATCATTTACAGAAGGTGGCATATTAAACTGATAGCTATCAAACAACACAACCTCATGTCTAATTGCTGAAACATTTTTTTCTCTCATGGTGCAATAAAAACATCCTAATCAGACGTTATGGTTTGCTTAACATGAGTGAAAATTAATTAAATGTGAAACCTTTAACATCGTTTTATGGTAATATTGCTGTACAGTACATCTGAAATGTGAGGTCCTGCTTATCCTCATGTGCTCCACAATGGATCAGTCGAGGAATTGTATTTGTATGGAGGACAGCCACAGTGACATTTCCAGGTGGCTTCACTGATGGAGGAAAGACAGCGAAGCAAAAGGATTTAAAAACTTGTTAGGAACGGTCCTATTTATATGCAAAGGAAAGCTTTGAATCACCAAGAAAGGCTATAGATTTTCCAAACAAATTCTTCAGATTTCTTATTTTCATTATCAGATTTTTCTCATGGCAGTGATGGTGTATCTTTGGAGTTAATCTTCCATTGTTTCCCACCATACTGACTTTAGTGTCATTAGCCACAGTAAGCTATTTCCAAACCACCAAAGTGCCAGAGAGCTGTAATGGGTGACTTTTTGCAACATTAACTATTTATTGGAATTCTGTGCTGCACCTTCAAAATCCCCCCCATGCCATCCATTATCCTTGAGGAAGAACAATGCATGGATGTGAACACAAATTCCAGGAGAGGATGAATTTCAGTCCATTTTTCTAACCTGGCAATTCATTTGTCATCCTCGCAGCCTGAGGAGAGGCTGCTACCTCCCAGGTCTCTGATTAAACAGGAGAGAATTAATAACAGGTGTCTGAGGAAGGGGGAGGCTCTGTCTATTGAAAAAAAAAAAGGTTTCTTGGGAAGAAAGGCCAAGCAATAAGCCACAATCTGCAATTAGAGCAAAGGAGCAGCAGGTACCTTTATCTAGAGTGTATTTGCTGTGTCATATCAGCCCTACCAAGTAGTTTGAAGGTGTTGTTGTTGTAAAGAAATACATTGTGGCTACACTGAGCCAGAAGAAATTTGTTGAAATTGTGAAGAGGTTGCTATTCATAATTACGGTCTTTGATACATTCACACTGATAGATCTGTCACTGTAAATTGCCACAAAAGAAAGCCACTGTACCAGTCAGATTTCTTTCACAGTAAATCTACATTAAATCCATGATTTATGCCTGTACATAACATGCCCTTTAAATGCATTCGAGATGGAAAAAGTAGAACACTCAAGGTGCTCGCTGGAAGCCAAGGTAACAAATTCAGGAGAATCTTTGATTACCTCTAATGTGGTTATAGGTAATGGTGACCTGTCTCTAAGGAGCCAAGCCAGAGCTAAATTATATTTCAAATCCATTAAACCTTACCTCAGATCCATGATTTGCTTCCAGCAAGCAGCTACCCAGGGCAGTGGGTAATTGAATTTCAAACCTGAAGCCAGGAAGCAGATAGGCCCCTGAGCTAAGTCCTCTGCATGAGGTGGAATACTGTTATGCATGAAGTCATGATTTATTTGTGCCTATCAAATCTTGTAATGGGCTGCTCTTTGCCATGGAGAGGAATAACCCCATTTGTTGAAACAACGCTGAAAAAAAGTTGACTGCTATGACCAACAGACATAAGCAGTTATTAAATTTGGGCATTTAACCTGACTCCAGCTGCAGAGGAAACTTTAAGGGGGACGGAGGGACATGCTTAATTACACAAAGATGGAAATCTTAACTAGGCACTCTCATGCTATGCTTTGATAGATCTGATTCATCTGCACTTTCTGCTACACAGGTTAGGATCATCAGGCCCTGAGGCTGTTCACTTTATACATTTTTCAGTGTAGATTGAAGCTGATACATCATATCATCATGCATCGCATTTTAAAACGACCTTAGATCAGTTATTGGATGAGGTAATGGATCAAAAACAGAGGTAATAAAAATTAAAAAAAAACATCAAATGAAAGTTTAAGATCCCATTCAGTGGGTGTTGAAATACAAACCCTTCTTCATAAGCAGCTTTAATTCAGCCTGGGGACAGCCAGACTGAGCCGTAACCTTGATGTGTCTAATTGCTTACAGTGGGCTGAACTCTCAGGGAGACTCTGGGTTGTTAAAGGAGGATCATGCACTCAGGGAAAAGTATTGGCTCCTCTTTCTCTTTGCTGTCATCCCTGCTATTTCAAGACATCCCTCACTGCGGAGTCAAGACAGACGACACCAAACTCGATAGTGAATCAATCATGAGACCAATTTACCAATTAGGCTCATTGTACTCTATAAATAAACACATCACAGCCCTCCCATGCCCTGCCCCTCAAGATACCATCTCAACATCCAGTCCAGCAATCAGAGCTCACAGGCAAAGACGTCACATCGATCAGGGACCACTGTTGCTTTCTTTGGCAGGGAAATTCACTCCTCTTGAGTTGTCATAATTCAAACAGACTAAAAATACCTCAGCATTACCTCTTTTTCACAGTTATTCAACAAAACATGCATACAGTACAATACACACAGTATATTCACTTGGCTATTATTACCACTACATGCATAGTTTATGGGTAATGAGTGCTTAACACCTGCCTATACGAGGAATTACCCAAGCATACACCATCATTAATAATTCAGGGTTTCCCCAGGCTTTCTTATTAGTTTCATCTCAGCAAATTCCAACATCATACAAAAAATATCCTGCTCTAAACGGATGTATGTCCACTAAAACGAGCGCGACAATTCACTCTGGTGACATCTAAAACGTTTGGAAACACCAGAGTTAAGATTTCAAGATGCAGTGTATAATTTATAGAGGAATGTGAGGCTTTGTAATGATACAACAGCTCTTGGCACCATCACCTCCCCTGGCAGGCCGTCTCCTGCTCTCAGCCTCAGTGCTGAGCAGCCACTGCTGCTGTTGCTGCTTCTGCTGCTGGTGCACAGCCTGCCAAAGCTCCAGCATGCTCTACCTACCTGTCACCGTGCAGAGAAAAACATTTCATTCACAACGAAGATACATGTCACTAGCTCTCACAGAGAACCACAAGCATTTACAATAACTGTCAAATCGCTGAGTTTAGGGGTAAAACATCTACGGCTTTTTCAGATATGCGTATCTGTCTTTCAGGGCATGAGCGTACAGTGAATGTCAGAGCCTGGATCACTTCATTTAGCAAGTACAGCAACATTTACAGGGATTGTCCTGGTGGGATTTAGGTGCAGAGACATGTTGGAAGTCTAGAACAAATCCCAATACAAATTGACGTACATGGAATGGGGATGAGAGCTACAATAAAGAAGACGGTGCAGGACTTTATACTTTATATACATTATATGTACAATAAGCTATTAAATGCTTTGTCAACATATATATAATCAGTACTTACCCTTTAAAACATAGTACACAGTGCACCACAGAGTAGAAGTGCTCTGAGAGTTACTGTGAGTCTTTCAACACCAGTGTTGCTTCAGTGGACAACCTCCCAGAAACTGAGTGCATTCCCAGAATAGAAAAAGAACTGGTTATTGACTCCGCAGTACGCCCAAGTGGGCTTTATGATTTAGTGCAGTGAGCCGTCAACTCTCCGAGCAATGTGCAGCAAACAAAAAACATTTTATCAATATTCCATCAGGCAAGAGTCCTCTCCCTGTTAATATAGTGCCCAGATGCATCTTAGCACCTCAGAAGATCGTGCACTCAGGCAGCAGCTCAGCCCGGAGACTGCTGCCCGCAGCTCGCGGGACAGTGTTGAATTAAATGGAACGCCACTGGCCATGTCACTATGTGGACAAGCATGTGATGTTTTGTTTTTATTTTCTTTTTTTTTGGTCACTCTGCGTTTTCTTTCACAGGAGATTTTGCCACTTGTAGCCAGCTGTTTGATATTGATGTACAAAACCCAAATAGATGCATGAAATACATGAAATGTGCAGTATGTGTCATGGGTGCAAACGTGATTTCTTTCAAAGCAGTAGTCATCCATTTATTCATGTGTGCCATTCAATATTCAATAATAATATTTATATAGTTCTAAGGAAACAGACTTAGAAACTAGTCTTTAGCTGAAGGCTGTACACAAAGGCTACATTAATTAAATCAGTTTGCGTGATCACCTTGTACCTTACCTGATTAACATGTATTTATATTGTCAGTTCATCAGGGTCAATGCTGTACGTAAAAGAATAGACAGCCTCAGTTTGTCAATGCACAGCGAGTGTATATTTTGATTAGAGGCCGAAACGTATATTATAGTTACACTGTGTATTGTCTGATAAGTGCTCTTTCATTTTCAAGAGCTTGTTGAACTCATTTCAAGCTTGTTGTATTCCGTACTTAAAATCTGAAGGCCATTGTGGGAGTTATAGTAGTATTCATTATCATGTATGGAAATATGAAAATGGAAGCACTATACTGCAGCTGCAGAAATCCACTGTGTTATTCTCTATAATCTGACAATAAAAATCGAGTGGGTTGATTTAGAAAATGAAGTTAATTCATCGCTAGGATGACTGAGGTTATAATTTGTGAATGCAACCGCGCTTTTTTTTCTTCATGCTCAAAAGTACTTTTTCACAAATGTGATGCTGTTTTCACCAACACTGCTTTTCATTCCAACTACATTATTCATATCAGCTATTTAGCTCTTATCCAGAGTGACATGAAATGAGTGCACCAGTAGAGTGAGTTTGAATTTCAAAATTTGCAGCATTACAAGTGAATGACAATATTCAGGCCGAATATGGAATTAGGTTTTCTGTTTCTTGTGGTGCTGGGTGCAGGAAAGTGAAATGAACAGAAAAGAGTGTATCGGATGTATGTCGGATGGAGAGGGGAGTTAAAATGGTGGAGGAATGGAGATAAATGTCAAGTGTTTCGGTTTAAGGGACACAGATTTTTTGACTGAAGTGGGAAACTTTTGGAAGGCAAATGAAAACACATTTGTTCTTGCATTTATGACATTGTCAGGAGGCAGGAAGTATGAGTTAGGATGTGCACAACACAACAGGACAGTAATGCAATAATATGGCTTAGAAAAAAAACGAGTATTTTGCACAGAGTAAAAGAGGTAGGAAAAATTTTGAGAAGAGGGCACGTGGTTCCCAGTGCTAGGAAAATCATGCAAGGGGAGTTGAAAACGAACATTAATATGATATTATTGATATGAACAAAACATGAAACACAGTACAGTAAATCATTATACAATTTAATACAAGCACTGCCATAAATCTGGTAATATGGTAAGTTTTGAGGCCAGAGTTTGTGTTGCATTACATTCTAAAGTGCTGCTGTTACGTTATTCTATAAACTAAAACCTCAAATGACCATAGAGCTGAATTAACAGCTCTCTTACACACTCTCTGAAAAAACTAAAAGCTTCACAAAGGTAGGATTTATTGCAGGGCTATTGTATTGCATTGATTTATATTGCAGTGGGGTTGCTTTTAGTGTGTCCACCCCCTCTATAGCCTAAAGTAACTCTTTCATTCTGCCGGGAGTTCAGCTTCCTGGTTGAAGCCATGGACTGAAATGAGAAAATGTGATATGACTGCCACACCTTCCCAAGCCATTTTGAAGCTTACTGCAAATTACTTGCCTGCTCTGTCACAGCTTGATGATTGTATTTATTGCTCAGAAAGCCCTTTTCTATTTTATTGGTTATTGATGATTGATTTCCGGAATATTGTAACTCACCAGAATATAATGCAAATCAGCAGTGCCTTTTAGTGTGTAGTGCTGCTGCCTGAGGCATATGAGGACGAGCCTCAATATTAAAGCACAATACGTATCCTGCTTATTTGATTTTTATGCTTTTGTTTTTTCACTTTTTCACGTTTCCCAGGACAATTTGCGCTGTATACTGGGATTGCGGGACCCACGGGGGGGCAGGGTTCTGGGGTGAAATCAGCAAGGCAGCACTCTGTGAAGAGACGCCGAATGTGTAGCGCCGCTTGTGTTGTGGATTATGATATTCATCATAGGGCAGTTTGCCATTAAACGTGGTGTGGTAATCCAAACAGCCCTCTGTGATAAGTAGATGGTGCCGCAGATGATTGCGGCCCTGAGGAGAGGGGAGTTGAGCTGCTGAAACAGAGCCCAGAACAGCCGCCTCTACCAGCAGAGGAGAGGGCCACTGGCTGCACTGAGATGAGCACTCTTCACAGCCATCAGTGAAATAGATGACTCTTTACTCAGAGTGGAAGTCAGTGGCTCCATGCCTTCTGATCACAGTAATTCACCACTAAACACTTTGACCAGGATATTTGTCATGATTATTGCAGCCCAAAATGAGCAGCTTTTTCTGTAAAATTAGAATGAAATGTGTGTTTTAAATCCATTGTAGTTGTAATTATTGTGATTGTGATAAGGTTTTTGGGCAGAAACTGTTCATTCCCGCCATAGCTGGCAGCCAGTGGTGTTGCGACTGACAGTTACAGATTTGTTGTCTGCCACATGTTCTATAAATAAAATGCCTTAGATATTTTAGATTGATCAGTTTGAGTATAAGGTTGGAAATGGCTGTCTGAAAGTAAGTCAGCCTGAACAACCAACATCAGCAAAAGTAGTTCCACCAGCAGTAAAATATTTGCATGGAAGTTAAGGCCAAGGTTTGATTTTATTTTGAATGCAAAAAAGGGCAGCAACTACTAGGATTTGCAACCATGTCACAGATTTGACCATATTTTGTGGAATAAGCAGTCGACAATTTAAAAGCATTGCACCTAATACTAGGCTTGATTTCCATTTGGCTGAAGAGTAGCCTTAAAGACATTCTATTGTTAAGTGTGGAAGCAGAGACATATTTATTTTCAGTGTCAGTTGAAACTGGGGTTGTATAAACCACATCCCACCACTTCAGGAAGCTTTACTGAAAGCCAGCTGGGAGCTCAGGTTGAATGCAGACATTTTGGACAGCAACCACATCATAATTCTCTTCTGGCAAAATGAAATCACCCGAAGTACGAATAGGTGACCCCAGCAGAATGCAAGGAAAGTGGTGGGATGTGCAAAACTCGCTGACACAACACATTATATGCTCCTTCAGTCTTGGCACAGTGGCAAATGAGGGATTTGATGGTGAGCACTAGAGCAGTGGCTTGAGTGGCAGAATGCTCCTAAAGCCCCAGCTAGTTCTAATGAGGCAGCTTGATGTAGCAACCAGGTCCACTGGGCGCAGGAAGGACCAGATGTCGCTCGTACACTCACTCATTCCTTCCAGCACAGCCTGCATTCACCGTTCAGCCCATCTGCTGCTATAAAGCACAGTCAATATTTAGCCACTGGGAAAAGGACAGACACGCTCTGCACCTGGATCATTATAGTGCCTCTGGTAAATTGGAGATATTTTTTTCTCTAAGCTTAACTAAGATAAAGTAAACAACTTTTTTTTCAGCCCACACTCTGTAACCCCTTGGACATGACCTCCTGATGTTTCAGATACTTCTTTTCAGTTCCCTTCACACTGTATACTAATGAGGAGAAAATATAACACATTTCAGTGCTAGATCACATCCAGGAACATTTGAATAAGCCTCACAGCTCATGTTGCATGACTCAGCAGTGAATCATGGGTCGCCAAGGCGCCTCTGAGCAAAACTGACATGCAATATGCCAATTCTCGCCTGAAGATGAGACATTAACAAATTACTGAAGAGGAGGAAAATAAGAATCAATTTCCTGCAGAGAAAATGGTTAAATATCTTCCCTAGTTTGTCTCTTGCGCGCTCTGTATGACAAGTGTCTATTTTATACTTTAGCTCAAGATCTGCAACTGTGTTACCAATGAAATAGTGATAAGAAGTGAAGTTTAGTTAGAGGTGCAAACTTTATACCAGTAAGAGGCCTCCAAAAACTAGGAGTAATGTTGATCCACCGCCGGCCCAAAAAGAGAACTGAAGAGCCCAGAAAATAAGTTATTTATTGTTATGATACTCTGATATTTTCCCAAAACACATCATTAATTCTAATATTTACATTATGATATGCAAGTGTATTGAACAACAATCAACAATTAAAAATCAGAAAACAAGTTAAGTAAGACATTAAATTGGGCTTAAAGTAGCCACTTAAAGATGTACTGTACACTTAAACATGTTTTTTCAGCTGTAAACAAAATGATATGACTGTACTGTGATGAAACACATCACTGCTGGTGTTGATATTAACATATCAATGACCAATGATGCATTTGTAAACACTGAGGATTTAGTTACCTTATCTTATTGACACATGTTAACTGTTATAGCATTAAGGGCAACAGTAGGATCCTAACATCAGAAGGCCCAGGTGTGGCATTTCATAATTGATCTCTGCTGACTGATCTCTGGGCAATCCAGGGCTACTGTGTGCTCATTCTCTGAGGAGTTATCATGGTGTTGAACATGATGAAATAACAGTAAAACTGCTGTACACTATTACCCTACTTTCGCAGTTAAAACACCGGGCAGACATTGCAGAAGCTTACTTTCTGCTCGTCTCTGAAAACCCAGCAAAATCCTGCCAGAAATCTCTATTACCCTTCATGTGTAGGAGTGTGTTCTTGTGCAAGTTTGTGCATGGGTGCCATGCATCTCTGCCTGCCTTAGCTACCAAATGTCTTTAAGGAGGGACAGCATGTAAAAAGCATAGACAACGTATCTCATATTAGTTCATTTCCCAGCATGGCATGTGCTGCGTTGAGCCTCTCCTGTGGGGTGGATTTATATTCAAATTCATAGAATGGCATGCTTTGTTCCTGCAACCCCAGTCTGCTTACACGAGATACTTGAAAGGATGTGTGTTTGTGTCAGCTTTCTGCCAGCCGAGGCAGAAAGCTGACAAAAAAAGAGGGGAGTGATGTTTCACTACTAATACTGAAGTTATGAATTGGATCTTGGCATTACCCTGTGTGGCGCTGATGAACTGAGGAGCTCTTATTGGAGTTCATTTGCATTCCATGGAGCTGTTACTATAGTATGTGCTTCGCTAGTACTTATTATGAAAATGAAGGTTAATCAGCAGTCATTGCTTCAAACTTTGTCTTTAAGCTCCAAGAGATACGTGCTAAAATATTTAACACTCCCATTTGGTTTTTCAAGTCATCAGTTAGAAGAGAAAAAAATGCCTTCCCACTCCTGAAATGGTAAGTGCAACAAAGGGTTATCTCATATTACTGCACAGGCTCAAAGAAAGTCGAAAACCTTTTAGATTACTTTTAAGAATCAGACTGCTGCACTTAAGCACCGGCTATAACCAATACATCCAGTTAAAATTATGAACCTCAGAAACAGCCACATCTAAAAGGTCCAGAACAGCTCAATAATGGGATAAAACTAAAGGGAAAGTCTGCGGCTTTCTGACCAGAGGAAAAGTTAAAATGAACATGGCTCCAGTAGAACTGCAGGGTGCCTTTCACACTATCATGAAAACATGTAAAAAACAATCCAATTTTATAACATACCCTACACATGGGCACAAGTATCTTACATTTACAGCTCATACATTTGCAAGCCTACCCTTAACCCAGAGTGCCCTCATTTATATATATTTTATAAAACATTTGCAGTGGTTTTCTATGGTTTGAAATCTCCGTTCACTTATTGACACTTCACAGTCCTACTGTCTGCTTATTGCTTGTTTTTTCTAACTCTAAGTGTATTGTGAACATAGGACAGCATGCACAACACTGTGTGTTGTCACATCAGGACATGTTATCCATTAGCTCACTGCCACGTTTTCATGTCATTAGATACACATCTAATGGGGCTGTCATGAGGCCGCTGTGCCTTGAGGGCCAAACTGCCCTTTTCAGTTTGCGCTTCTGTAATTACGTTAATATCAGACATATCAGACATAAAACGCAGGGATAACCCACTGGTAGTCACTGAAGAACCAGGGCACAGCTTCTCCAGCTTAACTGATCTGTCAGAAAAGCACAGAAGACGTAAACAAAAAAATTGAATATTTTGTTCCGCGAGCGGAGCAAAGCCAGGAGGGACAAACAGCAGAGGAGACTAAAGGTAACAGGCTTTAGCAGGATTGTTCAAAGGTCACCAGGAAGTTGTCATGACTCTATCATCATCATTCCTGAACAGTAAAATTTGCCGGTTTTCTTGAGTGTTTAGTGTTCATCATAAGATAGCCTCTTTTTACTAGTATTTTGGTGTTATCATTATTCTTTAGTAGCAGCTCATGGTCAATAGGTTCAGGGTAAATTGAGGCCCATGAGTAGAGTGTTGGGTTGTCTTTCTGCTCCGTCAGTTCTGGTGCCCTTCAATCGACGGCATACAAAATGAGTTCCTCTCTCCCTGTTAACACAGGATGATAAGGCAAGCAGTCCTCATAATCTCCTCTGAATCCCATGCCCGACTGCTCTGCACATCATACACATCTTGGAAGGTTCATTTCCATTTGGATTGGAGGCCTCGTTCAGGGATTTCTTCCATCGTTTCAGCCAAATGCCTTCAGCGAAGGCAGGTGCATCGTCTGTTTTCATCTGAACAAACACCCTCTGCACAGTGCACTGTGTTTACTGTCAGAAACGGTTTGGTATAATTGGTCCAATACAATGTTTATGAAAGTGCATTATATGAAATTGAGATAGCATTTACACCGACAGGTTCATCATTTCTTCAGTGGTTCCCATCAAGTGAGTGTGTTTTCGGTACAAAGGATGTCGTGAGTGAAGAATTACACTTCTTTGAAAAGTGAAGCATTGCACACTTGTGACAGTTTAACGCTGTAAGGACATGCAAGTAGTAAACCACTTTATCTCTTTGACTACCACAAATTTCCTGTGTTTATACAGAAAATGTATTGGATAGAAACTTATTTACGTTTTGTATATTTTGTGAGATATTCAGTCATCGGCTTTCCTCAAACAAATGCAGGTACCTTGTATAGTGTTATTAATTTATCAAGTGATGTAAAATGTAGAGCAATCAGCACTAATCTATTTTCTCTCACACAGTGAACCATGAACCATCAGGAAGCATTCCTTTTCCTTCATTCTTTCATCAGTAGTAACCTGTCTTCCATCTTCATCTCCACCCTGCCTCTTAACCTAAACAGCCTCTGAGCAATCTTCCCTTTAAATGGCTTGTGACCTTTGGGTGATGCTGATGCTGAGCCGCCATCAGAGCTAATAATATCTCATTAGAATACAATAGCCAAGTAAAATCCAGCTTCTAAAGCTGTGCCAGCAGGATTTACCCAATACCCACAGTGCCTGCCAAAAGCAGAAAAGGATCGTTCTCCATTCGTATTGCAAAAAAGACCCCCTACTCAGCATATACAACGTGGCAGCATACACTTAACTAAAGCATTCTTTTTTTTATAATCATAAAAGCTGACTTCATCAGAGCTTGGAAGAAAAATGAAGCTTCTGTAACATATGGTGTTTGTTGGCACTTTTCAGGCAAACACTTTGTTTCAAACTTTGGTACTGAAAGCATATAAATCCTCAAAGTGTTCATGTTTTTTTGACTGCTAGCTGTTGGCGGGTGGCTCTCACCTGCATCCACTCATTCTTGAACCCGGTGGCTAAGCAGCCTCCCACCAGTCGAGGTTGACGCCTCAGCCTGCACTGTGTGCAGTGGGAGCTGCATTAATTCAGTAAATGATCCTCTCCCTCCTCCACCTGCAAAGAGAGGAGGGAGAGAAGAAAGAGATGGTTTTGAAGCAGATGGTGTCTTACGGTGTGCATACATCTGCAGCTTGTGGAGTGATGAAGAAAATACATTAAGAAAAAGAGGGAAGAAAGAATTTCGTAAGACATTTTGTGTTTCCTCACAAACATTCTGAGAAAGGTACGTGGAAAGGGCTTGTGTTAATTGCTGCAGCATAGGCACAGACATAGAAATCAAAAGAGAATATCTATATTTTAACTTTTTTTAGTTCTCTCACATATAATAGTGCCCATAAAACCAACATCAGCAAGCAGCAGCTGCAGTCATAACAATGAAAAAAACAAAATGCTTACTCTTCTCTGTGTTACCAGAATGCTGAAAGGAAACAACTCAGAGTGCTGGGACATGTAATTCTCCATGGAAAGTTTGGCAGTCATTCGTGACAAGGAGAGAAGAATGAAAGAAACATGACGAAAAGCTCATCTTGGTACTTGATAGCAAAAAAAAGAGCTTTTCTCTCAACCTGAAGAGGGACCCTAAGAAGATTGCATCAATCATATTTCTTTCTAGTCTCAGATTACTTTGATATATGCAGTGCAGCCAATCCTATTACTCCCAGACACAAAGAACCACTGAGTGCTTTTCCCCAGCTCAGCACTTTACACCTGTGTGGAAAATTATGATTCTGTATGATATCGTCAAGGTCAGGTTGTTGGTACCTTACCCCATGCCCTTTGATTAGATGTTTTAAATTTTGTCACGCCTGGCCTCCGGCCCACCATCAGCTCACCCTTGAGAGTGCCACTCCAGAGGAGATCTCCCCAGACTGCCCACTAGCACTTGCTTCTAACTGCCTAGGGAATATGCTTTTAATGCAGAATAAATCAATCTGAAAGGGAGGCTTTATATCAGGAAAGATGACACTGTTGTCCCATTTTGCCGGGCTCCATCCATGTGGCATTAGTTTAAGGTCAACTTCATCGCTGAACACAGAAACAGACATTGTCTTGGCAAAGGTGTTTTTGTTCCCTGTAATTTCTAAAGATCGATAGAAGCAGGCAGTGACCCACAAAGCTCGTAGGTTGACTAGGGGTCTATTTATAGCAGCCGGTGTGTTTGCTCTGTACTGACACGCAGTACCACAACCTTCAGTTGTACAGCGAGTTCAGGCTTGTTAGAGAAATAGGTGCGGGAGTTAAGGACCCACTGATAAGATGGCGGTGCTAGGTTTGGCATTAGTGGTGTTGATGGTGGTGGCAGAAGTGTAAAACTTGACTAGCAAAGGGAGGAAATGAGGTCAGCGGTGCCTCCACTACGAACGCTTCCATGAGTTTGTTTATGAGTCACAGCTGTGAGTTAATGCAAAGTGAATAGGGGTTTCACATAGTGCACGGCAAAATCCCAAACTGTAATATTAAACTTACATGGTGCGGAAGAGCAAGTAATCAATTACAAGCAAAGTAAATTGGATGGCAGGCAAGGGACGGATGGACAGCTGATGACATATTTATCAAGGCACAATCACCACAGAGGAATTTTCCAGCTCTGCACTCACTGAGTGACAGATGGAGAGTGCTGCCTCTTTAACAGCTTCCCTGGGAGACAGGTTTTAAGGAAGTGGGACCATGCTGTACATTTTAGCTATCTGGGGAGGAGACTTGTGTTTCAAAGCTGGAAGGCATGCAATAAAGAATTAATTTTTTACCTGAAATACCTGAAATAAAAACAGAGAAAGTTGAATTATGCATAATCCCAACGCATGCATTTCTGACTAAATCAGAAGTGAAAATTACAAAATAAAGCTGATGAATCCAAGACAATGTGCTCCTTCTCTGAGTGCACACCTTATGTCATATTAATTAGCACAGAAACCACACACAGAGACTCATTACGGTGTTAAAAAGTGAGAAGTCACATTTTTTGCCCTGCAGCCTAGTCCACTGTCTTACACAAGGATAGCAGCTTCCTCACTGACCAAACAATGCAGCTCCTCAGGGTATGCTCCCTCTCTAAGATGCGATAGCCGAGGAGAGGACAGCCACTGTCGACATGTTTGTTTTTCTGGCCCACAGTGCATGCGCCAAATGAATCACACAAATGTTTATTTAAAGAGATTAATTCCTCTAACAGTGTATTATTCATCAGGTTTTTGAGGGCATCGTTGCTTATAATATAGCTTGTCATTTTCTCCAACTGACTGAACCACGGCTAAATTGTCCTGAATAATTCAGGGGACTGGTAAATAAAACAGCAGACGGGGCTGGCGTTTGCCTGGATGGAGCAGACTGAAAGGACTTTTCGGTCTCCAGGTGAGGAGTCTGCTCATCTTTCAGAAGCAAGGATGCAAGAGAGAAATGCACATTATTTAAGCTTGGAAACGCTGGGCCTTCATCCAACACAGGAAGCTACTGTAGGAGATGAAGGAGGGAGGGAGGAGCAGAGGACGAGCAGTTGGCAGCACATAGTCGAGCCTGGAGTGGGAAACAAACAGTACCAGTGAACAGAAGGCAGGACCTTGGAGGAGGGGAAGGCTCGAAGGGCTGGACAGCACAGCATCAGAGCAAATAAAACCTGTGGTTGTGTAGAGAAGACCTGGGGCACAGTTTAGAAAACTGTCCTCTGACATTATCTTAAATTTAATTTTTAAATATACTGTAAATATATTTAGTGAGCTACAGAAAACCCATTCACCCACCTTGAGAACTCAAATCCATGCAGGAATTTTAAGTCATGTCTTCCATGCTGCGAGGTCTGAGCCTCTGTGCCATCCCTTAAGGAGTACAGTATACAATGAAGGTCGGGCATTAATACAATACACTAGTAACACAGTATATCCATTCAGTCTTTGTATCGGGTATTCCAGATAATTACTGTGTTTGTTCCAGACTGTGGTGCTTTCTCAGTTTAAAAAAAAAAGTTGTACCAGACACTCAAATGGGGAAACACGTGCAGAAAAAATCCAGCACACCCTGAGGGAGGCTCAGTGAAGTGTCTTGTGTGTTTAGGCTACTACTTTCTATGCTGGCTCTAAATAAATTTTTAATCAACCTGAAAATGTTCTGTCCCAGCGTATGCTCCCCAATTCGAATGTGTTGCTACAATTTCTTGAGTTACATTTTAAATGATCTGAGATCAAAGTAGTTTAAATTGGCACAGATTCGGAGAGAGAATTTCACAATTTACCATCACAGTTTGGATAACTTTATAGACCAGGCTAGGTTTATTTTGTTGAGACCTGAGATGCCTGTGCTGGTTGCACAAGAACAATGTAATTTTTTTGTTTTGCTCAAATGGTTAATATAATGAATGTACACTATACAGTAGCTGTACCTTATTCTGTATATAGGGTATCCTATGAAAACATTGATTGCATAATGAAAATTGCCAATGGTAACAGGGCATAGATATGACTTTAGAAAAGTGGGCACAGACATGATAATAGAGATGGTAATCAAAACTAATGGAGGCTCACTGAGCTATCAGAGTGTACTTCCTGTGATAGATATGATAGGGCACGGTCCGCCATGTTATGACATGTCTCTTATAAGGAAATCACTGAGAAAAAGAAGCATTGAAGAGGACAGTTTCCTGCAGTGGATAATTGCCCGCAGACAAGAGTTCCATTTCCCTGGGAGTTGCTCCTTTGAAAACCATTTGTTACACAATAAGTGTAACACAAGTAACAATATGTGCTGGATACAGCAGTATTGTGTTCCTATCCAAATGGCATATGGTGTTTGTGATTGGGTAAACATACAATATAACAGATCAGGAAAATAGGAGAACAGGAATCGATAAGATGGATGTAATGACATTATCTCAAATGAGCACTTACACCTAACTGCTGTTATTTGTGGTGCAGATTCTGTTTACATGCTTATCTTTAATAATAATACTTAATTGATTCAACAAAGGTGTGAATGCTCAAAATAGAATTAAACAATTCCTTTCATACTCCATAAATTGACCTACCCACAGGTGATATCCTTCATTATAAATATTATAAAATAAGCCAGAAGGCCATATTTTATATCTCCACATGTGGACCAAAGCAACACAGGGCAGAATTACATTAGTTTCAATTATACAGAGGGAAGCAATTACAAATGTTTTACTTTTATTTCAAATGACTGATTGACTAGTTATGATGACTTTTCTGGGAGATAAAAAAATAAACTAATATTACTTAAAATATATTAAAGCTCCATTAAGCAACATTGGATATGTTAACTACAATATGGAAGGGATTGCTGGTGCTGCAGATTCCCATGAGAATCCACATCCCATTCTGCAGCTTCAACTTGTTGATGTGCTGACCCAGTGATGGGCACACAGTTTATTATCGGTCATGCTCACAGTCTTATGCTTACAGCTGGTAACAGAAAGGGTCAGACAGACAAAGCACAGACGTTCTGGTAAGCAGGCAGGACCTCACTCAAAGTAGGCAATAGCAGGACAAAAGGTAGCAGTTCAGGTGAAAAAACACACAAAGTGATGAAAAATCCTAGAAAATTTGGACAAACTGTTAAATTAAACCATCATGAGCAGGTGTGAAACAGCTGTGCAGGGAGACAAAGGCTTACTCAAGGTAATGCAGACATCTTGTACTCACCAAAAATACAACAGGTCTGATGATAATCAATAGAACCAAAATCTTTCTAAAAAAAGTGGTAATTGTAAAGTATCCTATTTTAGTAGTTATTGAGAGTGAGTAATTTACTTAGAACATTTTGGCAAAGAATAAAATGAAGGCCACACGCCTAAAGGTATTCTACCTACGTATTGCAAAAAGGAGTGTGGAAATTAAAAAGAGGCGGGTGAAGATAATTGAAAACATTACAAGCCAAAGATACAGTATTTCTCTCATCAGGAGGCAGATCAATACAGAGTTAAAATAGGAGTGAATGCTGGACTTTAAACAGAATTCACTCGGAAAAAAAAGGTACACAAGGCCCTATAAAAGTGCAAATGCTTGTCACTGCGGTTATATCCTAAAGGTAGAAAAGCTAAGTAATGTTTTCTTTCTTGAGGGGAACATTGGGCTTTTGTCGGGAAAAATTCATGGAAATGTATTAACATTGTCAAGATGACACCACAGTGTCGATGTACCGGACATTTTCCATACACTTAATGTTGACAAAAGAGAACATTTTTGCCAATTGGCAAACTCTCCACTGGCCAATTCCTAGGGTGGCGTCTTTTTCAAATAAATTTAGATTTTTGACAGATTTTTGACTTTTTGAAATTCTCTGTTATCTGAACGAAGTTATCTGTTTTATGCAGCATTAAAAGACTTGTTATTGGTTTTTTGAAGTGAAATTGAATTATTTTCCCTATTAGATCTTGCTGTACATGGCTGACTGGTTTCCACATCCAACTTCAGCACCTGGAAGAAGATGGCAAACCCAAAGGGTCTACAGAATTGACGTGTCACGTGATGAATTTAGGTTCCGATATAAGCTGTTTCATGCAACTTTCAAATATTGGGAATATTTGGCGTCTCAAACCAGCCCATTCAGCAGTTTGTTAAGTGTCAAAATATTTGGGTAATTTCCTTATAGTTTGACATATGGGAATAGTTCTGACATGGTAGTCTGTACAATTGGCATCTCTAATCTTCCCATCCAAAAGTGTTCTAGATGTCAAAATATTAGGGAAATGTCCTTATGTTTTGACAAATGTGTATAGTTTGACACTGCTGTCTGTACAAGTGTCAAAATATAAGGAAATTACCATAATATTTTGACATTTATGACACTTTTGAATGGGGAGATGGAAGATGCCAACTGTACAGACCATTGTGTCAAAAATTCCCATATGTCAAAATATAAGGAAATGACCCTAATATGAACAAAAATGTACCTTTACTGTACATTTATTTCTGAGAGTGTAGACGTATCTTGCTGTGTATGCACCTGCAACACTGAGCAAAATATCCTGAATTAAAGAATCCTTCAGGGTCGGAGCAGATTAAAACGTGTTTGCGTTTAATTCCTTCTACCCATTGCAAAGCAATTACTACTGCCAGTATTTCTAGCAAAGTACATTCTGAGATGATTTGGTGTTCACTTTAACCAGCATTTTCTTGCCTCGAACTGAGAAAGCAGCCCTTGTAATCTATTGTTCTGGATACTTAGAGCCATCAGTATAGATTTGCAGATACTGAAAATAGTGCTGTCTAACATGAACTGAGAATGCTGTTATCAAGCTCAGCCTCTGGAGTAACCACTGTTGGAATCAAATGAACACGAGCTACCCCAAAGACTTCTTATACATACTTTCCTCCAACCCATCCGAAACATGCTTTCTGCACGCTTTCTTGTTCCCAGAATTTCTGTAATACCACTTTAGTGTGGTGCTGTTCTTGATGTTTGCCCAGTAAGTAGTCACTAGTTGCTTCCCTCTGACATCTAGTGGCAATTCTCCTGCCAGAACCAGCGGGGCTGGAATCGGGGTTGACTTCACTGATCCACATCACTGTCTCATAGCTTGTGCTTGAATTTCATTAAGTTTCTCCAACACAGTTTTTGAAGCTGGGCAATAAACCATGCTACTGTAAGTGCAGACCGAATCGATGTTACGTACATGGGTTTCAGAGAAGCATACCCTTCTGCTTAAACACCTTATGACTTTACACCTTCTTACCCTTCTCCTCAATTTTATTGATATGGTCTGTCCAACTTAACTTCGAGTAAAAAATAGCTGCTTAAAGTCTAAACACTTTATCCCAACAAACATCTTCCATACATTTCAGACTTATGTAAAGGAGAGTTATTTTTTCTCAGTAAAGGGCAGGTCCTTGCAGTAGTTCAGGCAGACACAGGAGTCATTTTATGATCAATCTTCCAAACACCTTCCAAGAATGTATGTCCATGATCTACCTCTCACAATAGACAGTCCATATAAACATTCAGCGTTCATTCAATTTTGCAACAACGCTGAGTTCTGCGTCCTCGCTGCTACACTGCTGCCTGTTATCAGGAATTTAACTCTCTCCACCAACTCCACTTGTTGCTTTTTGTATTATGAATTTTTAATTCCAGGAAGGTTTTATATTTGTAAAACTTCCCCAGGGCATAGAAAAGCAATTTTAAAGTGCATGATGTCATCCCACTGTAAAGTCTACAGGCCAAGCAGGAATGTGCGGGTTGGGCCGGCAGAAGAAACATTAAAGCACATGGGCAGTGGGACGCAATATGTGGAAGTAAACCCACAAGCTCGTGTTCAGAGAGAAACTTTCATTCAAGTGAATGGCCGCCATCTTTGAGTCCGGTATCCAGTTCATATAATGTATCTGTGAGTGATATGTCAAAGACTTCCTGCTTTTATGCTCTTGCTGATGTCAGTAATGGTGTCATGTGTTGTGCCAGTTGTGGGGGAATTTGTCTTTGGTTTAATATGGTAATTAGTTTTGTAATGGTTTTGCATATGGTGTGGAGTGTTTAAGGCTTGTTTGTACTGTTCATGTTCACTGATACAAGAAACACTGTCATTTACCTGTTTTAGTTGAGAGACTGAGACACAACTGAGTGAAATATGGCTCTGCCTAATCTGATTATTCACACAGGGCCTATTTAAGGGAGTTGTTCCTTGGTGGGCAAGACAGAAGGATGTCCATTTTCGGAATGTTATTTTCATTCATGTCCGTTACCAATAAACCAAACCATCGATTCCAGGTTTACGTGATCTCTTCAAAAGACTTCTATACTCATCACCAGGACAACTGAAAATTGCTTTTAAAGGACACCCTCAAGCCCTCAAACCAATGTTATTTGAGGTAGAGGTATTCAGTCCTTATTTCTGCCTGCAAACACCCTCTCCTGAAATCTGGAGTGAGTATAAGCTCAGAGGAGCTCTTATTTCATTAGCAGCTGGGCTCTGTGAGCATCCCCGGTATAATACAGGCTTTGCAGTCCCCCAGGAGAATCCAGAGTGGCTGTGCCAAAAGTCAGGAAATGAATCACCATCTCTCACTCTAATCCTTACCACCACCTTCACATGAGAGAAGTGAGAGACTATACGGCTCTGGTCTTCATGTGGGAAAGTACATGTACACACCATTGTCTGGGCCATGCTTCATTGTAAATATGCAGCAAACACTGGATTAGGGTTTGTCAGTGTCCTCCACAGACGCTACCTCAACAAACCACACAGAGCCTCCAGAGGCAGTCACTCACCATTACCCAGCCTAATCACTGAACATGCTGCTGTCTCCCATTAATGGGCTGACAGCGTTGTGCAGCATCTGGGATGTGAGTTGAGTGGCACACGTCCTGCTTTACTGAGCACCTTATTGGCCAGTCAGCGCAGAGAGCTGTTCAGTGTTCTGTTGTGTGATCTAATGAGATATCCTGCCTGGTAGTCACCGTGTGAGGAAAAGGGGCTGCTCCTAATGCTGAGATGAGCACCGCTGGGGAGAGAAACCACACTGGTCACCTCCGGTTTGGCAGTGGATGATGATTACTCTTTTTCTTCAGCCCTGTTATCATTATAGATTAAACTGAGCCGTAGTCCGTACCCAACGTAGCAGTGAAGGTACATTTAAATGTACTTTTGTTGATCTCCAGTTAATACAATAGTATGCAAGCTGAACTCAATGACTTTTCAGTGCTAAAACAGACAATGACAAATTTTACAGCTGTGTTTGAGCACTGGTGATTTTAGCTGTATCGTTATCCCAAGCAAATGTACTTCACAAAACGCAAAGCTTAGGGTAATTAGTGACATTAGCTCCTAATAGTAGTCCTGTGTTAACAAGGTAACAGTCAGCATACTGAACAATCTGAGAAAATAAATAAATAATAAATCTATAAATAGTAAATCTCTAATGATGTACTTTACTAGCATGCTCTCCTTGTCTCTATGCATCTACACCACAGGGGTTCCTCTGATTCACTGACTATGTATGAATTTCATCCATTACCTGTATGACTCGATTTACACTCGAAGTACAATAAACTGAAAATAGTTAACCATAGCATTTCATTTCTTCAAGATCACATGGGACACATTGTTTGAACCTAAAAAAAACAATTACTGTATAAAATGTACTGCTACTACAGTACTCCTACTTTACTGATACATAGCTGATAGATTTGTTGAGCCATGGTCCGAGGAAGTTGAAATTAAAGCAGGTACAAGTTGATTCTTATTTCAGGATGATTTATTTCACACATGTGGTCAGAATACAACATGTACAAAGCACACTAGAGACAAAGACTCCCTTTACCTTTCACAGCAGGCAGATGCCTAAGTGCCTATAAGTTTATGTGTATGTTGTTGGCGGATGTTATTAGGCCCAGGTAAGCTGGACTGGCAGATTTGTGTATATTAAATGTCTATGTGTGTGTCTAGGAATGTATTGGTGCTTGGATATTAATGCATATATGTATGTGTACTTCCATGGGGGAGGGGGGGCTTCTAAACATAGGTCTGTACAGTTATGCGCAGCACAAAAGCTGCATCCTTAAATAGAAATCATAGCATGATACCCAATGTTTAATGTGGAGCCAACAGAAAAGCCTTGGATCCTAAGAGACCCCTGCACATAGATACACATAAAATGACTGCAGCCCTGTGTACAGTACCAACTTATGAAACTGTATGAAAGGTATATGAAAGTTATAAAAGATGATATGGAATGTTTATGATACCACAAAATACAAAACAATACAAAATTTGTCAAATGGATTATTATCGCTCAGCATACAAATGTTTTTTACCGATGGCTCTGATAAAATCAGCTAGTCAGCCAATCAATAGTTTGACTTAGTTCACAGCATGTGTGGTTAAGAGTATGCATGTATTGAACACAGGACTATTTTCGGTCAGCCCTACTTTCATTTCTGGCATTGATATGTTTTAGCTGGTCCCTGCCTGTCAATAATTGAAACGTACGCTCCAAAACATCTTTCCCAAACATCTTTTAATAAGGCACCCTGCGGCAATATGCACTGTGTTGGAGGAAAAGGAGTGTGTCAAGATGTTTTCTGTCTCCCACCGTGCTCAGAAATCCATGGTAAAAGTGAAGAATTGATTGTAGTACCCATTTTGCTACTGACCTAGAAATTAACAGTCTAACTAGAACCATATGGAGAACTTCTGCCTCTCCTCATAGAGTGCCTTTCAGGGTAATTGGCAGACTTCTTCTTATAGCTTTGAAGTTTGCATGTACAAACCATAGAAAAGTTAGAGACTACAGGTAATTCTAAATATTGGTAAACTCTAAATACAAACTATCCACACACAACATGCTATAAGATAAAAATGTTTACCATGGTTTCTGTTTTCATGCAAGTGTATCAACCAAACCACTACCCATTATGCACTGTGGTTTCCATACAATAGAAAGAGTATTTGACCCAAAACAGCTCAAGTGACTTTCATTGTTGAAGTCATCTGCCCTACAAGAAGTAGAGAGAGGGCGAAGTTTAAGGATAAGTGTCACAACTTTTACATTTTTAAAATTTCAAGTTAGACTGGCAAGAACAAGCTGGGTTTATAGGAAATGTGGTCCTCATTTTGAAAAATACAAAATACTGCAGAGCACCTTTCCCAAAGCCTATTGATTTTGTTGACTTTGTTACTGTCCTGTTTGGGGTCCAATCTGACAGCCTGCATGTACAACATGTGTGTGCTTGAAAGTAAACATCACCTCACACCCCCCCCCTCCCCCCCCCCCCCCCCCCCCCCCCCCCCCCCACACACACACACACACACACACACACACACACACACACACACACACACACACCCTGGGGGTTGGGCCATGGATCATTGTAGACAATGAAGGTGAGTGCAGAATAAGACCAGACACAACCTGTGAAAGCCTCTGCAGCTGTTCAGTCTCAGACGATGTTTTGATCCAACAATTAAACCAAAATCTAAATGTCCCCATCCCCTCCCCCACCCCTAAACATACGTCCACAAACTCAGTCTAGTCCTCCCTCATCCCAAAACATAAACCATAGACTGAGCCTGCTCGAGCTCCAAACTCGATGTCCAGACCACACTGAATAAAAACAGTTTCACTACAAACTTGTGGTATGTAAATACACTTAATGTAAATAGTCTTGTGTAGGAATTAAAATCCTATTCAGTGAATTGGTTGTTGACCTCTGTTAGGGAAAAATTATGCAAGTGCCAAACTAAAAGCTATTATGCTATATTTTCAACAGAGATTAAATTGCAAATATTAATCATTACCCACCCTTGTGGATAAAAAAAAAAGAAACAGAAATAACCTCATATCATTGTCATGAAATTATTATTCAGGAGTGTCATTTAATGCACTACATCTACATTTGCTGTCACTGAATGTAAGTTGCAGGGAGCAGTGTCAGACAGAGAGATAAAAATGAATCCTGCTGAGGATATTAAATTATAAGGATATTAAAACTGCTCTTTGTGGGAATATGAGGTACTGTCTATGGACCAGAGGATTTTAATAACAATAAAGTATTGCTTTGGATATTCATAATAAAAACGGCATGATCTTTTCAGGCTGCCTTTCTTTCATTTTGAGAATTATTTATTGGTTTCTTGCGCACTGCAGCTCAATGAAGTGGCATTTTGAAACTGAGCTTGTCGTCTTTATCCAGCTATCCAATTTGCACGCAAAGAATAGCTGTCTTTTCAACTTGAGAAAGCTCAGTGATATTAATCCCTGTGCACAGTGTGTTTCTTTTCATATAGTGCATTCCTACATGACATTACAATCTTTAAAACATTTTCAGTTTGACATAAGACAATTGTGAAATGTCTAAAATTAGTCTTTTAGTTAATTTCACTCATTATGTACTTAACTCTAAGCAAAAATATGGTTCTCTTTTTGAACACTTTTCAACCATCAGGATAAATGTTACACAGATTTTTTGGACTGCAAGTGACATTTTAGCTCAAACTTTGAGAATAACTGTATTTGGCTCTGTAGTTTTTACCACTCATTTTTTAAAACTTGTTTTGGCAAACTGTCAAAGATCACAGTTTTTATTTACTTCTGATATTGACTCATGTTTTCCAGCTAGCAAATTTAAAACATAGGCCTAATCAAAATAATTCAAAACCTTTAGAAAATGTATTTCTGATACCTGGAAATTGTTATTGTTGAGTAGCCATAACTGCATTATAGACAGACATATAGATGCACATGGAATCTCTTGAAATTATCTACAAAAGCTGAGAAGCATAATGGATTATGCTGCTATGTTGAAGAAAAAAAAAACATCTAGTGCAGTATATTTATTTCCCCTGAAGATATTTATCTTGAAGATGCAGGTATAAAATTTCCAATTGTTCACATCACTGGAAAATGATAGCATTTCAAGTGAAAATAATAATGGGTGTTATTTGCACAATTAATGTTTATCTCTGTCTTCTACTCAAATCCTTATAATCCCATATGAGCTTGTGTGTAGCCTGAGGTCCTCAGTCAGGGGTCTCTTGTCTTTTCCTGAGATGAGGTTAAAGACTAAGGGTGACTGAGCCTCTGCTGACAGGGCCCCGGCGCTCTCAAACCACCTGTCTGAGAGAATCAGTGTAGCTTCATCACTGATTATGTTTGCAAGGATGGCATAGTTCTAACATCATTATCATATCATCATATACATATTGACTGTACATAATACAGTGTTTATGTATATATACAGTAGGCGTCATCTCTCGCCCAATAATAACTCTGTCTCTCTCGCACGGTAACTCATTCTGTCTCTCTCATCTTAACAGTCCTTCAACATCTCTCTAGTACATTCTTTTCCTCGCGCAATTTTCGCTCGTCGTTGGTCTGATTTGGCACCTCATATGACTGGAATATCTCTGCTACTTGGGTATGGAGGTACTGTATATGTATATGTATACGTGTGTGTGTGTGTGTGTAAAATCGGGGGAGCTCTTCAATTAGTAACTGGACTGTGAACGTGTAAATTCTTAGAGCGACCCTCAACTGCTTATTTAGAATTTAGAGTCACAGATCAGATCACAGAACACAATCAGATTATTGCAGTCCATGTAATCATGGTCATAGTCATCTTGTCATAAAACATACTTTTGTTAACATGGTTACCTTTGGCTTTTGTTCTTATATCACTGTTTTCTTTGTGTAGTGTAGAGAACATCCCATGTATTTGATAACTGAGTGTAGACAAACAGTAGATATCAGCTATGTTTTGACACCCATGTAGTTGCTAAAGTAGTGCTAATTGTAATAGAAGAGCATTTTAGACAAAAAAAAACTGTTTATGGTTCATGCTTTGAGTTAGAAAATAGCAACCTCCCAGATGCATGATGGTCATATAAACCCGAGGTGCTCCAGTGCTGCCCAATTCTTACAAAACAAAACAACAATTAGCAAAAGAAAATACTTTCTGAATAAACTACTATCTAAATGAGGAAAATATTTAGAAGAAATCAAACAATTAACTTTTAAGTAGCTCCTACCCAATAGTATAAAATATAGTTAAAATGATCTCCACCTCGACCAGCTACAACATTAAAGTGATGCTCACACACATCAGTGATAACAATTCAGTTATAAAATGTATGTAATAACACGCCATTCTGCATAAGGAGTACCTTTACTTTTGATATGTGAAGTTCATTTTTGCTGATAACCCTTTGCTTGAATATAACTGTCAAGGCAAAGTAACAAAGTATTTTTTTATTGAGTTATTGCTACTTTTACTTAAGCATTTGAGTACTTCTTCCACTGCTGCCCACTCTTTATGTGATACCTTTGTGTGACCCACAGAGACTACTGCATCTCGCAACCTTTTAAAGCTTCCCTCTAACTTTGTTTTGTTGCTCTCTATAGATTCCTGTTGATGTCCCAATAAATAGCAATTGTACAGCTTTGGGAAATCTCACAGAAATGGAATCAATGCCTTCTCTATGACTGAGAACCAGCAGACTCTCATTTCATCTGTCAAGCTGGATAGCATCCATTGATTGGTTAGTCGTGTGCAGCCACACCATGACAGGCTTTCAAAGGTTGAGTCAGATCCAACTTTGCCTGGGCAGGTGTGCAGACGGGCCTGTGCCCGAGACAAACACCAACAAAGTAGTTTCATTAGAATAAGCCCACTCACTGCCTTTCTTTTCACACTGCTCTTTTTATTATTTATTTGAAATATCTGCTTATTACTTCTGGTCTGCAGTAGCATATTATGTGAAGACCATATCCAGTGCAGTAATTTGGATCATGATTGACTTTTCACACACATTGTTTATTTATTATCAAGTATTTATCAGTAGCTAAGCAAAACTTTAAAGGACAGGATCACATCTTATGTATGTCTTAAAACAATAGTCAGGTGCCTGTATGAACATTGAAAAAGATTGTGCTTGCTGTAATCATTCCTCATGTTTATACTGGCCTCCTGATGGGTTTTCAATGCAAGTGATGAGGGACAAAATAACTGCAATTTTAGAAGATTTGTCTATTTAGGATGTTTGAAGCCTCATATGAGCTGCAGGTAAACTTTGTTCGTGGGATTGTGGATTTTGTCTCCTATCACTTACATTTAAAGTGCATGAAAAAAAGGTTTGATTACGGCATTAAAGCCCACAAGGCAGCATTTTGACTAGTTATTCTATTCTATTCTGTTTTTACTGCAAAACAACAGGCATGTTGGAGACACATTGACACAATTCAGGCGGTTTCTTGAAAAATTGTCATTTAAAACTTCTTTCTCCTCTAATAACTGTCCGTTCCTGCCCGTCTTCACCCAGCGTCTCCATCTAAAACACTGGGTAACCAGGGTAACAGCTGCATGAGTCATCTTTTTTATATTTATATATTTTGAGTCTGAGTTTAAGGTGTCACCTGCAGCTCCAAATTATCAATTATAATACCGATAGACACGTGGCTCTGATTAGCAACGTGATTTGATAGAAATTGTCTGAGTTCAATTTTGATTGTGAGCAATTATTTTTACAAATGAAAACAGTCAAATAAATTCATTAAACTTTAAAAATAATTTCAGAAAAAACATATTCAATTCTGCATTAATTTTATTCATGGAACTACGGTGGCATTTCAGTGCAGATGATAATTTAATGGATCATTGTGACAACAAATAAAATTGTGCACTACACACGGAGAACATGGTGACCATCCACTGAATTCAACTGAAAAGAGTCATCATCTGCTCTTAGCAGTTTATTTCACGTCTCAGATGACAATATGTTTTCTCTGATGTTCAAAAAAATTTTCTTTTTTATGTTTTGCAGTTTTGACTAAGTCAGCAGTATCTGAGCAGGTTTAAATATGCTCCATCATATGGTTCATATTGTTTATCGTGTTAATTCTGCTGTAGTGTTATTTCCATTGTTTCAGATTTAACTATAGAAAATGTACCACATCTGGTTTCTAAATATAGAGGGCAGCGCCCTCTGCTGAAAATACGTTCCTGTGCGCATGCATATATTAACAGTATTTGGTAACTCCACAGAACTCTAGCTTTAAAAAACTGTACAGTGTTTCAGTTTGAAACATGTTATTCTGTGTTAAGATATTTTTTCTTGATGTTATCATGTTTGGAATTTCCTCCTGTTCCTTCTTAAATGCTTGTGTGTGTTTGTGTGCATGTGTGCGCATTTGTGTGTGTGTACCTGGTGTGGTGTAGGGGTACACTGACCTTTGTCTGATGGATTGTTTTCTCCCAAATGAAGACATAAAGGAGGAGGAGGGGGTGATGTGGAGAAGGTCTGTGTGAGTGTGTGTGTGTGTGTGTGTGTGTGCCCTGTAGAAATCAGGAAGGGGGTTCTTGGAGTACCTAGAGATGAGCTTCTGCTCTGCCATGTAATTATGTACTCCTCTTTCACCTCCCTCCACTGGCCTCTTCTCCAATACTGCGTCTCTTCTCCTCTTTTTTTTCTCAGCTCTCATTCTGCAGCAGCTCCCAGCTGAGCCGCAGGTGGTGGCAATCTCTGTCTGTCCCACTGCTCTGACTGTATACACACAGAGCTGAGAGCTGGAGGGCTGCTGCCCAATAACACAGGCTTTACCTCTCAGACAGCACAACCACGCTCACATGCACACGCCTGCAGGAACAGCACAGACACATACACACACAGATATGCGCATAAAACAGTGCTCTTGCACATATTGCTTACACGCGGGCACACACGTAGACATGTAAACAGACACGCACATATCTGTTCGTATTGTGTAATATCAGGTTTGTTTACATTTCATAATCCTACCTTTAACTTCCATCCTCTTCACCACAAAGCTTAAAGCTGCACCAGACAACATTTTGATGTACAAACGCATCCATCTCAGCCAAAATCCCAACCGGGGGCTGCACAGTTAGAAGTGTCCCACCCATACTCTTCATTCAACCAAAATTTTATTCTGGAGATACTAAGGTAGCTGCGACAAAATCTTCATGCGAAAGAAAGCAGCAAAACCAAAATACATCCAAGTGATGTTAACCATGTTAAACAATAAACAACAAACCCTTGGGCCTGCACAAGTTTTAAAGAAAGGCAGTTTTGCAGTGTGAGGGATTATTATAAGGATGACATTACCAGTTACAGAATTTAGTTAGATTGCCTTTGGATTAATCAGTGAGTCTGACACTTTATCAATCTCTTGTAGTTTGCATGCAGTTTCATCATAACGGTTTTAAGTCTACATTGATTTTCCTCATCTCTAAATTTATCTCTTGATTTGGATACATCCACCCTTCCTGTGCTTGCCTACAAATGGCAATTTTGTTGTTTATATGAAAAATGATTTAGGTTAGAAAGTGCTGATGAGTAAAAGTGGCTCTGTTTTTATTAAAAGAGCTACATTTTAATCAAATAATCTTAAGATTAATCAAATCATAAATCTAATCACATGACAATGAGTTATAAATTGACATGCTTTCTAAATTTTTAATTAAGATTGGATGCTTTTTTTATCAGCTCTATTTCTAAATTGAGCGCACAATAATAACCAGATGCAGTTTTGATATAACCATGTCCATATCGTTCCAGTGCTATCTGAATTAAACAGGGAGCATTTTGTTATTAGGATTAATTCTTCTCTTCATATAGGAACATACAGTCATCAACTCTTTCTTTCTCTCTTTGTTTTTTTCTCGTGCTCTCTCTATAACACACACAGCTCCCTATGGAATTAGTTTTGTTTTTATGGGGGGCTGGGTTCATTGTATATGACGGTGGCCTTTCGTTTTGCTAATGTAGGTGATTTTCTCTCCATGAAAGCACTGTAATCCATCTCCTGCTCGCAGGGGGTGGCGATTTATCGCACGCACCGGGCTTTAACACACCACAGCTAAGAACAGATGCAGTGCTTTAACAGATAACACGCTGGAATAAGATGGAGCATTCAGATTAGCTGTGGTGTCAAATAAATTGCATGCTATTGGAGTAACCCCGGAGTTCTAAAACAGTATCCTCTATATCAGATCTGCCGTAGGTTTTGGCATGACAGAGGCTAAATGAAGCATAGCGTTGCATGGGTTGCTTCCACACGGGACCCTCAGCATGCCTCCTTTTTGACAGTGGGGCCTTCACATGCAAGCACATATGCAAGCACATTCGATACACACAGGCACAAGAGCACACTTATGTGCATATGCATGCAAACCCACACATGGCTCTCTCAGACACTAATCAAATGCTCTCGGCTGTCAGTCGATTGCTAATATTTGCTCTTGGTAGTTTCATTAAAAAACCTACATGTGCAAAGAGGATCAGCTGAATTCATTTCTTAAAAAGCCAGATTCTCTTTGGTGGATCCTTTAAGTTTGTGGCCTTTCATCAGGGTTTGACAGGCGTAACCCAGAGAGCGAGAGCATATAACTTTATACTTTTTCTGTGAAATTCAATTCCACTCTAATATCCTGGTATTAATGTCTAATTTTCTGCACCATGACCACGTTCACAAGAAAATTCCATTTTTGCCCCAGAATGAAAACATTTAGGACTTCAATTATCTAAGGGGTAATTACAAATGCATGTCTGTAGCTGCATTAACTCTGTAACAATGTGCTTAATGTGGAAAGAAGTGGGTTGGAAATGAGATATCACCAACAGTGTCGCTTAGCTGCAGCTCAAGATTCTTTCTTTTGCCACAACTTTTGCGAGAGGGACTTATAGAAATGACAAAATGTTTAAAAACATCCAAAAAACCATTACACCTGCTGCTTCACCCTCTGCCGGGTCAGCGGCTTCAATCAAATGGCCAAGAGAACATTTTTATTTTGTTGACTTATGAGAACTATTGATTGAGTGGTGCTGGTCCAAGTCCTGATTTTCTTCTTTAATCACTTAATCACATTTCCTCAATATGCAAAGTTTGCATAGACCATGCCGACACACCCAGGGGACACATCCAAACACAAGAATGCCTTTGCAAAAGCCGCTACACGCAATGCATCTGAGAATGGACCTTGAAAATCAATGACCACATAATTGAAGTACCCATTTGCTCCTGAATATTGTGGGAGAGGTGACATCCTAAACAAACACACGCCCGACCCCACCCCACCGCCAACCTTTTTGCCTTTCAGCCTCACAGCCATCAGAGCCAGAGCCTTCTGTGTGGTGGTGAGGCGATGACTGCAGCTTTTCTTTATTGATGGGAATGTTTATGAATATTTGAAGGCCCTTTCAACTTGGCATGAGAGGAAATGGGGAAACAGCGGCCTTTGTGGGTGGCATTTATCCTGCTACAGCACAATATGCTCCTCTTCCTAAAAGCCCTTTATAACAGCTGTGTGAATCCTCTGCTGTGGCGAAATGTCAGTATCACCCAAAGGCCCATCAGCCACACCCACTCCAATAGTGTAATTCACATCAGCCCTCCTTTTTTTCTTTCATTCTTTCCCTCTATCTATTTAATATGAATGATTTTCCAAGAAATCAGTCAAAGATGGCCACAGTGGGAGGAGGTGAATCCAGAATTATTGCTCCACTGATTCATCCTACAGCAGATGGCCTCCTTTGTGTGAGCGTGCACGTGCATTTGTGTGCATATTAAACAGCATCCGTGTAAGAGCTGTGAGGAAAGGCAAACAGAGAAATGGAAGAAAAGATGACCAGAGATAGTAAGAGGCGCCCACACAGCGGGGGTTGCTGCCAGGTCAGGATGATTCGCCCTTCCACCGGCTCTCTCCACACCAGTTGCTTTGGAGTCAATCCAGCTCCAGCCGCCTCCGGTGAAAACAGAGCTGACCTTTTCCAGCACTCGGAGCCGCAGGATATGGTCTCTGAAAGGCTTGTGATCTTCGTCTTGGCATCACGCTTGTTGATTTTTATTGCTTTCTCTTGTAGTAGAGCGATTCAGGCACCATAGTGCATACAGTGTTATTTAGAATTTGTGTCCTTTGCGCGATTTGTCTGATCCAGATATACATGTTAGCATTTCACCAAAGGGGTCGGAGCACAGGGGGAAGCCTCCTGTATCCTCTATTGAACAGTTATGATTTCAGGTTTTCACTCACTGCCACTTCAGCAGGGATGGAAACATCCAGAAAGCTGTAGCCTGCCCTGTCATCGCCCTCCACAAACTCATCCAAAGTCATTCCTCCTACACGGCTCCTTCTGGCTGCTTCTTTCAAACTCTGGCATTGGCACACAAGGCTATTGATACTGCTGATGTCGGAATTGAAGCTTATTTTATTGCTGCACTCACTGTAAGTTGCTCAGAACCAGCACATCAACTAAATGACTGTAATGAAAATGTGACACTGGAGACATCAGGATGGTTTCAACAGCCCACACGGCTGTCTCCTAAAAAGATAAAGTGATTCATTTTGTTGAAAACCACCAATATCAAAAGCTGTCCATCAAGTTCGAAACAGCATGTCAATGTTAATATAATCCCTTTATCTGTCTCACATTTCATCAGACAAAGCAAAGAGAAAAGAAAAAGAAGCTGTTAGGGTGTTCAGTGTCTTTTGATCATGAAACATTCTGTCCAACTCTGCTCCCCAAGGATCTAACTCTTTTTTGTTTTTTTACTTAATATGAGGTCAAAAGTTAGATGGATACCAACTTTGTTCTCTAGGATTTGCAGGGAAATTGGGAAGACACTTTGGAATACACCTAATGAAATATCCTAATGCAGGTAAAACAGAAAACAGGAGCATGTACCGGCATGAAACAAATCCTCTTGATGAACTTGGAGAACTCAGACATCTGCTCGTTCGTTTTATCTTTACTTGGACATCCCTCACTTCAGTGGCAGAGCAACTTCATTCATTTTTTCACATTATGACCTTATACCTAGGTACTGCAAAAAATGTCTGCCTGAAGACTCTCTCTCAGGACCCAATCTTCCCTCTAATGCTAAATTTAAGAGACGAGGGAAATTGGAACCAAAATGTGAAAATCTGACAAAAAGGGAAAGCATCTCCCCACTGTGCTGTTTGTCACAGGCTGCAACATCCAAATTGAACTCCAGTGTAAGTATATGCCACTGTAATGAATGATGCCTCCCAGGTTTCATTTGCAATTAAGGTTGATTAGCAGATGTACAGTCTCATTTAATATTTGTTGGCCGTGGATTACTGGGTCTCTGTATGACAGAAGGACTGGCATTCAACACACACTGAAGGTGAGGTACAGTAACTGCAATGCCAGTAATTAGCTTACATTTGGTCTTTATTATGAGGCCAAATGTTCACATAATTCAGCACTGCATACGGGTTCACATTTGTACCAATGGGAGATACTCTGTATACGCTGTACCTGCCCCTGCTGAAGCTGTTGCTGTGGGTGGATGTATAATATACCACTGATACACTGCCACATATTCTAAGAGTGTGAGGACGAGAACAGGAGTGTTATATGGTCCTATTACAGCACAGATGCTATAGCTTCCTCTCACATTCATAACATATTCTCACAGCCATTAACTGCAGTTTGTAAATAGCTCATGTAAACCACAATTTCTGGAACATATCTTACGAGGCTCTATTTTTCAAACTAAACCACAAACTTTTGTTTTTATTAAATAATGAAATGCTGCCACGCCTGTTTGTTCCAGTTTTGGCTCTCTTATTTGGTTCTGTTACTTACAAAGGTTTTGCTCACAAGAGACGGAACCGGCAACAGAACTGCTGCTGTTGCACCTCCATCATCTGATCAGCAAAATAGCAGTTACAACTACTAACGCTTTGTAATTTGTTATAAGCCAATATTTCTGGCACTCACTGTATTCTCTGCGTTATGTGTTACAGTTGCATTAATAGAAGATTATTTGGTGAAGGACCTGCCTCAGATACAGTTTGATTCAATTCATAAAGTTATGATTATAGGTCACTTTCTACCACTTTCATGAAGCATACTGGGCTTTAATCCAGTTTGGTTTAATTATTACACTGTTTCATGCATTACTGGTGACAGGTTTTCAGTCGAAACGTTTGATATGGTTGCTCTGTACACCAGAGAGCAACCTTAAACGCAGGATGTGGCATTAGATATTCAAATGAAGCAGCTCCTGTTACATCAAAGTGCCATAACCTTCAAAATGATGGAAACACTCAATAGGAGGCACTCGTTCCATGCTGGCAAACGGTGCAATTACTGCACCGCACTGTGGGGGATGAAGGGTGCAGCCTAGCACAAATAACACTTCAAACTTCCCGTCTCCTCTCTGACTGCGGGTGCAGTTTTATTTCAGCTAAACGTAATCTAAGATACTATATATGTTAACTGGTTTGAATAGAGACGGGCTGTGAAGGGTTCACTGGCAGAAAAACTCAAAGCCGTTCATTTGGGATTTGGGGACTGGGAAATTGAGGGCAAGGCAAGGCAAGTTTATTTGTATAGCACCTTTAGACATCAAGGCAACTCTGCTTTTCATGAGACATAAAAAGCATTAAGACAAGATATAAAAGAAGAAGGAAACATCCTTCTCATAAACTGCCGTTAAGGTGCTCTTGAGCAAGACAAATACAAGCCCACATCCTTCAGTAGAGCAGCTTATTGGCCAGCATTATGAACATTATAAAGCTGATGCACATTTCTTTTCTAAAAAATCAATCTATTTAGTTCTTTCCCTGAATACAAAGGTTATAGCAGTATTCATTGATTTTTTAGTTTTTTGTTTTGTTTTTCATTTTTTATTTTGTTTTGTTTTTGTTTTGTCTCCTCCAACTCCTGAAGGAAATATCTGGCTTTTTACCAGCTCCGCACTCCACTACGTTCACCAGCTAGTCACTTTTTTTTTTCTCTGAGAACAATTGCCTGATCCAGCTATAAACAATGCAAATGGGAGCAGTGAGAGTGAACCAGAACAGTAGTAAGTTGCGGACTGTAAAACCGAAACAATGAGTTGAAAGATGCTATGAAGCTCCATAAAGCTGAGGAGAACTGCAGAGTCGGGTGAAAATTCTCTGTTGGATTGTCATTACGAGTGAGCCCTTTCACTTAACACATAGTAATTTGATCTGTTGTTAATATAAAAATATTGATGCAAGTAAAAAACAAGGCACGGAAAAAGATCATATTAATGGCAGCTGAGGTCCACCTTTGGTGTTCGCTGACCCTCTATTTAGACACTACTGTGTTGAACTGCTGATAGAATTACTCGTCCATTTTCTGCGGAAGCACTGTGAAGATTAATGACAGGTATTAAGTCTATAGCCATGTCATACTTCAGCTATTTAAGTTCCTTTGAATATAAAAATTGGCCATGGGGAATAACATTATCACATCAGCTCATAATCTCACCTGCTCATTGCTGCTGTCTGACAGCCATTATTGTAACTTGGCTGCCATTGTTCTTCTTATGGGAACTGTGATTGTACAGACTGTAGACTGTGCTGCTCTTTCACTTCTATAAACTCCCCCCTTCCCTTTTCTGGTATTAATGTAGCGCAATATTATTTTGTTGGAATGGTTAAGCATGTCATTTATTCATTACCTGGCCAATCCCCGCCAGGCTGAACCTCCGAGCCGCCGGGCGTACCCAGAAGCTGAGGCTGTAATAAGGTTTTAGGAGTCCGTCATTAATAAGTCTGCGCTGACACGACGCGAGGCAGATCCATCCCGGTATGTGGGTTTGTGGGCCGCCATCATTAGGTGGGCTGTCTGGCAAGGTGGTTGACTCCCTCCTCTCTCTCTTCACTGAGCAATCACCTGTTTCCTTTTAGCTTTCAGCTGCTGTGAGTCCCCTACAACTCTGTCAATCACCTGACTGACAGCTCATCTTCCTGGTAGCTGACGATACCCCCACTCTGTTTTTCACTTAAGGCCGCCATTGGACAGCTTCGCTATTAGACTGATGCACAGGACAGATTAATGGCTTAAGTAGCGTGACAAGATGCTTCCCCGGTGCACAGGCATGAGGCTCAATCTAATGTTCAAGCACAACACTTCCAGCACATTTTATTTGATCTCACATAGAGAGTGAACCCAAATGGTTTACAAAAGATAAAAAATAACCCAAAAACTCCAAAACTTTTAAACAGTAATTATTTTTGCAGGCTTAAATTTTGTTGCTTGTAATTTTTGGAATCTGGAAGTTGAAAGTAATTCTCTAACGCAGCCATTAATCAAGTTTCCATCCAAATGTAGAGCAAATTTTAACTGAATTTCCAGAAAATCGGGGGAAAAAAATAGTATTTAGATTAATTCATTAGAATTGGGCAAATCAAGATAAACACTTGGTGTGTGTCTCCAGTCGGCTGCTATTAAACAACTGCAGAGGAAGAGAGTGCAACAAGGTGACATAATCAAGAGACTCTCAGTCAAACCACAAACGGTGGAAAACAGTGTGTAAAACATGATAAAAAACCTATTTATGTTTATTTCATGTATTCATTTGAGGAACACTACAGTCTCCCCATCATTCCACATATGACTGATGTTTTAGTCTCTTTTTTTGGTGCAGATTTCAGGTGTTTTCATGCAGGTTTTATTACACAATAATTGAAAATGCAAAATAAAAAGGTGGATGAAAATCCAAAAGTGCTGATCAGCAACACGAGACACCTGTGTGTTGCTTTCATACAGGAACTCAATAACAATGGTTCCCATCAGGCTTTTATAGTGTCCTCTAAGTAGAGCTATGATTCATGGAAGCTTGGTGAATGATAAAAAATTATTAAGGTTAATGGCTGGACCACTATAAGAAGAAAACCATTTTATCTTCTCTACCGTAAATACAGTAAGTTTCATTTGTAAAACCATCCATAATAAAAGGAATTAGAATTTCCTAGAAATTACATTTATGTTATTCATTTGTTTGAAAGAAATGTAAATGCTGCCTGGAATATTTTCACTGGTAATTCTTTTTTTAGTTCATGGAGGTGCCGCATTCTGGTATTGCTCAGAAGTTGTCATGTATGGTAAAGATGAATGGTGGACATACAAAGTGCAGGACTTCAACACTGCAGACAAGGCTTCACATCCTGGCTCATCAGAACACTTTGGTTAAAGCAAATGAATAGCATGCACATGGAATTTAGACAGGTTTGCAAAATCACAGATGTGGACGTGGTTGATAATTGGAAGTTTATTCTTTAAATGTAAGACATGAGAGCATGTTATTGGAAATTTAAAATAGAAAAATAAAAACTAGTCAAAAATAAATTAGTCAAAAAAGACAAACAGAGGAGGATAATATATAAGAATTGAGATAAATAGTAGATTAACAAGTGTAACTGATACCAGATAAGCAGGCGGTTAAGAAGGTACTCTAGGATATGAATGACTGACCTCCCGTTCATGATTATTTATAGTGTGAGAGCCTGAGGAGAGTGCCTCATGTCTACCCACTTTTCTTTTGGTTTTATTTCATTGTCTATTTGGGTCACATATTGCTCACTATTGTTGCACTGGTATTCTGTTTCTATTTCTCGTGCTTCTTTGCTTCTCTCTTATGATCTGTGTTTCTGTCAATCTGCCCCTTGGTGTCATCTTTTCACTGTTTCTCTGTTTTTCTCACTATGCTCTCCATCTGCATCCATATCTTTCTGTCTCCCTATTTCATCTTTTCTTCTTCTTCTTTCTTTTTTTTTTTGTTTACACCCCATACAGCCCACCAGGGTTTCTGTCCTCGTTGTTGACGTCGCACAAACTGAAGAACTGGTACATTTGTAATAAGTCTATTGTCAGCCACTGAGCAAGGCGCTGAGTTCAAAGTGAGCTCCATTCAATAACACAGATCTCCCATAGAGCCGGCATTCTCGCAACGCACCACCGGCCAGACTCCTGCTCGGCCGGATCCCTCATCAGTCGAACCTGCTTTTCATGCAACATCAGAGCCGTCAGCCGATCGACCCACTGAGGCTAGAAACCGGCCAAGTTCTGCAGAACAGTCTCACAGCACAATACAATACAATACAAAACAAGACAACAAGACTCTGCTGTAAAGGGAAACAGCCACAGCAGGAGGAAGGAATAACTACTTTCACTTTTTCATTGTAGGCATTTCACTGATGCTGTGAGTGCAATGATAAAATAAGCTTAAAGTATTAGGTCAGCAACATCAAACGGAGAGCAGCACAATAACAGGGTTGGGGAAACCACATAGTTTTAACCTAAGATGACTGGGCGTGGAGCTGAAGTGTACACTTTCTGCAACACACAGTAACACAAACTGAAGCTCAGCTGCCCGGAGGAGCCGCAGTCCTCTACTGTTCACCAGCAAATAAGCTTCTCTAAAGCTCTTGAGAAGTGAAGGCAAACTTTGTCCTCAAAACACGTCCACTTTTATGTATCATCAGTCTGTAATGCTTGATACATCACTAAAAGTTAGAAATTTGCTTTTTTTTTGGCCAAACCTCAACCTGCCTCAACTCTTTTACTATTTCATTAGAGGATCTTATGTTTTCCCAACAGGAAATATTTCCACAACTTCAAATCAAATTTGCAGCAATAAATTGTTGATAACAGTAAGATTGTGATAACTCACTGTCCCGCAGTGGCTTTCTCCCCTTGCAACTGTGCTGTTTAGTTGCAGCTCTCTTTGAGTCTGAGGGACAAACCAGATTGTTTCAGACAAAATGACAGGGCTAAAAATGTTTTTGTAACAATTCATTTTATAGCACTGTGCCCAATTTTGTAATAGTATGCACCACTTTCAGTAAATCAGCCTCCCACTCTGAGTCTGACACCAGCTCTTCCCGGGTGGTTGCCTTCATCCCTCGTGGCCCTACTCGTGGCTTCTGTACATTAACAATCTAACTGCACCCTGTTAGTAATTGCAGAGGAAGCACATATGCCTCAATTATCATTCAAGTGTAGACAATCTGGACACTGTGGTGGCACTGAACACTGGGCATACTGCTCGTCTCAGTGTGTGTTGCTTGTGGTTTAGGAAACAGGAAGTAGTACACTAATGCTTGTCTCACAACAGCCCTCACACACTGCAGAATTAGCTGATAGTAAGGTTACTTGTTTTGAATCTTGGAGTGAATAATTTTCTAATGTCTAGCCACTTATTTCTGTTTCTATATAATATAAGTGTTGGTGGATTTTTTTAAAGTTGCTGGAAAGATTTTTAATGTTAATTTAATGTCAAGTTGAATCCGTACAGAATACGTTAAAACTTTTGTTCATTAAAGAGGTACTCAGGATGTGCAAATCTATTCTAAGACAGTTAAAACTGTTCTGTATGAATACCATATTTAAAGAAAGACATACATGACTTAACTACCCCTGTCTAAGTTTATTTATAATTCATCATCAAAAAGGTTGACTAAACTGACAGTTAAAGCAGCATTAGTGTTCTTCGCTGCTGATGTTGTGGATACAATAGAAATCCCACTATTATTGTAAAGAGGTGGGCATGATGAATGCTGTCCGTGGAGGTAATTACTGGCATTATCAGTATACATTTGAAAGTATGATACCATTTCCTGACTGATTACTTTACAGATCACTTAAATAGTGTAAAAAAAAAAAACATTGGACACTATTAGGTTTTTTGTCTAATAAGTCAAAAGCTGCTTAGATAAAGTTATAGAAAACAACCAAGATAAAAAGTGTAGAGATACAATTAATAAATCAAAGCATAAATGTTTCTATAGGTGCAAAACAGGAGCAGGCACTTTTATAGCCTATATGTATACAACATGGATGTATATAGAATTATATCTTGTAATTGTAGTGAAAACAACAATTAAAGTTCCCAGACCATTTGTAATGATTTGGATTAACCTTAAAAGGTATATCAGAATTGCTAGAAATAACACTTCACTACAAATGAATGTGACTTAAGTGTCACAGGGAGTAGCAGATTGGCAGGGGTAGGACCCAATCGCAGAGAGAAGAGGAGACCGGCAGGTATGGTACGAACGTTTATTCCAACAAAAAGTAGTGTGACAAAAACTTACTGGGTGGTGAGGCAAACAGAAAATCCAAAATGACAAAAGACAACTCCAAAGCAGGCAGGTGATTGATAACGTAACAGGGAATCCAGATTTGATACAGAAACAAGGATCTGACAACTAAACAAAGAAAGTGAACCGGTATATATAAGTGACTGATAGTGATCAGAGGCAGGTGAGTGAACAGGTGAAGGGAGTTGAAATGATGAGGAAGGAGTGGCTGACAGGCAGAGAGAGGAGTGTAGATGGGTGTGTAGATGGGTTGGGCAGTCAGGTGATGGGGAAGTCAGGTGATGGGGAAAGGAAGGAAAGTCTGAGGGCATCTGGTGGAAGCTAAGGGGATGGCAGGTCAGGGTAACAGAGACAGAGTCCATAGGCTTGTTCGAGTTGAACTGCGCCTCGCCTGGAAAGTGGAAGAGATCAGGCAGCAGCAGCGGGGGCGGTGACAAAAAGCTGCAGTCAAGTCGGACAGTTTCCAGCAGCCTTCAAAGAATATACAGGAAGTGATGGAAATATTTGCGTCCTGTTCGATCCATCTGTGGCTGATTGTAGTTTAAGTAGAGCCAAAGATGAACTGTCTGTGATGGAGTTTACATAAAAACAATCATACGACCCAAACTTTAAGAAATGTAACTAGTGAATCAATGTCCTCACAGCTTCATACAGGCATCACGGAGTAACTACAAGACACAAGTTTCCTTCAGAGATACACAGAATATAAAAAGACTCAGTTCCCAACAAGTTTTTAATAGCTTTTCTGTCACTTCACAATAATTATAACTTGGACTAAACATATTCCTCTTCTCTGGTTGACAAGCGCTGCCATCAAGTTGTACTTAGGCTTTATTATAATTTGTATTTATTAATTTGTTTTTTAAATTATATATATGAATGAATGAATTAGTAAAATTTTTGCATGCATGCCGAGCCCTTACAAGACACCATGAACTCAAGCAGACCAGGATCAGAGTACTGTGCAAACATATTTAAACAACAAAGAAAATCCATAAATAGAAACACAACAAAAGTATCTTTCACAGTCAAATCCTAAAACCATCATTCAGTAGAACATAATTCATAAATCACTGACCGAAACATTACTATATTCTGGAAAAATCTAAAGAAATACTAATTAAACTATTTATCTACACAGCAAATGAGGATTTTCTACAACACGTGGTGTTTGTGGTCAAAACTTAGAGCAAATCGGCTCTTTGATCAGGCGACAGCCAGGTGTTTCCCATCATGCCCTGGGTCTTGCAGTCAGTGGAGAGCGGCTGCGGCTCCTGGCTCTAAAAACTGCAGCCGCCTTGATCTCGTGAGGTTATCGTTGTCCACTAGTGTGTGACGTCAGAGCAAGTCGGGATCAAGTCGGATACAAAACTAACCGGCATGCATTGTGCGGCGATCGCCGCTGATCGATTCTGCGCAGGCCTGGCTCATCTCGAACGAGCAACATGGCACAAGGGCAGTGAGGGGAGGGGGAGACAGTGACACAGATAGCTGGGGCTAGAATGTGACAAAAGACAAAAAGGAACAGACCATGACATCAAGTGTCTGTTCATTGTAAAACAAATCAATACTACATGTAAAAGACATAACCACTTGTTACTTTTCAAAACACTTTGGGTCAGTTTTTTTGACCAGTTTGCATTTATGGAGAAGCACAGATGCGCAGAATTCTTAATGTCAGAAATGTGCTCATATGTTACTGTTTAAGTTTGTGTAGGAAAACATTGTGGAATAATGATCAAAAAGGATAATGGAAGTGTCATTATTTAATTTTGAGTGAAAACTGGAGAGTTAGAGAGTAAAAACTCCCAATGAGTGCTTAGGTCGATCTCTGGTAAGTCCTGGTAAGCATTTCGCTTCTGCAGCTCGTGGAGAAAAACTAGCTCTCAAAACTGCACGCATCTTTGTCCTGCGAGATTTCTCACGCCGTCGAAACTCCAGATCAAGTTGTACGCAATGCACTCAGCAAGACGGTGATTGCAGTTTCGCAGGTCTGTGTCGGTCTGGCTCATCTCAAACAAGCCTACTGTCACCACTACTACTGCAGCAATCCAAACATTATGTTAACATTGGAGTGTCTCAATTGTAGTTAATTGTCTGAGTAAACAGATGGTTTTTACTTCAGATTTTGCCTCAGGTTTGCTCTTCTTTAAATTCTAATATTTATATATCAGTAGTTTCTAATCTTGCTCTGATCAGTTGCAATTTCTAAGACAGTCAAGAGATTGTTTATGTAGTTGGCTGATTCACCTTCTTCTTTTTCTACACCTCCTACATAAAAATGTACATAAACTACTCTAAATGCACCTGAATGAATCAGGCTTGGAGGTCAACATTTAAGACTGGATAAGAAGTGTTACAATCATTTAGGTTTTTTTCTGCTACTTTCTTTATTGTTTGTTTTGCTGATCTGAGATGTTAATCTCACTTCATGTATTCTTTGAATGAGCAATGTGCAAATAAGAAAACTAAATGAAAAAAACTACACAGTGGGGGAAAGCTTTTCTGTTTGTTTAAATTCACTCAATTGACCCCAAAGGTTTGTACCTGAGGTTTAAGGAAAATGTGGCCCAGAATAATGTGAGGTGTTCACAGCGTATATAACTGTTATGTCAGAGCCACTGCTGTCTCTGTGTATATCAGTCAGTGTTTAACAATCAATTACTTTGTACTTATTACTCATTGAAAAAGTAATTAGGCTACATTGCTTTAACAATTACTCTACAGTAAAAAGTAATTTGTTTCCTCACTCATTACATTTCAATCAAGAGAGACTTCATTTACAATAAAGTAGCACAATAAAGTTTGAAATGTGAAGAGTCTTTGGCGATTAGACCCCATCAAGACGTCATCGGGAGTATCCACTGATGGATGTGATGTGGAGCTGGGCTTCTAATGTGCCCAGTGGAAGGAACCCTTTACACACCCTCCATTATGAACAAAGCCCTGGTGATCCCTGAATGTAGGCTTACCAGTGGCTAGCTAGCCAGAAGTAAAGAAGATATAAATGAGACAACTTTGGAGTTGAAGGAATGAATTAACTATTTATAATTCTAATCCTTTACACTACATGGTATTGAAAACAGTAATCACATCACAGTGGTGTTTGGTTGAGGCTGTGTGTTACAGATGGCCAAAGAGGACTTTCCCCTTAGGTGGACACAGCTGACAGAAGGCCTGAAACAATTCACTGCTGGCATGAAACTCTCTCACTCCATTTCATTTATGCTCTTTCTGTTATTTTTTATCTCTTTCGTTTGGTATCTCCCTTCACTCTCTCTTTCCCTCGCTCTCTGTTTTCATCACTGTCTCTGTCCCTTTCTCCATTACCTCTCAGTCTTCCTTCCTCTGCCTATTTTCGTTATTCCTCTCTTGTCGTTACAGCATTTTTGGTCTCTTTCCATCACATCTGTCCCTCTTCTCTCTCTCTCTCTCTCTCTCTCTCTCTCTCTCTCTCTCTCTCTCTCTCTCGCCCCCTCTCTCTCTCTCTCTCTCTCAATATATTGGTCTCTGTATATTTCCCTCTGCTCCCCCTTCTCTCTTCTCGCTTTGATTCTTCCTGTCTTTCTCTCATCTGATTTCACTTTTCTTTTTTTCTCTCTGACAAGATATATGTTTGCCCTCCCACCCTCATTCGCACATGCACACGCACGCACCGATGCACACATCCCCTTCTCTCTTTCTGTCCATCTTATCTGGATCTCTACCAGCCCGGCAGTTCTAGCCCGTTGCCTGCCCTCCTCAGGGGAGCACAGCTGAGTGGAGAGAAAAGAGGAGCAACGCCTAAAGCCCAGCCTCCTTAGCCTGATCACACACACACACACACACACACACACACGCTCTCATATACTTACACCACATGAAATGTGTGGAGTTAAATATGAGCACTAGGGTCCTTGGAACTTGACTAAATTCCAATTATCATGGATACATTTCCTGATGATTCACAGTTTTCGCTGTACTGCAAATGAATTGTAGTAATATTTTTTCTTTTTGATTGTACAGAATTGTAACAATTTCAACAGACTGCCCTTGCTGAAATTTCAAGGTGCATAAGGCATTGGTGAACGAAGGCAGTGATGTGCCTCAGCCCTCCCAGTAGTGGCTTCTTGGCTTACAGACAAATTCAGAATTATCTTGGCTTACATTGGCTGACAAGGCCTCATGAAAAAGTTTTGACATTCTCTACCTACAAATGAGAGAGACTACTAGTATTTGAAAATGAACACATGTCGATGTGACAGAGCCTGCCATTCTTTAAAAAAAAAAGTCAAGGAAACATCGTCTTAAGGTGTGTTCAGACAGAAAGAAAAGCCAATTTTCACCTTGTGCTACTCTGCAAAAGTTATACACATTTGTCTGACTTTTGTTTCACTTTAAATTGCACTAATCTAATGTTAAAGGGTATACCGTTTTGGTTTGAAAAACAATTTAATTTGTGTTCAGCTCAGCCCCAGAACTCACCAGGAAGTCCAGTTCTGTCTGTTGTTTCCTTCCAGTCTCTCTCCTTGTTCCTCTCGTCTCTGTATGTTGGACCCTCAAAAGAAAACTTTAGACTTATTGTATAGGAAAAGCTCAGGTGTAACTAATAACATTAATTCAATAACATTAACATTAATGTTATTAGTTACACCATGACCTGTAAAAATGCCTTCCATTAAAAAGTGTCTATGGTGGCTCTTGTTAGCAAACTGTAGATAGTTAGACCATTTACTGACATCATGACCCTACAGTATATATGTATACAACTCAGATTTATAAAGCTGTTTGTAAGCCTGGTTCTGTTTTATAAATCTCAGTCATTGTGGAACCGAGTGCACGTGCACAAGCCACAGTTAGCCATAGATCAACATAGAAACCCCCTTAAACATCCGTTTTCATATCGATACTGTTCCACCACTCATTAGACCTGTCAATGAGAAGATCACCAAAGATGGAGTGCAATTATACAGATTGTGTTTCATCAGTGAAATTCTCCAACAGCACCAGGGGCCTCATTTATAAAACTCGTAGAGTTCACGTCAAAAAGTTGCTTATTGATGAAACATGGAAAGTACACACGCACAAAGATTTAGCACAGGCGCCACACCAATTTGCTGGACTGCCAGGATGCAATGCCATCCTCCCAGCAAGTGATCTATCTTTTCTATCTGTTTGAATGGTCTTAATGGAGGCTTTGTTACTGTTTATCAAACTGACTCTGTTTATCAAGGCATCACCATGGCTACAGCAATCATGGCAGAAAACCTGCCCACTATCAGGAGCCTAAGGGGCGATCACTAACCTCAAGTGTGTACACAAGGAGTATGATGAGAACACGCAAACATACGCAACGTACACATGCACCTGTTCATAAAGCATACATACATACACACAAGCGTGAATGCACCTACTCACACATGCCAGCAGCAGCAGTGGGCGGTCCCCAGCGAGGCAGAAACACACTAATGGATAATGACAGGGTTTGACAGCAGGAGAGTGAGCTGAGTCACTCTGGGTGCGCAGGCAATGAATAAAAGAACGGGAGTGCTGTCTGAATATCCCTCACTGACTGGATTCCCTTTGATACCATACTATTCCTGCCAGTCTCCCTTGGTAATCCTGCTCATTACACTGTGCTGTCCCTCTATTGTGAGGATGGCAGCTGCAGCCAGTATGAGAGCAGAACAGGAGGGACAAGAAGTCGTCCTCACAGGCTCGCCAGCACCGGAGAGAGGCTGTAACCAGCACTTGTACTTTCTTGTCGGCGGAAGCACCAGTGCTGCTGAAATTTGTGTGATGTTTTTGCTGAAGGATGTGGGTTTTTTTGTTTTGTTTTTTCTTGAAGTATTTCTTGCTGTTTGCTCCCGTGTCATCTGCTAATAGGAAGATTCCCCCTTTCACATTTGAAGCTGTGAATCTGTACTGTTCAGTGAAAGGAACCAATTAAAAAGTTCTGTGAAAGCTGCCAGTCATATCATTTCACTGCTTTTTGGTTTTGGTTAGTGCTGTTTGACAGGCGCACTTTCAGACAAAAATTACTCGCTGTTCCACTTCCTGCATCAGCTGATAACATGACGGTTGGCTGTCTAAAAAAATAACACCGTGAAAGCTGCCAGATATATCATCCTATTGTCTTTGGATGCAGCTGCCCCACTAAGTTAGGTCCAATTATAACCATCATCAAGCCCCAGCTCTGGCCTGCATTGGCTTGTTGTTCACATTGTATTACAAATATTGCTCTTGCCCACTCTCCCAGAGCCTCAGACACAAACAGCTCCGACAAAAGGCCAGATGTCTAGTTTGTCTGATTAACCCACCACTTCTTTAGCTAGACAACTTGTGAAATCTATTCCAGGAATCTCCAAGCTGCATTTCTTTTCCTCCCATTTCGGTCGGACGTGTTAAATGTTGAGCTCCCGTCAGTGTCACATTGACACGTAAATGGTATTCCAATTATTCTGCGCCCTCTCTGCTCACTGTCAAATTACCAGCGCTGGGAGCGGAGCATGGCGCTCACTGCACCTCTCTGGCATTTTCCCTGACAGGGAGAAGAAAGGAGCCTGAGATAGCAGAACGAGGGAGGGCTTGGGGCTCAATGAGCACTTTAAATGCTGAAGCCAGGTAATCAGACAGTCAGTGAGACCCAGAGAGAACTATGGGATCGAAGAAGTTTTGCTACGGATGGTTTTCAGCCGATTTTCCAGGCAAGACGACTGTAGTGTATGAATACCTGACCAAGTGCTTCACACAGACGCAAAATAAAATAGAAAATTCGGCAATCTGAATTCATGCTCCCTTATGAACAGCCGAGTTTAGTGTTTTTAGACAGTAGGCAGCAATAAGCAGAGGCTTAGACAGGTGAAACAGGATTTTGTTAACTTGCTCAACAAAATCTGAGCAACATAAAAGTAAAGTTTGCAGAATTTACCTGCAGATTTCAGACAATTTCAGGTCATATCCAAGGTCAGTATCTTGCTTTTATTTAGGCTTGGGTTGATTTTATTTTATTTTATTTTTTGGTTTTGTTTTCTGCACAATAGGCAGAGCAATGAGCTGGCAGTGAGCATCATGTAGCTGCAGCAAAAACAAACTGTGTTCCTTAAATGACACCTCAGCTCTGGGGACCTTGGGGCAACAGCCACCTGACGTGTGTAAGAGTTATTTCAGGCATAAGGGAGTGTCAGTCAGTGCGACAGCCCTTTGCAGCAATCACACACACACACACACACACACACACACACACACACACACACACACACCTCTCATTAGCACAGAGCTGTAGATGGGTTGAGTAAGTGCTGCTCTGTTCAGATGTTCACACACACACACACACTTCACTGGCTGTCAGAGCCCAACCACACAGAGCACCGTGAGACGAGAGGCTTCTGTTGAAAAAAAAAAAAAAGTGCCTAAGAAGGAAACTTTTACCATCATTATTTCCATTGTTACTACCCTGCAGAGCTAAAGATGCTGAGAAATATGGCGTAATTACAGTAGTTGTAATGGTACAGATTTTGTAGGCGTGTTGTTGTGTTTATGGTTTGGTGCTATTTTTACTGTTTCGCTGGCTATAAAGGATGTAGCTGGGGAGAGACGCAGAGAGCACAGGCGGGTGCAAGAGGAAATTATAGGTTGGAGACTGGAGGCCAGAGGTGATGCGCCGGAGAGGAGAGGAGAGGAGGGGAGAGGAGAGATAAGACACTTGGGGGCGGATGGAGTAAAAGACCAGCATCTGGAGGGGGAAAGAATGATAACGGAGGGAGTGTAGAGGAAAACAGAGGCGAGACCAGAGGCGAGTTAGAAGAAAACAGGAAAGTGCTCAAGGCTAATCAGGAGTTGCTATGAAGGCCCGGATGGGTCTTGTTTGTGGGGTTGCTGGAGCCCAGAGGTGAGCTAGCAGGCATGTTAAGAATGCATGGCTTCAAGGCCACGGACAGAGAAATAAGGCTGCTCGGGGAAGTGAACCCAGGTGCTGGTCCTGTTCTTCCCAGCTCATAATGTGACAGCTTATCAATCTGAGCTATTTACACTTCAGTGTCAAAGAGACTTTAGATCTCTGAACTGGGTTGGTTTTACTGGGGTGGGTTATATGTCATCTTTATATGTTTATTAGTATGTGTGTAATCCCAGAGGACTGTTCATACAGGATCAGAGAACCGTGTGATTTCACTCAAGTTGCTGCCTGTCGGACAGATTTACAAGCTAATGATCTACTCCCCCCCCCCACGTATGTTGACCCTCGCTAAACAAGCACAGCCACTGAAAACCGCTGAAAATGCATCCCTCAAAATTCATTGCTAAATGACAGGGAGACACTGCAGCATATTATCACTATGAGATGACACGTGTTTGCCTAACTGACAGTGTGTTAGCTGCCAGAAGTACCCGACATTACATGTCAATCACAACTCATAGAGTTCCATCGTTTTTAGCAAATCAAAAAGTTCTTCAGAGGGTACTAAACTCACAATTCTGTATGTTTCTGTATAGTTGAAATTATACGACCAGTCATAGTGAAATTAATCTAGTTCAAATAGAGCTTATGCCCTGTTAGCAAAGAACTAATATTGGCTTGCTCAGTGTTTTGTGAAATCTGCAGAGATTTAATTGGAGTGAATCTGCTTTCTGTAAATTGTACAAATATGTAAAAGTACAAATTCTAAATTACTACCGCACTTTACTGAAGGCTGGGGTCTTCTGATTGTAACTAATTGTATTGACTTTTTTTTTGCAATTAAATTTCTTTTTATCATCTCTCTTTACCTAACACAAATTTTATCTTCCTCCTTTCAGTAGCAATTTGGTATCTATAAAGTTTTTTAATATATTTATGGTGCAAAAAAAAGAAATTGTTGTAAATTGGCCTTATATGACTCTGTCCACGAAAACAATAAATGTCTCAATTACCATCTAAAAAGTGTAATGAAATACAGGAATGTGGTCTGTATTTCATTGATAAGTAATTTTAATCCACTTTCTGCATGCCCATGAACTGCAGACTGAGGGGGAATGCTGATGTGTTAGTATTCGGCCGCGGTCTCTGTGCTTTACTCACATGTCTAGTCTCATCAGTCCCTGCTGTAATCAGTGGTGCTCTGACAGGAAAACAAGGGGTGTGTAGGAGAACGTGAAGCTAACCCAAATGAGAGGCCAGGGTAAACAGTGACAGGGCCAATTCCAGTTCCCAATCTCACTGCAAATAGAGGTGAACAGGGGAGCACAGAGACTTAACGAAGACATAGCAGCATCTGATCACAGCACCTCAGTGCGCCGCCAGTGTACCAACGGGTCACGATAAAAGGATTTGGCATTGGCTTTAATCTGGAAGAAATGAAAAATTGTTGGGAAAAAAAGACTTAAAAGGGGTCATCAAACAACTCATTTAATCCCTCGCAGAGCCAGTGCACAAAGCTTTAAATGGCTTTGTGAAAAGAAAAAAAATACTTATAATATAAATAAAATTTACAGCACCAGGGATGTGCAATTATGTTTTGAAGGGTGCAGTCATAGTCAGCACCCCTTCTCCAATGAAATCCATCAGGTTGCTCTAAAATCAAAGAAAGAAATATGTTGGATAATGAAAACTGGAGTTTTACTCAAAAAATACACAGAGAAGGACACCACTGTCCTATTTGTTCTAGCCAATTCCAGACCAGTGTCTTTTCAGTCATCATTTATTAGATGAAAATGTTTTTTTGAGATAATACTCAAAACTGTTTGTGTTTGAATCAAAGAGAAATTGTGTTTATTTAAATTAAGTGGATTTATTTCCATGTGTGTCTCTTCAGGTAATTGTAGCCCTTTTTTCAGCAGCAGCAGCTCAGCTGTCGAACAGTGTAAAGAATTGCGATCCTGATCTTGGTTTAACTGGTGTGTCCTAACCAGCTGAATAAGCAAGTTTTCAAACCTTTTTGAGTTCTCATTTACTGTGTATTTCTTCATGTATGATGTATCATGTAGTGGGGATAAGAAAAATAAAGCTTTTGCTGAAGCAGGCCCTCCTGTATATGATTGTCCTGTATCTGCAGGATGGAGGGAAGGATGAGAAAGTGACAGTAAAGCGAGCGCTCATTCAGTTACAGTTGTGTGTGCTTTCCTTGTTAGAGGAGGTTATTTATATAAGTAAACAGAGGCGAGGGGAGTTATCAGCTTGAAAACCGTACGTCAAAGTTTTTGTACATTGCTTCCATTTGTGATACTGAGTTTGTAGGAAAAGCATATGGTTCCATGTAACACAACTGACTGGATAACTGGGTGGTATGGCAGAAGGATTTGGGGGTTTGCTGACTGGTTCTTTATTTACAGATGTTTATTGGTTGTAACAAGGTCACCGCTATTTATGTAGCCCAATATCACACATCCCAACTTTACAGTCTGTACAGCATACAATGTCCCCTATCCTTAAATAGTCAATTGTGAGTGAATTCCACAACAATATATTATATACAATATAATTATATTGTTAAAGATAGGCTAAAAGTTTTTATGTCCAATAAGGAAAAAGTATTTTTGTAGACAGGGAGATTTGTGATTATTATTATACAACATTTTTTTTAATGAATATTAATTAAGATTATTAATTAAGATACAGTAAATTTCCAAATTTTCTCACCGTCTAGATCCTTCTATTTCACAGACCACTTTTTTCACACAGCTGTCCGTAAAGTTTGTCAGAACTGTGGCTCTCTTCACAGTGTGTCTTCCCTTCCCCTTTGAATCATTGACTCAGTGCTCAGGCTATAGATACATGAGAGCACATCACTCCTCTCATGTCGTCGTCAGCTCTGTTGAATCCTCTTCTTTATCCAGCCGGGCCGGTGCGAGTGCCAGGACAGCATATAGCAGCTCTGCCTGCAGATTTAATTGTATGAACAAAACTCCACTTACTGTGTGGATTTTGTGAAACCCATCAGCGTCCCATTGTCGCTGGTAAGGGAGTGGTTCACAAAGGGAGTACTGCAGTGTGTACTCTGCGCCTAGGTCAAGAGCTTCGCAGCATCTCAATAAGATGTGTGCCAATTAAAGCCTCCTGCACCTCGTCTCGGCCGAGATAATTCACTTAACCCCAGGCTCCCAGCTGACAGGTAGCATTTGTTTACACATCCCTCCTCGTGCTAACTGCCAGGCCCCGTCCTCTACACAGTAATAAAACAAGCCGCCTCCTACCACAGCCCTGCATACAGCTCTCTGACTCTCTGTTTCCATGGAAATCTGCCCTCGGAAGTCTTTGCATCTCCTAACCTTGAAAGTACCACAAATAAGATCGACACTGAGAATATTGTCGTCAAAATGAATTGTCATAATGGTAATCAGTGCCACATTTGATACCTCCGTTCAGCAGCTTCCTATCTGTGTAGTTCATTATTTCCCCTCCTGCTGTGTACTGTGCCCAGTGTTACAAGCATGAGAAAAGAATATGAAGATTGCACAAGCCCAATATTGGAGAAAATTAAAATATGCGGCGGATTATTATAGCTACCTACTTTATCGCCCCACAAAGGCAGTTTCTCTTTATCATTAAATGCTGTTTCAAACATTTTCTGAGCTCTATTTGAAGGGTTTTATTCCTAAAGCACTATACAGTATATCCATTTAGAGGGGGAAAATCCCATTGCTTCAATTTCATCATTTAATTACTCTGAGATGAAGCAGACATTCTCTGTAAAAAAAAAAAAAAACTGTAGATATAAAACATTTTTATTCAATTTAAATTATATCTGAAAAAAATATAAATTTTACCCATATGCCTACCATTTCTATAATGTGGCATCCTTAACTAATTTACAACTCATAAGTAGGAGTGATGTTATTATGGAAGTGATGATGCATGAGCTGAACAGCTGCACTGCCTCAGAGCAGGGAAGCAAAGTGCTCTGAAAATAGTGCAAAGGTGTTAATGCAGCACCACAGCCTCACATCATAAATAGTTTTCCACAAGCTCAGTTTTTATCTCACTGAATGTTGATGTAGTCTTTGTATGCTTAGCCTGTTCTCCACTACAGACAATTATGAGCCAAACAATGCGTTATTTATGGAGCATGGAAGGCTCCCTGTTTTAATGTGGCCGGGGATTAGAGGAAGTGTCCTCCTTTATCATTTGAGTTCCTACTAATGAGAGAGCACATCCCTGACGATTTACGAGTCTTCCCAACGCGTGACCTTCATGCGGGGTCAGAGGTGAAAGGGGAGCCCATACACAGCATTGTGAACATCATGTAATTTATGGATTTCGCTAATAAATCTATCCTCATGTGTACCCTCTGAGGTGCAGTAAAAAGGAATTGCGCTGAGGTCAGGAAATGTCATGATGGGGTTTAGGAGGGGAGCTCAAGAGGCAAGTTAATACACACCGCTGGTTAGCAAGCCACAAAATTACATTGTTCTTTATCATAAAAATAACCAGACAAATATATATATATATATATATATATATTTGTCTGGCTATTTTTTTGTATTATTCAAAGCTACAGTGTGTAATACATTACACTTGTGTCTAATGTAATCTCACAGTTATTGTCATCTCATCTCATTGTCTCCTTCTTTCACTTTGCTCATGTCAGGCACTGTCAGTTTATAGTTCCGTATCACCAAGTGTGGCTTCATTAACTACAATGTACTGTAGCTTTAAAGGAGCATAGTCATCTATGACCTTTATCAACCTCTATTGATGAGCAGAAGGAACTGCAGCGACACATTCAACAGAAGTCTAATGGAAAAATGCAAACTCCACAACCCTTACCATGAATTTAAAGCCTTTAACTGTCCTGTGTTTGAGACAAAATAACAAACAATACAGACTAATAAGGTGTAATTAGGACACAGAGTCAGAAACTGAAATGTCAAATGAATACAGAAGCAAAATGCAGCAAGAGCCAGAGAGGAAAACATTTCAGCTCTGATGCTTTACAACCTTTGTAGGTGACGTGTCTTCTGATGCCAGGCTCTTGCTCATGACACTGTGCTCCGTCAGAGAGTAAAAAGTTTTAATTGCCAGACACATCAGCACCTGAAGAAGAATGAGAGTTAATGTTGCTCTGTATGTGCTGGTTGTGTAAATAAGAAACTGTTTGCTAACAACTTAAAAGGTGATGATATGTCAATGTTGTGTTCACAGCTTGTGTCTGCTGCCCCAAAGTATTATTACAGGTTTAAAGTATAAGATTATCATTAATTTATGATTATTAAGTTAAATTACTCTTTCTACAGCCGAATGACCCCTGTGTGTTATATTATATATCATATTTTTCATGATGATGATGATGATACATCAATGTAAGCAGGATTCAAATGTCATATTTGGTCAAGGTGGAGTAAATTTTAGAAACTTTTATATACTGGTGTGTAGTTTAGTGGTAGAAACCTATGGCAATGCATCATATTTTATAAGCTGACCATATGTTTTCTTTGGAAAATGTTAATCAGCAAAGTAAGTTGTAACTATTGCTGTCAGATAAATGTAGTAGGGTAAAAAGTAGAATATTTTCTTTGGAAATATAGTGGAGTGGAAGTGTGAATTGGCATAAAATAGAAAGTACTTGAGTAAAGTACTTCAAAATTAAACGCTGACCATGAATCCCAAAGTTTGAGCCCACCCAGGGACCTTTGATGCATCACTCTCTGCCTCATTTTCTTTCATCTGTAATAAAGGCGTGAAAATGCCAAAGACATTCTGCACTTAAGTATGGTACTTGAGTAAGCAAGTACTTGCACTTGGACTTAATTCCTAGGATACTAGGCTGCAGTCAGCCCATGACCCTGAGTAAGTGAATCCTAGGCCCCTGATTGGACAGATTGTTTAATATTCAGCGGCTCAGACTTGGTATGTGACACTTCAATTAATTAATCAGTCTGTAGGCATTAATATCTTCTACAACTAAATCCTACCAATTGAGTCGGGTATGGTGTCATGGTTCCTACTACTGAAACAGTGAGTGTCCCGGTTGTTGGTTTCTTTTACAGTACGTCGTAATTGGTCAGATTACAGGTGTGTTATTGTTTCATTCTTGGCCAAACTTGTGCTTTGAGTTGTGCACATCTAAGAAAATCTTAACGTTTCCAAGCCTTCCTTCATAACACAAGCCAGTCTTCAGATGATAACTCACACACACATTTTAGATGGTCCGTGTTTGGTCTTTAGAGAGCCTCTGCGAGCACGTCTTCAATCCCGAATCACTGATTGCTCACCCATCACCTCCTCCTCCCCAGCAGCTGCTCTTCCTGGCCCAGTCCTGGAGGATTTCAGCACCAACTGAAATATCGTTTCATCTCTTACCACAACAAGTTAAAACATCAATGGACCAGAGCTTAAAGCCTAATACCTCTGTTCTCAAGCGTTTTCCTTCTGATAAACCACACCACCATGCCAGAGCCCTGTATTCCCACACAGAGTCAAGTGGAGGAGGAGCATGTGAGCAGAGTGCAGGTGTGGGCGGTTTGTTGGGTAGAGAGGGGGGTGCAGCTGGTTGGGGTCACAGTGGCTCAGTGTGCTGAATGACTAATGAAAGGTTTATGGTGGCGCAGCATGACTGCCTAGCCTGAAGGGTGGGCTGGAGGAGGACGCGCCTTGTCTGGCTTCTAGCACCCTCCTGGCCTGTCTCTGGTTAAAACCAGGCATTTAACAAGTTCTCCCAGAACACAGGGGCCCCAATCCCACACTTAACAAGCTCATTATTTCACATTGTTTTTGTCCTTTGCTCCTCCTCAGCGGCAGTGGCAGAGAAAGGATGTTTGATGTGTGTCTCTGTTAGAGAGTTGTACAAGGGTCTTTGAGAGGGAAGGATGATAATGGATCCACTAATGATGTGGCCCTTGCTTATGTGGATCATTGCAGTAATGCTGGGTCGTCTGCATGAATATTCAGAGGCTTTGTCTCCAAGAGAGAGTTAGACGCTCAAGGTTACCTTAGAGGGCATTGGAGGACAAGGCTTAAGAGCTGATTTTTGCTTTTAAATGAGCTTCCGTCATCAGCAACATTACAGTGAAATACCTGACAATCAAAGCAAAACTTATCAGAGGCCCTCTTTTGATCTATGCTGTGAACAGTGGATTTTATATTTGTAATGAGTTTACCGGAAGCCTTTAGAGCTTCTAAAAGAAGACACCAAAGCAGAGCTACCGGAGTTTGACATTTAATGTCTGGGGATAAAAAGCCTTCAGCTTTATTGGTTGACTGTTTTCTTCCCATTACAGAATTCCCCATTGGTGCAGTGAACGCTAAAGAATACAGGAACAACAAACCTTTATACAGTTAACGTCTGTCATGCCTCTCTACCAACTTCCAAATTACACTTCGGAAGAAACATTTCCTTTTGGATTATTTACAAAATTATTCATGGAAAAACTTCTACTGTACTACTACTACATCTGTATGTGAAATTACCAGGATTAATTTTCTGCATCTCACAGATGAAACCTCAGTCCTAACAATTTATCACTGTTTCACCACGCAGCAGTAAAAATCAATAGCATAGTTAAACTGAGTGGAATTGACTGAGTGTGAAATTGCAATCAAACAGCCACTATTACCCTCAACCAAATAGATACTCCAGAGATAAATGATGTTTACAAATCCCCCTGAAATTCAGTTTACATTGTTATATTACTTGTTTCAGTTGTACTCTATTGTGGAAAAATGTTCCTCTCATGAAATGTAATTTTGGCTCCCTTCTTGAGAGAGTATTGCATTTTCAGAGGCAGAAATCACAGATTTATCTAATCAAATCAACCCATGTCAGATTCACTTTCAGAACAACTTTAACAAGACACCTTTGTCACAAAGTGCTGAACAGGACAAGTCAGACCATATGCTTAGTTCAATGCTTTGCATTTCATTGTTCCTGTTTCTCCAATCAAACATTTTTATCCTGAATTGTGTCAGTGGTTCAGCAGGCTGGCACAATAAAGGCTCTAACATTTTACTCTGCTTGAAGGTGCGACGTAGAATGTGAAAGTGCGACAGTATTGACATCAACAGCTGTGACAAACTTGTAACAACAGCCAGACAAAACACCTCTTAGCAGGAACCAATTAAACCTTTGGAGATTTCAATTACCACCTTGATGAGGCTTTCGAGATCAATAAATAAGCGTGTATCTTGACAAGATGGTCAGGGCTACAAGGTGCTTGTGCCGCTCCATCAGTTTAGAACAGCAGACATGGAAAGACCGTTGCTATTGTTGCGCTTGGATGTGCTTCCCTGGCGATGGCATCTGTGTGTGTTGCGATAAATATTCATGCGTTTCACATGCCCCAACGTAGACTGATATCAAAGATGCACATCCTGCATGAGCTATCATTAGGGTTAGGGGATCAAATAGCACAGCAGCACCCAAACAAGATTAGAAAATGTCACACGCCACCTCCTTAGCCAGCTCCTCTTCTTTTTCCTCCTCCGCCTCTTCCTCCAGTGTCTCGTTCATAAGAATGAAGACAAAAAGATTCAACGCACAGAGCCAGACAAGCAACACAGGGCTCTCCAGCACATACTAATCTAAAACAACATTGTGTCTGGGCAACGCATATTATTCCCTCCCCACCGAGGCGTGTTTAAGTGTGGGATAGGGATCTGCACATCTCATCACTTAGGGAAGGTTGTGGCCTGCATCTGCAGCCTCTAACACATCCCCCCCCCCCGCCCCACACACACACACACACACACACACACACACACACACACACACACACACACACACACACAAACACACACCCTCGTGCAGGTTCCTATCACTTACACCCTTGAATTGGAAGTGACAGGCCACTCAGGCAGAGGTGTCTTCGCTCCCCCCATCAGCAGCCATGCAGCCCCACTCAGAGCTGTCAGACTGATTATATATCAGCAGGATGGGGGGACCTAAGAAAAGGAGATGTCCAACTGGAGACAGACCACTAAACACGTAGTCTGTCCTGCTGCCACACATTTGCCAATACACACACCACCTGTCCCCAAGGCTGCCACAGAACTATGTCTCCATCACTTTCCTGCTGTCCCCTGGAAATTCAACAAACCGCATCTTTCTCTTTGTCTGTCTTCCCGTCTTTCCTCTGGTTCTGCAAACTGCCTCATTTTCAAACTTCCATTGGATCTGTTTGCTGGTTTGCTCCTTTGTTTCTTTTTTTCCTTCTTTCTCCTCCCAAATTAAAACAAATAGCATTTACTTTTCCCTCTGTTTCTTGAGCTATTTTTTTCCCATGTCTTATCCTCAGTGCTTACTGCACAACTCATTTACCAACTTTTCATGCTTGTGGCAGCTCATTACATTCCCTCTGTGGACTAGTTGAGCAGTGGTGGTTTTCCTGTGGATCAAAAGTAGATGTGCTAAGTGATATGAAGCATTAAATCATTGGAGCCTCTGATGCATCGAAGGCGCCTTACTCTCTTCCACAAGGACAAAAATACATGTTGTTTACTTAAGTGCTGATTTTCTTGTCTCTTTTCTCTTCTCTCTCCCCAGGCGTGAAGCTTGGAAGCACTCCACGGCAGTCCAGAGAGGTACGTGTTTACTCCATTTCTCCCAAAACACAAATACACAGGTTGCCCCCAACTGTTATCTATTGCAAAAAAGTGATTGTCAGCCTTGTTCCTCTCAGTGTGTCTGATAACATCTGTGTAGAGAAGCTGACCTCACACTGTGCATTCAGCCAGTCAGACTTTACTGAGTAAACTGTCTCAGGTGAACAAGGCCTAGTTTCCTCAGGGAGTGATCATACTTGAGTGTTTTGTTTTGTTTTTTTCATCTTTCAGAATAGAAGTTTCCCTTTCTTGTATTTATGTTTTTGGTTAATTTACATCCATTCTGCATGAATGGCAATTTATAAACACAAGTCACATGGATTCACAGGGAGCTCATTTATTCCATTAGGCTTTTTAAGCATCAGTAGCTGCTTGATAACCACTAACTATGAATATCCATCCCATTGTACCAATACGACTTTGCATTTTGAGGCCAGTTCTTGAATTCTGAGACAGTTATTTGTACGACAACAAGTTTGAATGGAATTGTTCTCATGTGCCAAAAAAAAACAAAAACAAAATAGAGCTCCGAGGTTTGAATAAACATTTACAGGGGTTAAAATGCGTCCTAAATTACCCCACAGCATTATAAAGGCATGGAGGATTTGAACCAACAGCATGTCTGACTCCAAGAGGTCAAGCATGTCAGACATGCAGCACTCGTACCACTGTACATTCTCTCAGCTGACCCCCTCTTGCTCTCTGCTGTGATTGTCAGCACCAGTGAGAGACTTACATCAGTGCAAACCCTGAAGAACGTGATGTCTGGTGTATAGGTTGCTGCCCTTTGCTTGCCTTGCACATTAAACAGACAGGGAGGAACCGCTGTTTCCTTTTTTTCCCCCCCTCCAGATGTCCCTGCAGATGAAAGAATATGGCCATTTAAGTCAGGAGGGGGATGAGCCAAGATTCATGATGGTCTCATCACCTTGTCTGTTGTAAAATTAAAATTATACATCCAGTCCATTGGCTTTATGATGCCATTACAGCATTTAATTGAAATAAAATGTCAGAATGCATGATGGCCTTGGGCATCAAATGATGCTAATCAGGCAGTAGGCAATTCTAATTTAGATTCCCCATTAAGTGTTTATAAGACATTTATATGATATTACAGCTCAGTTTATTGGTAGGTCACGGATGGCATTGGGCAGTGTGACATTTACATGTAACAAACTTAGACCTTTGTTTAAGGTGCAGTGAAACAGCACCATCAAGTGGCTCATTCAGATATTGAGGGAAAAATTTGGGGTTAATTGGTTGTTTCTGGTAATAAACCTCGGATTTACCATCTCACTGAGTAAAAAGCATAAATTCTTTGTTCTTGCACATGCATCCACATTATCACCTGAAAATGTTTGTTTGTTCTAAACACATGTCTGCTACTGTCTACTACAACCTGTGTTGTCATTGTTTTATAGACTCTTTCCACGCAGGACAGAGAGAGAGGCAAACCTGACAATTATCAGGAACATCGAGCAGCAGAAGGCATCTTGGCCAGCCCGATCCCTCCAATGCAGTTCCCACACTTTGAGGAGAGTAGACAGCCGGCCACCCCTGGGTCACGGGAGCAGGACATAGGCTCCCTTCATGTCTCCAAAAGACACCGCAAACTGCTGAAAACAAGTCCCCCGATCCATCACACTAACAAGAATGTTTCCTCGTTGTCTTCTTCTTCTTCCTCCTCATCCTCAGCGTCCTCCTCTTCCCTTCCCGCCTTCGACTCTTTTTCCCCTGAGAGCTGGAAAAAGCTCTCTGATATCCTGGAAGCACGCCGGCAACTGATGAAGGAGACGTGTGCTAAGTACAAGAGCAGCATCTCCAGGACCATCACACGCCATCACGTCAAACACCTCTTTGTGGAGGACAAGTACAAGTTGCTGTACTGTCAGGTGCCCAAGGCAGGCTGTTCCAACTGGAAGAGGACCCTGATGGTACTGGCAGGCCAAGCCCCCAATGCTCAGAGCATTAAACACGACACAGTCCACTATGGCCACCATCTCAAGACGCTTGACAACTTTGACCGACAAGGAATCATGCACCGCCTGGAGACCTACACCAAGGTCATGTTCGTCCGAGAGCCCTTGGAGAGAATAGTGTCGGCTTACAGGGACAAGTTTGAAAATCCCAACAACTACTACCACTCCCTGTTTGGGAAACCCATCATCTCCAAGTACAGGGTGAACCCGTCCGGGGCAGCCCTGAAGACAGGAAGCGGGGTCACATTCAAGGAGTTTGTCCAGTACCTGCTGGATGTCCACCGGCCCGTAGGAATGGACATCCACTGGGAGCAGGCGAACCAGCTCTGTAACCCTTGTCTCATAGATTATGACTTCATCGGCAAGTTTGAGAACATGGAGGAAGAGTCCAACTTTGTCCTGCGATTGACTGGGGCACCACCCAACATCACGCTGCCCAGTTTTAAAGATAGGAACCCAACCGACAAGAGGACCTCTATGCAGATCACACAAAAATACTTTTCACAGGTCAGCATGTTGGAGAGACAGCGAGTCTACGACTTCTACTACATGGACTATCTGATGTTTAACTACTCCAAGCCTTTTAAAGATTTATATTGACTGACTCCCATCAAGATGCTTGAATCACAGTCACATTCCACTATGTCTACATCTCTACCATGATAGAAATCTTAACATAAAGAGGCTCACTCACATGCTCACATGGTTCTCTGCATCTAAGCAGAGAGATCAGAGACCAAACTTCCTCTGAATTTCATGAAGGTTTCTTTTTATGGATACATTTCTACCAGTTTATCTTAATTTTTAGACAACTGTCAGATGAAAAGGTTCATGTGAAGTGGTATTAGATACTCAAAATAGTTCAAAAATGCAATTTATTTATTCACTACTGGCACATGGTGAGGTAGAATATTAAAATTAAAAATGTTTTGCTTCTAAAAAAAGTTTATTATTGTTCAACAGGCTTTAAATAATGCCTTACTGTAAGTCAAATAGCATTTGCAAATGCATTTTATGGTTTGATTTAACATAGGCACAGCACGGATGGGATTTAATATAGGTTTCAATTACATTCCTCAATCAACCAACACGTACTGTACTACAATTTGGTCAAATAAACTCTCTGCATTTGCATTTTTTTAAATTTGAAATATTTGCATTTACTATTTGACTTACAGCAAGTTAGGCATCAGTATACCTCTATGTATCAATGCATACTAATACAGATATTTCATGTAAATGGTTTTACTAAACCGTAACAAAATGAAACACTATAAATAGTATAAATCTTTAAAATGTGTCAAGTGCTGCCCACTCGGAAGCTGTGTGCACTTATTGTAGCATTTTTGTACTTCTAACTTTGTCAGTTAGGTTTGTGCTTTTGTCTAACACATACATGTGCTGTAGGTCCCTCATCACTAAAGGTATTTACTCGGGTGGCTGTCGTTAAATGCAGGACATCCAGGTACTCACAGGGTACAAAGTGTTGCTGATATTTCTTAACACCTGTTAGTGTTACAGACTTACTAATCATTCAGTTTCTAGAGTCTGTTGACAGCGTTGGCAACCCAATGGATAAAAGTCAACATTGCAAAAATCAGGCTAAAAAAACACAAAAACAGATGTTTAGACTTGGTTTCGTAACAAAAAATGTATTATTTGGACATTTGAACAGGATGAGAAAATGAAAAGAATGTGCCCAAACTTCTCCATCTATCACACTAAACACCCCAAACATCACTTACTGACTCACACTGTCAGTAACTCCGTACACTCTGTATGTGTCACATTTATTCTACACCATCATATAGGTTTTTCTTTTGACACAACTGTGTAAAATTGTATAATGGGCATTCAGATGACTATATATTTTTCTATGTATTTCTAAAATATATATATTCAGTGCTTCTTGGTGAAGGTATGTTTATTTCCTTTTTGATGTCATTGATTGTTCTTTCGGTATTACTAGTGTAGAGTGTTGTGTAACAGAAGAGTTTCTTTCCAAAAACAAAATATCCACCAGCTGTAAACCCCGGGTCTAACTCTCAAGAGACTAAATGACTGCAAACATTTGAGGTACCATTTAAAGTGCAGAAGACATCTTAGTTTGATTGATGAATTGACACCATTCGGTGCTTTGGAGCTACCGTAAGATTTTTTTAATGGGAATGGATATATAACATTTTGGAAATTAGCTCTTTAATTACTTCTCCCTAATCTGTTTGGTCTCTCAGTAGGATAATAGACCCTGTACAAATGAGCTGCATTCCACCTAGTTACCCATCCTGGCTAATGACATTTTTACCCACAGCAACTCCACTGTGTGTGTGTGTGTGTGTGTGTGTGTGTGTGTGTGTGTGTGTGTGTGCGCGCGCGTGTGTGTATACTGAAAGAGATATTTTGATGTTTTACAATCTTTTGTCCTGCATCTTTTGGAAAATTATATTCACACACTGCTAAAAGACACACATTGAAGGTACAGTATCCTGTGTGTATTACTAATATATTCCCAACACATCGCCCAGTTTGTACTAAAGTCATGAAACTTTTTTTCTTAGGTACTACTTGATGCAGTTCAGACCACATTACAACGTGCACGACTGGAAACTGCACTGACACATTTTTAAATTAGGGATCTATTACAATCCTTCATAAGATTAGACATGTCGGAGATATTGTATGATTTAATATGAGTTTGAAAGAAACAGAACCATTCATAAGATAATCATGTACTGTAAATTTTCAACATTATTTTGACTGAATGGACACCTCAGCCAAGGTCTCTCCAAATGAAACTTGAGATTAAATCTTCTTGGTTCACGGTTTAAGCTCACTGTACAGTAAATGCAATGAAGAAGTGACTAATTATGATGACTATGACACCAAAATAATAGACGCAAATGAATATCTGTGTGGGTTAAATTTACCAAGAAATACCTTGAATAAACAAAATACAAAGTAAAACATTAAGTCAAGATGACAAGTCTGGCTACAACCGAAGTGGGTAGAAGTATATTTTTTACAAGGGCACGATGCAAAGAATTTGTGATGCTAGGGACAACCTTCTTCTATAATGTAGAAGTCACTCTTCAGCTATATGCTTTGCAGCTCACTGGAAATGTGTTTTATGTAACAAAATACTTTATAAAGACACGTATTTGCCTGTGAGTGAAGGGAAATTCATATTATTTAAATCTATACACACTATAATCAACTTTTGAAGACCTTTAACAATTTTGATGGTATTACCCTTTCACGGTGATGGTAATTGTATGAAGCTTTGTCAGTATAGTGTGTTGGCTTTTGCAATTCCAAAATTTTAACTTTGTTTAGGTTGTGGTCAGATTCTATGTAGGTATAGCCAAAGGTATAGCCTCTGGCCAAAACTGCTGATAATTGTAATGCTAATCCTAATAATTGCATTATGATGAGTATTACTCCCCCCCGCTCGCTAATAAAGTTTTCTTGGTGGGTGTATGGACAGATTTGTCAAAGCGTAATTACTGTAACAAGTGAATGTATAACTGTTAATTGTTGGTGCAAAAGTGTATAAAATATGATCTTACGCCCTTTGCCTTATTTTACACTGCCAATCAAATGGTGTATTTCAGGAAGACATTCTTCAGGTGGTTATTATTTCTGGCTGATGAGTGTCTACTAATAAATTGTCTTTAGAATTTTCAACGTATGCTCCTTTTTGTTCTTGCAGGTGTGTTGTTGGTTGGTTTGTCTCAAGTTGTCTCAATGTGGTTTCTGAACTTTGGATCAGCTACTGAGCTCCAGGATGAGAACCAGTGGTGCAAAGCTTTTCTTTTTTGGCTCATTGTTTGTCACGTGTGTGGGGGCCTTTTTTCATTCATTATGTCTTTGAATGCATTAAAAAACAAGTCTGCAGCCATGTCAGTGGCTCTGTGAGAATGTATGTATGCTCACAATGTCAGAGTTGACATGCTGATCCCACTTTAATGTTTACAATGTTCTCCATATTAGATTAGCATGTTGGCATGCCACCAAGCACTAAACACATGGTGGGAGAATGTCATCCGTTTTGCAGGTAATTAAACCAAAGTATCGGACTGAAAGTTTTGACCTGACGATGGTGCTAAATGAAAAGCCAGGGGATCGTCAAAGTTATTCCAATCCATACTAAAGGGGGAACATGAATGTCATGAAAATCAAAGATACAAATGTCAACCTCGTGCAGGAGGAGGAGCAGAACACACTCTCTGGGAACCACGAGTGTCTGTAGAAGAGTTTGTGCCAATCCTTCCAGTAGAGGTTGAAATATTATACAAAATAACGCAGCATCCGGCTGCGTCCTGTTCCATCTGTGCTGCGGCTCCATCACACTTTCAGTGTCCACTACAAATGTTTCTGAAGCAGAGTGTCTGTTCTTCAGCAGCTTTATAATATAGCTTAGAGTTGTTTTGCAAGCATAAATACTGTACGCGTTTGCAGCTCAGTTAGATGTGGCAACAGATGCATTTTGGCCGTACTTGAATTTGACAACTTTTTGTTGCTCCAAACCTCCTCTGTGGTCACTCATTTTAAATGGCAATAGAGTTATTTATTTTGTCTGACGATGACGATGTAGCAGCTTGGTAATGACTGCTGCTCAACATAGTATTTATGAGCTGCAATCAAATTTCACATTTGTTCTGTTGTATGACAACAGAAACACAAAAATATGTAGATAGGAACAACTATATTTTGATTTATATTTATACTTTGGTTTAATGGGCCCTTTCCCTCCCTCGCTTTCTACTTCTCTCTGTCCTTCTCTCTTGATCTCTCTCTGTCTGTCACTAAAGTAGTTTTGGTTTGTACGTGTGAAGACAAAAGACAATAACAAATAAAATGCATCATTGAAAATTACACATTTACAAATGAATTTCATGTTTCAGAGGGAAACACTCAGGAGGTTGAGGAGGATTCTGTGTACATCAAGTGAAAAATTAGTGGTGGTGTTAGAAGAAAAAATCAATCAGAGGGTCACCAAAGTAAGCAGGATGCATTATCTGGGCACCATGACTGTCTGTACCAAATTTCATGGCAACCCATCCAATAGTTGTCAAGATCTTTCACTAAAATCCAAAAAAGTCAACCTGCTAGTGGAGGAAAAGTTAGAGGACCACCAGTCAGTGGGATGCATCCCCTGGGGACCATGAATGTCTGTACAAACTGGCAATCCTTCCAGTAGCTGTTGAGATATTTGAGTCAGGACCAAAGTTGTGGACCAACTAACTGACATTGTTATCAGAGAAGACTGATATTGATCTGCTAATGCACACCATGAGAGTGTATTACTACAACCCTGTTTCCTTCACCTGTCCTGATTCTTTATCAGCCTTTATTCAGACCTCATACACATGCATACAGCTGTCCAGTACAACCACAGCCTGCTTCTGTTGGCCACTGAGGAGTGTTATAAGTGTAGCACCCCAATACTCTATACTGGAATGATGGGGTGTTTGGGTTCGGTTTCCTAAGGTCGTTACCATGAAGGTTTACCACTTTTGCATGAAATTTAGAATACCGTCTTAATAAACAAAGAAACTCTTGAACTTATTGATAGCTCTATTCTCTTGGCTACACCGTATTTTAAATAAGTGACCACAGACAACTCTTTGAAATGAAAAGGAATAATAGTTTACTGACTGCTTTTTAGAATGTTCAAATAATATTTGCCCTTACGGTAGACAAGGAACAAAAACACAAATTAGAGCCCTTTCAAATAAGAAATAGTAACTTTCAAAATTATATGAAATAAAATTACCTTTACCAAAATTAGAAAGTTAACGAATTACTTGGAACAAATATGCAAAACTAAATTGGCTTACACCAAAATATTACAACACACAATTTAAATCTTTTAAGCTTTATTTGGCAATCCCTATTTGTCGACCCTTTTTTTCTCCACTATTTTCCTATTGCACATGAGTGTGTCTGGGCTCACCACGGTGTGTAAAGTCTAGTTAAGTAGATCAATACTTAACTAGACTCTACACACCATGGCGGGCCCAGACACACTCACACGCGCACACACACAAAAATAAGAAAAGTTAAAGGCGCTCTGGTGCAGTGCTGCCTACCGAATCCTTACTCTCGGCAGAGCAAAGACACAGCAAGTCTTACTCACAGTTCGCTGTCAGTCTTGGAGAAACAGTTCGTGGTCCTCTGGTCTAGCGACTCGCCAGCTTTAGCTTTACACAGACACACTCGCACACAACTTTCGCCAAAATCAACTGAGATTAAGCAAGTAATGGAGCGAGGCCTTCGAGCTGGCTCAGGCAGGCAACTCGAGCTGCACTGCTTTATACACACGTGACCTGCCTCACACTCCACATCATCTACCAAACACACCCTCCCATTTTGGCGTTCTATTTAAGCTGCAAAATTTCCCATCTCGCCCTCTGCCTTGTTTATGCCGCTGCATTATTGTCTACAGCTACAGTTTTCTTCTGTTTACTTAAACATTTCACCAAGCTATCTCCCCTCGTGTTTCTCAGCATTTTTCCCATTCTGTTTCTCGCTCTTTCCTTGCGTTTCGTCTCTGTTACTTTTTTCACCCCGTCCTCTCCTTTACCTTCGATTAATTACTGCAGGTGAGGTTGACTGATACCTAGAGTAACCGATCAAACAAAATAGCTGAAATTAAAGGCACTGTGTTTTTTTTAACCCACCTTTTGCCCCCAATGAGACTAAAGACTAAAGTATCTTAATCTCTCAGTTAACCATTTTTTATTTATTAACCAAAATTACTTCCAAGTTAAATTGCCTTAATGAGTTATTTTCAACCAACTTTATTTCTAAGTTTTAATCCCTAACTTTTACACCAGGGCTACTTAAGATTTAATGGAAGTTCTAAAGCTACACAGAACAGGTTCACTTGCCCCAGTTGGCAACAAGAGGTAACTCTACAATGTCATCATAAAAATAGATAAAAATTCTGAGGTGAAGTCAAGGATCAGTAGCGGTGAGCTGCTTACAGCTCGTTCATTCTCAACAACTGGTCAGAGTCTTGGTATCAAAAGATTTCACAGGGATAATACAAGTACTGTATCTAATTTTGACAAGATCAACTTTCAGAGCTTGTTCGCTGCCAAGATAAAGATTTCTATTTTACTCTAGAAGAATAAACTGTTATTTGTCATCAGTCTGTCATCATGTTCTGTGTTCACCAGGAGAGGTTTTGTGATAATTCAATTTTTTTGGTGCACCAGGTCCCTTCAGTCTGGTTCACCTACTTCCACTTCATGGTGTGGTTCCCCACAGTTTTCCAGGATGGCTTTTGAAAAGTCCCAGAGAATAACTTCTTTCATCCAGCTGTTGGTTTGCATGAGGGAGGAAAGACAAATAACAATAGCAACACAGTTTCCAATTTTCCAGTTTTGTTCATAACAATAACGTTTTGTAGTCACAACAAAGAAAGTGCTGAAGTCCTGTCAGAACAAATCTAGCAGCTTTGCTGGATTGTGGTGGAAAGTAACAACTGAGCAGGCAGTTGTGATGGATTCTTCGATGTATGATTCCAATTTCCTTAAACGTAGGAAACGTGTTGCACAGCTCATGACTTCAGAGGTATTTGATAACCACTGTAGCAGCAGGTAAGAGTCACTAACCAGAACTTATCATCAGATTCAACACTTTCTTCAGGTGTTACAAACATTACAGTGTCTCCAGAAAATATGTATGTGACCTTAGTATGTGTAAATAAATAGCTGGAGCACAGTGACATAAACTATATTAACGTTCATAATGTCTTTATTTCTGGTTGTGCTTGAATAAGATATTATGTGATTTTAACCAGTAGAACAAAATATAAAAGCCATGCGTTCTACTTTCCAACCCATTTCCCGTAGCTCAACACTTACTTTTGCACATGAAATATCAAGAGACAAACTTACAGTCAGTAGGATTTATTTTGCAGTACTGACCTCTGGGGTTTTAGGTTCTTCACAAGTATTACACATGATCTAAATGACCTGTTTGAGTATCGCACTGACACAGTAACAACGAGTAACAACAAGAGCGCAAACAAAATTAGAACTTATTAAATATTTAAAGACAACATAAAATAAATTAAAAAGTAGGGGTTTGTAAACTGAACTATAGTTCCATAATGAATTGCCCTATGACTTTTTGGCCTTTACTTTATATTATTTATGTCCTGTATAGGCATTTTTCAACCCTTTTCAATATTTCATTGTTAATATGCACATTAACACAAGCCAGATGGGATTTTTTTTTCCCCCTTCAAGTTTGCCTACAGGGATGTCTAGATCCACTCTGTGCCACAAAGGGAAATCAGATTATAGTCCTTAGTGGAATGTATCCTCACATCACCTCACAAACCCACACATTTGGAAATAACTGTCAACGCACTGTTTAATGTCTAAAAAGTAAAACTTTACATTTTGAGACCTAAGTGCTTTTCAAATTGGTGCGTTTATTCTTCCATCATGCGTGGTGCCTGTTCTGTGGGAAAGGATTTGCTTCATTTCCATTCTGTGATTAGATCAGAGTAAGGCCCCTGAATGTACAGTGATTTGCATGATTCTCACACACTCTACCTACATTTAAAAAGGGAAAAAACTCTGTCACAGTAGCATTTCTGTCACACTAGCATTTTGCCTTCCAAAGTGACATTGTTTTAATAAGAACAAATGGCAGCTTTACTTATTTTGTTGTTGTGCTGGCACTCATATATATGTATGCGTGTGTGTGTGCCTGTGTGAATGTGGGAGTACGTGTTTGCTTGTGTGGCAGGTGAATATTGCAGCTCGAATTGATCACTCTGTAGAGTTAGAGATTTGATTAAACGCTCAAGGCTGATTTCCGCAACAGCTCTTGTATAAGTCATGAGAGCACTTTGGGGGAAGTTAAAACTGTGAAGAAAAACAAAAGCCATCCATTTACCTCATTAGTGTGCGTGGAAAATCTTGACATGCTTTGAAGAGAACGTGCTTGTGCAGCTAAATCAGCTTAAGGGGCCCTGAGCAGACATACAAGGGAGGCAACCAAACATCTCCCCAAAGTGATAAACAACCTCGGCTTGGTTGGGAGGACTGCGAGAAAAAGAAAAAAAAAAAAAGAAAGAAAGAAAGAGAGACGTTGCTCCATTTTTCAAGTATTATTATGATACTGTAGGTTCCTCAGTTAGTTAATCCGCATGTTTGCCTCGCGGCCAGCATTAACATGGCTGATGACGGCTTTCTGCTGATTCTCTGACGACAGAGCTCCATCACACGCACGCACACACACACACACTCACGCACCTGCACGCACCTGCACGCACGCGTATAGTTGAAAGACTGTGCGACGGCTGCAGCTTCGTCCGCGCCACGGCGAAAACCTCCCGCGTGTCGACGGAGCCAAGGCGATTGCAGGGGTTGACTCCTCGGAGGACGCAGAAACCCCCCCCCCCAACATCAGATCCACGAGCATGCAGGTTAATTCCCCCCCCCCCCCCCCCCCCCCGCATCAAGTCCTTGTTTGTGTTGGCAGCGCGTCTCTCACTGATATAAACCTCATTAAAATGATTTGCCCGAGCTCTGTTATTAATCAAGCAAAGCAAAATGACAAGTGGGAAATAATACTGTGGAGGAAATCTCAAAACTCCAGTCCACGTGCCTCCCGAACATCTCATTTGGTTAACTGGCCTGGCCCTTCTGCCTGCACGCTGCTCATCCTGGAAACAAGCGCTCGTGTGTCATCTGGCAGGCAGAGGGGATATGAAGAGTGATAATATCATGCGAATGGCTTTAGTGGAAAAAAGATCTCAAACTGTCATTATTTCATTTTCCCTCTTGTGTTCCAGCAGCAGCTTCCTGTGCCATGAATCGCTCCCATCAAAAATTGGACACTCTGAGGTTCAAGATTTAAATTTACTATGATTGCGGACTCCTAAACTACTGAATTCACACAAGAAAGGAAGCTTTTCTTCTATGGTGCAGACATTTATCAAGGCTCTTTTCAGATGGGTTTCTCTGAGGCATACTGGTTACAAAATGCAGTTATGTTATTACTGTATACTGAAAAAGCTGGAAAGCACTGCTGTGTATTGTCTCATATTGGAGACATACTGTACATAACCACATGATGGCAGTACTGCATCTGAAATATCACAAACCCCAGCACTGGTTTTTGCTTTTTCGAAGAGCGGATGCCCCCCAAGTACTTTCATACACATGGAGCTATGTGTAGTATAGTAATGTGTACTTTGGTGCCCAATTTGCTGGCACCACCTGTCATGCTTCTGTCTGACACTAAAACGCCCATGAAAGCCACTGCAAGTCTTCTAATTAAGCTATACGCTGGCATTGACATGAATTATGCAGCACCTTTAATGAACTTGAATCAATAAACACAGGATCTATAATGAAGCCAGTCACACAAGCTGCTGTGGGCAGAGTGGTTCTTTAACCTTGGGGCTATATCTCTACCGAGCTGACACAGCTGCCGGGAATGGGTGAGACATTTGGGTGGGAAAAATAATCCTCCATCTTCCTTTTTCATATTTATACCATCAAACCCCCCCTAACTCTAATGACAGCATATTGTGGATGTATTTTTAATGTCAAAACACATCAAGGGTTGAGGCGAACATCTGGGTGGTGATGCTGATGGACAGGAGGAGGAAGCTGAGATGAGAATGTTAAGAGCAGACGAGGAAATGCAAATACATGCCACGCTTTAATGTAACAGCTTTGATTGTATTTTTAAATATACAATTCTAAAAAGAAAGAGAGGGATAATATTGCAATGATTCACAGACCTAATAATAATACTTATAATACAGATTTGTCATTTCCTTTGATGGTATGAGAACAAGGTTTGTGATCTTTTGCAGTTTATTTGTGTTGCATTGTTGGTCACTTGTTGTTACCAATGCCTTCCAACACTGAGCAAGGCGTTCCAATGTTGCCAACTCTCTCGACTGAGCAAAAAAAGTCAGACGACATCACACACCAGTTTGTAAAGGCAGTGTGTCGAAGCACAATGATCAAACTTGTTTGTGTTAGAAGAGCAAATGATCAGCATGAACAATAGCAATATGCTTTAACAGCCAAGATATTAAAATTCTCCCTCATGTCCCGGTAAGTAGTTGTTACTGTTTGCTTTTGAGCTTTTAAGTTGCCAGGGTGAGAAATCCACTGACAATCTCTTTATTCGGTAACAGTGTCTGAAATTTAATGAGGAAAATAATCCATTGGAGGAAACTGCACTACAGACTGCACTTCAGTTAACCAGTCAGTTTAGGGTCAATGCAAAGCAAAACATAGAAACTTTTCTATAACTGTAAGAAGTCTGCCATGGAGAAAAAATATCCAACTCTAAAAGGATTCCACTAATATTTTTGCCATTTATTTGCATTTCATCTGCATCTTTCTATTTATCATTCCACGCATACTGTACGAACATACTGTATCTATCTGTGCACCCTAAAATTTTATGCTTCCAACTACTCTTGCCTCCAGAAGTCCTCATTTTTATCTCCTTTTCAACAAGAACACAGCTATAGCGCCACGGTCTCCTTCCCAACAATACAGTCTAGCTTCTCAAACACAAACAACACACATGAAGGAGGAAAACAGTTTGCGCTCAAACCAGCTGGGATCCCCTGCCAGTTTAAAACAGCTTGGGTTCTTTATCAATAAAGGTGCATTGCACATCAGAGAATTCATCAGCCTCTCATTTTTAAAAGAAGTTTTATTCACTTTATTCACGGTAACTCTCTGCACTTCAACAATATTGGAAGCGTTTTCACATTCTCCTCTTATTTCCGCGTTGCTGGCAGCTCTCCACAAACACCCAAAAAGGCTGTCACTGTTTCTCTCTCCCTCTCCCTTTCAAGGAGAGAGGCGAGCTTTCAATGAATCACCCGCTGCTCCCGCCGTGTTCTGATCTGTGTCTTCCCCTTCGTCAAGCAGCGTGAGTGATGGAAGTGACAGAGAAGACACCTGCCCTGAACCACCGCTGACAGAGAGGGAGAGCAGGAAGGAGAGAAGTGGAGGGAGGGAGGCGCACTGCCTGATGGGAGAAACACACAACGAGGCAACAAACTTGCAAAGACTATCACTTATAGTGACAGGCCAGGAGGTGCCGTGCTATTAGCAGGCCGTGGGGCAGGCCCTGAGCACGGCCCGTCCTACCTAGGATGGATGGGCCTCTCTCTCGGGACTAAATTAATACTGGGAGTCTAGTGAATTGCTTTTGGAACAATGTCCTCCTAAGGAGCTAATCAGACAGGAGTTATCTAGAAGTGCCTGTAGGCTGGCTGGCGTGGCTGCAGCACTGTGGCTGCCTGGCAAAAGGCAGGTGCACCACGCCGACTCACAGCAGTTCATTCCCGAGCAGGACACAGTGGTGGTGTTCCTCATTAGACTCTGGTGATGATAAATACCGAGACTCAGAGTTTCCAAAGAGATAGTTTTCCTGGTAGTACTAATAGTAAAGAAGCATGATCAGACAAGGAGGCTTTTAACTGATCCCCAATAACAAAAACTGTATAGAAGACAAATTCTGTTTCGATTTGATTAAATGTGCCATAATTAATTTTTTTAGCCACTTGGGGGCAGCAGATCAAGCTGTGAATACAACTATGACATAGCATGACCTTTTAAAGTTGATATGGTGAATGCATTGTCAAACAATGGCCTATTTACATCCAGCAGACACAGAGCAACATTAGCATTCATTTGAAGTCATGTTTCCAGCCAACATTCATTTTCCTTTTGGCTCTGTTATGCTCTCCACTTACTCCTGAGAGAAATATCAGGCTATTTAGCTGCTAAATGCACCACAAACTAGTCAACATCTAGTTGCTAACTTGGCTCAATCAGTAAAGCTGTGGGCCGTAAACCCAAAACAATGAGCTGAAAAACGCTAAAACGCTCTGTACTGTAAGGGGACAGCAGAGTCTGGTGATTATTCTGTTTGTCAGGACAAGAGACCACATTCACATTGTACATTTTATCCATTGTTATTATAAAAAAAAGTATTGATTAGTGCAGCTTTAACTATTGAATAATTTATGATAATGATGCAGAAACCAAAAGAAAACTGACTTTTGGATCTTTGATTTCCACTTTCAGACAAACCAAAGAAAAAAAACTATCTCGTGGCTGACAGTGTTTTGCGAGTAATCTTCATAGGAGTGGAGTAATGCTCCATATCAGAGGTATAAACTGACAGGATGAGGTCAGAGCTGAAACAGAGGGGAAGGCAACGCTGAGACCACACACGCGATTATCAACCATAATGATGTGTGAGAGAATAAACTCACTGGTTGTATTCACAATGGAAACCCAGTGTTACTTATGGCCACTTAACACAAAGTGTTGGCGAAAGAAAGCAATGTCTGTGGGCTTCTCAGCCTGAATCAGGCCAGCCTGGGAGAAAACATCGCCTCCAGCGAGCCCCAGCCTCGGCTCTTTCTTACCCTCCGGATACACTGTGAAACTTTGATTCACTGCACAACACAGATATATCAGAGGTTAACAGGCCCGGAAAACACCATATCCAACTATAAGGGAGATGTTGAATGTGGTTGTTCTGTGGAAATGAGGCAGATAAATCCTACTTGGAGGAAGTGGTACTGTCAGCCACTGGAACATTACATTAGCATTTAGCCACAGCGATGGAAGAAGTACTTCGATATTTTATCTAAGTAAATACAGCAATGTCAGAATACTTCATTAGCAGTAAAAGTCTTGCATTCAAACAAAGTCAAAGACAGAAGTTTCAAGATCAAAATGTACTTAGACAATCAAAGTAAACTATTCCTTCTGTATAAAAGAGGCTCCTACGACTGATATATTTCTATATATTGCATTCTTACATTGTTAATAATGTTTCATCAATGCACAAGTGGTATTTGTAGCAGGTCGACAGTCAGGCTTTGGCGGTCCCAAAATTGCCTTGCCACCCCAGCTGCCACCCCAGTTTTGGACTATCTAAATCAAAAATACATGAAAAGTTGAGGCAGCAAGAGATTACGCTCTCTGTAGACTCCTGGTGCCAGGAGCACGAGAGGACAAAGGGTTGGTACCAGACCGATCTCACCCAGCTACCACTCGCCATCCCTGAGCGGGCAGCAGCTCACTTTTCTCCCGGTATCACTCACGTGCTAAATGACAATTAATTTGCTCGCGCGCAGGGCCTCGACCTCTGTCTTGTGTGCTAAACACAAATTCAATCTCTCTGTTTCCTCGCAACTTTCTCTCGTCTTTTGTCAGGTTTGGCGGTTCATAGAAATACAGAACGGCTGCAGATGAATAGTGGCAGGTTGTTTTAGTAACTCGTGTTTGATGGTGTGAGGGACGGATTAAACCTGAGTAAACCCAAATAATCACTGGTGCTTACAAGTGTCTCTGGATTGCCCGCAGCATCTCTGAAACTACTCATTCTGCAGACAAACGTGTCCAAATTTCAGATCAGTCTTGCAAGTGCAACGCACAAAAGCACCCAGTTTTAAAAAGCACCACACAGAAGGCCACATTAGTCAGCAGTTCATTCAAAGCTTAGTACCTGAGAGGTGGCAAATTGAAGCTCAGAGAAAGGGACTTTTGTTGTTTAATCAGCATTACTGGATAAGGATAACAGTTTTTATATGTAGAACTGCTGTCTCTTGCATTGACATAATTACTGATAATTTTAAATCTTATTTCAGAAATCTGTTGGGAAAAAACATCATCAATTCTTTACTCATGTGCTACAATAATGTAATGTGTCTGGGCTGAAATATCTTAATTTGGGACCTTTTCCAATGAAATATTGATATGTGTGATTGTTTGCAATTAAATCAGCATACATACATACATACATATTTCTGCCACTGCTTAAAGTCTCCGTGCCACCCCATAAATATTTCTCTAGATCCGCCCCTGCAGTCAGGTAGCTTAATTCAGTCGTGAGATGATTAATGATTTAGGAAAGCAGAAATAACTAAATTCAGCATCAAATTTTACATACATTTCTCTAATCTTTACTTTTTATGAAGTATTGGATAATTTAATACCTCTTTGGGCATCAAACTGTTATTTAGATGAAACCATCTGAAAAGTTTAGAGGGGAAAAGTCTCTTTGGTGGAACTGCTAACAACTCGTAGACATCTAGAGGAACCCCACCACTACTTTTTCATAAGGGGTCACAAGTCAAAAAGCTTGGAAACCACTGGTATAATCTTCAAAAATGTATTGTATTTTATAAACTCAGATATATAGCTATATTTATATACTTAACTATATATTCTTTTTCTGTAAAATCCTAATCTGAAACTAATAACCATACTTGTCAGATAAATGTTTTGGATTAAAATATACACAATACACAGTACAATAGTTCCCTCTGAAATGTAGCGTAGTAGAAGAATAAAGAAGCATTTAATGGAAATACTCAAGAAAGGTACCTCAACAATGTACTTAAGAACAGTATGTGACCTGTAAATGTACTTAGATACTTTCCACCACGGTGTTGATTAGCCTTAATTTATCAACTGTCTACAGCGATTTTTAAGCTCTTGTTTTTGCTAAAAGCAACACAAAATAGCTACACAGTTATTTAAAAAGTCTGTTATCCCTCCGTATGGCATGAGTTTAGAGACTATTTTACCACCCATTGTTCTGTTTACTGTAAAAGAAGTAAAACTCAAAGGACATGATGACACGCAAAACTGCGTCATTCTGTGTGTGGCTGTAACAAAAAAAAAAAAAAAGCACCACAGTTCAGTGTATGAAAACTGGATTTTCACCAACTAAAGTTGGTGGGATTGCATGTTGTGACCATAAAATGTCATCAGCCAGCAGCCTCAGTCCCTATCAGGCAGTCTGCTGCACAGAGCACTCTCCTCTAGCCTTGGGCGCTGGCCACACTAGCTGGCACCCTTCCCCCAGTCGCCTCTCTTTCTCTCTCTTCCTCTGTCTGTCTCTCTTTCTCTCTGTCTCTTTTTTACCAGGGTGCTCTGACCCACCCTTCCCTCCCACCCCTCCCCTCTCTGCCACCCCGAGGCGCTCAGCTTCCACAGTGTCAGTGCGGAGGCCTCAGTGTTGACAAAGCAGCAGGCCTTCAGAAGACACATCAAACCCTGTCCCTACTCTGTGCTGTTAGGGAGCTCAGTGCACAACAAAAGGACAGGGACTCCAGTTTCAGTCTCGGGCCATTACTAGTCTCAACAACATGGCTACAGACAGAAAAAAGGCCCCCGAGGATGCTGTACGTATCACGAGTTACAAACACGAGCCGGATCGGCCCAAACTGTTCAAGACGAGGCCCATGTTTTCTGACTGTTGTGATGACAGTGTTGTGATGGATGATTGTAAATATAAAGCATAAGTCAAGGCTGCGGGTTGATGCCATCATGACACATGCACTCTAATGAGGACTGTGGGTGCTACGCAGTGCCAGGGACTTCCCCCAAGGCACGTTGAGCGGGGGGAATGGTATGTGATGCATACCAGATGTGATTGGCGACATCACACTGTTCACGTTGTTACTGCTAACCAAATAGTAGCAGCAACAAAAGCAAAAGACCATTTTTCCTCTGTTCACAATTCAAAGCATGATGCTGGATATGTGTAAGACTGGTTTGAGCCAGAAGCAGAATAACACATTTCAGAGGATTTTAGAAGCGAGTATTGCACTTACAATAACTGCCTGGTTAGGAAAGTCTGGTGAAGGATACGACAGTGGACACAAAACAAAGCCACAGTTTCACCTCTCCCTCCATGACGAAACAAAGAAAAGGCTTAATTTCTTGGTATTTATTTATTTTGTCAATATATCCTTTACATTCATACATCATAGTTTAACCCTTTACCCACAAACAGATATTTGGTGGCAGTCATCCTCCAAACATGGCTCAATATGACGTGAAGGCCTTCCTCACAGGTACCGAGCAGTTACTTACAGCTTGTACATATTCTGTGATTAGAGCCTCAGACCACATGATGGCAGCAGAAGAGATTCTTTAGCCAAGTCTCAACTACTGGTTCCTCTGATGTTCTGTGAGACCAGAAAAGTCATGCAACGATCAGATTTATAAGGTTACTCAGTCTAGTTTGAGCTGAAAAATTAATTAAACCAATTTCTGTTCAAATCAGGCCATCAGCACTTCAATCATTAGCACACTGTCACTCACTGGTTTACCCTTTTCACTCATATATGTGCAGAATATATCTTAGGGCAGCAGTTCCCAACCTATGGTATGAGGCTCCTCCCAAGGATTTAAGGTATAAGATTATCTAAAGGGGGTGTGAGATGAAAATGTGTCAAAGTGCCGAACATTTGCCATACACTCAATAGTGATGAAAGAGAATCCTTTTGCCAATTGGCAAACTCTCGGCGCCAAAGCGTGCCTACTGGCCAAATCCACCGGGGGATGTCTTTTTCAAATAGATTTTGATTTTGCACAGATTTTGCTCTTTTTGACATTCCGCATGCACTGGAGCTGTTTTATACAGCATTAAAAGACTTGCTATTGGTTTTTTTAAGTGAAATTTAAGTATGTTCCCCAGTAGATGTTGCTGTACGTGGCTGACTGGTGTCCACATCCAACCACAGCTCCTGGAAGAAGATGGCAAACCAGAGGGTGTACTTGGCGCTTCACATGATGAATTTAGGTTACAAGATAAGCTGTTTGATGCAACTTTAAGGCTATTTTGTTATTGTTACATTTACAATTTACATTTGGGGTATAACTTTCATTAATTTTTACCTCACTAAATTAAACATTCAACTGTAATGACGGGTGGGCTTACACACTCTCAATTGTTAGACTGACAAATGGGAATATTTTTGGGCAGGATTTTGTGGGGGACCTTTACCAATCAAAACGTATTTTTCAGCATTATTGTGTCTCAGCAGTCAGTACATTTGGCTTCTCCCACCAGCCCATTCAAAAGTGTGCTACGTGACAAAATGTAAGGACATCACCCTAATATTTTGACATTTAGCACAAATACTCTAATTGTTGAGTAAAGACTAAGTAATACCAAGTAAAATAACCTCACATTCGTGCTTAAGTACAGTACTTGAGTAAATGTATTTAGTTACTTTCTACCACTGCATACTGGTATTCAAACTGTGACAAGGTCTACTGCTTTATTTAACCCTCATCCTACCAAAGTATTTAACATACAAGGACTTCCGATGGGGGAATAAAATACTATAAAAAACGACCATCATAGAAAAATCTTAACTTATTATTTCTCAGAACTTGATGTCATACAATTAATGTCATCTGGAAAAAAAGATCATTAATTTTTAATTTAAGAAAGTTACAGTTAGATTGCAGATTGTGTAAAATTAAAATAAAGATTTTTCTTTAATACAAATTGCAGCTTTTATCCTAAGTACAATCCACACTAGTACTTAAATGCTTATTTATCGTACTTTGATCCTGGTATCATTTGGTTTTAATTTATTTCAAGTTAACATTATTTGTGTTATATTTATATGGTGAAACCAATCTTGTTCATTTTGACCCCCAATATAAAATAATCCTACAGTCATTAAAACTTCAATACCTTTACATTTTATTTGTCTTTCAATAAAAAAAGTAGATAGAGGCCTTGGTCTCACTTTGACCCCATGTCAAAATAAAGGTTGAATAAGTGTTATTCAAATTTAGATTTTTCAGTTTGTACATAATGTAAATTAAATGCTGTTTACATGGAACCATGAACACCACACTGCAGGCAGTTATACTGAAGTACACAATGTCCTTATCATGCTCTGACTGAATGTCAATCATATGCATGACATACTATTTTACAGTCCTATCTTGTATAATAGAAAATAAACATTTATTTTGATGGTCATAAAATCATTTTATTATGAAATTATATATTGTATTTCTGATTTTGAACATCATCTTACCTTAGGAAGAGCAGTATTTAGGGCCGTCAACAGAGCACATGAGGAAATCTGTGTGTGCTGCATCATATGTCTGTCTCCTTCAAAATGACAAACAGAGTGCCCCTGCCCTTATAGATTTTGTTACTTTGAATTAGGACCCATGGAAAACATGAACTCAATAAAATGGTTCAATCTATTAAAAGAGCATTGGGTGCTTTTGACTGGGGTCCCACAGGACCTAATTCAAACAGAAACAGAACAATGATATGATCATCAGGAGGAACAAATTGATTGACGAAGTCTTAAAAAGTGGAATGATAGAATAAAGCACCTGTGAGATATGACAATACATAGGGGGTAAAAGTCTATTGTGTTAGGGGCTCCCAATATTTGTGAAATGTCTCAACCAATCACATGATAATCTGAGAACACCAAAGAGATAACTTGACAGCATCAGGGTCATTGCAGTTTCACCTGTAAAAGTGGGATTGACTCATAACAGCAACTCTTAGAAGTACACAGAAAGAACACACTCTCTTTGTGCTCAGCTTTTTCGGAAACTTAATTGCTGGCATTAAGGACTTGAGGGAATTCTGTGCTCTGCTTGTTAGGTGTTTGTGTGCAACACAACCCCACACGTTCTATTAATAAACTGACACCCTCTTACCCTCTCTCTCTCCCTCTCTCTCTGAAATAATGAACAATAAGTGTCGCTGCTGCACCTCAGACACACACCAACATCAAGCAGAATGTCAAATGGCTGGAAGAACGGAGCGATTGACAGCAACCGGGCTCCACAAGGCATGCAGATTACTAAAAGCAAGTTCTGAATGTTCTTTTCAAACTTTCTCCACATGCCAGAGGGGAAAGCAGGAGTGTTGATCTGATGTGAAATGCTTGAAAGAGATTCTTGCAAATGCCCGCATTTAGAAGGGTGGATGTGACTGTATTGTATCTACTGTTTGTGCGTCAGTGCATAAGTACAGTGTGTATGTGACCTGGCTTATGTGGATCAGAGAAAGACGTCCATCGGTCGGATGCCCTTAAGGCTTTCATGGAAATTACTTGAATGTGAGTACTTGAATTTGGATTCAGATGGGAACTTAACCTTTAACCGCGGACATAAATTGTCTCCCACCAACCTCTATCTATGAATCTACATAAGACTGTCAAATTATCAGTAAGTACATCCATAGACAGTACAGTGATCATTCAGTATGATAGTTTATGCACAGTGTTGCTGCTAACCAGCAGATGGTACTATGTCCCAACTTCGTGTGATCCAGCATTATTATGTACACACATAGAAAAGGCTAAATGTATTCATTCCTCAGTGTGGCACCCCGACCTGGTTGCACAATCTGGCTTTGCCAAAAAACATAAATACAACAGCACACATTTAGTTCAGGAAATCCCTGCCTGTATGTCTAATAAACTCCGTTTATAATGAATGAACGTGAGAAAATAATAGTGTACTGTATTACGGACTATGAATGTGTGTTTTACCAAAAGTTTACTGCATAATCTGTCAAAGTAAATGTGGTGAGAGAATATTTTGGGGATTATTTTTTAGTAGATAAGAGCACTGGTTATCCTCAGATGCACAAAGTGCTTCTACACTCCATGACTGAAGAGTAATTCCTACAGTAGCTTTAAAAGCTTTAAAAATCATATATCATCCTCTGGTAAAAGGACAAAGGTACTAGGGTAGAGAAAGGCAGAATATTGTCCTCCTGTGTGCCACTTCAGGCAACACCACTAATAGCACCTGCTTTTGAACCTACAGGCAAAGTTATTATTCTTATAGGGTCATGCATTAATTCATACACTTCATTAGCATATGATGTCTGAAGGAGACTTTGAAATTTTGACTGATTTTCGGTTGTTCCTTTTGTGTATGCATTTTAATCTTTCTTAAATAGCCTTAACTCAAAATTAAGCAAAAACCTACATTAAGTTAACCTTTATTTCCTCATTACCTCATTTGATAGTTTAACAAAGGGAAATATTTGAAATTGTGTGGAAATTTAGTGGAACAATCCTTTAATGGAAACTAGAACAGAGCCGTTATCTCTGTCTGCGGGAGCATCTGGGAGACCAAACATCAATAATCTCATTACTTGGGTCAAATGTTACAATCAGATCTGCATTTGTCTTCCCTGAAAACGAAAAGTGATGTGTTTAGAAACAGAAATAAAAACCCCGGAGTGTCCTTTCACCTGCTGAGGTGCCGGTCAGGAGGGTCAGATGTTTGGATCTGTTGTGAAATCTCAAAGCTGCATGTAAATCCTCCAGATGACCTACTTCTTCTCTTCCACATAGACACTCCGCTAAAATCCATAAATTAAGGAAATTAACTGATGGGGCCCGGGGCCACTTTGTAAGCTATTTAAATCTTTAAATTTACAACATCCCTGCATACTTCATGTAATTGAACTAACTCCGGGCTTGTTTCCTTTAATGAGAAAAAAAATCCAGTTTCCCCTCCAGTTTGTACCTCTGGAAACAACAAATCTCCGCCAGAGGGGAAGATGGGAGCGCTCTGAGGCGCGCTGAGGTCTGTCTAATTACGAAGACTTGGCCCGCTTCGAGGAGAGATGCTTTCTCAAACTCCCACCAGTCCTGCTGTCAAACCACCAGCATCACTATTGTATTTGCTGTTTAAATACTTATCACTTTGTACTTACTCTATGCAGAAAAGAGCTGTCGGAAGATACTGTAAGTCCCTAGAAGTCAAAGGAGATGTTACAGGGGTATTGTGGTGATGCCGGATAGTGGTGGGACAATTTAAAGTTCCATTGAATCAATAAGAAAGGAAAAATGTTTCGGGTGATAATCAATAGAAAAGGTTCCCAAAAAAAATTGAGAATATATTTTCTTTGGACCAATAATAAGTTCCTACACTGGTTGGCGCCAAATATCAAGAAACGCATATCCCACCTCTCTCAGGATGCTGGTACAGAGTAATTACTGGGCTCAATGTTGCATCAATTATTCACAGTTATTTACCCGCAAATAAACAAACATGCAAATAAATAAATAATCGTCTCCTTGGTGTGAGCACCTGCTTGACTCTCGGTGACTCCTCTTCACTCGGTGCAAAATTGGCGCACGACTTTGGCGCTTCATCACTTGCATTGTGTCTATACGTGTTGAAAAATAACAATGATCCGCCAAAATCTTATTTTCCAAAAAGTCTGGAGGCTGCCTGCTTTCATTGGAGAGTGAGGAGGAGGAGGAGGGGGGAGGGGTGGGGGGGGGGGGTGTTCTGGGCAGATATCTCCATCTAAGCCCTGCGCTATAATTGAAATGGCGCATTTGGCTGCAGGCAGGTTGTGAGGGCGCTTTCTGCAGCAGCATGCATGCATGTCCATAGACGTCATTTGATTTTAATGGCCTGCAGGAAATTTGGCGTTACAACTCCAGACATTAAGGCGAGGGAGAGAGGGAGAGACAGAGAGAGCGGGGACACGGGGAAAAATCGCCGCATGAAAGATATTGGTTCAAGGATATCTCTTCATTTTCAACATATTTTTTCTACTGGGACTTCATCAACAAGTTACTGCGCCTTTATTGCATGTTGCCTGAGTGAAGGACTATGGCACCTCGCCTGGCTTTAAACTTTAAATTTAGGTTGGTGATGGAGATGGAAATGTATGCCTACTAGCTGGAACTGCCTGGGGAACTATTACATCAGACGAAATGACAATGATCAAAATCAGCTTTTTGCTCCTCTAAATCTATTGAGCGACTAACAGTTGCCTGTTAGGTTTCCTACCCCCTCTATCACAACTTCACACCGTTAAGAGGAACGATTTCTACTTTTGCCGGGGAAAAAAAATAAGATAAGTTATTATATCTGTGCAGCCATAATTTCGGGAATAGGGGGCTATCACGTTTTCTTCCTTGAGAAAATTGCCTGGGCGAGAGAGTGGAGTTGAGCTAATTGTAGCCTAATCCCTGGCCCACAGGCGCTCGGGCAGCCCGGAGCAAGAATTTTCTTTTTTAGCTCTGCTCTGTTATTTAGAGACGGATTATTGGCTTTCTTCTTCTCATAACAAACCACAGGGGCAGTTTCATTTAGGCAAAAAAAAAAAAGAAAAAGAAAGCAGACAAGAAGCCGAAAGACGAAGCAGGATCCCGACAAGAGCGCACATTTTTTACGCGTATCCAAATAAGAGCATAGAAGGGGAAGGAGATCATCTCATCTATGTACAAGGTAAGGACGCTTCCTGTGCGCTTTGCTACAAAGAAGCCTGGTGAGGACAGGTCGAGCCAGCCTTTGCAATAGAGCCTTTAAAGCCACAGAGGACTCTTTGCAAGCAGTCCGTCCCGGCCGCAGCCTAGTGTCTTTTAAAAAAAAAAAAAAAAAAAAAAAGAAAGCAGTTTTGTGCGGGATGCGGAGCAGAGACTTGGCTTTCCCGTGCGGCGGCGTAGGCTCGAGCTGGAGCCGGATGCTGGTGTAGTTGTACCACGAACTCGGGGGCATTTGGAGAAAAATATTTGAAAATTGTGGGGGTTACGCGGACAGCAGCTGGGGACTGACCGCCGGCACGGATTTTCCTCTGGACTCCCCTACAATGTTTGAAACGGTAGGGTGATCATTTCAATATTACAGAATCCACTGTCTTTACGCACAGTGCAGGCGTAGTCTGCACAGCTTTCCATGAGTGTAGTCGAACTGCTGCTACAGAGTGACGTGAATGCAGCTCGACCCAGGCTGGTTTTTCCCGTCTTTTCCCACACGCCGGACAGTTAACACGTGTGGGTTTTTATCAAGCGGGTGATGAATTACACGTGTCTGGATTATGCCTGTAATTGTACAGCAGGAATAAGACGCCATATTGAGCATTTGGTGGAATTAAAGGCAGAGCACGGGGCTTATGGTGTTCGTGCGGAGAGAGGATGTTGCATCGGATTCTTTCCCCTCCAATTTGTCTCGCGTCAGGGTCCGTCTTTGTGGTCATTGTAATTGTGCGCTATCGGGATTATTTTTGTGTGGAGGTCATAAGTGTGAAATTGGCTACAACGCTCCACCACGGCCAGCGGAAGGAGACAGTAACGCAGCAGCTCTGAGGAGAAAGTTGATGCCTTCACAGCTGCTGTGATCTTGTGGAGGAATTTATCATATATGGTGTGTGTGTCTGTACGTGTGTTTGTGTTTGTGTGTGTGTGTGTGTGTGTGTGTGTGTGTCTGTACGTGTGTTTGTGTGTGTGTGTGTGTGTGTGTGTGTGTGTGTGTGTGGGTGGGTGAAAGAGTGAGGGAGAAACATGATGTTGAAATGATTGAAATTGTGATTGTTTGGGAGAGTGAGGAGATTCTGAGTCTATTTCCATCCATGTGTACATATTGTTATATGTCCAGATGTGTCATGATTTAATTAGTGAGATGTTTGGTTGGTTGAGAAAAAGAGAAAGAGAAAGAGAAAGAGAGAGAGGGAGTGTGTGCGTGTGTGTGTGTGTGTGTGTGTGTGTGTGTGTGTTACCGGTGGTGGGACAGCCCGGTATTCATGTACTCCAAACTTCTTAAGTCTTTCCAAGTTTTTTTTTTTTTTTTTCCCTTCTTTTCCTGGGATTTGAAATGTAATCCCGTCCTCCTGTAATCGTATTAAACGAACACGATACTGCTGTGAGGCGGGCGACACCCTGAGAAAAAAAAAAAAGAGCCCCAGCGTCTCACTCGGTGCCCGACGGCGCTTCCCACAGGGCCGAGGGGCCTGCTGGGGCCTTCTGCTGACCGGCCGTGACAGCGAAACAGCCCGTATGTGCAACAACAAACTGATCTATTCTGCTGATTTACCGAAGGGTGAAATGGTATTATCTCCATGTGTTCAAACCCAGCTATGCAGTTGTACTGTGGAGCTCCAAGCATTATTTCAAGTTCAGTTGTAAATCGCGTCTGGATTTCAACCCAAGCCTGCAGGGCAAAGGATGAGGAATGATAAAGTGGGCAAACTGTGACCTTTAGTCAGGGATTATTAGGGAAACATCAAACAAACCAACTTCAGTTTATTCTCTTTTCAAAAAAAAAAAAACTAAACCCCTCTTACACATATTTACTCCTTCTATGATTTGCACCCCGACTGTCTAACACACAAGAGTGACATTCGAGTGTGGCCAGTCCGAGGTGAGGTCTCTCACCTGCAGCTGCCGGCAAACAAATTAGGCGCCAGTAAATTGGAGATCGACGCCTCCGCTGCTCCTCTGAAGCAGTGCGGAATCAAATGGCGGCGTATCGAAGTGCACTCAAAATATTTTCCCCAAACATTTTAGCAGCTAATCAAACTCAGCTCCGTGCTGACCTCGGAGTGCACCGGCGCGCTCCCAAATCTGCGCCTCCGCTGTCCCGCAGCTTATTGTGTTGCCTGTGAATGGTGAGGTTTTTTCATTTTTATTATTTATTCATTTTTTTAAATTTTTTTTTTTGTACAGTTACTTAAAAAAAAAGAATCCTTCTGATATTGAGACCCAGCATCCCTGGACAGAAGGGTGATTCTCCTTCTCCTGTGCGTTTTTGCGCGCGTCTGAAGTTGTTCCACGTGTGTCACAGTTTACGACAACACAAGTCACACCAGTCTGTCGTTACATGACAAGCCATCACCTCAATCTTCTTTTGTTTTGAATGCATGTGTGTGCTAAGAGAAAAAAGTCGCCCCCCCCCCCTCCTCCCCCCGTGTTTTCCTCGCTCTCAGATTGGTGCTTGGTGTGTCTGGGTGCATCACGTCTAACACATAAGGCGACCTTTAATTAGAATATTGCAGCAGCAGTTTGTTTTATTCCCCTGGAGGCTGACACCTAGCATTCCTCCTTCCCTCTCCCTCTCTGTCTTTCTATCAGTCCATCTCGCTCTCTCTCTCTCCTTTCTCTCTCTCTCTCTCTCTCTCTCTCTCTCTCTCTCTCTCACCCTGCTCCTCTAATAAGCATCCTCCTATCCTCGCCTCCGGTGCTGCATGAAAAGATGCAAACATACTTAATTAGAGCGGTGGCAATAATTTCCAGGCAAAATATGCGACCAGACAGACATGGAAGTGATCTGATACCGTTCAGAAAGGATACTACCTGCTTCCCCGTGTAGGATCGCTGCGTTGTCGGGGGCTGTTTCTGTTTCTCTTTCTCTTACCTTAATTCCCATGGCTTTCCTGTACACTTGCTTTCAGGAGGGAAGAAGCATGTCACGGCTGTCTCTGACCCGGTCCCCGGTATCTCCTCTGGCCGCTCAGGGGATCCCTCTGCCGGCTCAGCTGACCAAGTCGAACGCCCCGGTGCACATCGACGTCGGGGGCCACATGTACACCAGCAGCCTGGCGACCCTCACCAAGTACCCAGACTCCAGGTAAGACACGCGTTCTCACCTGCCTGAGGTGAGTTTGTCGGCTCATGCTCGACCGTGTTATTTCTGGTCGAAAAAAAAAAAATCCCATTTCAGGAAGTGTTGGCACATTAAGGAGTGAGTGAGTGGATTTGCGTCTGGTTGCTTTGTTTTAAATATGAGATAATCTTTCATGTATAGGATTTAAAGTCTCTCATCCTACCTGGACAAATGACAAATCCTATTTAAATCTCCAAGCAGGCTGGGTTTTAATCAGTGTGTATCACTATTTAATAGCTTAATTTAGCATTTTAGTCATTAAATCAATTATTACATTATTTACCGGTGTTTGTCTTAATGAAGTCTAATTGGATTTATGCTGTTAACAAGTCATTCAGCTGACTGACATTAGGACAACTACACTGCAACTTCTATACTGACAATTGCCCTCACAAGCAACCAGTTTATTATCTTTTCAAACCATGTGGGAACGTTTCTCTTCCCTTCATTATTTCTAAACTCTCATAGCTTTGAAATGATGAATCAGATTTTTTTGTTTTTGTTTGCTTCAGTCGTGATTATTTTAATTGTTTAATAAATACCTCCGAGGCCTTTATTTTTATCTCCTGTCACACCATGGTCATATTTGAGAATTGAGCTGCTGTCAAGCTGGAAAGTACAGTACCTTTCACATGTTTTACTGCTGATTTGAATGGTGACACATTCAAATCAGCAGCAAACATTCCTGTGTGCACTACACCCACTTTCGTAGCCTTTTTCTTTTCTTTTTTTTTTTTTTTTGTCAGTAGATCAAGGTGCTGTTAGGAACAACGGTGACGTAAATGTCCGGATCCCTGCATCAAAGCTGATGTGGGTTGGCTTCAAATCTGATTAAAAACTAGCTCATTGGCGTGTTGCATATTGATTTTCTTATTTTAGAACCAGCATTTGCCACCATCAGATCTTCTTTATAGCCATTATTTGTGTTCAAACACAAGTCTTATTTTCAAGATATATTCATCATGATAAAAGTTGTTTGACTTTCATACTGTATAGTCCTATTTTGTGAGATAACATAATCATTATTAGAATTTTTCAAATAGCCTACAACATGGCTTATACTGCTGTCAAACTTTGAAATGTCAACACCTAAAAGAGTGACTTCCTATTCACTGAATATTGTGAAAGGGAAAGGGACTCCTGCTCTCTCAAGCATCGGATTTTCTCATGCATAAAGCAAACAGGGTTTTTATTTTTGATTGTAAGATTTAGTCATGATGATTCAGCTTGTGTAAGAGCTGTTGGTAATCCACCCTCCCACTTTATTCACGTTTTTAGCTCCATCCACAAACAAGGTGACACCACCGCAGGTAGCTGTGAAAGCAAACACACTCGTACAAAGCTAATGATAAAATAAATCTGTTCTCTACTGATTCCCGCTGTACGGATTCCCCCCCCTTTAAAGCTATGGGATGTTTCAGGCCCCCTGCTTTTTCCTCTTATGCAGTGTGTCATTCATTATATTATACAGGCCTTGTTTCGGCATCAGCTGACAGAGTCCCATGTGGGACAAGGTAAACATTCACCAGGTTGTTAGAAAATCTGCCAAATTGGCTACAGGAAACAATGCACATAATCCCTTGGTAATAAAGTCTTGATATTCATACGTTCTGCTGACAGGAAATCCCTGACAACTCTCCTCTCATTCCTGACTGTAACATGTCATGAGAAAAATAAAGCTCATCCCAGACTAGGCTTTATGGTTGTTTTTTGTATTATGACGCTTTTTTTTTGCCCACTGTTTCGGTGTTATATTGGGTTTATTATGGGGCCACAAGACAATTTTTGTAATCAAATGTGCTAATGATATTTCGGTCTTGATGTTTTTGAAGCTGATGGAGCCGTCAAAACTGTTTTTTTTTATTTATTTATTTAAAGCATGTTTGAACACATCTCAGGTCATTGTTAAACTGTAGGACTATTTTTCATTTTCAATTTTCTGAGTTTTTTGTGTATCGCTATTGTGTTTCTTTATCTTCTTTTTTATGCTTTTTTAAGGCTTTAGACTTTACAAAGAAGTTGTTCATAGGGGGAGACACACAGGGCAAATGGAGCACAGAGTCATGTCAGAGCACCCAAACAGTGTTTTCACAGTGAGAGTAAAGACCGTATACGAGTGTGAGTGTTGGTTGGAGTCCTCTGTCTCGCTCTCTCTCTCTTTCACACATGCTCCTTTTCTCACTCCCCCTCTCTTTCTCCCTCCCTCTGTCTCTCTCTGTGCCTTTCTCACTCTGGATCACACACACATGCATACACTCACTGTTTCTCTCTCTCTCTCTCTCTTTCTGTCTCTCTCTCTCTCTCCCCCAGCCTCCTCAGTGTATAGTTGGCCTCGGGGCTCCACTTTCCACTGGAGCCAGTGGAAGGAGGGGCCCTTTTGTGTGAATTAGGATAATGGCTGACAGCAGAAAGCAAAACAATTACACTGGCATAGCCGTATACGCAGCTTTCGGCCATGTCCGGTCGAGCAGGGCACGCTGGCAAAACTGAAAACGTGACGACTAAAAGAGCCGGGTTAAAGAGTTTAAAGTTGATGATTACTTTTAATAGATTGGCCACTAAATAATGTAGCATGCCAAGAGAAAGTTAGTCTAGTAACTAATGTGTGGTTATTCATCTTCTTCTGTGCGGGCCATATTAAGGGACAGGGGTCATGAAACATTGATGCACACTCTGTGTAATTCTCTGAGAGGACAGTCTGAGCAGTCACTTGAACAGAAGCTGAGGAAATTAGGGGAAATGTTCCAGAGACAAGGAAACTATTTTGAAAGGACCACTGGACATTTTTCTCTTTGAAGACGGGTGTTCTGTGTCCAGAGTCGATAGATCTGCTCCGACTTCATGCTTTTTCAGCAGTCCTTTGCATCTAACAGCTCCCTTTTCTGCAAGCTGAAATCACCATAAATAACACAGAAGACAATGTCTCATCATTTATATGCAAGTCTCAGAAACGTTCTATATTCTGTTTCATTTTTATTCCATTTCATTGTTAGGCCTCTTAGCTGTTCTAAACGTGGCCTCAAGTGTTTTCTTAAAGAGGCTATATGGCACTAGCACACTGCCGTGATTGGAAGTAAAATTAGCTGTTTGATAAGACTTTTAGTTTTAATCACTTAACATGAAATAGTAATGAGAATGAATTGTCGCCTTTGCGCAGAAACAGTCAAGTTATGTGTTTTCATGAACTGCAGATAAACACTGTGATTGTGAGCAACACAGTCAGTTCGTCGGTGTGTGTGCAACTGAGTGCGTAAGAAAAATCATGTACCCATGTAGGCAAATATTGGGCCCTCCGTGATGAAATCTGAACCATGTAAGAAGGTTTTTGTTGCTGATTTGGTATTGAAATGTAGAAATGTGTAAAGGCATTAAGAGTTACACTGGAGCCTGATTTGATTTAAAACTTTTGTCATATACTCCCTTTGGGAGAGCTTTTTGAGAACCATCAGTTTATCCAACATCATTAAGCAGGACTCGGTGAATGAGCGACAGGCACAGTAGCGATCTGGTTTTTAACTTCAGACTCCCCCTACTCAGAGGGCCGTTGTGGGCAGCTCCTGATGTCAGGCTGGACACACTCACCGAGATCCCCGGTGTGTCTGCTGTACTTGGCAGGAAGCTGCCGGGTGTCTTGCGTTCATTAGACGTCCATTAGTGTTACAGTTTCCAGATAGCATCTGCGCTTGTAGAATCAGTGATACCTGCGCCGCGTCCCCCTCCCACCTCCCGCAGACATGTCTCTGGCAGCTCCGAGCCGCTGGCTGCTGCAGCGAGGATCCTGCCAGATATTGCCCACCTACTGCCCCGCTGCCTGCCCTCACTTGGCACCGCTGGGGTGGGAGATCTGAGCTGTTCCTGTCCTTGATAACCTCCCACACCCACCACCTCCCTCCCTTTCCCTGGCTTTTTCTCTCTGTCATAGCTTTTTTTTCCTTCTCTCCCACTCTCTTTATGTCTCTCTGTCTTCCTCTCATATTCTGTTTCTTTCTCTGCCTCCTTCTTTTTCCCTCTTTACTTCCGTTCTCTGTATTTTTCTCTTCTGATTTCTCTTCTGTAGTTTTCTTTATCTTTTCCTTTCCCTCTCTTCTTTGTCCCTCTCAGTCTCATAGTCTTTTGGCTTCTCTGTTTATGTATCCTGTCTTAATTTCTCTACCTATCCCCCCCACACCCTTCTCTGTCTCCCTACCTGTTAAAAACACCCCCCTCCAATTCAGGGATTTAACAGAAAGGGAAAAAATGAGGAGACCAACAGAGAGAGAGAGAGAGAGAGAGAGAGAGAGAATGAAGGGAGTAGAAGAGAGGGAAAGAAAAAGAAAAACAGGCAGCATTTTAATTGCTTTTTAAAAAAGTGGAGATGAAAAACAGAGTTAGCCTGGAGGGGTATGGTGAAATTCTAGCTGGAAGAATTGCAAGACCATATGAGAAAGGAACACCTCGGGCAAAACAGGGAGATGAGTATTGGTTTTTTATAAAGCATTTTGCATCGATTTCCAGAGAGAAAGCGAGTAAGGGAGAAGGATGGAGACAGAGAGAGAGAAAGAACGAACGAGAGAGAGAGGGAAGGAGAGAAAGGATGGCAGGAGGGGAGTGAGGGGGGGGAGAACCATCTTTGCTCTGCTTCTTCACACAGTCAAGTCAAAGAGAAAGAAACAGGGTGAATTTGACATGATAGCTTCAGCGTGTTGAGCTGACACATCGGGGTCAGGAGATACCCGATACAACCATTAAATACAAGCTCACACACTTTTACAAAGTAGAGGGTTGTAATTGTAAATTCAGTAAAATGAGTCTGTGGGTGAAGCCAGCCCTGCTGTGTGTTCATTGACATTCCCACCGCGGCTGCCTTCCAGTGTCTTGTAATAGAGTTTGACAAAGCCAGTGCTCGGGCAGTGCTGGGCGTATGCGTGCGTTGGCCGGCGTGTTTGCAAATAGGTCTTACGATTTTCTCTGTCGTACAACTTTGTCAGCCGACCTAGAAGCCGTTACTGTGATTAAAGAGCTGATTACATCAAACTGATGATAATAACTGCAACGCAGCGCCCTGCCAAGAGCTGTTTCTCAGAAAGACGATGGAAATGTGCAGCGAAACCGTTAAGGAGGTTACGTGCAACAGATTTCTTGTGTAAATCACTAGTACGGCTTGTTTACACGGCACAGGCTTTCCAGGTTTCTCTGCTGAGGGAGATGCCAGATTCGTTTCAAAATGAGTCACAAAATAAAAGCCAATTTTTGCTCTTCATATTTAGCTTTGGTCGTGCAAAGTTTTAAAAACACTTGAAGACACTTGCACAAACTGCATTCTCAATATTTTAGAAAGGATAAAAAAATATTTTTGAATATTGATTAGGGATATTAACAGTGTGGACATGAACAAACAGATAGAGTGGAGGTGCCCAGATGAGATTATTAAAGCAGCGAGAGAGATGGACCTGCAGGTAAGCGGCGGGAAACCACACAAAGACGAGGGGAAATGAATATCTGTCCATGGGTATCTCGAGGCACGACGCCAACATGGGGTGATGAAACTTTAAAGATAACAGCAATTTCCACTCTTTGCCTTGATGATCCCCTGTAGCCAACTTCATCTAAACCCTTAATCGTGCAGTAGACTAGTGGAAGGGGTTAACAGTGGGACGCTATAGGCAGCAACAAGTGTCTTATTATTACACCAGAGTTTTGTCAATATTTGGTAAAAGCTTAAAGACACATCTAATTACTGTTTTTAATTAATTATTGTGTTTCTTAATAGTAAGATATCATTGATTTAATTTCGGGTAATGTTATTTTCATTATTTCAGTTGTTTCTCTTCTGGATGTTCTTCAGTCTTTGCTTTGACTTTAAATATGAACCAAATAACTCATCTAATTCAGCCTAATTGGTACAGATAGTCTTAGTAAACCAAAGTGAAAATGCAAAATTTTTTCTGTGATGTAGAGTTTATTTTCCTAAAATGGATCCCTGACAACAAAGGCACATTTTTAAAGGCCAATATGTTGACTTCATTTTCGGTGAAGTGGTTTAATTTCACCAAAATATGTATCTGGGATTAGAATTATGGATTGCCACAGATTACATAGGAACTCAGGAATTTAAATGTAGTTTTAAATGAACAATGCAAGAGTGGCTGATTTGTCTGTCATTATATCAACAGAATTATGTGGTGAGATTGTGTCTCATATAAACAAAACACAGAGCACGTGATAGACCACATCACAACATGTAACAATGGCGTACAGTAGGGGAGCTACTGTCCAAAGTCTTCATAACAAAGTCAAACTATAAAAGTAAAATATTTTTTCCAGATGTCCTCCTCACATTAATATCTGGACTTCCACCATTTTCTACCTCTGTCTCATTTCCACCCCTGTGACAGATGGAATAATAGAGCTGTAATGCTACATTCATGCCATTAATTTCTGTAAGTACAAGCAGCAAGCGTGTGTGTTGTTATAATCTCTCCGCAGAAGGGACACTTCAAACAAGTCTGGAATGGAGGAACTGTGCCTTAAGCCCCTTGTTTCAACCTGGGATGCTAATGCATTTCAAGCTTAGTGCTAATAAAATTGAAAAATAAATGGAGGGTAATTGTTTCATGCATTTGAAGGGAGCTGGCTCATTCTATTATGTGTGTGTGTGTGTGTTTGTGTGTGCGGCTGCCTGCGTGCGTGCGTGTTTGTGTGTGTGCATTTCAATTTTCAGAATCAGTCGTCTGTTCAATGGCACCGAGCCCATCGTGTTGGACAGCTTGAAGCAGCACTACTTCATAGATCGGGACGGCGAGATATTCCGCTACATTCTCAGTTTCCTCAGGACCAGCAAATTGCTCCTTCCAGATGACTTCAAGGTACATATCCGCACCACAACATACTGTATTGTGTGTTCTTGTCTGCACCATCAGCTCGCACAGTTTGAACAACATAACTACATAAAAAGCTTGAGTATGTAAAGCCATCTGCCCAGACACGCAGCAGTATTGTGTGAAGTTCCAGATTTTTCTCAAGTTAATACATCAAGTGTGAATATTTGTGTATTTACTAATGTTCACCTGCCGTCTCAGGGGGTTGCATGTTTTCAAAATAGACCTGGTACCACAACAGAGCCGCCAAGTTGTGTTTCCACAATGCCTAACGTAGACTCACCGTCCTCCCCTTCAACACATTAATTACTTGTAGTATAAGCATAAGCAGTAATTAGGAAACTTTTGGTGGGGAAACAAGAAATATGGAATGGACTCAGTTGGAGTTTACAGGGGTGGAGGGGTAAAATGCTAACTGGCTAACTGGAGCATGGCCCGGTGATGTGTGTGCCAAAGCCCTGAGCTGTTGTTTTTCACTCAGAGTGGTTTCTATAGAGGTGAGCCCAGGTGAAATAGCCTGGACGCCCCTCTGTTCCCCCTGCGCTCTGATGACCGACTCCCACAGAGAAAAGGGAGTCTCACTGACAGCCAGGGAGGCGCTGGGGGAGCTGTGGCATGTTGGTGCAGTTTAATACATAGTAACATGCTCTGTACCCATGCATACATGCATCTGCGCACACACACTTCACTCTTTGTGGACCGCTGACTCGGCTTTGGCCCATATTAGGCTACCGTGGCTGCACACACCTGGCTCCTGTTTTGGCGTCCGCTTGAAAGAACTCTATTTTTTTTATTATAAGTGAACACACATAGAGTATATTATGTCCGTTATCGTACTAATGCTTTGAGGCTTGGTAACAAGTAAGGCTTTACACACTCTAAGGTGTACTGTACATAGATGTAGGTTTCCCATCCAGACAAGGTCATTGATGAGACAAATATTTTTGATGTGAGCTGTCTCTGCACCAACTTAATAGAGTAAAATGGTGATATTTATATGCTAGCTGCTGTTATAGTTGACATCTTTGAAGATGATAGGGAGAGCGTGTTGCTTATTATTACCTAATGTGTGTCCAATATTTACTCGCGTTCTAGCTCTGGTTTGGTCTCCTCCACTTTATGAGAAAATAACCGGCTGCTAAATGCTCCGCTATGTTCACCAGCAAGTCATTAACGTTGTCTGTCTGCCGTTTGGTTCTAGGCAAGCATCATTCAGTTATTGTAAATAATTATCTTTTTTTTTACTGCTGCTCCTGCTGCTGAAAATGAGATTGATGAGAGAGGTGGGAGTGAACCGGAAAAACAAAACAATGAGCTGAAAGGCACTAAAATGCTCTTTAGAGCGTTTCACTTTACACATAGTCAGTTAATCCATTGTTGATATACAAATATTGTTTAGTGCAGCTTTTAACCAAATTGATGGTATTACTAGCAAGTTTGTCTCACTCCACAAGGATCCACACAACCACATGTGGCTTTATCAAAATTATTATATATTCTGCCCACAGCTCCTGTTCAAGGTTTTTTATTTAGTGATACTGTTTCATAGGTATATTCTGTTCTTCACTTCTACTCCACCTTAACTTGCGTGACCTTTCCACCGGGCTGGCGCTTGTTCATAATTCTCTACAAGGGAACAAGGCGAGGCCAAGCCACACAGAGCCCGGAGCAAACTCTCCAGGCCTCACGGATAGTCTGAACAAGAGCCAAACCTCAGACAACAGAACATGACATGAAAGCCCTGCATATTTTCTGCAAATGATGGCCTGACTCAGTACCGATTAGTTTTTCCCTTCTTATTCAGGCTTCTCCCTCCCTTTCCGTGAAGTCTTGACAGTCCAATCAGGCACCATGGTTGAAGAGAATGCATTGGACTTCATTGTTTCAACTCATTACGATCCCCTCGCATAAGCCTGTGTTGATCTGCATACCTTTCAATTTGCGTGAAGCCGGGGAAAAAAAATGCAAATAGTGCGAGGCGGAATTGAGCATGTCCTTATCTGAACACAATCAGGCTTGCCGTCGCCAGAGGGCTGGGTCTGTTCTGCTGCTGGCAGCCACGGCGCTGTGTGTTTTGCTAAATCAATGTGAAAGTCTGAGCAGAATAGGAAAAGAAATCTTTCAGCCTACATCAGTGGAACAAAATATTCACTATTAATATCCTCCCTCAACTCATTATTCAAACTACAATTAATCACAAGAGTGTAAGCAATGCTCAGTCATATTGAGGGCATGGTTATAAACCGTTAAGAGTTAGAGGTTTCTGCGTCAGGCGTCAGGCTTTTGTATTGCACTTTAAATCAATAATGCCTTGTTTCTTTACGTCTCAATTGCTAAAAATAATAGGAAAGCGCTAGTGTTCGGGTTGTGTTGTGGGGTGCTGTATATTAGATGAGAATAGGCTGTTTTTTTCATTGGTAGCCTGTTTAATCAACAACCTGTGAACATCTCCTTGTGTGGCTTTAGTGATTTTTTTGTCCAAAACACACAGTAGGTCTTTATCAGTCCTCCGACTCCCTCAGAGTGACACTTTCCATCATTTTCTCCCTTTTCATCTCTTTCCCTGCCTCCCTCTCTGTCTCTCCCTCCCTCTGTCCTTCCCTGAGATGTTGCCTTGCCGGTGGGCGATCAGGTCGGATCATTATTTTGAAGCTCAAACGGGCTGTCTGGACACAGGATTGGGGGATGAATTGTCTCGTAGAGCTGGCAGCAGTAGCAGCAGCTCCAGCAGCCAGGACGGAGCTGTTGGCCCTGTCTCCCTCTCATCCTCACCTCAGCGCTTAGGATTACTCTGTTGTTTTCTGCGCTGCTCAGGATGACTAAAGTGCCTTGCAGACAGACCCCTGTTAAAAACATATCCATCCATGGCTTCAGACCTGTGAAGGATGAGGAGCTACACTTTGATACAGAGAGCTGCCTGAAGGGGAGCGTCTCAGTATGAGTTTTGTCAGCTGCAGCAAGAGGGCCAGGAGAGAAAAAGACAGGGAGAAAGGGAGAGAAAAAGGGAAAAAAGGACCTACTCCCCCCTCCCCACCTTTCGCATTCTGAAATCTTAAATATTAGACCGTCAGCTTAAGATGTGTTGCGTCAACGCTCGTCCAGATGGAGTTGTATTTGGGTGTCGTTCACACGCCTCAGATGAAGGCGCAGCTTAGATGGCGGGAGACTAAGGGAGGCGTTTCAAGGCTAAGGAGTCTGACAGAAGCAGCAGGGTTAATGAATATGCTGTTTGCTGCCATGCTCTGTTTCTATACCCAGCAGTGGTCCCGCAGAAGGGAAGGGGATAAAACTCCTTTTTAGATCAGGGCTCCCTGGCGGCCCCGGCACCCGACACCCACAGCCACCAATGATGCAGACTATATGAAACATATGTTGTTTCTGCAGCACAACATACATTGTCTCACTTTTCAAGAGCGCTTAGACTTTGCGCTGCGCCAAGACGAGCAACCTCTAGCTATTAAATATATCAGTTGTGTGCTGTAGTTTGACAATGTCCATACACTAAAACAAACTATAGCCAGGAGCTAAGGAACATGAACATCATGTAAGAATAAACTTTGAATGGCAGTGATGGAAGTTCACAAACCAAGATTGAATTAAGCTGTCATTCTTTGTCACTGTGGAACACTAATCAGAACACAGATTTATTAATTACTAATTGTTTAGCAGAAAGATTTGCAGCATTTAGGTGTAACCTAATTAAATCTTGTTCTAATAGGAGCTTAACATCGGGCCACAAGCCTCATTAACATAAAACTCCCTCCATGTGAGGAATACATTAAAAATCCTCCTTGGCTGATGATTGTCCTCATGTTCACTTGCACATATCTTTTCCTCACCTCCCGTCTGCCTCCGATTGCAAACCTCCGCCTCCCTGTATTTTGCATGGTAGCGGTGAATGATGGTGCCATCTGGTCTTGTGGGAAATTAGAGGCGAGAGCGCGGGGGCAAATGGCCCCCAGCAAGCCCTGCCCAGGAGGGAGAGGCAGACAATCTGCTGCAGACTGTCTGCACACAGGAATGCACCATCCCACTTCACCGGAGCCCTACTGACGGCCTTTCTGGAGTCGGCTGACTGAAACATGCTAAAGGCTAGCACAGCTCTGCCAAGAGCTACTGTGGAGGAGAAGCTGCAGCGTGGCTATGCTTTGTTTATTGAGAGTGTTGTCCTGCTGGTCGGGGGCCATCGTCGATCTTGGTTTATTGTTCTTCTTTCCAGAAGATGTATTACATGGTAACAAGTGAGATGGTAAACGCCGCTCTGCTTTCAATTAGATACCCCTAACTTCACAAGGACAAAGAAAGGTCATAGGACAGCGAGGACAAAGGACACTGGTGGTATCGGACACACGTATACACACGTCTTTCCTAAAAAATATTCAGAAATACTGTAGGACATTTTGAGCATATTCATCACCGTGCGATTAGTTATATGTTCTCCCATGCGGGCCTGTACTGCACAGACGGTGTTTCACTACTGTAGAAGGGTCAAAGTGCAGATGCAGCCAGAACAGCTCTTGTGCAGTAATTAGAGGTTAAGTGTCCTGCTCAAGGACATTCGTTGCTGTGGGGAAGCCATCAGGATACCCTGTAAATACACCCTCTACTGTTATCGTAATGTTGTGCAATACTGTATATGTCCCGATGACCTTGGTGATGAACTGTAATGTAGCCAAACTCAGTGTGTTAGTCACACATACAGCCAAGAGGACCGTACACACATGCAAATTCATTGCACTTATCTCCATGCTAATCTGCCTGTGTAGGACTTCCACCTGCTGTACGAGGAGGCCCGCTATTACCAGCTGACTCCCATGATCAAGGAGCTGGAGCGTTGGAAGCAGGAGCGGGAGCAGCGGCGGATGGCCCAGCCCTGCGACTGCCTGGTGGTTCGCGTCACACCCGACCTGGGCGAAAGGATCGCCCTGAGTGGGGAGAAGGTCCTCATCGAGGAGATCTTCCCTGAGACTGGAGACGTAATGTGTAACTCAGTCAACGCCGGCTGGAACCAGGACCCAACGCACGTCATCCGCTTTCCCCTCAATGGTTACTGCAGGCTCAACTCCGTCCAGGTAACACACTGGAAACCCCCTTCTGTTTGTTGTAATGTTGAAGGGTTGGTGACACAAAAACCTCCGCACCTCCTTCTCTGCGTGTGGCACATTTAATGCACACTAGACAATTTATGCAAAGCACAACTACCAAATCTAGTTGTAACTAAAACATCTGACAACAATACACATTTTTGCCATATTAGAGATTGAAGCAACCCAGCACAGTTTTTTATAGTGTTTTACTGGAGCTATATAGCAATGTTGTCCTGTTGTATATGCCAGTACCATATACCATTTCCATGGGTTGGTGTGGGTTTCCTGATGTTAGTGTGTTATGAGTATTCTGCTGGCAGCAACTGCAAAATCAAAGTTTGAGTAATGCATGACAGCCCAGGACAAAAAATCCAACAAATATGCTTCCCCTTTTGCCCAGACTGATTTGGCATAATAATAATAATCTCATATGTTGTGACTGTACAGTAATGATACAGTCACAGCATATGAGAAGAATAACCATAAACTCAACATATTATTATAGTATTCAACATAGATTATTTTGTTACAGGTGTAGTATAAGATATGATTAAGATAAACTAGTTTAAATTCAATTTCATTTGAGGAGAAATATCATGATGTACTAAGGCAACTTTAAAACAGTAGTGAATTTATGAATTACAATTTAGGATATTACTTTAAAAAACTAATTTAGTATGTTAATGTCACTATACATGATTATGACACATGACTACCAGATACCTAGTTACTTTTCATTATATTGCAGATACATTGTACTGTGATTTAAGTAGTTAAATATTAAACTTAATGAAAGTAGTGGTCTGAAATTAAAATTGAAAAACTTTAATCACATTTCCAGTTGTGAAGTATTTGCCCCTAACACACATGGAACCAACTAACCAGACAGTAATTAGTATCCGTAAATAAATAGACAGTTTTTTGACAGTACCCAATTTATAAAATGTATTTTGTAAATCCTGAAAGTACAATGCAAACCCAGACAACAGAGAGCCAGCTATTAATTCTACAGGTTACTAATGGTGAGTGAAATGACATTTTTAATGCAATCTAATGTAACATAAAGTTCAGCTTTGATTATGATATCAGGTTCAAACCAGAGGCCACATTGTGAAACACAAACTGTAGGCATGAAACATTGGTTGACTTATCTTTACTAACTAACAAATTAACCGCCTTGAGCTATAGGAAGCACAACTTGCACCGTTATACAAAGTTGATTCCAGTGCCACTATCTGTGAATATATGAATATATGCGTTCTCTGACTATGGATTTCACAGTAACAGAGTCATTATGAGGAACAGTGAACCTCTGGCTGTACACAGATACCTGGTTATAGTACAAAACAACATGAAAGGGCAAAAATGCAACACAATAAATGGCAACGCATGAGCAGACACACTGTAAGAAAAATAATACACAAACATTCAACTAATGACTAACTGGCACCCTGCTAACCAGGAGAACTACAGAAAGATTCACATGCAGTGAAGCTAACTGTGGAGCTTATCTCAGTGGCCACTGCAGGTCTTTGGTGAATACACACAATGTGCAGCATGCGCGGTTGAATAATTCCTGGGGCAAGTATACAGTAACTTTAAGTAACACATTCCCAACTGATTCATAAGGTGTTGAAAATTGATGTCAAAACACATTATGTAATGTGTGAATTTGTAAGATGTGACTCTGATACAATACAGCTGAAACACTTAATATACAGTTACAGTGTCATACAAAGACTTCAAGTGAAGTGTTTCCTTATATAAACTGTATTTTTGCCTTGAGGCTCTTTGCTTTCATTTATGTTTTGTTAAGGATAAAAGTGAAACAGTTCTTTTAAATGTGCAGGTCTCCTTGTGATTTTGCAATGATTTTCTAGACACTGTAGTCCTGCATGTGTTTAAGTTTGATTTGACACTGTAGTTGTTTTATGGCATCAGTGCTGTCTTTGAGGTTAGCCATAGGGTGCAGATTCCACAGTTAAACTTCCCTATGAGTCAGTCAGCATGATTTGCGGCCTTGTATACACTCTCCATGTTGCCACAGTGGACCCTCTCTTCTTTCTTTTTTTTTTTTTACCTTTATTTATCCAGCAGAGGATTTTGCTGAGCAAGCAAACCATTTTTCACCGCCGCGCTTGAACACTTTCATACACACTTAAACACCTGGCTGGCATTTGTACTGTACAACCAGTGCTTTGATGGCCACCGTACAGCTCCACCAGTGTTAGTGAGCTTTGGCTGCCGAGCATCTGCTGAAGGAGAGGAGAGTGTCTCTTGTTCACCCTCTCGGTCCAGATATTCTATGTCAGTTTGCAGATTTTATTTCCAGGTCACTACCCAGTATAAAGGCTGGTGCACACTCTGGTCTTTCTTCGTGGTCCATAAGCTAGAATTCCACCTCAAAACTTAGCTTGAAGGCAGTTGGCATGATTTGTGGGCCTTTAGACTGCATTTTGCCACAGTAGAGATAATGGCTTGTTGTCGCTAACTGAGATAATAGCTACTCTGATGGAGCTGGTGGAGAGATTACCAGAGGTAATGACAGGTGTACAGAGTGTGTGTAGCTCTTGTGGCTGCAGCATGATGTGAAATCTGAGCCTGGCCTGTCCTTTGCAGTATGTGACTGCTCATTATCTTTTTGTTGTACTCACACTAAATACATACACCAAGGAATATGCTATTGATATAATCCAAAAAACATTTGGTTTGCAGCATGTTTACCACTTTCAAACAGGTGGTCTGACGAAGATGAACAATCTCCCTGTGTGAAGCCGTGTTGACCACAGTGTGCAGTAAAGCAGTAAGACGTTAAAAACAACTTCAGAAAACTAGTTTTACAGTTGTGTTACCCAGAGAGTTCTGTGAGAGGGAGGGCGGGGGGGTTGGGGGGGCGGCGATATAACAGCCTCACACCACAGGCTTGATATAACACACTTCGGTGCCCACAGCCACGAACAGGCCAACGCATGGAGGAGCCTTCCCCGGTTCCAGCACCCAGAGGGAGCCTCTCCCAGGCAGGCTAGTGTGCTCTGACACCTCCACCTCCCTCCTGCCAGTGTGAGAGACCACCTCCAGGGAGAGGAGCCGAGCAAGCGGGACAAAGCGCATGTGGACTGCGGCCATGTTTTCCTGCGAAAAAATGAAGAAGAGGAATGGAAAGGGGGGGAAAATGATATGCATAATTTACGCTTTACTCCTTTTTAAGACACAGCTCCTTTTTAAAAAAGACTCCAATATAACACCGCTCAAGGCAATTGAAATACACGTATTGCATTTTTTAATACCATACTTACAATTTCTCAAACAGCCTAAACCGGTTTATACTTCTTTTATAGATTTTTAAATGACTTGCAATATAATTAATTGGCCGCATCAACTAACACAACATTTTCCCACTCTGTTTACCAGTGAGACTGGTTATGGAATGTGAGCGCATCTGACTAACATGGACTGAATAGAGTTTTTATTGTTTAGGTTTTTATTGGGCTGCTCCTCTGCAGGCGCAGTGAGCTGAAATCCTCTTTTCAGACAAACTGCTAAAAGAGGAGCCGGCTCTTCCAGGTTTCCTGTAAGCGCCGTTGCCTTTCGTCTCACAGTCCGGCCTCTCTCGGCGAAGGTGCTGTTAGTTGTGGCGTCAAGCTCCTTTTTTTGTCTCACGCTGGCCCCTTTAAGACACACAGATACACGGAAATCTCATGAAAAAAAAAGTAAAAAGCGCAAACACACACGCACACACACATATGCAAGCACAGTAGAGGGGCCCGGCTCATTGAGTCGATGTAGATGAGGACACAAGGAGCAGATGGAGGTGTTTTTCGGTGTAAGGGGAGATTTTTCTAAACAACTTACTCATTCTGTCCTCTCTCATTGTTGCGTGAAGGTATGAGAAGGTTAGGAAAATAATCCTCGTCTTACCCGCCAGACAATAAGCCTCTGATCTGATTTCAGTCCTGGACCCCAACCCAGGGGAACACACACACAACCACACCCTGCCCACAGAGGAAGACCAAGGAGAGAAGGGGGGTCAGATACAGCGCTGTCTGGAGTATTTATGACCGGAGTGGTTTTTGAAGATGGATATGTGACAACTTTCAAATGTGCGTTGTTTTCAATTTATTATATGTCACAGGCATAGCAAATTCATTTTAGTCCCAAATGATTTTATCGAAGCTAAGGTACTGTTGCTGTCTTGCCCAGGGCTGGAAACTGCTAGACCTTGTGATACGTTGGTCACAATGAGATAACATGACATTTCTCAGTATTTTACTGTACACACTGTAGCACAGCATCCTAGTTTTTGCAGTTTATTATTCCAATTTTATTCACTTAAAGATAAAGTAACATCCCTAACATTGGTAAAATTGGTTATACTTCAGAGTAAAGCATCTCACTCAATTACTCCGTGATATTCAAAGCATTTCAAGGATGCTCTTTCTTTTTTTGTAGAATATCAAATTCCTGTTATGTTACTATATCATCTTCTATTTACAGTTAGAAATATAACAATATAACTGTTTGTATCAGTCTACAGAGAGAATATCTTGGAAGGAAAAGTCTTATAGTATAACAATGTGTGCTGTAAATTTAGCCCCTTCTTTAGTCCTTCATCTTGTGTATTCAAATGTGAGAGAGTGAGAATAAACAACTCCACCTTGGCGAGTGATTCTCTATGAAGTCATGAATGGAATTTAGGGGATAATGCAAACCACCTGCGCTGTGATGTAGATCCAGCGGAGAGAAACAGAGAGCAGCAAAGGCACTTAACGGAGGGAAAACATTTAGCCAAAGAGCCACAGAGGTGTACACACAAGCGTCCCAGAGCTGGAGTCGGGCCTGCTGCTCCATACATCACCATGATGAAGCACTCAGATCAGACCAGAGCCAATCCGTCCTTCATCAATGTGACAGCGGAGGCAGTCGTAGAGAGGGCCCCCCTGTCCCTCTGCTGCCCAGGCAGGGAACGCAACACGTCGCAACACTCTCTTACATGTCACGCTGCCACTCCATCAATCCTGCGCCGGGTGGAGAGAGAGAGAGTACAGCTCATCAGAGCAGACGAGGCCACACAAACACCTCAGCTGGGCTCCTCAGCGGCAGAACAAGACATTAACACTGCTGTGGTTAGGGGTCTCTGTAGCGCCCGTGTGGCTCAGTGGGTAGAGCTCAACATCGGGCATTTGGGGCCCAACAGGCAGCGGATTAACCTGCAGAGTGGTGGGGATAAAGACTGCACGATACTGCCTACTGACAGCTTCCACAGTTGCCAATTGTTTCCGCAGCATGGTTAGGTGGTGGGAAGTAGAGCTTTCTAAGGATGACCCTGGCAGCAGCCAACAGGGAGTTATGATATATCTGGAGGAAAAAGAGAGTGAAAAGGAAGAGAATTAATTAGACGACTCCCAAGTTTTCACACAGTTTAATCAGAAGAAATAAACTTCATATAAAATGGAATGTAAAATGAACTAGTACCTGTATTCACATAATTACACAATTATAGATACACTGAAAGAAGTGTCATAAAACACCCTTTATCAGTGTTATTTGTTGTAATGTCACATAAAAATGGCAAAAGGTTTTGCCTTGCAAATGTAACCATCAGTGGTGGAAGAAGTATTGAGATCCTTTACTAAAGTAAAATGATCAATTACACTACTCCAGTAAAAGTAAGTGTTTTATTCAAAATCATACTTAAGCAAAAGTACAAATGTATTATCAACAAATTACTTAAAATATCAAAGTAAAAGTACTCATAAATCAATGTGTATTTTAATGTTATATTGTTATACTGCCTCATTATTAATGATGGACTACAGTGTAAGCAGCATTTAATGTTTAATTTATAAGACTGCGTCATATTTTAAAAGGCTGAACATTTACTTTGAATTTGAATATGAATCTGCAAAGTCCAGTACTAACTATTGCTATCAAATTAATGTAGTGGAGTAAAAAGTCCAATATTTCCCTCTGAAGTGTAATGGAGTTGAAGAATAAAGTAGCATACAATGAAAATAATCAAGTAAAGTACGAGCATTTCAAAATCATAGTTTTAATACCATACAGCCAGAAACCACAGACCACGAATAACAAAATGTTACTGAATGAGTCAGTCAGTGTGAGATTCTTCACCCTCACATGCTCAAGTCAGTTCAGTTTAGTTTGAACTGTACTTGCAGTCCCATTGAGGACTCACCTAACCCTAAATACCTCTGTTTCTTGTGCAGCTCTGTGGGTTTTTACACTGCCAAGGTTAGGGGTTGCGTAGCCACCAGGGTCCCCGAAACTAAATTACTGTGTGGATTCATACCACTTAAAGACACTTTCAGTCAAAGTGTCCATTTGTCATGGCGAGCTCAGTCCTGACAGCACGGCAAACACAGCTACTTCATAATGTGCCGCCAATGCCATGAGAACATATGACACTGTCAAAGTGTTTTTGTCGCTTGTGATTCCTAAAAAAAAGCTGGCAGATGGCTTAGAGAATTAGAAAGAGTTGGAGCTTCTCGGCTGTTTTACGCCAGATGCTCGCGATAAGCAGAGGATGCGATGCAGAGACTGCAGTTAGCGCTCCTTGTCACATATTAAAGACTGTGCATAGTTAAACAAAAGCGACCCCCTGAGTGCGGCGCCCATCACATGCTACAGTGTGAGTGTGTCATACGTGTCAATCAATTCTGAGCCCTGTGCCACGAAGGAGCAAGTGTCTTGCAGCGCCTCCTGAGAGGTGTTGCGAGTGTGCGTGCACTCCGGTGGCCATCAATATTACATTGTGCTCCGGTTTCCAGCCCTGAGACTCTTCCCCTTTGATTCCTGCCATCTTTGCTGTGTTAGAAATATATACGGTGCTGGGAGGTTAGAGGAGTGAGGCATATATACCCCCTCCTGATCCCCATTGTCACCCTAGATTGAGTGGCAGCTCAGTGAGATGGTTATATACTTTGTTGTGTGCTGTTTTGGGGGCAGATCCCTGTGCAGCCATGTCGACCCTGTAACAGTGAGAATGGTTTATTATGTTTCACATGTATAAGGATCACTGGGGATGAAGGGGCTTTCTGCTTTGATCCCACAGACAGGAAAAGACAAGAAGAAGTGCTAAAGTTCAGGATAGATCTAGCAAACTTCGATAAAGTGTTATCATGTCCACTGTACTGTTGACATCTGATTTCCTGTTTTGAAAACAATCAGGGTGGTGACGTACCTCTCACGTGGTCACAGCAGCACTGGACTCTGTGAAGGTCATCTCTAAGTTCAAAGAAGTGTACATGAAAAGAAAAAAACACCCTGCAAATTAGCGGTAATTCCATTTCACGGAAATCATCCCGCTTGGAATGTTACTTTGACAAATCAGATTACTTGCTGTTGGAATATTTTGCCATGGTTTCGCTCAAGTGAGGCAGGAAAGTAAGCAGAGAAATCTGCACAAGTACAATATAAGCTGGGATCTGAAGGCCTGCAGTCACAAGTATGTTGTGCTGAACCGAACCACCAGGACATGTGTTAGCTTTTTAAGAGTGTGCCTTACTTTCTGTTGTCAGCTGGGATTGATCTGAGGACATTGTCCTGTGGACATTGAAACCTTTTGCTTGGATACATCTTAATTATTCAATGTATTGTTTATTCCCCCGTGGCACTAATTCACTGTGTCAAACTGAATGTGAAGTTGTTGTTTTTTTATGGCTTCTTATAGTCATTACAGTATTCTTGAACCAGTTACGACTATCTATAATAATATCCTTAAGTCTTTTGTGTTGCCGTGCATTAATGATAAAAGTGTTTTCTGACTATCTTTATTGATCAGGCCATTCTCCTCTGTGACCAAATTCATTGCCGAACATGACACAGTCCCACATGCGTTAAGAGATGATGGGGAAAAATGCAATGTGATGCAATGATCAAAGAAGGCTATGTAATATCATTTCCATAATCGTTAGGCTCCTCTGTCGTCTGTCATGGATTTGGGAGTGTTTGATGCTTGGGCAGGTCTCTTAATTAGCCATCCTCACCATCAGCTGTCTGCCGCCCCTTCTGTCTCACAAATTATAGTTTGTCGTCGTCGTCATATGGCCAGAGGACGAAAAGTGGGGGTGTTCAGGTCTGTTCAACAAGTTCGTGTGTGGATTTGTGTGTTAAAATTTGCATTTGTAAGATAGCATTCTTGCCCACATATCACAACTGTCTCCGTGTGTTTGTGTGTGTGTGTGTGATTTATCTGCTCTTCTCTGTTGTGCTAATCCCCAGTCAGGGGAGGCTGCAGCCCTTCGCCCTGGAGGCCTAAACGCCCTAATTTAGACCTCCGATGGGGCCCTCGCTCCTGTAATTAGAGAGGTCATCCTTTGCCATGAGTGTATGTGTCAGTGTGCGGTTGTGTGTGTGTGTACGGGAGTCTGGAGAAACCGATCTATTTTGTGCAAACTTCTCTAGCTCTGAATCTGGCAGGAAGGGTTGGCCCTCGGCGAGACCTTTCATTTCCATGCGCTGCACACTCCATTAAAAAGGACGGAGGATAAGTAAATACACTGCTCCCCTCGCACTGGGATTTAGATATACCCCCTCCAAAAAAAAAAAAAAAAAGCAACTTCCCACAAGGATTACAGTAGATGAGGAGCGAAAAGTGATCTTGGATTTCACGTGTTTCTGGCTGAGTCTATCTGCATTTGGACTAGTGTGTGTATCAATGCCCAGACTCGAGGGCTAACATGCATCCCTGTTTCCCCGTCCTCTCCCCAGCAGCTCCAGCACTTCGTCCTCACACAGATCGGCCATGACTCCCTATCCTCATTCCCCGCACATCGCCCTCTCCTTCGCTCACGGACCTCACTTCTCCTCTCACCCCGGCCTCATTACTCAAATTAGGAGCTCCAGTAATCACCACGCCGAGCTCCACTCAGCCCCTTAACGCACCTCACTCACTCTCCGTTCTCCCCATCCCTTTGAGCTCATGCCCCTCGGTTCGGTAGCGGCATGAATATTGCAGAGGTGGTGTGATGTCGGAGTGCCCCCTGGTTTTATTCCATCAGTACGTGTGATTGGAGGAGAGGAAGGTTAATGACACACGGTGTATGTTGAGACTGATGAAGATCTGAGGTTGATGTGAGGATGGCTGGATATCAAAAAGTGATACCTATCCAAGACTTGCTTATATTTGCACCTGATGATCCTTTGTTGGAAATGCAGAACCTTTAAAAACTTTCCTGTAAGTCATGATTATTTTTTTTAGGAGGGAACGACTGACTGTGGTGTGATTCTGTTTGGGAAAGCATACAGTTCAAGCAGAGAAGTATTTATCGCACCAAAGAAATGTGCATAGAAGCTGTTTCCCTCGTTTCCAATATTTGTGCTAAGCTAAATTAGCTTCCAGCTGGCGGTATCTTCATATTTAACCTGAAACCTGCATCTCTTTTAGTAATAATACGTCTCAGTTCGATTTAGCTCTACTGACATGGCAGTTCTATTATTAATGCTCTTGTCTTCACTCTGGTCCTCTCTCTTCCCTCTGTTTTCAGGTTCTGGAGCGTCTTTTCCAGAAAGGTTTCAGCGTGGCGGCATCTTGTGGAGGTGGTGTGGACTCGTCCCAGTTCAGCGAGTACGTGCTGTGTCGTGAGGACCGGCGGAGTCTCTCCATCAACACTCCCATCAGGATAAAACAGGAACCCCTGGACTAGAGCATTCTGGGAGAGGGACTGCCTACACCATCCACACGCCCCCACGCCCCCCCCCAATACTCCTTCCATCTTCTCACACCACCCCACCCTGCCTAATCCTGCCCCTCCCTGCCCTAACAGAACCACAACCACCCCCCAACATACCTAAGTATTAGCAGAGGCTTGTTAACCTCACCAGCTCTGCAGAACTCTAAGGGGAATGTAGTACCAAACAAAGGAAAAAAAGCATCAGCAGCAAAAGTTTTTGATTATGTTAAATAACGCCCAAAGAATCTGGGACTGGGATGAAAACAACAACAACAACAAATGGAGTCAACAGCAACTCACTTGAACCATTTTTGCGCCGTGACTGGTTGGTTTTTCCCTCATCTTCTAATGGAAAAGGCGTCCCAACCCTTTTGGAGTGACACAACTGTCCCCTCCTTGAATCCCAACAAGATCCACTCCCAAACCCACGCGCACCCCACCCTTCCGCCGGTGTATCATCCAGTTCGGTGTCTGTATGAGGCCCAGGTCTTGTCTGAGAGGTGACAAGTATGGCCGGCTGTGGGACAAGGAAGCTTTGGCAGACACACTGTCATGGATGACAGGAAGAGGACATAATCCCATCTCGCTAGTCCCCCAAAAGGCCCCAGTCCCCGAGCCCCCTGCGACCCCTCCAACCCCATCCCACCTCACTCCCACAGGCCTTGCTACAGACGGCGGGGCCCGCGCCGAAAAACAGCATCGTTTGCCAATCTGATTGTTTATTACAATTTTCGTTGTTGTTTCTAAAGTATGTTCTTCTTGCTCCTTTTGCTGTTCTTATCATGACATGGTGTAAACAATTATTATTAATAGGATTATTTTTAATGTCTCCTTTTTCCTTTCTCCAATATGAAGGATGTATGAACGTTGTATTCATTAGGCTTTGAGAGCTTGTGAGGGAGCGTTTCTTGGCAGTAGCTGCAGAAACTCAGATGTCTGCAGGCTATGTGGCTAAAGCGATCTGGCTGGCAATGCATTCAGAGCCGGAAAAAGTCCCATTGTTCTAACGGGGATGGAAGAGAACCTGGATGTTTCGACATTGTTTATAGTCAAATGTGTAGCACACATAAAAAAGTGCTCTGGAATTTCTGCTTATTAGCTCCAAAACATATCTCGGGTCTCTGATCGGATTCTCTCTCGCGAGCACAAACCTTCGTTCATATTTAGCAGAAGTTTAAGAAAGTTTCGTAAATTTGAAATTCAGGTTGAAGTTGCACAAGCTCTAAGTGGATTGCAGTTTTGTTGAGTTAGAATGTTAAAGACTTGAGGACCAACGTGGGGAGCTGATGTTTACCAGTATGTCTTGTGATCAGCAAGAGATGTACTCTAAATGCTTAATGTTTCTTTGCACTTAAACATTTCCTACAGAGCTGCCCCGCCCTGTTCCCACCACACACTTGTTTGAACCCAGTGCCAAGTCAAGCTGTTTATTTTCTCATGTTTTAGGTGACTAGAACATTAAAATATTTAAAACAGGCAAAACTTAAAAACAGAACAAATACTGTAGGTACCAAAGGAGACGAGGTGCCTATTTTGTTGATTGTACAAACATAAAGATGTGATCTCTTTTTACAGTTTATAGCTAAAGAAGACACAATGCATTATTCAAAAAACTGTATGAAGGACACCGACATTTGTCCCTCGAGGCCTCAAGTCGTGACAGATATATAGAGAATAGCTCACAGTATACCTTCAGACAAAGTTTGAGAGACAAGGCCTCTGTTTGTTTCAATATTGTCACTTCTAAGCCAAGATTATTTCAATGGTTCTTCACATGTATGTATGGCAGAACCCAAAGTGAACTGTACTCCCAGCATCAGTGTGTTATTCACAAAGAGGCGTGTGGGCGGCATTTACTCTATCCTGCTCTCATTCTTTTGGTCTTATTCTTAACATTTCTGGATCAAAGACAGCAGCAAGAAAGGCCAAGTTTTCATGCTTTATATTTGTGTGTAACTTACAGATGCTGTTTCTTCCATTCCGAAAGACTAAGAAAAAAAAAAGAAGAAAAAAGAAGCCCATTCTGATCTTTGCGGGCTCTGGCAGTTGTTTGAGTTTAACTGGGGTTGTTTTTATAAACTAGCTGTCCATTAAAAATGGGTGGTAGTTCTTCCGACCATGTTTCCCTAATATCTGCTCTCTCCCGTTGGCCACTGATTAAACAGCTCCAATGAGTGGATAAAGATGAGCTCGGTGTAAGTGTAGCTCCCAGTCCAGAGCACTCCTGCCCGGGGGCGTCCCTCACAATCAAGTCCATCTTTGTTCTGACCTGCCAGTGGCCTGCGCCTTTGCATCCAGTCGCCTCAAAGGGAATGGTCAACCAGGCCTTTCATGTGCTGAGGCATGTTGGGCTCTACAGAGCGTTCCTCACCCCCACCCCACCCCGCCTCCCCGAGGGCTCCCAGCTCAGTGGTGCCAGTAGAATCTCGGGCTGAACCCCCTGCTGCTGTGTCATCCCCATGCCCTGGTTTTTCAGAACGCCCTCCTATGCTGTGGCTCGCTGGACCACACCGCAACAAACCAAACAAACTGATGAGTCAAATGTGAGTGTACTCAGAACACACTGTACAGCCAGGCGACTTGATGCTGCTGCCGATCCCGAGATCTTTGATCCAGTTGATACGAGGTGTGGAAAGTCATCTGGCTTAGTTCTTGAGGAAACAGGGGTAAAAAACAATCAGTGTTGTACTAAAACCACACATCTGCAAGAATTACTTTTTTCAGGGAGGAAGGAAAGAAGGCATATTTTCTCACTGATGTGGCATTTTGGAATCCTAGAATGGGCTTTTTACAGCTTTAAAGAGCTAAGGGGTCATGCACATATGAATAGAAACATAAATTGCCATTCAAACCTACACATAAAGTGAGAAAAAGGAATAGAAAAATGGCAGTTTTGGGTTTCTCTGTCTGCAATAACCAAAACTGGGATGCCCCTTTCAACTCTGAATGGCAGGTTAACTACAGAGCTAGACAAACTCGACAGGACTGGACTACTTCATAAACATGTTCACACATGCCACCCTTTCAGATGAAGTACCGGTCAGTGTTTCAGACAGTTCAAATGGCATACACTCCACCTCTGAGGTGGGTCAGTTGTACAGTTACTGTATATTGAATTATCAGGACTCTGGGTTTTACAGTACCCTCGTGTTTTTAAGAGACCTCTTAGTCCTATTCACAAAAAGAATGAAAAGAATTCAAAGCATTACATTGTGTACATATGGATTAAAACATTTCAAAGGGTATCATAAGGTGCAAATGTATATTATTTAAAGTGTTTAAAACAATTAGACTGTGGTATTAAAGGGCATGTGTTCATTTACAGTGTCTCCATTTGACTTTTCTTGCATATTTGCGATAATAAAAGGATGTACTGTATAGTTGATGTGTCTCATTGCCCTCATGTTGTCCCATTAACCTTAAAAAGAAGAACAAGGCTTAGTTATAACATTTACTTCTATCGTGCAGCAGCTCACTTTAGCTCTATAAAAGAATTTATCGCCAGCTTGAAACTTGAAAAAGTATTTATGAGGTTGTTGTAGTTAGTAAGTTGATCTCTGTGTCCTGTAATTGGACGGATGAAAGCTGAGAAATCTTTCAGCCTACTGTACCCGAGCACATGTGTGCTTCGCGAAAGGCAGAAGGTCGTCTTCAGGGCTGAATCCAGATCAGCGGTCTATAGCTCCAGAGGGACTGAGGAATAGGCCGTGATCTTCAAAAAACCAATATGCTCCCAAACCCCAATATTTTACACTGAGTTAAACAGTTTGGTCTTTTCAAAAATGCTTCTGCTTAATTAGCAGGAGAAACCTAGGGGGACTTTTCATAGTTGTGCAGCAGAGCCTGACTCAGTTTGTACTTAGCATGGGCAATGTTAGAAATGGAAATGAAGCAGGATGAATTAGTAGTTGACTTTGGTAAAACTATCTTGCAACGACATAACAGCTTATTTTTCCTTTTAAAGAGTCAGGAATGAGCAGAGGGAAACATATTGCTAGTTATTAAGTCATTTTAGAGGAAAAAGTCTTTTTTTTTTCTGTCTTTGCTAAGACTTGTACAGTACCAACAGACATCTTACTGTGTATGCTGTAAGAGTAAAACAAAAGAAGAAATAGACAAAGTCAGCGTCCACTCAGTTTAGTAAACAGCTTATTTATTCCTTTACAAAATAGGTACAAATACATAAGTATTGTTTTTTTCACACAAACAGGAAAATTTCAAGATATGTACAAGAGTTTACCAAAAATAACGTGGTTCTAATAAACACATAGTTTTGTAAACAATATTTACAAATCATCCTTACATTGAAATGTTATTTCCTCCATCTGTTTATATCAGTAATATTGTCCCAATATTTTGGCAAAAAAGCTGTAGTAGTAGTAGAAATGTCCTCCTGTGTACCCACCAGAAACCATAGAAATCATCTGAAATAACCACATTAGATACTGTTGTGCTTGTTTTTAAAACATGGTATTTTGGAGATAAAATTTATGAAAATGTGTTAAGCATAAAAGCCAATCCAAAAAAGAAAAAAAAAAAGAAAAGAAAAGGGAAATATATTAATTGTTAAAAATAAGTCTCTTTAGACAGAAGTTGGCAATATTGTTTACTACTTAAAAGTGTAATTTCTTTGCTATAATACAGTGACAGCTTTCAGTTGTCAGGTAAAATAGATATAAAAAAAAGTGCTGTCAAAATGTACAATGCACAACAACTGTTTCAAATGTCACTCATATTTAAATAAATTTCAATATGACAAGAAAAGCTGCATAGAGGCCAAGATATTTAGTTAAATAGAAAAAACATAACAGACAATATTACATAATACAGTTTAAAAAAAAAAACAAGGCGACAACGCAATACAACATGTAAAAAGCAGGCATTTTGACCCATTCCTTTCTTCAATCAGTAATACAAAGACAGACAAAAAATTGGAAAAGAAAATAGTCAATTTTAGGCTGGAATCAACTGCTTCCTTCTACCGTTAAACATTTACAGCTGTGATATTTAATTTAAGATCAAAACACAAACAAGTATAAGTGCTGTGCACTAAACCGCCTCATGGACCTTCGTCATTCAGTCATTACCAAAGTAGGCGGGGGCTAAAGGGGGCTCCAGGGGCCCACCAGCATAATTGAGAGTAGTTGAAATGTAATTTTTTCAAAGGTCATTCATGTGCAGATAGGAGAGAGGAAAAGATAAAAGGAATGTCTGATTTGATCCGAGGTGTCAGTCTCCCCAGTCACCACCCCACCCACAATATTAACCTCTCTGAACAGAAACTTACCTTCTAAACCAGGTAAGTGTTTGTGAGCATGATAGTGGACAAGTTACAAACATTTAGTCATAAAAACAATGTTCACATTATGTGTGGGTAAAAAAAAATACTGACTCACTCAACAAGGGTGACCAATCAGAAACTGGTGTTATAGTGGGATCATTGGTTGTTTAATGACCTTTGCGGAAGGGTCATGGGGACCTGTGTCTTATTACAAATACTCTATAGGTGAACAGAATAACCTGTCTAACTTTGACTCATTCATAGCACATGGTTTTACAAAACATCAGGTTTCATAATATTGACACATGGGTTATTCCTTTTCTTACAAAGCTTACATGTGATAAAAAAATACATGCTGTAAAATAATTCAAAAAGAACTATTTACACATACAGTAAGGAAATTGAACGTGATGCTGTTATTTGGAATCTTGAAAAACGATGTCTCGGTATAGAAATCAGTTAAGTCTCTCATTTATTGAGTTCAGCTAAACTACATTCATTGAACTATGTTCAACAAGTAGCTTGTGGAGAATATCGTAGGCTGTATCGAGGTGTGAACATGAATAATCGGCAAAATAACCCTTACTTTGAGGTGGCTACCCAACAGACATGGAACAAGTTCTGAGTCGATTCCTGCGACACAATAAACGCTTTTTTAATTTAACAAATTTGTTTTTTTTTTTAATTTGTTATGGCCTTTAAACTGAATGATCTAACTACACATTGTAGACCTAAACAGAGAAGACAGGGAACAGTTTTATTTTTGTATGTTTTTTTTTTCTCTCTATCTCTCTCTCAACTCTCTCACTTCTTATTAAAAGCTACATCAAACATCACTACAGTACATATGGAGACACAGAGCTGTAACTTTAGACCTGATTTGAAGGCACGTGGCTGGAAAGGAGGAGGAGGAGGAGGTTGAGGTGGGTGCTGAGAGGAGCAGAGGCTACTTGAGCAGGGCGCGGTAAAGGAGGAGGGAGTGGGCGGTCTCTCTCTCCTGCTCCATGTAGAAAATTATGTCCCTGAGGTTGACGCGAGTGATGCGTTGCCGTGTGTACTGGCGCGATGAGGTGGACGGGGTGGAGGAGCTGGCCAGGGAGCCCGCCGTGCTGCCTGAAACCTGGGGACAAGAGAGGGGTCAAAAGGTGAGATGGGGGGACTTCTCATCGATTCCTTGACATTTTACATTCCTAAAGTCCGTAGTTTTCAAGGATTCATATTGCCTTTAAATATACCAGGAAACAGCGGCGGGCTTGGAATAAACAACACCTGGTAGCTAACGTGAACAGTGATACTTTCAATGGCTGAGCATAGTATTTTTTAAAAATATGGATTTTACTGTGCGCACAGGTGGTCACGGATACTTAATTCTACAGCTGTATGTCATTTTTATACAATACAAATAGTAAAAAAATGACATTGCTTGTCATACATACAGGGACCAAGCAACATTTAGCCCCGCTCTAGGGAGGGGAAAATCGTTCAGAACAACATCGGATGGATTGCACTGATATTTTATACAGGCTGTCATGTTGCTTGGAGGGTGAATCCTAATGACTTCGGTGATCTCCTGACGCCTCCTCTAGCCCCACCCTGAGGTTGACATTTGGGGTTTTGAGTGAAATTTCTTTTTTTCATTGTCATGAAATTTGGTGCAGACATTCATTGTTCTCCACAGGATGAACTGCAATAAGTTTGGTGAGCCCTTAACTTCTCATTGAGCGCCACCTTCAGTTTGTCCAGCATTTTCATTTATGACCGAATGCCTGCAAACATTTTCATTTTGACTTTTCTATCAGAAATCTACTTTGTGCTTAGTGATAATTATCACTTATTAGCATGCTGACAAGCAAAACTAAGCTGTGAACACGGTAAACCTTATACCTGCTTTGTCATCGTGAGTACGTGAGCATCCTTGATGTTAGCACTTGGCTCACAGCACTACAGCGCCTAAAGCCTCACAGAGCCGTCAGCATGGCTGTGGACTGTGGGTCTTGTTTCTGTCTAGTTCCAAAATTCTTCCAGACATGGAGAAGATCAGGAGACTAATCAGGAGACAGGAGGGAATATTCCAGCCTTGAGCTTTCAACCTGCAAAGGTGTTTGATATTAATCAACAGTGGCCATCAACGCTGCTAGTGACCTTCAGCAACACACTGATCCCACTGCACTCCAATTGCTTGAATGTACTGTCTTCATTGAGGAGCCGCCTTTATGTATCAAGCTTTTTGTGCATATAAGTTTGTAGGTGAGCTGAAAATAAAATTATTATTCTCTTTATCAGAAACATAAAATGGCTGCTTTTTTGTTTGGCCTACACTGACTTTATTTTCTCCATTATAGATGGATGTTTTACATGTTCTCTTTCAGGGAATTTGTCCTCACTTTTAGTACCCAAGGGATAGTTTCCATGGTGAAACATAGTAACAGATTAGAAGTAAGCAATACCATGTTTCCCAAGTCCCATAAATGATGTAATTGTTGTTGAATGGCAAACACATTGACAGTATCAATAGTAAGGAATGTTGTGGCCTCTAAGCAAGTATACACCTCCAATTAACAAAAATAATTTCTCTTGCAGAGCACGAATGAGATCAAAAAGATGCACTAATAACGTCCAGATCTTCAGGTGCAGCAGCACGTTCAGAAATTTTTTTCATTCAACTAGCTGAACATGAGACCGAGAGAAACATTGGCAGCTAAGGAAACCGTAATTTTTCTGTGTTCTATGGCTCTTTACGTGAATATGAACAGATTTACGAACAACGCTCCTGACATAGATCTGAGCTGACGTCCCACTCTGAAATGGAGCCCTTTCTGTTTGTATCTGATCCAGGAAAAATGAGAACGATATAAAAGGGAGTGTATACAGAGGCTGATACAAATCAAGGGATGCATTTACATTTGGAAATGAGAAACATTGGGAAAAAAATCCAGCAAGTGCCCACTTGAACCCAGGCAGAGAGAAATAAGACAGACGTTTCAGTCAGGAACACCCTCTCACAATTACATTGATTGCACCACTCTGTAAACACACAGTACAGACAGGCCTTAATTGCAAACATATGATGGGTATGAATTTACAAGAACCAAACCAAAGTCCCTCCAGCACCCGCCCCCTCATATGCTTGTCTTTGTGTACACTGTATGACGGGGCTTTGTCTCAAATTTCCCTCAGTACACTCTCTGACCCCTGGACGCTGGATGATGAGTGAGGGTAGCCAGGCCACTGTTCCCGCCAACTTACCTCCAACACATCTACTGTCTCTGGAAGGCCCAGATTGTCTCAGGGCGAGCGTTAGGCCAGTTTTAAAGAGGAACTACACGCAAAATGATCTTGTTGGCATATAAAGTTAATACAGGGGATCCAACTAGAGTTTGTATGTGTTTGCATGGAAATTTTAATAATTTAAAAAAAAAGAAAAACACGCGGGCAGGACCGCCCTCAGCAGGTCATTATATCGCACCTACCCTTCCCGAGTTTTAAAAAAACTAATAAATTACATCAACACTTAATAATGCTACATAGGAAAGCAGGAGAAGTGCCTATATGTAAATCATATAGAAAATAAAGACCTGTATACTTTCAGTTATTCGGAGGAAAAGCCAGGTGCACAAAAATTATATATATCAATGTTTATTCCTGTAGCCTTAATTATGGAAGACTTAACTCTTGAAACTGAAACAAGGCCGTATTTAACTATTTTGGATGTTTGTTGAAGCATTTGTTGTGTGAAGCAGCTCAGATATGTAACTGGCACAGACAGTAAAAATAAGAAGTACTATACATGGTCTGCCCAACAGGGAATGTGTGGATGTGTCCTCGGTTGATGTTAGATTCCCAGCATGAATTATAATCCCAGTCTGGCCCTATTCAGCATGTCAGTAATGACATGCTGGGAGGGCCACTGGTTGTGGCACAAGTGGGTACAGCCAGCTCCCCGTCACCCCGGGGCACGGCAGACCCTCACTTTAGGGAGCGACCCCAGCCTAATCAGGTCAATCATGGCCGACCACATGTGAAATATGGGCCTGCCTACTGCCATGCCAATTACTGCCACTCACAAGTAAGTCCGGCGACAGGGCCACAGATTTTACCAATCAAAGCCATCCATCCACCTGGACGGATGGGCGGTAGTAGCCACAGGCAGTTGGTGCTGGGGTGGTGCCGTAATGGTTGATGGTGGGGAGGAGGGAGACAGGGACTATCTCTGCCCAGGTAGTGCGCCACAACTCCCAGAATGCCCTCATTCCCTTCAGGGACAGGGGCAGCCTTAAGTGATCCAAATACAGGCAGAAAGGTCAGCGCTCGTTCAGGAATTCACTCGACGCAGCCTCTCCTCTTTGTATGTCTTTATATGCCCTGCATATGCAAACACTGGTATGTTGTTGCGCCAGTGCACGCAGGAAATCATGTTGTGGAGGAGGGAGTGGGGATGGGAGGGGTAAACACCAACACTAAACAAAGCAGATGGCTGAGTGTCAGTTAAAAAGGAAAGCGAGACATCCAACAACCACGCTTTCCCTGTCGCCGGCAATTACGCAGTAATTGTGTCTGAAATTCAATGAAAAACAAAATGGTAGGCTGTGTAAGGTCACTGTGGATGAAAAGAAAAAGTGGGAAGAGGAGAAAAAGCAGGAGAGCAGTGGTACAGACAGAGAAGGGGAGAGCAAAACTGAAAGTCTCAAAATCAGCTTGGCTAAGAAAGATCCATGAGGCAAAAAACAGCATCTGTCATTTTATCTGTGATGGGTGCTCGGAGGCATTATGTCATATGACATATCCATCGTACAGAGCGCGCAGGGATACTTCGATACATCTCTTCAGACATTTGACTTGTTCGGAGCGGGGGACAGAGAGAAAAACAGAGAGAGAGAGAGAGAGAGAGAGAGAGAGAGAGAGAGAGGGACAGAGCGCAGTGGATAGCACCTGAGGAGAGGAGAGGAGAGGAGAGGAGAGGAGAGGGAGCTTGTCTGTAATAAGGCCTCTTTGCTGGCTCTGGTCTTCAGCCACATTGTGTTGACATACATGACAATGTGCCAATGGGCCAGACACATTATTTCACACCATTTCACCCTTCCATGGTTTCCCACACACACGTGTTCATGCACACAAGAGCAGGAAGAGAGAGCCCGAGTTTGCTTGTGTAGCTGGCAATTAGTATAATAGTGTGCAGTATGTGGAAAGTATGGAGAAAAATACAATAAAAGACAGACTACAGGAAAAACAGAAATACATGACATATTCCACCCATGCCCAATCTGACACAGGAATCACGCAAATAAACAATAATTTCAATAATTCCTCATGTGCATCAACTTCACATAAAAATGTATAAATGCTCCAATCATATGTGAAGGGTGTTGAAGTCATGAGGTCAAGTCAGTAATTTGTATTTTTGTTATTTTCACAAATCTCATGAAAAGTCCAAAACCTCTGAACCCACATGTTTCTACTATAAATGTTACTCTAGTCCTGCTAACAAATGCATTTTAGTTTAAAAAAGAGGCAAGTAATTTCCTTTCTTTTTTTTTGCCAACATTATGTTAAAAGTGCATTTGTTGGGGACTATTTACACCCATGGATTAATACACATTTCTATGCACTTGTCAGTATTTACAGCAGCAGTACTTGTGGCCTCGTGTCCATAAAGGCTGGTTCCCCTACACATTGATAAAAAAAAATTATGTAAAAGTGTGAAGACATGCTCCTGAACGTCACACACATTCAGAGCTACTCTAATAATCACAATTTGAACCTCTATGTGCTGTTCGTGTTATTGTAATGATTGGCCGCCATGTTTGGACATCTCATCCATTGTTTAATACATCTATGATGCTCAGAGCTACAGAGGAAATCTGAAATTTATTTTACAGAAGGACAAAGTCAGCAGGTCACACTTTCATGTTCTCGGCCCTCCAATGGCCAGCTACATTCACTTCAAGCTTCAGAGGACTACAATTAATTCCCATTTTGCTAAATTTACTTTTGATTAATAATGTATGTTTTCCCCCTCTCCCCCTCTCCTTCTCACTCTCTCTCTGCTTTTGACTCCCAGTCTCCAATTGTGCAGCGGCAGCAGCGATGATTGTAGGTGTCTTGAGGAATTTACATTCAGTCCTTTATTGTCTAAGAGGGGAAAGGGGTGGGGCGGTGGTGGGGTTCTTGCTGATCTGTGGCTTTGAACCCTGAGTGGCACCTGTGCCTTGATGCCGGAGCCAATATTGGATTTGGCCCAGGTCACACCTTAGGGCGGTGGGTTAATGGCCCACTTTGCCAGGCGCACAGAGCTGCTCGGCCCTGCACTGGCCAACCTGCTGTCTCAGCACTCCACTCCTCACAGCAGAAGTTGCACACAGGGGCTGCACACAGGGGCTGCACACACACCCACACACACACACGTGTACTGCATGTACCGGTGTGTGACGACACCCTGGCTAACATACGGTGTTAACCAAAACTGGTGGAGAAAACAATGCTCGGCATGCTGAAGGATAAAGACTAACCCCATGTTGGTTGAGAAACAGATAAACTGTTCATGATGCAACATTACTCTTTTGTTGTTATTACTTTGATGCTGAAAAATCCGTTTAAACTCTGCTGTCTATGCTTCAGGCAAGGGCGACATATATAGCACAACAGAGACAGACAGTTGACAAGCTAAACAAAGAAGTGAGGCAAAAGCTGAACCAGGTGGTGTTTCTTAAAAGTTGAAGTCAGGCTGGAAATTAACCGCAGCCGATATATATATATCAAATATTGATGAATTTAGTGCACGACGCGGGCCACCGTGGCAGGTAGCCAGCCATGATTTGGTGGTCCAGTTGTATCTGCTAAATACAATTGGCTGGTGGAACATTTAAAGTGGCTTGCAGGTATTAGGGAGCATGTGACTGACTTACAAACAGGTTTACATGCTGGCCGACTGAAGGGCTCCCTGATCTGCTGACTGACGGACTTACTGAAGAACTGTTTTGGCGGACTGGCTGAGGGCCTGACTGACTCACTGGCTGGCTGACTAATTTACAGACTGAAGGACTGACTGACTGACTGACTGCCTGGTTGACTGACGATGTGCCAGGAAGCAAAGCTTTCCCACATGTTCTCCTCCACGCCGCATTTCAGTCGGGGAACGCTGCCTCGTCCCTTCACAGTGTTTACAGTGCGGAGCCCAGCCGTGGGAGTGCAGCCCCGCTTCATCTCCACGCTCGGCCTGCAACGCCTCTCCTACGGCCGCCATTAATCAGCAACAGAGACTCTCTCTCTCCCTCTCTCGCCTCTCCTTTTTCTCGCTCCTCTACGCCCACAGACATGCTGGATGAGGCCATTTTGAAAGAGTTAACAGATGTCGGCTGATTTGCCCCGGGCGTTCTGACATTGCCCGAGTGATGTATTTGATGTGGAGTTTATTCAGCTCTAATAAACGTATAAAGAATTAGAATAATAATTCACAGATGTACATACTCAGATTATATGCTGGAGCCTCTCTTTGAAGCAGACAAGGCAGCCAAGATTAACAGAACCAGGGGAAAGGATGAAAAGGGTTTTGGTTCGGCCCACTGATAATCAGAGAGGTCAGGATGGACTAATACCACAGCTTTACGTTCATGTACCGACACAGACGGCCTTTGTTTCTATCACAGGTTCCTTTTCTGTGAAAAGCCTGAACAAGAGGCTGCCATTGTCACTGTGCTTTTTAAAAAAAAGGGAGCTGAGTGAAACACATTTGCTATATCTGATTATATATGTGTGTGTGTGTGTGTGTGTGTGTGTGTGTGTGCCTTCGTTAATTTGTCATTTTGTGTACAGCAGAAAGAAGAATGGGAAAAATACAAAGGGATAAGAGTGAGGTCTAGCATTCTGATCACGACAAAAAAAAATGAGGGAATTACTTTCAAAACAAACAACTTCCATTTGCTTCACAGCTAAAGAACAACAAATCTCAAAAATGGCCAGTTGCAGAGCATCTTAATACCCACATAAACCATAAAAACAGCTACACAGCTCCATGGCAATGCATAGCAACCGTGCAGAATTTCAGTCAAGGAGAAAGAAGGCAAAAAAACACCTTATTACTTCTAACTCCTGCAAGCCATTTTGGTCTCCAAAGGTTTTAGAGCGCCGCAGGCCATGTGTCTGCAGTGTTTCGGGAAATGACTTGCCTTCGCACGAACACTGCTATGTTCTGCAGCACTGCTGCCCCCAGCATCCCCGCTCAATTTCTGTTTAACCCCTTCCTGCCTTCGCTCACACTGACTCACTGCAACAGAGAGCACACACCCAGCACAATACTGTCACATTGTTCAGACTCCCACTAACCAAGGAAAATCAGACCAGCTTTTTCACGAGCTAACACATTAACTCCACGTCTAATTTGGCTACTTAAGCATGTGATGGCTCTCAACAAACATGGTGCAGGAAAAGGCGTAAGGTTATATGGGGTAGAGAAAGATGGAGCAAAAAGCCCCTTCACCATTCCACTTGATCTACTACAATGTGCGACACAGTTTGCACACTTGAGTGTGTATCAACGGTGGATTAAATCTGCAAACTCGTTGACACAACACATAATTAAAACATCTTGCTCGAGGTCAGGAATTTTCTAATTAGTAGTGTACTGACAAAGCTGCAATTCCATCGCCCTGAGTTTCAAAGTCCACAGGTTACTGCTAAGATGAAAGCCGACCCTGGAGCACTATTCTGCAGGGCTGCTCATACAATTCCTCAGAAGACAGTCACAGGGTCACCGAGCTAAACAGTGCGCTGCACCCGGAACCTCGCTTCCAAACAAAGAACTTCAAACTTTCCTGCCTGGAAACACAATCTTTTTTTTCTCTCCCCCCTCTCTCTTTCTTTTCAACCTGAGAGAAACAAAAGATTGTGTGAAGGCAGCCAGATGAGGAAACCATAACATTGTTTTTAATCTGTTTAATTAAAATGCTGTAAGCCTGGCTAGTTGAACAACTTGTTAAATACTACAAAGGCTTTATTAGCTGGATCTTTGTAGCTTGAGTTGGCAACACCATATAGCATAGTGGGCAATAACATTTGGTTCACATATTGGTTATTATTATCTATTAAATGAATAGAAAGTCCTATTGTCTACAATCAGAATAGTACAACAGCAGTACAGCAGCTAATATAACACCAGATGATGATTTTGTTGTTGTTGTGATTTATAAATCAGGTTTATTTGTCTGAAGATCCACCAAACAATGTGTTCAGTGTCTTTCCCCTCTCTGTTGCTTTCTATGGAGAGAGCAAAAAATAACTGAGAAAATCGCTAACAGCTTGCCTGATAACCTGGACAATTAACACAGGCCAAGTATCTTTGGCTACATAAAGTATCAGAAGTAGAACTTTTTCAACATTAAATATTCAAAGCGTTTCATATATAAAATGAACCCAATTAGAGTTAAAATAGGAGACGTGTAATGAGTCTCAAGTCAGAATGCTTGTCTTCAGAACTGCTCGCTAATGAGCCCTTGTTGGTTTTGCACACTTTACTTTCAATGGCGTGGCACTGTCATTTCTGCTGGTTTTTAATTTTTAATTCAAGTTGAATGAGAGGGTGGTGACTGAGTTAATAATCACGGCACCGGGGTGTTTTGCAGCCGATGGATAGCTGGGAGAAGTTGCCAAATGAGGCTTGTGGTCCGCCCTTTGATGTCTTTGCGAAACGTTCCAAATAGGAACAACCAGTTAACAAAAGCCTATCAGTTCAGAGTGGTATCGTATAAATGACCAGACTAAGGGGAACGCATCCTGCAAATGGCCTAATTAGGGAAACGAGCAGGCTAGCGAAATAGCATGGCACTGAATAACACGGAATCCGAGCACTAACAGACACTGACTTGAGAATGAGATGTGAGACCAAGAGGCAGCATGACGGATCCCGCCGCTCTGCAGACATGTGCTGTATGCTGAACTGTCAGTCTTCGCGTAAATCCTCATATGAGCAGTGAGACATTTCACTCACAAGAAAAGGAACGCACCAAGGGGCCACAGTAGATATGCAGATGGGGGAGATTAGAAAGCACATTTACGGCGGAGGTTCACACTATGAAACGGTCCTTGATCTCAAACTGACATAAATGGGGCCATTTTTGACATCATTTAGCCATCACAGGCTCAGTTCCAGCGCCGCTGTCACTGGTCCCCACGCACCTGATGTGACGCCTGCTAAGTATAAGAGGCAGGAAAACGTCTATCTGAAGAGCAGGTCTGATTAAAATCCAGGCTCTTCTGGGGAAAGAGTAGAGTTTCATGTTTTATATAGATGGCCCAGAAAGACGAACCGAAACTTTACTGGAGGACTGTGAACATTTGTGACCCCCAGTGGCCAACAAGCTGCCAGGGTGATAGGCTTAAAGAGTTTCTATAGCTACTCAGAAATAAATGTTTCCTTTGCCATTTTGGATGCATTTGGATAAGTCAATTCAACTTTAATATAAATATCCTACTTATACCTCCGCTGCTACTAGTTCTGCTGATAAACATGGGATAGACATAGAAGTCTACTGGTTTCGCAGTATGGTACATTTACACTACAATGTCAAAATTCAAATTATATAATACACTGTCAATTAGTAGTCTAGGAGGGTTGGGGCGTAATAATGGCAGGCAGCATCACAAAATTTGGACTCAGTTAAGGAGTTTCTCATTACAGTTTTTCTGGCACTTTCCTGGAGGCCTCATTCCTCCCATCAGGTTCCTCTTCCACAGGCCCAGAAGGCTTCCTTCCTACCTGCACAGCATTTTGGCAACCTGCTTTATTATACCACATACAACAGCATCATTTTCCAGGCAGCTGTGTGTGTGTGTGTGTGTGTATAACGCTTATCTACATATTGACTTGGTTTAAATCCACACCCTTGTCTGCCATAATAATTACACATCTTGTAAAAGGAAGTACTCAATTCTTCCTGCACCTGAGGCGGGCAGCTGCAGGAGTTGCCCACTGGCGCCCAGCAAACACACCTCCGGCGCTGCCTGGTATCCAAACAGCTTCAGCACACACCCACAGCCATTGCCTTCCATAGTGTAATGGCGCCTTTCTATTAAGACTCGACTGAACAGAAAGCGCCAGCGCAAGCATGGTTAAATGTGTTTCTATGTGTTGCATGAAGAAAGCTGTCGGGATAGGTCGGACAGGTAATAAAGACAGCAGGGGCCTGTTTTATAGTTGTCAACAAGTCAGACCACACACACGCGTAACTGCGCACACCTCAATACACACACATACACAAACGCACAACAAAGCAGTGGTGTGTAGTGACACAGGCCAGCCCAGGAGGTATGTTTACATTTTGTGGCTCTCTGGACCTTGTTGTATATGTATATAAAAATATCTCAAATTGCTCAGAACTGCCACGGCATGTAATCTGAACACTGATGTGGGTGATAGAGGCCACATTCAGCTATTCACAACTCCCTCAAAGTTCTCTCAGTGGAGGGCGTTCATTAGTCCAACAAATACATAATTTATGCAATCTAAAAAATACATGTGATCATGAATCAAAATGGGAATGAGAGACACAGAAACATTGAGGTTCTCTGGTGATGCCGATTCTTTGTTTCGGGAAAAATGAATACAGGTCAAGCGCCGGGCAACTTCCCTGCCAAACACGGCCAATCACAACATCGCTGTTCTGCAGCATTGTGCGTTCATTACAGTTCTTTTTCTCTCAAACCACTGTACACTCAAACACTTGTTTCCTCTATTATCAAAGGAATGGTTTAGTACATAGTAAACACGTCAAATCTAACCCATTGTTTTAAATATACAGTAGGGCATCATACACATGGATTTGAGTAGACATTTACATAAAAAGTGGACTCACTCAGGAAACCTGGGCAACAATAGGTTAAACTGCATGGTAACTGACATGAACATCAAACCACTGGACGCGCACATCGTTTTCAGCAACACAAGCAAGCATCTAAAACAGTACCGGAGCCAATAGCCTTTATCCTCTCTCCATTCAGGACTGATGACATTCATGTGCATGGTGATGTCTGAATTCTGCTGAGATTATTTGTCAAAAACGGCTGAATTTCACAGTTAATTGGCCTCCCTAATTAGCACAGGATGTCTAATTCCCATTGCAGTCAGTGTGCTAAATGGTAAAGCTTTAGCAAGCGGATGCCATTCCTTTTCGTTTGAGCAGAGAGACTCCCCGTGCACGCCGAGCTACACTGTACATTACACACTCAATGATCGATTCTAAATCTTAATTAGGGAAACGACAAACAAGCAAGGGGACTTAATGAACTGTGTACCTTGTCAAACAGCTGGCTGATTATATTTATTGAGATATATGTTAAATTTAATGATTCGGGCAATTAACTGTAGACCCCTCTATAATCTCTGAGGGACATAAAGGGGCCAGGGAGGCGAGCACCAGGGCCACAGACTTAATGGAAAGCAGCTGACAAATATTTGTCATCCCCAGAGTGCTGAAACAGGCAACAGCGGACCTTGCGCTCAGGAATAAAGATATCATACAGATTTCACTCCCTTGTGTGCTTCAATCCCAGTAATTTATGGTCCCGGCTCACACTGCTCAGATGCAGTAATAAGACATGTTTCAGGCACTCTCTGGTTTGCTAGGACCTCATTGCGTTTAATGATCTGAGATGTTCCGCAAAAACAATACAGAAACATAACAAAAGATATCTAAAAGTGGGCATAGTCTTTATTATCAGTGATTTTTTTTTTATGGCCATCCATTTCTAACTTTTTTTCTAAATTGGTCAAATGGAAAGCAGTGAAAAGCGAGGAAAAAAAAATTAAGCCGAGCCGAAAAGTGCGACTTGGATTTAATATTTTATAATTGCCAAGGGACATTCTAAGATCAATGAATTTTTGCCCGGGACGCACATCAGAAAGAGATGTACTTCAGTCTTTTTAGGGAACATTGGTCTATTTAATTCCAGTGTCTGATGCATGTGAAATATGCCTTCCATGGCCTCCTTCTTCTTCCCCAGGCACTGCTGCAGGCAGACATTACCACTTTTAATGGGCCGCCATGAGAAGAGGCAAGTCAGCCAATAACCCATCCTCACTAATGGATCGCCTTGTTTGTTCTCTTTCACCATTTTCTGAAGCTAATTTTAGATGTTCTGTTTTTCTGTTAAAATACAAAATAGAGGACAATGTATCACAACAATATTTTGGCAGGAAACAATTAAATAAGTGGTCCTCAGACTGAAGGACGAATAAGAACTGTATTATTTGAGAAATTAATTTAGATGGACTATGTCTGTCGAGTAAAGTAGCTGGTGGTTGGTCCAGGTTATGAGGGGTAGCTCAAGTGTAACTGGAAGCCAAAACAGGGCCTCTCTCAGTGGGAGAGCTTCTGGGCCCTGTAGTAAAAGCGGAATAAGGGGGGTGTTTAACAGCAGTAGTTTTGAAGCAATCAACAATATATTCACTAGTCATAATCTCAATTTAACCTTAATAGCCCAAAAAGTCCCCTTGACAAACAATTATAAATTTGCAGTTAACATTCCTGCCGTATAATTACCTAGTCACTTATCACCGGGTTATATATTTTTGATGAACACAATAAATATTTTTGTTAATTTAACAGACATTTGAAATATTCCCTACATTTATTGTTAATGGGAGACCTTTACACCATTTTCTATAGCAATGCATCACTTGAACACACACCATCTACCATGTACCTATTACCATTGTACAGGGTTAAGGTTATTATTGAAATATAAAGAGTTCACTTCCAATGATATTCCCACATATATAATTAAAATGTAAGTGAATAGAAACAACCGCTGCAAATGTCTGTGTGTATGTTGGACAAAAAAAAACAACCTGTTTTTGACAGAAAAATGAAAAATGCAAACTGCTAGAAATAAGCTATGACGCAGTCATTTGGTGGTGAGATTTAAGCAGAGGGCTGCTGCTTACAGGATGCATAATGTACACCTCCACCATGAAAAGTCCTGAATCAGATTCTGGAAACTCAAACTACTCTCTATGTTGGCATTTCTGCCACATAGTTGTAGTATTTTGCCTACTCCATACATATTACCACCTCTCCTCCGCCCTCCTTGGCATTCTTCTGCCCCCCTACCCGCACCTAATGAAAGATCTTTTCCAGCCTTTTCTCCTTTCTTTCCCCAGGCTCAAACGCTGACAGCTGACAATGGAGCTGACATAAAACTTATAGTCAAAGGAAAACAAACTTAAATACATAGTGACAAGAAAACGCACTGCTCCCTGGTAATGCCACGGTGCTATTCTGCACAAAGCAATCAGGGTTAAATCTAACAGCATCGCAGGAGGTCTTATAAAAAACGACAGTAAGTCACACAAAGACAGGGTTTTTTTAAGTGAGCCATAACAGAAAGAACTCTCCGGGCTCTCCAGGGCTCCACCATGTAAGTTTCAGAGGCTCCGTGTAGACAACTTCATTAGGAGCGCCCGCGCGCTAAAACTCTCAAGTCGTTTACAACATTATCACATGTTAAGACTAAGAATTTGGAAGCCCAGAGTTTCCATCTCCTCAAGGGTGGAGGAAATGCGAGCAGGCGCAGAATGGCAAAGCAGTGATTGAGGCGTTCTCTCTGCCTATCCCTATGAGTGGTGAAGGCGTAGGACGCGGAGAGTGGGTTTGCACAGTGCGGTATAGCACAGCATGGGGCCCAGGATGTTAGGCTGTCCCCATGTCCCTGGCCAGCAGGCTAGCTAGAGAGCCAGCCATTATCGGCTCGCCTCCATAGCAGCGAGGCGGAGAGGGGAAAAAAAGGCAGCAAATTTCATTCTTCAGAAATTTAATTATATCAAGATTAACAAGGGAGGTAATTAATTTCTTTAAGATGGGTATCTTTTAAGTGCCTGGGGCTCAACTTTGTTGTCAAAACTGTATATTTAACCATTATTTCAGGGCAAAGTTTTAAAGGCAGAAATGAGGGGGATCACTACTTTGCCATGAATATGGATATATAGAAGGTTCTTATCTAAATGGGGAGATTACAGTGTTAACACTAATATGTACATTTATGTACATATATAAATATAAGTTTGATTTAGGAATTTTCAAAAATTAAGCATAAAAAACAGCCTGCATCAACTACATTTAAAATAATTTTCTAACTTGATAATCATGATGGAAGACCGAACCCCTCAGCCTGTTCGGGATAGGCATAGCAGCCTTAGTTTGAGCTCAAGGTTGAAATCGTAGACCACTGTGTGGACCACAAGGCCATCGAAGGCATTAAACCTGCCCTTCAACAGCACAAACACAAACATGTTCATTTTCAGTAGGGATTTCTGAGAGGGAAGAAGGTGGTGCTGTCAAATGATTCAAATAGAATTTTCACCAAATTCTCTGCAAGATCAGGATGATTAAATTAAAAGACAGAGCCAAAAGTGGTCCTGAACCTCAGAAGTTATATATAACTTAGTTTATAAGATAACACACTATATATTCCATTCATCTCAATGAAAAGGTTTCCAAACACTGTCAAAAGCATAACAATATGTCATAACATTTTTTTTATCACAAGATATTTGTAGCCAGTTGTGTTTTAGGCTTTAGTGTAAGTGAGTACTGTTTTCTCTCTTGAGGAAGACATGGATTTATTGTAGTGATGCAGTCCACTGATGCATATCCACTGATGTACTGCAGATACTGTGCAATCTAACTTTATAGAATGAGTGAATTATATATTTTCTTGTATGGTCTGAATGGTACTTAATATGTAAGAACCCTCTCTCCATCACTGAGAATGTTTAATTACTGTCTTATTTATTGTAAGTGTGACTCACCTGAAAATGTAACCTAAATGACCCCGGTGGTGGAACGCGGACAGCCCATGAATGTGTGTTCATGTTACTGATCTTGGAGGCCCTTTAAGCCCTTTTTTCCACGATTGAAGACGTTAAAGCCAGTGATGCTGAGTCAAGCTGACAGTTCCCATATATTCAAGACCTACCAGGTAATAATGGCTGCCACAGTATCTCTTCTGCCCTCTCATTCTATACGTATTTCAATTAATGTGCAGAGAGCAAGGTACGTACATGTCAGAAAGCATTTTAACAATTTTACGCCTCACAGCTGTTTTACATCAGTCCAAGTCACAAACATAAATTGACTGTGGAGACAGTGGAATAAACGTACCTATTAAGTATTTAAGATTCTCTTAAATACAAACACGATGAACTCCATTTGTCTAAGTCTCCCATTTGGAAATGTGTGCTGTGTACACAAAACATCTGAATTACTCTGTAAAACTAAAGAACTACAATGTTTATGATGTAAAGAACTATGTATTTAAAGCTACCCCGTATCTTTATTAGAAGAAGGTGTTTTTTAGCCATGCATAGCGGTAGAGATGTTGAAAAGTTGTTCAGATATTCACGGTCCCCAGAGGATGAACCCTAACAACTTTGGTGCTCTCCTGACTTTCCCTCTAGCACAACCATAAGGTTGATATTTTTGCTTTCTAGTTAAATATCTCGAAAAACTAATGGATAGATTGGCATATTTGGTACAGATGTCCATGGTGCCATGAGGACAGACATTTAATTGGAAGTCGATGTTATTTGCAGTTTTATCTTTGATTTACTTATTTATTTGCCATATATGCTTTTGGTCGAGCGCTAATTGCACCTTAATAAAATGTCTCACTTTAACCGCGTGTTCCAGATCTCTACTTTGCAAGTCCTGCCTCAGTTGTCCTGTCTTTTATGACACTGCTTTGACACTGGTGATTCCTTCATCCATATGCCATATAGGTTACTCATTTTAGGAGTTTTAACAGTATTAATAGATTGATATTGAAAGCAACTGATAAACATTCATAACAGTTTGTGTTACACTGTATGTTATAGCTGTTTTGTGTCCTAGTTTCCCAACTAAACGGAAGTGGAAAATGCATTCTACTTACTTGAAAGTAAAGCAAATGTACTTATCTTTTAACACGCTAATGATATAGCTGTATTTTAAATGCTTTAACCCAGAGTCCATAGTGTAGTAACCACTGGTTAACACTCTGCACTGTGCAGGGGAAGGGAAAGTTGGCAAAGTGCACTGTGTTAAAGCTCTAAGAACGCATGGCATCCGGCCAAGGAGCCCCTGTAACCATTATGAAGACTCGACTCCGTCTCCTTTGTGTCCTCGCTGGAAATATAGAATTGCCTTGAGACGTAAAGTCAAACTAATATTACAATCTTCTTGACATTATGAAACTAATAGCAGCCTCTCTGTGCCCTCTTTAATCATATTTATGTAGTATAGAGAAGAGGAAACTCACACAACCTTATGCTTCATTACAGCCTGATATAAGTCACATTAGTCAACGCATTCTACTTCAGATCCCACCCTGCATTACTTCAGTGCCGAAATAAATAAAGAAAGAAAGAAATAAATAAAATGGCTAATAGTGGGTTAATGTCAATGCATCCAGTGGATTTGAGAGGAGCTTCCATATTGATAAGAGCAAAAGTGGAGCTCCACATGTTTAAGAAAGCTAAAGAAAAAGGTCAGGTTACAGGTTAGCCGTCTTTTCCACCAAAAAATGCCCACTGTGTGTATCATCTGGACATGGAGAGGAGTAACAGGAGTGTAAGAGAAGGTGGGATGTTGTGGTAGTAAAAACAAAAGGAGGCTGTACTGAGTATTATATACTGGCACATAACTGATGCTTCTCCAACTATACCAACAAGCATGCATGACTTTTGAACCAAATACTATCCCCAACAGACTGTGGGCAGAGAAGGGAAAAAGATGGGAAGGAAGAAGAGAAGGGGGGAGGAGCGAGTGGTTTCCTCCACGTTGTCCCTTCTGCTAGCGTTCAGTTGGCCTGTCTCCTTCTTAACCAAACAGCCTGGTTGGTCCTGGTCCTCTGAGTCCTCACGCCCACCCCTCCGCCCCCCCTCCAGCTCCGGAACCCTCGTGCTCTGCGCGCTTCCTGTTTGTCTGGTTGAAGACCTGGCCGTTTTACTCCCAGGCGGCAGACTGGGAGCAACGCAGGAGGAGGAGGAGGAGGAGAAGGAGATGAAGAAAAGCACAAGAGAGAAGGACAGAGGGGAGGTTGGCGGGGAGAAGGCAAAGGGAGAGACACTGAACACTCCCGAGTTGGGATTGATTTACTTCATTAACCGAGATTACAAGTTTAACTTACAAACCAGAGGTCAAAATTTCTCATTAACAAGGGGACCGTGGAGAACCTCAGGGCTTGGAGACCACTCTTATTACTGACTACACATTTCAATCTGTCTTTGATGTTCCATGTCTGCCTTTCTACCCCCTCTTTCCCCCTCCTATTTTTTGGCAGCGAGGTTGATTTTAATTGTAGCTATAGAACAGAGCATAGTTTGCCTGTAAGCCAGCCTCCACATCTGTAGTGAGTGCAGCTTTAGTGATATTGGGTGCAGTCCATAGCTTGGGGCTAATTTTAATGGTCCCCCCCCCCTCCCTCCTTCATTGGAGACTCAGATTGTTTTCCACGTGATTCCTGTTAATTTAGCTGGAGGAAAGGGCATCAGTTTTCCTTGTGCTTTTCCCCCCTCTCTCCCCATGCCTCTCACTCTATTGCCTCACTCCTTCTTTCTGATCTACAGCCTCAAAGAAAGAAGGTGAAATGAATTCAAATGGAAAAATAGACTGTGCTCACTATTAAATCGCTCGCCTACCTTTGTCCCTTGCATTGCGCCTGGTCGAGACAGATACGAGGAAGGCAGTGTGGCTGCACGAACCGAGGCAATTTAGCTGCTATTGTCGCTTTTACGTCAACAAACAGAGCATTTCCTTTGATGTGATGAATGGCCTCAGCGGCGGGATGACGACTACGAGCTCGTAAATGTGTCAAGGATGTTTCAAAGCTCTGAGCACGTTTAGCACTGCGGGACATTGTGCTTTGAGGCAGATTTTACATCGCAAAACCTTTAATGATAACCTTAGATGTACTGAGGAGACTCTATGTGTCTTTTATGAGCTAGCAACACAGAAGCTATTGCAGTTTAGGCCAAGATGCACCAGCAATGGGAAGAGGCGAAATCAGAACACACAAAAATCAATGAGGGGAAATGAAACAGTAAAGCGTTCAAATAATGTTAAATGTGTGAAAGGACAGAATCTAGAGGGTGTGATGGAATAATCATTGTGAATAAAGTCCTCTTTCCCCAATTCAATGAGCACAAATCCATGTTTAGCTCTTCTCTGTATAATATAAATACTGATGTGGCTATAGAGGAACTAAGAGCCGAACATGGCATGCAGTCTACCTGATGTATACGCTGTTCCCACCTGACATATTTTTCAGTGGTAGCAGCACTGTATAGATGCTAATAGTTGAGCTGCAAAATACATCCAAAGAATTAAAGAAGAGTCAGCTTCTAGCAGTGATGAACATTTAGTTTTCTGTACATTTTCTAGAGAGGTGTATGTGGTTTTGGTATCCAACAAGAAAACATACACTAGGAATTAAGATATCATTTTTCAATAGCTCAGCACTTTGTAATCAGGCATTATAGTATTAGTGTCCCCATCTTCAAGCTAATGTTTTGAGGGCATTTGAGCTTTCCTCAAATTTCCATCCTCCTTCAGCTGCCCTTTGTCACTGCGCTTCATCCCTCCGCCTTCTTCAAGGTAGCTCACCCTTGACTTTTGTGCTGAACTTCAAAAGCCTGTGTGTGCTGATTGGAGGGTTAGGGCTGTGGGATGGGGACTACTGAGCTGGAGGGGGGTTTGCGGAGTGAGTGTGTGCCTGTGCGGCCCCTGCCTGTGCAGTGACCCACCGCTGGGGCCACAGCAGGCCCTCTTCCAACGAGCCAGCCAGCAGCCCCAGCCATTGGCTCCTTGGAACTAATCCACCCTGCGGAGCCCTGTAAGGCCCCCTTTGTTCCCTCCTGCAGACTAGATCAGGCTGGAGACAGACACTCCAGTCTTGACTGGCTATCAGTTTCACAGCCCGTGGCGATCCACATCCATGCACAGGCCCAAGCCTGGCCAAGCCACCATCAAATTAAAGGTGGGCAAATGGGGGGGAGGTTGGGTTGGGGGGGAATGTAGCGAAATTGTGTCACCTGAATTCCGTCACAGTCCGAACACGGTGGAAAGGTGGTCTGATGAGGAAAAAGAACAAGCAGGAGGGAAGGAATATGGAAGAAGAGGATTTCAACAGGAGCTCTGCCTCTCGGTTAACAGAGCAGGATCTCAACAAGGCCATTATCTGGCTCCTAATTTGAGCTCTGGCACAGCACTGAAGGGCTGCCTTTGTCTGGGATTAATGCGGAAAGCTCAGGATGCGATGTCAGAGGGAAATAATCAGCATGGGCCCTTCATAACGTTGGCTGCTTGTGCTCCTGGCCAGGGCCCCCGGCTCATTTCTGTGGAGATGAAATCTATGACAAGCCCCTCAGTGAAGCTAAGAGCAGGCAACAGTCCAGTAACACCCACAGGCCTCCAGGCATCCTGTGACCCCCTTAGAAAAGTCACATTCACTTTGCTCTGGAGAAGGGAAAGAGAACGCTGCAGGCGCTTCCAGCCCATGTGAAATGAAGAAATGTGAGGAGGTGAAAACGAAGTGAAAATAAGTTAAGATTCCTCCTCCGCCCCCACTGCAATCACTCCAGAGGAGGGGCACACTCTGACTTCACTTCATTATGCCCCTCTAATTAAACATGAACAGGACATAAAAAAGGGGATAAAATAGGAAAAAAGACAACAAATCCAGAATAATGTATATTCATGTTTATGTTGTGTAACTGCATTTGGGAAAGCAGTTTGAGAAAGCAGCTTTTTTTTTTTAATGCAGCAGAAGGTCGCGGGCTAATACCCATCAGGGTAAAACATTCTGAAAGAGGTTGGCACAGCACTCAAGGACCAGAAGTAATGCTTTTATTTTGTTATTTATGCTTTTTTACCGGGTGCATTACTATGCTCCTCTGCAGCATATTGCTGCTAAGCCAAGGATGTGAAGATGCAACTCGATAAGCAGGTTATTAAAATGACCAATTGACATTCAAAATTCAGGCTTATTTTAGATTCATCATATTTACAGATGAATATGTGGAATTTAAATGTTTCCTCTGCTGCCTAAAGGAAAATGTGACTTGGTACAGCAACTGTGCATGACTTCATGTATGACTGGAGAAATATGATACTCAAGTCACTGCTTATGGAACCTCAAACAGGAGACGGTTCTTTAAAATAACACGGTTCGGCTTAATTAAGAACAGACTAGGCAAGTTACATGGGAGCATGTCACCATGCTCCATGTAACACAGACATTTCCTACCAAATCTGTCACATTCATCAACTTTAATTGTGGAGAGTGGGTTATTAGACGGATTCCTAAACTTGGCTAATGCTTAACAGGTTAAGCATGAAGAGGATGTGTGGTATTAAGAATACAATGACTCTCAAAACTAAAGCCGTGGGGGAAGGGAGGCCAACAAAGAGAAACACAAACCCTGTCCACAAAACAAACCCACTCCCTGGTGCCTCCGGAAAGGTATTGGCTCATGACTCTAATCGGAGATTTCAGATTTGTTCATTTTCATCCACTTTGTAGATGAATAAACATGAGAACAATGGTTCAGAGGGCTGCACGCTGTGTCGCCAACCCACCAGTGCACTCCACAGCTCCCTCACCAAACAACCTCAGCTGTGGATACACACAATCTGCTCGATTCTGAGGCAATAAGGATTCCAAACTGGAGCTGAATTTTCACTCATTAAGTGATCTGTGGCCACTCAGCAAAATATAAATATGCACACATACATATGAAATAAAGCGAAGGGAAGGCATCTGCCTCATCTCATCTGAGTTGTTATCACTCATTTAAATAATTTCACTTGGTCGGGTGGACAGGAAAATATTTTAATGCAGGATGATAGTAACCCATGTGAATGTCACACATCCGCAACCTAGGCTTCTTATTGTTGTAATTGCAGATGCAGCAGCTCATGTACTTTTCACACTTTTTTCTCAATGTTGTGGCTATTGCTTATTTTATATTATATTGGGGTGCTTAAATTACAGTACATTACTAATTTTCACTATTGTAGCCATTGCTCTAAATCCCTATTCTTCAGCTTCTGATTTTAAAATGATAGTCAGATTTTTTTAAGTGGGGTTGTATGAGGTACTTATATGACTACAGTCAGTGTATTACCTACAGTAGATGACAGTCAGCGCGTCGCCAGTTTGGAGAAGCCAGCAGCTATACTGACACGGATGCTAAACAATGTACTGCTGTGGATGGGGTCAGCAGCAAAACGTACTTTAGCCACTTAAAAAAAAGCCCACCTAACAAGATCCATATCTGTTTAAATGTACGCTATATTTAGAATATTTTCACTGCTTTACCATGGTGTTAGACAGATTCAGGAGAACATTCTGCATTAAAACAAAACTTCTTTCAAAGTGTCCTTCTTAAAAGGAATAACAACCATCTGACCAGCAGATGGAATTGGAAACCACTGCTTTACCTGCAGTTATGGATTTTTATTTCTTATTCACTGTCTAGCAGATACATATTCAGTGACTCATATTTTGCATATTTAGCAATCCTCCATGTTTGAACTTACCACAGTCAGAGATGACAGGACCATGAAAATTACCATTGAAATATGTCTACACAACAAATACACAGCAAGAAAAAAAGTGAAAAATACATTATCTTGGATGATAGTATTCTTAGAAAGCCCAGTTGGTAGGTTGTCGTTTGGTTTATTGTTTTAGTATCATCAGTAAGGGGTTAAGAGAGCCGAGTTAAAAAACAGATAAAGTAATGATTAGTTAGGCCAATATGTCATCATCACAGATGCACTGAATCCCTGCTTGTCCTTCAGGACTATCAGGAATGGAACAATATATGCCCTATACAGTATAACTGAAATAAAATTCCCACTTTTGAAGTTCTCCGTTTTTTGTCAGAAAATTTCTACAAAAATGATTTGTACAGTAGATATCAATTCAGCATTATCAACTGGATAAGGACAAAACAATTGATAATATAGCCATTAAGTGAGTCTACTTCTTACCTCTGTCCCTGATGGGGTGGCCCCTGGTGAATCCACTTTACGTTTTTTGCGGGGTCCAATGGCGGCTAGTGCTGTAAGGTTGGCATCTCGCTGCCTCATCTGGGCCAGTTCCTGTTGTTGCATCTGGTGAAGACAGCACAAAGATTAGAAAAATACCCGTGCCCTCTACACTTTATGTGGTGTAGTGTCGCCCCAGTATCACATGCATGTATTTGGGTAAGTAAATACATTGTGTGCACTGGTGTCATTACGCACCAGCGAGTCCAATGACAACCTGAAAAATTCAAGTACATTTAATGGCTCTTAACATTAATGTACAAATCTATAATATGTCCTGTATGTGGTGGCTTTGAAGACAATACTTCAGTCTACATACAATGAATACATAACAAACATTCCCTATTATGTGTGTATCTATCTGTGATACAGAACTGCCCTAACTTAGCTTCTTTACTTGGTAGCAGTGATGGTCTCAACTTCCAAAACCCTACTCGCTTGCTCTGTGTATGTTAACCACATAAAGATGCACCATGACAATAACTTGAAGACACACAAGTGACCCCAAAATGTGTATTTCAGATTTTAACTGTCACATTTTAGAGCGCCGTAAGACCTGCTGAGAATGAGTGAGCAACGAAATAGAATCAAATGTAGAAATAAAATATAGGTGAGTAAAGGAGTAAGATATCCCTCCTCTTCCTTCCATCTGTCCATGTCTCGTATAAGCTCTCCTGAGCCGAACAAAATGGAGGTCTGTTGTCAGCCATTAACGGAGCTCCTGTCAAAGATCGAGCGCGCGTGTGTGTAGTCACATGGTCTCATTGTGATTTTTGTGGTTTGTGATGTATAAGGGAGGGGTTGCGGGGGGCACTGCCCAAGGTAATGTCATGTCTAGCCGCAGGGCTGAGGGGGAACCCAGCGTTGCTGGGAGCTGCCCTTTCTATTGGGTGGATGTGTGAGGGCCTGGGGCCATGGCACAGAGGGTGTCAGCACTCCCTCCAACATGCAAACACAGTACACACACACATGCCTATCAATCGTGGCCACAGCACAGGGAATGCCTACCCACCAGCTTGCCTGCGTGCCTGCCCGCTGGGGGAGAGAGGCCCGGTTTGAAGCGAACAGGGACAATCAATGTGCGCTTTCATGTCTTTCATGTTCTTTTATGTTATCTCTCAGCATGCGTTCGCTGGGCGCTGGTGTTTGTGTGAGGCATGTATGTTGTCTGATCGGGGGAAAATTTCATGTTACTTTCAGATGGCGCTCTGTAAAAGGTTGCTTTGGTGAATAAAGTCTGATCTAAAATGTGCATGCAGTTGCCTCTGATTTTTTCCTAAAACCCCGATGGCAAGGCATGCCCTTTAGGGTGTTGCCACTTCACATTTAGCACGGCGGAACTGTTGAAAGATTCAAACACGCTGACAACACAAAGTAGGGGAAATAATATCTGTAGTAACAACCAGCTGAATATCTACACCACATTTGTCCATTTTTAAAATGGATGGTGTTGAACATGTATATTGTGTAGTTAAAACAAATACTAATTAGCAGCAATGGTATGGACAAGTCCATGAAAGGTTTTTAGGCAGTTTTTTGAGTTGGGAATCCGGGTCTCAATACTATGCAAATAGAGACAGAGGGTACACTGGAGTAAAGTGGGGATTGTGACTGGATGTGGAAAACAGTGTGGAGAAGATTGTTGTTGTTGTCCACATGGCAAATTTAGCATTAATGTTATCAATGCTAACCTTATTAGGCTTTGCCACAAACAACACACAAATCTCTCCAGGCCTGACCTTAAAGAATCCCACTGCAAAGGGAGCTGGGAGAGAGCGATAGAGCAGAAGAGATAGAGAGAGAGAGAGAGAGAGAGAGAGAGAGAGGTCCGCTATCTCACTGATGGCACCAGGATGCCGGCATCTCCGCCTGGCAGTTGGCACCAGGCATGGGCTCCCAGCGCCCACAGCAACTGCCTGTATTTTCAGATTTATGACTGTATGATAAATGAAGACTTCATTTTACCATCTGCAACCCTCCAGTCTGCGTTTCCCGTCAATAAAGAGCCCGCCATGACACAGGGAGACCGAGTTCTGATTTCAATCTGGTGCCACTATGCCGAGTCTACCTTCCTTTAATGACCGTCAACTGACACAAGCAAGAGTTGGGCCAGGCTTTGATAGATTTGTTTACCCTTAGGAGTTGTCTCGACTACCATTTGGTTCAACCATTTACATAAAGTACATTCATTCGAGATGCAAACAGGTGTACAAATGCTATGAAGTAGTAGCAGTAGCCATCAAGCCAGGAATGTAGAAACATGTTGCCTTTGAAAGAGCCCAAGTCCTTAGATTGTCAGCCACCAGGGCATCTTTATGATAAGGAAATACAAGAATATGTCAAATGCAAAGTTGAACCATAGGTACAGTCATCGCCAAAAGACTCAAAAGGTCACTACAGAGATTCATCCCACACTTGAAGAATAACCAGCTGGCAGGATGCATACATTTGCCACATCCGATCAATGGTACCACATAAATATCTGCTGTTCCAAAGTCACGTAAATACCAGTGCTTCCAGTCTGCCTGTATGCCCTTTTAAAGCAGGGAACTGGAACTTGTAAAGTCAAATTATTAGCAAAGGTCAGGAGATGTAGAACATTTTCAAGATACCCGACAGAATCAATCTGCAGCTTTGTTAGAAAGAAGTTTTCGTCTTGATGCAGAAAAGCACAATGTCAGGTGATGTAGTATCAGTGTGGGGAAATTGAAAGTGTATGCAAACACAAATATGTAAATATCTGGGGAAACACTTGTCGCGGTTGTACAAATCTCTCTTACAGATGTTTGGTGCGTATCAGTTAACACTATGATGGCGCAAATGTGCGAGTGCAAACACTGAAGCTCTGAATCTGATAATAATCAGTTCATGGGCCTGTATTCATCAAAGCTCTCAGAATCACCCTAATCTGTTCTGAAAGATTACAGCTAAAAATACACTGTTGGATTAAGTTTCTACACACACACTCTGCAAGAAGTTAAAGCACTCCTTTGAGAATAAATGACATCACCAAATGTTTTATGACAGTAAAAAATATAACAGGAGTTTACCCACAATCCACAACCGAAAATACAACATCTTTTATTCCAGCTATGAATCTGAATTAAATATGCCTGATATGCTTGAAAAAACCATGCCCTGGATATCAAATTACATGTATTCATCAGATTATTTGTGTCAAGTGGTTATGTCCTGGAAGATTCTTCCAAAATCATATTTAAATAAGACTAAGACCTCTAGTTGGAGGGCAGTGGATGTTAATATTTATCAGCAGCGTAGACAACTGGTTTGAGAGTTTAAGACATAGCGGCTGAATCAGTACAGCTGATCAACTGAACTGATCAGCTGAACAAATTAAAAGGTGGGAGTAAGTAAAATGAAAGCCAAATAATGTTATATAACATTATTAATGTTTGTTGCCTTGTTGACTGAACTGATTCCGGCCCTCCTTTGTTTCTGAAAAAATCAGAATTATGTTCACTGCATTCAAATAAAGGATTTCAAAATATATACATTTCTCAATATGGGGTTTTCACTGAGTCACTATTTATTTATGTTTTAATATTGATTTAGTTCGGATGAAATTTTATAACAGCCCACTATACATTAGATTAGCCAGTCTGTGCATGAAAACATGCATGTATTAGCCCGAATGTGTGCAACTGGAAATAATGAGATCCATTTGTCTGTCTGTTTGTTTTTTTCAGTTAACTATTACCCACATCTTGTCCAACTTCAAGCTCCGTACCCTTAATAGATCTGTAAAAATGTCCATCAAGACCAAAATAAGAAATAACAGGGCTTTTTCTCAACACCGAAGAAAGAGTAATATGTTCCCTTATGACGCAAAAATGTCCAAAACACGGCAAGAACCTTAAAGCTGTCTGATACGCTCGGAGTGAAGGGGAGGATGAGCCGCAGGAGCCATGATGGCCAACCTGCCGTTCTCCATCTCTGCTGTTTTTAACAAAGGCTTTTCTCTCCATCCTCCCTCCCTCACTCTCTCCCTCCCTTCCTCCCCCCTCTTGGCCTGAGGGGCTGCTCGCGGCCCCCCAGACGCTTACAGACAGATGTCCTTGGTAGAGCAGAACACGCTCTGCTTGACGTCACAAGCAGCTACAGGGCTGTGAAGGAAGCTGAAGGGCTCTCTGCCCTGCAAAGACCACAGTATAAAAGCCAGACCATGGGTTTCGAGTTGGTCTGTCACTTACCCTCCCCCTAGAAAGATCTGGTCCGACGGGACTCAGCAGGGAGCTTCTCAGTATATAGACATAACATATGCCACTTTTGGTGAATGCTTATTTTTCCCCAAAGAGGCTTGGTAGAGTGCATACATTTTGAACAGGAGTGGGTGGCTCCCGAATCAAGTCTCTATTATGGCTGTAACCTTTGCACTGCAGTTATATATTATAGGTTATGATGTAAAGTATTTGAGTACATATGTTGACAAGAATGAAGCTGCATCTAAATTAATACCCAATCTAATAGTATGTAGGTAGATATTAATTCAAATACATCAAAGTACATCTGCATTGTAAACATTCTGTAACAAAATACTGAGACAAAAAACTTCTTGAACTTTTGTTCTTGGTAATAACACAGTCTCACAATTAACTTGATTTTACTGACACACAGCAAAATTGTCATCGTCGAACCTACTCTTCTGTGTGGTCTATATAAACACCACCATAGTGTTAAATTAACACCACTTATAATGATATTCAGTGTCAGCTGTGTAAGATAAAGGCTTGGATGATGTAACTGGTGTTCTATCAGCTGAAAAATATGTGAAAGATAAAAAAAAAAATCAGTGGCTTGATTTACAATCAGAAACCTAAAAACGTCTGTCAGGTATATTAGAGCCGCAGGACACTTTTCAGTACCACTGGACATTGGCATCCCAACAGCTCTCCATAAGTCAGCATCATCATTATTTATCTACTCTAAAGTATAGTAGTAGTTAGTCTACGGTGGTCCCGCTGGCCTCGTGGTGTAGGACACTGATCGTGTAATCACAAACCTGCTCAGCATCAGCATGTCAGCACGCTGACTTTATCTGTGCCAACATACAGCTTCACAGAGCCACTAGCATAGCTGTAGACTTTATTCTTGTTTTCACATTAATTGTACTTAATCGACTGTTAGATGACTTGACACAAAACACAAAAAGAATGTGTGCACATTGGTTATTTTTGGTTATAACACTGCACTGAGTTTGTTAGTTAAGAATTTGCGTGTACAAATGTTTCATGAATGACGCCCAGAGGAATTTGTTGGATGAAAAGAACGTCATCAAATATGAATTACAAATAATTATTTTATGTTTCAAATACCACTTTCTTTCACTTGACAGTATCCAAAACAGTGCACCTTCTTGCGTGTGAGTTTCCTGCTACTTCACATGGGATGGCGTTGGCATTTTACATATGTGTTTTTCTGCATGTCTGTAATCCATGGATCTCATTCACCTGACACCCACATGGCCGACATTACGTGAACATCTGCGAGCTGCATCTTGAGGCCTTTCTTCATGCGAAGTGCCTGGCAGTTAGTTTGCTGCAGGGAGAAGGGCCATTTGCACTAACCAATCAGGTTTCACTCCTCCATCTGCACTCAGTCTCCAGAACTGCTAATGTAGGCGAGTCTTTGTGTTAAGACTGGATATAGACATCCATGGCTTCATCAACAGAACTCAATAATTACATGTGGCAGCATTCCTCAAGAGAAAATATGAAAATGTATTTCTAATGTGTGCCTGATGTTACGTGCTGTACTGTACTGATCTGTATTCTGTTACTCTATTGTATTCAATGTTGAATATATACAGTACACAGAAGAGTAATATGCATACAGTAGATTCAGTACATTATGTTGTTTTCACGCCATGTGTTCCAGTATGTATTGACACTTATCATAATAACCTTTACTGTATTTATCAGACTCTGCACTTGTTTGTGTTTTCTCTATTGTACCGATACCAGTCTTCACGAAAAACTGTTAATAAATCAGTGGAGATTGAATTGAATGCATTAAAAAAACAAATGCTTTGAAATTCTGTTTCATCATCTTTTTCAACATGCATAAATCTCCTTAAATATTCCAGTAAATCTGTTTGTGATTATATTATTTTACCTATGGAGATGAATTCAAAATACATGCATGAGCTAATAGTCTTGGCTCAGAGTGTTCCATTTCCTCTGAAGCTGAGTATGTCAGAAGTGTTTCCAGGGCCAAGGACCAATTATTCAGAGCCCTCAGCCGTCCCTGGAGCTAAGGTCATTATGTGAGTGTCACTATCATGACCCTACGGTTCTTCTTCATCTGCAACTTATTTGCAGGAATTAAACCGTGCAGAGGGAGACTGTGAGAAGTATGTGGCTAAATTGAATGTGCCTCACAGACTTAGATACCTTAAGTTTGGAGCAAGTATTATTATTATAAATAATAACATTTGCGCAACACATTTTGCAGAGGAACAGTGTTTAATAAAGGCGCCAAAAATCAGTGTTAAGCAGATTCTGACGGCGTTTCACCGGAGCGTCGGGAGCAAAGTGGTGATCATTAAAAATACTGCTTATCTAAGGGAAAATTTCCTACTTTAAATGTTCTCTCGCTTTGTCTCATTCTACGCTGGCGTGCTTCGTCTAGCAGTCTTCTCTCTCCCGGTCTCTCTCTTTTTTTTTTTTAACATTTAGATTCGCCGCTCGTCACCTTCTATTGATCACGCCTAATTTGCATCCAGGAAAAGATGAGAACTCAGATATTCACACTCCGAGAGAGGACGATCGCAATGATTTATTCATTTCCAAATCAAAAAAAAAAAGGAGTGAAAGGAAGGTAGATGAGAAGGGGAATCTTCATAGGCAGCAGGCGACTAGCAGGCTCTGAGGCTGGGCTCCTCTTCCCCAAACCGCCCCCAGGCACATGGTGTGCAAGTCCTCCTAATTAACAAGGTGAATCATGCTGCCGCTCTCTAATTAGCCAACATGACAATCTAATGGAAACATGCAGGCCGAGCTGGCACACTTAGCATCACCTCACAAAGACCCCCGGTACTGTCCTTCCCATATGAATTCCACCAAAATGACACCTCGGATTTTAAATGGACAAGAAGAGAAAAGGTGGAGCAGAGCGGTTCAAGGAAGTGTGTTTTTGGGAGAGGTCAGAAGGAAGAAGTTAGCTGGTGAAGGGTGAGGTGTTTTTGCTCTCCTCTCCCATCCTCTGCGAGCTGTGTTTGTTGCCTAATTGAAACGTGTCCTGCCTCCTGCCTCCCTCTCACTTATATCCCAGGCACAGGAGGCTGGCACCTCGCCACCAGCGTAGCTCAGCATGCCCAATTCCCTTGTCGCTCGAGTCCCAAGGAGTGCTCTGGCGCACAAAGAGAAAAGTGAACCTACAGGCTTGTACAGCGAGGAGACGAGTCGCTATCTCCCTCTGAGGCAAAAAAAAAAAAAATCTCCTTTTTTTGTTGTTTTCCTTCTCATTACAGCACTTTGTAATATTCGAAAACACACAGGAACACCAAAGGTACTTTTAAAGCCTGCTTCTTTTTTTTTCTTGTAATATGTCTTGAGGAAAAAAACTGAAGTTGAGAGTAGCGACAACAAAGCAACAAATAAAAATAGGGTTAGTGTACTATTTAGTAGCCTGCACAACTTTAGGACCTACAAAACAGACCTTTCATTTGTGATAATTAAATTAGTAAATCTAACCCCTTGCATGACCTTCAAAAAAAAAAAAAATCCAGATGAAATTATATTACCTAATTATTATTACCTAATATTAACTAATGCATAACCTTATTTGTTAAAAAGAAACAGGTTTAAAAACACATGATCGTTCCACTTGAGCAGAACACGAGCATAATGTTTTTCTACTCACAATCCCACGAGCTGACCATGAATGCTGCTGCTCTATTCATATTAAGGTATTGTGTATCTCTGAGGCCAGAAGACAAGAATATAACAACTATGAATTGGGACACACAAAACAGCAGGAATTCTCTTTGAAAGTCAGCTCAGAAAGGGAGCGAACGTGGAGGAGGGTAGCAGGCTTTTGCCCTGGGGCCTGCCTAATGGGGGAGAGCGCCTCTTTGAGCAGAGCGGTTTGTGGAGGGCCAGAGGATGAGAGCCTATGAACTTGCAGATATAGCTGGCCTAATAAAAACCAAGGGGCAGCTACATTGTCCTCTGACACACAAGTCCTCCTCTCCTCTCTGGAGAAGTGCGAGGCTCTGGCTGATGGGGCCCTTCAGTGTGGGTGGATTCCAGTCTGTCCATGACCTCGCCACTTGTGGAGGATGCCAGGCCAATCAGGAAAACATGTATGTGTGCATTCAGGCCCGGTGCGTACTGGCCGAGCAAAGGGTTGTGATTTAAATAACACGCACAACGTTAATGCGAGCAATTCTTTATTTTGTGAGCGACGGGGCAAAACGTGCTTCAAAGTTCAAACTTGAGCACGAGCAGAATTAATTCGGATGAGGTTCAAGACATTTCAAGCAATGCTGCTGCCTCGAAATGAGCATAAACAAATCTCAATACATGAATAAGAAGAATATTTGAGCAAGATCATTCCAAGTGGAGGGCATGGTAATGTGGAAGACCAGTAATCTGTGATGGTTGGGTCACTAACTCGAGTGTTCTTAGTGTTTTTGGCCTGACGTGGTTTGCTTCAGCAGCTGAACAGGCCCTAACAGGAGCTTTTGGCCAGATTTTGGCCAGCTGGAGTGGCCAATTTGTCTTTCCCCTCTTCCCTCGTCTCTCTTCGCCTGTCCTTGCTCCACTCCTCTTCTCCAGTTCACTCGTTTCCTGTGTCCAGTTGTGCCTGCAGACGCGGTTGCGATGATGAATCTGTGGCTGCAGTGTGTCTGTGTGTCTGACATCGTGATGTATCTGTACTGGCCTTAACTCCCTCTCGATCTCTCCCTGCCTCCCCTCTCTTTCTCCCTCCCCCCGAGTCTCCTTTTCCATCCGTCTCTTTGTCTCTGTCTCTCTGTCTCCTTCCCTCGCTCTCTCATTCTCTCACTCTCAACGACTAGGCATTGCCTGGCCTCCTGCCTCAGTGATGGAACAGACAGAACACACAGACCCACCACCGACAACAACAACAAACAGGAACTGAGCTCCACGATTTGCCCATTGATTTTCACTGGGGGCATTTTTGAAATAGCCCATCTGACCTTTCGGCCAAATGGTAGTGAATGGAGGAAACACAGAGGTGCTAGACTGCCTCTCTCTCTCTCTCTCTCTCTCTCTCTCTCTCTCTCTCTCTCTCTCACGCAAAACCTCTGCCAGCGTCTATCTGAGCAGCCTGCTCTGCTGGTGACAGGGTTGTGGGTTAGGTTGCTGGTGCAAATACAGATTACACAATTAGAGGCATGGCTACATAAATGTACAAGACTAAAATCCTGAAGACCTGCTAGTGACACCTAGAGCCTACAATGTTCATTACTCCTCAATGCAAAACAAAACAAAAACACTGTACGGTTCATGTCAGTATTTTTGGGTCCAATGCCAAGTATTACAGACGGACAATGGAATAATTAAATACCAACATTTTTATCTAGCCTGGGAACCAGTTGAATCTAAGAGCTCATGTTTTCTTTGCTCTGGCAGATATGTCTGGCCCCTCTCTGGCTGAGCCAATCACAACCATTTATCTAGTATGAGGCGGGTTAAACACAATGACTGACAGAGAGGAGCATCGTTCAGGCATCTTTGTAAATAACCAAGATGGGTGCCACCAAGGCGGAGGGTTCCCCGGCCAGCTACAGCGGCAGTATTTAACAGACTGGATGGTAAATTTTCTTTAAAAGAACAAACAACTGCACTTAAACTTTATGATGATAAGAAATATGTGTTTGCCGAACTTCTGGCAGGACGTACTGTCCGACAGGATGGTGTTTCATCGCTCTGACTGGTCTGTGCACTGAGAGATTCCAGACTAATATTCATTTGCGAATTAGTCTGGTGATACCAGGCTAGTTTTTATCCCCTTAGGAGCATAAATCTGCTCTGTAAACTTAATAGCATTTGCCTGTAATATTGTTACATATGTTATAAGTCTAAAGTAGAAAGCTCATGAAACAGAAAGGTTTCATCTGCTGGGGAGCATGAATGTGTTCAGTGAATGTAGTGGCAATCTGCCAATTAGCTTCTGATATTTCTCATTTTGGCCTGATAGCACTAAAGGAAAGGCAGAGGGATGACAAAAACATTAGGATTCATCCTCTGGGGAACATGAACGCCAAATTCGTGGCATTTTTGCTGTGAGTTAGAGTGTTGGATGGACAGACAGAACGACGGGCTCAGGAATACACTTACTTCCACCTACTAAAACCTGAGTAAGGCGAAGGATCCTGGATACATGTTGGAAGAGGGATTTCTTCTCTGTGTTTTAAATCTAAATTGAGGGTCTAAGGATTGAGGTGCTGTAAAGCCTTTTTAGGCACATTTGTGAGTTTGGCGTATGTAAATTAAATTGACTTGACTAGACATTCAACCTGAGCTTGACTGTTCATACCATTCATTTGTTGGTCATTGGTTGATACCTGGTTGTCGGCCCGGTCTGCAACGGTAGTTTCACAGCACGCTGCACCTGGCTTTTTAAAAACAAATCATGTGCCAGCCCAATTTACATACCAACACTTGGTTCAAGTATATAACACGCTGTAATTCCATCTCTCCAAAATGATGATTGTTTGGTGGTTGTTGCTGTGCGTGTGTGTGTGTGTGTGTGTGTGTGTGTGTGTGTGTGTGTGTGTGTGTGTGTGAGTGTGCGCGGGCGTGCGTGATCAGGGAGAGGGGCTTAAAGAGAGGCTGGCTCCTCTGCCCGTCGCCTGGATGAGGACTCAGGCTCATTATCCTGATGAAATTTGCACAGATGTGTGAGCTGCCGACAGACTCTGCAGTGACACAAACAGCCAGCTCAGGTGATGAAAACCGGAGAGGCACCGGGGCTGAGAAACGACGGCCATTAAGCAAAAAAGAAAGAGGTGAGGGAGGGTGGAAGAGGGGCGTTGAGTGTGCGTGGGTACGTGGGGGGGCAGTTGGGGGGTTGGGAGTCTTCTTCATCTCTATCTAGCGGGAGAAAGCATTACATAAAGTAACAATTTCCAAACCACCTTCTTAATATTCCAGATGAAAATGAAAATGTGCATACGTGCACGCGGGCGTCTCCTCACGAGGCACTAATCTGGCCGTATCCAGATGACGAGCGGACTGCCACTTAACGGGGAGGAGATCCACTTTGATCACATGGCCCCTGGGGCAAACCTATCGCGCTGCCTATTACGCTGCTTCATTTGCATATGTGGGGCTTATGGGTAGGCTGAGATCTAGTGTGAATGTTCTTAACTGCAGCAGGGCTCAATGTTGCTAGAAAGAAATATCCGGGAGAGACGCTGAGAAAAGACAGAGCGGTGCCAGTAGCCAGAGGTAAGAGAAGTCGAACTTGTCACTTGAAGGTCACAAGTTCAACACCACACAGTGGCTGAGAAAATCCTAAAAATTAAATACTTTGGCCAAACAACAATACCGAGTTGCCCTTGAGCAAGGTATTTACAGTTATCCCTAAATATAAATGTGTGGCCAATATTAAAAGGCTGTGGTTGCACTGGGGAGCTGTCAGGTGGGAAATTGTAGAACTGTGTAAGTATAAATTGTGTTAGTGAGAAAAGTGCATATGTGCTCAGTAAACTTTACTTGGATGAATAAAAGGCTGTTTTTTTTTAAAAAGCAAGCGACTTAGAAGAAACCACGTCTGCTCCTTAAGTTCTACATCAACAACAACAACAACAGGTGAATAGTGCTCGTTTTATCCTCCTGCCTACTCAGACTACTCCATGGAAGCTCCACACAATCCTCTTGATCCTTGTTAGCGAGCCAAGGACTGAAAGCACCTAGTGAAGTTATTCTGGAGTAAACAAAGAGAAAAAACAAATGCAAACTTCCGCTGTGACAGAACTGTTTCGTTTGCGTAAACAACATTAACCAACCACTAAAAAAGAAGAGTGGTCTACTTTCTGGGGTCCACTGGGAATTTTACCATATACAAGACCTGCACTTAAAATGAGGAGGATGTAGCATCCAACAGAAGTGCACTACATCAGTAAAACATTTCCCAATTTGTAACACTACGTGTTGTGCCATGGCCTATTACTTGAAGAAGAAAATAACTCTTTTTACTCCTTTGTAGCAGTAAAAGTTAATGTAGAGCATGAATTGGTACATCTCAAACCCTCATTCACCATTCAGTTGCTTTTCTGATTTATACTCTTACTGAACTATTGTTGCAATTTGACTCTTTTCCAAAGAGCAATGAAATTGCAATGATTTTTTTGCTCTCCTCTAAGCCATAACATAGTAAGTAGGTTGAAACAGATATTACAGTTTTATGGCATTAACAAATATAATTTTTAAAAAAAGGATTGAGATCAAAAAAAGGGAATGCAGAATAAATGTACAAAGGCTACTGCAGTTCTGACTGTATACCTTTCCCTTGATAGCCCATCTACCAAAAAAGGGCTCAATGAAGTCAAAATTCAAACTGGTGCAAGATGAAGAGGCTGAAGAAAAGAAAAGAAGGGGGGGGGGGGGGGAGTCTTTGGTACGCAGAAAATCATTTTCCACACATGGGCATCAATCGGCGCGAATAATTCCTCAAACTTTTTTAAGTCCGACTTTAAATGGCATTACATATGTAGTGAGGCATGAAAAATTAATACGCTGGAGTCTGGGAAATGTCAAGGGTAATGATCTCCGCAGCAGCTTACCTCCTTAGCTTTCTGTTTCAGTCGAGCTTGCTCTGGGTCCTCTTGCCTGGAGCGACTCTGCAGAGTAAAGGGGGGGAAAAACACAGGTTAACAGCTGGTTTAAGGAACCCACCTCCCCCCTCGCTGCTCATCTGTTGCTGCTGCAGCAAAAATAGTGCAAAACGGGAACAGGATACAGAGGTGTCAAGGACATCGTATTTGAATTCAGAGAAGTGCAATGGAGCGCCCCCCGGGGGGCGGTGGCCTTTAAACCCGCTCCAAATCCAGCCCTAAATAAGCCGCTGGAGGGGGATTCTAATCAAAAGAGGTTATTAAAAATTCTGTACGAGCCAGCACACACACACACACTCACACACACACACAGGGCAAAGGATGTTGGTGAGTATCAGTGGCAGTGGCTGTGTGTGTGTCACTGTGAGCCAGTGTGGCTATCCGTTGCTGTGTGTGTATGTGTGTGTGTGTGTGTGTGTGTGAGGGTGTATGTGTGTGTGTCTCTCCCTGGCGTAACAACACAGCACTTCTATTTTAATCAGCAGCCAAGATCTGGGTGAATGTACTTGTCCCTGGGAATCCTTCACCACAAAGCCAAATGTACATGTACGGCTGACCACTGCAGGCAATACAGGCAGATTATGGCACTACACACTAACTGAGTGCTGTTATGTTGTGGATCTGGATATAATTTGGATTTAATCAATATTATTTTTGCTGGATTAACCAAAATTAGGTTGGGTCCATGAAAATCCAATCCACTTACATTTGAGTGAAAATATAAATGTCCCTACTTATCCAATATGAGCATCAGTCCTATATGTAGTTTAACTTTCTAAGGATAAAACAATAAAATGTCCCTTAAATATATTTTACACATCATGGAGTATTTATATCTATTTTGGTTTTATATTTAATTTCTCCTTCCAATACCAAATCAATCAGAGTGGGTGCTGGGCCTCCCTCCAGAGCCGGACGCCCCACTCCTGCCTCATCCCTCCGCCTCCCTTTCTCCCCTTCCTCCCCTCATCTTCTCTGCCTTGTGGATGGAGAGCTGCTCCTCCTAGCCTTCCTGCTAATTGGCTTTAAATATATCAGGCGGTTCACGTACTGGTCGGTATCTCAACTAAGACTAATGCGTTTGCCCTCCGGTTGGCCGGAGCATCCCTCAAGACTTGAGTCATATTTTAAATGGACGGGTGAAGAGGAGGGGAGGGCTTGTTGTGGAGGAAGGTGAGAAGACGGGGGTGGAGGGGATTATTTTAGCAGGTTTCTTATTCAAGAGGTCAAATTAGCGGGCGCTCGAGCGGGAGAGAGGCAGGCAGGGAGGCGGGTGGGTGGCGGAGGGGCGGAGGAGTGGGAGGGGTCGGTACAGATGGACTGTTTACAAAGGGCAGCGGTGCCACTGGCATGCTTTACATCTCCTCTGTCAGCTGCCCTGGTTTTCCCACTTACAGGAGCGAACGGAGGGGAAAATGGGAGAAGAGGACAGAGTAGTAGACGCTGACAAGCTCTTTGAGTTTAGCAGGATGGATGTACTGTACTTAAATAATCATTCAAAAAGAAAACCCATATTCCAATACAATCTGTGATGTTGATCATATTCGTTATTTTGTGATGGTGTGGTGTCATTTATTTTATTTATCTTTTTTTACCTTGACTTGTTTTTCTACTTCTTAAACTTCTTAAGGCCCCAGGGGGTTGTACTTGCTTCATTTAGCTGTGGGTTGTATGTGGAAAGAGTGAAGCAGAATAATCTGTCAATGTATTCACCAAAATAAAGTCCAGTGGGTGGAACTTCTATTCCGTTCACTCCTCTTGCAGTAATCCTACATTTATTTTTTAATATGCTTTTTCTCATTTGCTTTACAAATTACCAAAAGTGAAAGACACTTTCAAATAGCCAATAATCAATATCAACCTTGTCTTTACATCCGATTTTAAACACGAGAGAAAGAAAAAGTGAGATGAGCCACGTTTGCAATATGTCTTCTAGCTGCAACATTATGGAGTTTTGAGGTCTATGATATATTCGGTGATGGATTTCTCTCTGTATAATGGTTATATGTTGGTTTAAAATGGAGAGTGCAAATAAAAAGCCAAAACATGACATTTAGGTTTAGTTATCACATGGGGCAAGAAAAATAAACTCTAACACTAAAAACAAAACAAAAGAAGAAAAGAATGGACCAATGCTAAATCCAAGGTTACATAATCAGTAACTGTTGAAGTGTTTTAGGATGGATTTCCCCTGTTTCCTTTGAAATCAGCCTGTTACAGTGACAGCACTGTTCTGATGTGATAAAAATGCTTTTGACCAATAATATAGAAAAATATATAGCATACATGGTTAAATAGTAGAAAAAAATACTAGTATATTTTCAGGCAGTGTGGTGGTGTAATATATCATACAACCATTAGGCAAAGATTTGCTTTCCAAACTTCTCCTTGAACTGAAGCGCCATGGCAACAAGAGCTGAAAAGCAATAGACATGGCTCCGAGGTGAAGTCAAACTATCCTCACCGATGTTCATGCAATCCAAACAGCCCCGAGGTAAGCCCATCCAACAACAACTTGGCTAAATTTGAAAAAGTTCTTCACTAATCCTGTTAATGAAAATTACTATTCACAGTAAAAATAACAAAAAACAAGATTACACTGTTGAACCATGTAGAAGCAGGCACTGACAGAGGATATAAAAGCGTCACTATTCATTTTTTTAACAACACACTTCAAAGTGTCGTTTTCCTGCTGATGTAATGTCTTTTTTCACAACCAGGAGTGAGACTATCTGGTCTCCTAAAAGAAAAAAACAGACAGGTCACGAGGCCAGTGTTCATCAACTAGAGGATTTTCTAATATCCTGCATGGCAGGACCGGAGCGTAATAATGCAATTAAGACGGCGAGGTGTTCTGCAATGAGAATCTTTACTGTGGGACATTGGCTCCATTCAAAATTAATTAAATTAACCTAGCTTTCTGCTAATGTTGCACCGCAAGGCATTTTCATTTGCAAAAGATTCTCTCTTTTTTCAGTCAGTGGTGATCTTTCCAAATTTGAAACCTTTTTTTTACTGATAAACAAATATATCTACATGCTGCGATCAGAATAATGGACAGGTAACAATACAAGGACCCTGTTGGAAATAAGTAGTTTTAATACTTTATTGCAAAGTTAGTGAAGGTATTCCTGTTCTATATATTTTATTGTGTCACAAGCTTTGTGATCATCAATCAGCTGGATAAAAGTGACACCTACACTGCAACAATTTATAGTATTTTTTTAAAAGGACAAAATGTCACTTACGGCTTATAAAAATGTATAGAGTTATTACAAACTGCATAACTTTATATTACTGCTGAACATTTTTTGAATCCTATTTGCACTGTGTAACAGAAAAGTTATAAGGAATTAAATGTCACAAACAGCTACCCAAAATGCTAACAGTATGTCACATGACTTACATTTGAGTACTGCTGGACTCAACTGAAACTTAATACAATCAGCTGAGAGCATAAATAACAAAGGGCGGCAAAACGCTTGTGACATGGAGCCGAGAAAAAGAAACCCCTACAGTTCTTAAGGTTTCTTGATTAATACTGAACATGAAGCTCGCTCTATCCCAGATGGTTTAAATTATTCTCTGCCGTGGCAGTAACGTAGGTGCTAACAGCTGGTAACTGTTGAAATTATGATTTCTCTTTACTAAATATATACTAATTACAGGTCCATGAATTAACCTTTACCATTATTCAAGATTCAGTGAAAAAGTATTGCCTGTAGTTATGATTGTGTTTGATTTGTGTCACAGTTAATAGAAAGTGCACACAGATTCTCCCCAAGTTTAACAAAACTTGTGCAAATGATGCATCCATTGATTCAATGGTGATTTTTTTTTTGATTGCCACCTTAGATATGTAGTTCCTTGGAAACGGAATGTCTTTTTTCCTCTGAATTATTTATATAGATAGATAGATAGATAGATAGATAGATAGATAGATCACATGCTGGCCTCTCTGACACGGAGAAGTTTTTTTTTTCAGAACTGATGCTCTGTTTCACCTGAGCTGTCAAGGCTTGTGATAGAGGGATGTTTTGCAGGTTGTACATGGGGGTGGGGGAGTGTGTGTCGGCTGCATGGCGCATGGGGGTTGCGTGGTGTACGAGGTCCCCCCCCCCCTCGCTGTGTCCGGGGAGGAAGAGCCAGGACAGAGGAGCCCTGGGGCCAGGAGCCTGGGAGGACACAGGGAGGTCACTTCATCCACTGGTGTCACACTCTAATTCATCTGTCAGGGCCTGCGCAGGAGCAACATGCACACACATACGCACAGCAGTACACAAAAACACACTGTTGCATGGGAACAACTCTCTCTCTCACGCACACACACACACACACACACACCTACCCACCCACACACATTGAGGTGACAGTAACTTACTTTAGCGGCTTTCAACAGGATCTCTCTCTCCTGCTCGTCCTTCCTCTGCTTCTCGATTCTCTCCAGCTGCTCGAAGAAGCGAAGCTGAGAGCGAACGTCTGCAGACTGCTCATAGCACTCATCATCCTGACAAGGAGATAGAGAGAAAATTACTGCGACGGCATTCAACGGCTGCTTCTTTTCAGAAGTTCAGGGCAGCCCCTCAGTCCATCTTTACATACGAAATGATCCCAACACCCCAAAATATTACATCATCTACTGTAAATAAATTGCTAGAACATCTGTTTCAGGGTGTGGTAGTACAATACTTGTTTTACATCCATGACAGAAAACTGAGAAACTTCAGAGACCAAGTTTATGAGTCATGTACCCTCCATCAGTCTCCTAATGGTCCACTTTTGTTGCAACATGCTAATTAATTATTGTCATACATTAAGGGGTTTCTCACAAGATTAGTAAATGAATAATAGTGCTGAGCAGTTTCTGAATAATCAGTTCTGAATATTCTGTTGTCATTAGTTGCAGACAGTTAAGTCTGCAACTAATGATTATTTTCATTATCGATGAATCTTTCAATTTCAAGGCGACATCTTCAAATTACTTCTTTCGTATGTCCAAAAAGTCCAAAACTCAAAGATACTCAATTTAAAATGATATTGAACAGAGAAAAGCAACAAATCCTAACATTAAGAAGCTGGAACCAGCAATTGTTTGGCAAAATACTTGAAAACACACACACACACACACACACACACACACACACACACACACACACACACACACACACACACGCATAAAATGATTTTAAAACTGTTGCCAATCTAATCAACTCATAGATCAATAAACTACTCAATTAAGCACTATTCCACAAAGAATGTGAGAGGAGAGAAAGGCAGCGAGGCAGAGAGCAAATTGCGAAAAAATAAGTTTTACAAGATGTGTGTGATCTTAATTAAGTGAGCTTGAAAGGATGCACGGGTCAGTCCTCATTATAACTCAAGAGTGATAATAAAAAATTGTGCATATTATGTGAGAAGATTTTCAAAGGTGATAACAAGCACAAGCTTTCTGCTATTGTCATGTTTTACTTTGAGTTTACAATTTTTCCTGACTATAATTGTGGTAAAAGTTCTCTTTGTATCCTTACAATCCATAGCTGTCACTTCAAACCTGCCTGATTAAATGCAACACTGCAACAAAATGCAGTGATACAGATCCCATACAAACCAAAGCAAAACAGTTTACCATCACCTTTAAAATCTAGGATTACAGATTACAGTAAAAAAGCATTCCCCGCTGATAAATGCCTTCTTCATTAGCTGCACGTTTGGTTAAACCAACTTTAAGACGCAGCTCATCTGGAACATCACCAGTCTGAGCACAACAGACACTAACTTTTTACTATTTGCAGACGACGCTTCTCTTTGCATATGTCGCATCACCGCCCGCCGAGATGGAAAGTGTAAAAACAACTTTTGTAGGTCATCAAAAGTTAATAAGATAATTGCTTATTTCACTTGTGTGTGTGTGTGTGTTTGTGTGTGTGTGTGTGTGTCTCCATGCATCTCTGTTCTCCTCTTGCACTTGACTTCTACATCACTCTCTTTTCAATCTGTGTGTGTGTGTTTCCATGAGTGGGTGAGAGAAGCTGGGTGGCACAGAGCACAAAGACACATCAGAGGAGGCTCATCGCCAGCACTCCCCCCACCTTCTCTCTCTCTTTCTCTCTCATCCAGCCTCCTTCCTCTTTGTTGCAGCGCTGAGCCCGCACTCTTGCCGTAGCTCCTGCCGCCGCTGCCGAAGCCCGGCTGCTCTTTAAGGCCGCTTTGTCTTTTGGTCTTTTCCCTTTTTTTTTCTTTTTTCGCTGATGTCAACAGAGTGGCTTCACAGAGCTCCGTGCCTCTCTCTCACGCACACACCTCATTTACAAAACCACAAAAAAGGGAAAGAACGAACGAATGGAAGAGGGAGCACAACACAAGATGGGGACAGCTGTAGCGATGCTCTTCCTCGCCCCCTCCTCTTCCTCCCTTCTCGGTGTCAGGAAAAACACATTTTCAAAGTTTCCCTCCAGTTCTCCCAACAACGCCAAGGTTTAGGCTTGTAGTCGAGATGGATTTACGCTTTAATGTACACCAATTAAATGTGGTTATATAGTTACATTCAAGGGCTACGAGAGATAAAGTCACCAATAACAGCAAAAAGGGCGCAGGTGTACACAGACGAGCGCTTAGAAGTTCTTTTATACTTCAAGTTTTGGCTGACTGATGGGAAAAGTCTGAGCTCTCCTGTTTATCAACTTAAGGGTAAAAAAAGATTTCCCATATTACCTTTTTTGTGTTTATGTTAGAGTTTCACTTGCATTTTTACCTGTGAGTTTATGTGCGAGACAGATAAAAGTGCATTTGTGTGTCTGTGTGGGAATGATGGCGCACACATGCATGCCCATGTTCCAGTCCGTGTGTTCAAGTATGTGTGTGCTCGAATGTCCTGATGAAGTTTCTTTCCCAACCCCCCTAAGTTTGGATCCAATATTCACTGTGTATTTCCCTACACAATGATCACATGGTTTGTTTCGTCCCGAGGGTCAGTGCACATATACGTCCCCGTCCTCTCATGTTAATCTAAAACAACGTTGTGTCGTGACAACAATCAAATAAGCAGGGCTGCGCTGGCTGCATGCTTAACAACATTTCAGAATAATGTGGCAATGCATCAATAGTTTTAGTGCAAGAAAATAAGCACGTTGGCTTTCTTCGGGATAATTTGAAGGATTTGAAAGTAGAAACATAAATAAGTGTTTTGACTGATGCCTGTTGTGTGCTTTTTCACATTAATAATTACAGAATTATTTGATATGATCCGATCAAGTTTGAACGAATTCAAACCCACACATTAATTTGAAAACAACCCACATAGCCTTTCCTAAAATACGCTGTGGCTGCGGTCACATCAGATGTCGCTCTGATTGATCCGATCTTGGTCACGTTGTGCACAGTTCAATCTGATTGAACTTTGGGCTGCAAAATTGCGAGGCTCTCAGTGTCCAGTCGAATTCAGAGAGGGGTGGGATTGACCTCACGTTCTCATTCAGGAAATACAGATTGTTTTTATACTTGTTTATATTATGCATGGTGGAACAAATGGTAAATCGTGAAACAGGCACTTGTATAACACTTTTCTGCCTTAACGCTCAAAACACTTTACAATTGGCCCCGCCCGCCCGACCTCACCAAGCGAGTTCATTTCGGCAGGTAAAATCCAGCCTGGCCGCGCTGTTCCTTCGCTCTGCCTCGACTGCCTCACTTTAATGATTGGCTAACATAACAAAGCAGCTTTGCTTTACAAAGTCAGCAAACAGACGCACAGCGCGATCTACCGAGCGCCCTCTGCTGGAGACAAGGCATGGCCTATTACGCTTGTGCACTAAGAATTCAGAATTTTTAAAGATTACACATCAAATATTTCCTTTTTTTACCAGTGTTAACTTATACGCTAAGCGGCTTTTAAAAAACGTGGCAGGGAATTTGAAATTTGGCATATCTGGAGTTACAATAAAAAAACATTTTGGATGGATTAGGCTTAAAAAAATGCATTGAATGACTCAAACAGAGATGTTGTTAGTAATATATATTATTATTATTATTATAAGCAGTATGTGGGTCTGAGTTATTCTTACCTTACAGGAGTCCAGTCGGTGCTGTGCGATGGTAGAAACTTTTTCCACCACAGTACGAAGTCGTGACTGTGTGGCGTGTGAGATGAATGTCACCGCCTCCATGGGGACCTCCGTGACTCCAAACTTCTTAGCTGTGAAGGATACACACACCCACCCACACACACACACATTTAGGACAAGATGAAACTTTTGCGATCAGTATATCACTAATATCAATTTAACACCTCTTTCTCACACAACAGGTACAGTTAATTCAAACCAGATTTCACATTCATCTCGCTGATTCTGTCGCAATTAGAATGTTGATCCTCCACTCTACCATCAGGGAGTTTAATAATATAACCTTTATTCTCACTTTTAATTGACTAAAGGGATAAACAGGTTGGAAGTGATTATTTTATCATTTGCCATTTTAAGAGAAACAACAGCTAAGCATGTAGAAGGTAATTGTTTCACTACAAACACACACACGCAGCCAAAGAACTCGTAAAAACGCACCAACAGGAGACAACACACCACTTTCTTTCAGCACCTCCACTCACACACACATACCCACCTACTGTACTCACACACACGCACATTCACACAGAACTGCCTGGATTAGTACGTGCAATTAACTCGCAGAAATAGGACTCATCACACAGAAAAGTTAATTTGTTTCACAGTCTTAGTGCAAATTCCAGAGTGGCTTTACTAGCTAAGCTCCTCCAAGTGTGTAAACGACATTGACCATCTCTTTTCGTAGGAGAAGGATAATTTAGTTTCCTTGGAGCAAAACTCATCTGAAGTCATAACAAAAGAGAGGAGGACAGACTTTGGTGGGGTTACTATCTGTTTCCAACTTCCTTTTAAATTATCCATTACCATAATTTTCTCTCTGGCACCCTTTTAAGTAAACCACACCAATTATTTAAATCAGCTGAACAATACATATACGCCTCACCCGCTCGAGCTTTGAAATGGATGGAGGGAGCCCTGTTAGCCTTATAATTACAGTGGCAATACATGTGGCAATGTCACAAGGTCAGAGAAAAACACTAATAGGCTTCTGCTTCCTGAAAAATAAGATCTTTCAGGGACATTAATATTTCAGAGAAAGTTTAAGACACTTAACCAGAGAGCCACATTCCTGTGAGCAAAAACAATCTGATACAAATCACTATTATTCCCCAAGAAGAAAGGGCCTATAACACAGCTAGAAACAGGCTAATGAGCTGGAAAGCTTTAATATTTCTGATTTAATTTCTACATGAAAGACAGAAAAGATAACAGGAATGACCTGCACCACAGATTGTAACATTTCCAGTTGGGTGGACATTTTGTATTTTCAACCACGCAAACAGCATGGCTCTAGGGATGGTTAATGTCAGTCGGTGGGTCGGTCTGTCCACTACTTTGGTCCAGACTGAACTATCTCAGCAATGATTGGATGGCATGTCATGAAATATGGTGCAGATATCCAGACAATGCATCCTAATGAATTTGGTTATCCTCTGACTTTTACTACAGCGCCACCATCAGGTAAACATTTTTTTATTTGTCCGATAATTACATTTATAACAAATACCTGCAAAACTAGTTTCGTTCATCCGCCTAAACGGTACCTTGTGTTTAGTGCTAATAAGCAAATGTCAGCATGCTGACGCATTTAACGCAAAGCACCGCGGTGCCTTAGTGCAGCTTCACTGAGCTTCTAGCGTGGCTGTGGACTTCAGATCTGTCACAATCTAAATTGTTATAATTCCTCTTTACGGGAATATATAGACACAAAGGTGACTTTAAACTTGCAGAAAAGATCGCCCCCTGAGACAGAGCATTTTGACTTTTCAGGTGCATGTGTGGATCGCGTCCGCATCCAACGTCATATACAGAAATATGAGAAACATAAATACAATGAAATGGTGTTTATTACGCTACGTCCCCTAAATAGCGTAACCTGCGGTACATTATGAACCACTGTGTGACTATCTACAGTTTCCTTTCAATCCACTTATCACCTTCATTTATATGTTTGTGTTAGACCATCTAGTGGTCGACACTTTTTAGGACTTGCAGAGCTTATTAAGATATATCAAATAGGAGTTATGTAGACAGAGGATTATAAAGTTAATCAGATTATTTATGTATTTTTTCACTTTTTCTGTGTGTGTCATGCTGCTCTCTTCACATCAGACAAAACAGGCTAATGTTATAAAACACTGTGCAATATTCTGCTGTAGATGTCTGCTCATCACTTTCAAGACAACATAGAGAAATCTAATGGAGAGACCGTGACAGAAAAGTCATGCATTGACGCTTGGTGAATCTATTTAGTATAGAACTGAATGGTATCCATAGCAACAAGGGTGCCCCTGAAAAGAAGCAGTAGTAGTGAACATGGAAAAGGTCCTGAGTGACCCATCTAAACTAAATTATATCTATAATATCTGCAACTATGTGATTCTTTCTTTTCCCTGCCCACAAACGCATAATAACCCAAGACCCTGAGATACCTGAACTCCACTTGGGGCAGCTGCCCCCCTTGAATAGAGCAATTCACCTTTTCTGGGAGGGAACCATGATCACAGCTGAAATCTTTCTTACTGCACATCAGGATACAGTCCAGTAAAGCCACAAGGACAACTCCATCCCCAAATAGCACAACAGGGAACAAATTGCTCAACCACTGGACACCACACTCCCACAGTCGAGGTGCTGAACATCCTCATAAGCTTATTCCATATCTACAAAACACACAGACCTTATTAGCAAATTCTAATGCCGCCTTGATGATCAGTGATAGGGTAAAAAGTTGGTGTAGTGTTCTGTGACCTGGAGTCAATTCCACATTGTTAAACTGGAGGTTTCATAACCAGCCAGAGGCTCCTTTCAAGGATCCTGACAGAGCTTTCCCTGCGCAGTTTGATTCCTCCTCCAGTGCACCTTCTCAAAAACAGGGGTCAGCAACCATTTGCTAATGCCCGGGCAATGTCCCTGACGTGCATGCAACATTAAAGACGTGTCAACCTTGACAGCTCAACAATATCCATAGAAGGCTGACATGTCTGTGTTGACCAGTGTTTTCCCCAGTAGCAGGTCATGCTACTTTTTCAGTGGTAAAACTGACATGATGTGAGCGCAGCAGGAGGCACTTCCTTTGTTTTGAAAGTGACTCATGTTCAAGATGCAGGAAATTATGCTTGAGAACACATATCACCATCCAATCAGTGTATTTTGTGTCAGGGCTATTATTTCTCTTCAGCCGTTAGATTGTGCAATTAAGATATATTTGAGAATGATGCCGAGGTGATAACCCACATATTAATGCTTATTTTAATTTGTTTTCATGTCTTAAAATTTTATTATTTCAAGACACTTTTAGCAGATTTAAGAACCTGTGTGTGTGTGTGTGTGTGTTTGTAGCCCAATGTCCCGTCAGTCTTTTTGTGTCTGTCCACATGTGTAAGTTTATGCGATGAGCCCACGAGCGTGTGTGTGTGTGTGTGTGTGTGTGTGTGTGTGTATGGACTATGGGGGGGGGGGTGTTAGTGCAGCTTCACAAATGAAACTGCCCCCCCACCCCTCAGCTTAAGGACCAGCCTGAAGAGTTATGAGGGTAGGGAGAGAGAGGTTTGGGAGAGGAGGGCGGCACAAGTGTTTGTTTGGAGGGGATAAATAAGAGAGGAGAGGAAACGAGACACGGGGAGACGTAAAGAGGAAAACAAAGAAGGGGATGGAAGGAGGCAGCCAACATCCTCCCCTGGAATCAGTATTCAAAGAAAGAAGAAAAGAAATAAAGGGGAAAAGAATGGGGAATCAGGACGTCTCCACTGATTTCAAAATACAAAAGTAACAAAGACAAGAAAGATCCCGGAACCGATCTTTTTGTGGGGGCAACCAGGGGGCAGGAAAGGTCACAGGGAAGTTTTAGCGGGATGTAAATGAGAAGGCAGAGCAGAGTCGAACTTGGTGCTTGTACAGTAAAGAGGAGCAGCCGAGGCTTTCTGATTGAGTGGAGCTGGCAGGCCGGGGGAGCCTCCCTCGGACTGCTGTCAGCTGAGAGCGTGGAGAGGCCAATCACTGACACAACAAAGCTGCATAAGTGCCAGTTTCCCAGCAGGGGGCGCCCTAGCCTCCTGCCCTGTATCATGCTGCGTGCCCCCCCTGAGGAAAGATTTATATTTTTAAACAACCCCTCTGCCCCAAGGTGACGGGATAACAACCATGCCAAGAGTCCACGTAACAAAACATGACCTGCAGGCGTCCGTGCTACACTAAAGATACTTTAATTGAGATAAAGCAAGATGAGGGCGCTAGACTCCCCGTCACGTGGAATTATGCTGTGTGTTTTCTGATCTGATGCACGGAGGATGCATGAGCAAGATGCTAGGCAGAGCTTTATTTTGAGTAATAACGCTCATTATACGTTTTCACAGGTTTCACTCCGCAGCGAGAGCCTGCAGTATATTCCAAGCAATAAAACGGACTGCCCGTAGCAAAAAGAGGTAATGAAGACACTATCACTCTCATGTGATGCTGCAAACAAACCAAGACCTCTCCGCCTGTATCGATTAGCAAACGCAATACCGTGTGCTATCAGACTGTCAAGATCCACTAAAAAGAGAGAAAGAATCAAAATCTCACTGCCAAGTCTCATTCCTCTAAGTTCCCTTAGTCCAGAGGACAATCTGACAGCCAGCCTTCAAAAGACAAACCCATAAAGTATTTATGTGTGTGCCTGGGGTCCAGTGAGTTCAGACAGCCACTGAAGAATTCATTAAAGGAGGTGAAAGAATTGTTAAGTGTATCAAATTTAAACCGAGGCCAAACAAGAAAAGGCTTTGCCTGAACCACTGAAGAAGAGAAAATCAAAACTGTCTTTAGTGGTGACAGTATAAATACAGAAACAACATGTTCCTAACACAAAAGACAACAGAAGGAGATTTCATCACTACTACAGCCTGGATTTTCAGCTTTGGATTGTTGTTCAGGGTGGTAAATTGATATAACATTAAGATTTGATCCCGCTCCTATAATAACCACATGATTTCTGAGTTATAAACATTTAACTCTTAAATGTTTATGAGCTGCGACATTGCTACATCTTATCTTACCCGTTTCCAATATTCGTCGGTGGAGCAGTCCCGGGTGGAGAAAGGCCTCGTCTTTGCATGAGCGGATCTGCGTTCCCACTAGTTCAGAGTTGGTGGCGAGTATTCTTGCGCTCTCCTCGTTCAGGTTCACCCCGGCCATGGAGGCGACGTCATTAATGTCGTCGTCATCCCTGCAACGCGAGAGATGGGATATTAGCAAAGTACATGCACTGGAAAACCTTCTTCTACCTTCGAGTTTAAAATACTTTGAAATCCCAACTAAATGATCTCCTCTGCAGGAGAAGGAACTACCTAAGTGTACTGAGTGAATCATTGGCAGTTAGGATTCAATGATATTTGCAGATATTAAATATTAAGTAAACAGAAAAATGTGCATTGCATTGTGGCACATTTAATATCCTTCATCTGTTTTTTTTTTTAAAGTTTTAACACTTCCTGATTGTGCAACAATACACTCCAAAATAGACCGGAGAGGTACAAGTTACTTTTTGTAAAAATTTGCACCAGTTCAGGGTGAACTTAAGGTAAAGTTAGTAAAGTCAGTGAAGGTCGCACACTGATTAGGGCGCCTGGTTAGCTCAGGGGAAAGGCCCCCTTGGGAAGTTGTCTTTCGGAAATGTGCCCTTGTTGCAGCATCAGCGACTCCTATTGGTTGGTCTGTCCACGCTGTCAGGACCTGCCCGCACCCTCCACAGTTAGCAGAAACAAAGGCTGGAGTGGAAGACGGTAAATGGTCATTACAAAATGTAAGAAAAAAAGGAAAAAATACAAAAGAGAAAAGGCACTATTCTGCTCGATTCACAGTTTGGGCGTGGACGAATAGCCTTGTACACAAACCCATACCCTTACTTAATAGCAGTATTCATGCCCTGCATTATCAAACTATATTCACAGCCTGCTTTTATTCTTGAATATTTCCTAGGATTACAATATGCATTAGTTTTGTTACAGAGTGCTATGCTTTGGTCATAATGGCCCAGAATTCCCATTCCAGGGTCTATTTGTGTCTGTAATCTGTGAGGCAGGGAGATGAAGAGCGTTTGGACGGAGTTTGGCTCTGTAAGGATGCTCCTGAGGATTGGCACAGAGCTGTGATGAATCTAGCTATATACTAATGTCAGCAAACTCTATTTCCACACCACTCTGCCGCACTTTGATTTGTACTTTCTTGATGTACTGGTCATTCCTCAAAGGCCTTATGCTGACTTTGCATTGTTGACATGTTATTACATATTAGCAGAGGCGTAGAAGAGGGTAAACATGCAGAATCTGCGTTTGGGTCATTGCATTCAACAGTCAGCGAGGTCCCCACATCCTTTAGACTCTGTAACTTCCCTTTGTGAGTTCTCACTGAGACAAATTCCCCTACAATTATTGTACTTGGCAAGTAATGATCCTGATTCTGGCCTGAATTAGCTGAGCGGTGACGTGTTGTGCTTACAGGACTGGCCCAGAGCGAGCAGAGGATTTTCTGAGTGGCTTTGACGGAGGGAACAAAGAACCACAGAACACACACAGTGAGTGGCCCCTCGCCACTCACTGGCTCACCTCCACAGTCATTTACGTTCATGCCACCGATGTTGGTTGCGACAGAGCTTGTGCGTGCGTTGCTGTGCTTCTGCGTGTGCAGCGAGGCTGCGTGAGGGCACACACCGTCGGCCAACTCCACCCCGCCGAGGCCCTCCTGCTCCTTGGTGCGGCCGCAGAGAGCCGATATGAAACTTGACACCACAGCGGGAGGTTGACAAAGACGATTAGAGCAACTCCCTGAACTTCACACACCTCTACCTTCTCTCCTGTTTTCCTCCTCTCCTCCAGCACTCAGTCTAATTATGCCTTCACAGGGAACATCTACACAACAACACAAGCATGGATACATAGGATTATACCATGTGCTGCACCTCAGGCTGTGTACCTTTCTTCATCACGTCCTCATGGATAACTTAACCTGTCCTAAAAAGAAACATGCCCGAGGCCATGTTCACTCAGGTAAAGAAGACGCGCTGTTACTTCTACAGCTTAAAACGATACATTTAGCCAGGTTGTATATACCAGTCAGGTAGATGACCTCATCATCTGTGTAACACTGTACCGACAGCAAGCTGTGCAAAGAGGAGAAACCACTACAACAATCACCATACAATGGCAGTAGTAGAGCACAGGGTTTCGCCTTACTGTCAGTATTTTTCATGGTGAAAACAAATCAAACACACTGTGGACAAATGCACTGTTAGGTGACCATTTAACAGTATGATAGTTTGAGAACAGCTGCTTTACAACAAAAATCTTTTGAACATAAATCTGTCTCTTTTTGTACTTAAGTAATATAAAATATATATATACAATTTAAGCAAGGCATTTAGAAATCTGAGGTTGGCAGACGACGACACAACAGGTTAGATTAGATTTCTCACTAAAATGCATTAATTCCTTCCGTCAGATATGACCTGGTTGGACAGAGTATTCACCTCAGGGGTTGTAAACTCATATTTGAAATTACATTTTTTTTCAAATAATGAGACAAATAATAAAAAGAAAGACATAATTAATCTCACTACATCTTTAGCTTAATGGGTGTAAGACACCCCAGTAAAGTCTGTTAACTGTATTAATAAGTGGCTTAGGTAATACTGTACATGTTATGATATGTGGAATTAGTCTATTTAATGAATATCATATGCTTATGTATCTGTCCCTATTAAAAAAACATAAACATAAAAATGAATTTATAATTTTCCTATGTGGCCTCCAGTGGTCTTTTCATATAGGAACAAAATAAAATAAAATAGGTAATAAATAAATGTAATACAATAGGGAATAAGCTACAATAAGGGCAGAGACGACTTAGTCAAACTGTCTGAAATCATACTGTCTTCTTTCTACACTGTGCTGGCACAACTACAGCTGCAATATAGTTCAATCCCTGAGACGAAAGTAAATGTTTCTTCATTTTCACGAGTAGTAAAAAACTTTACTGAATCTATTGGGTAACAAACACATACACCATATAGGTACATAACATGTCACCCAGTATCCAAGAACACTGGTAATATTATAGGAATGTTATGAGCGCTGCTTTTTCAGGGATGGTCGGATTTCTGGCTATTTGGGACCGCCGGGGCTCAAATCAAATGAGAATGCCAAAGACAGGTCTGACATTAAAAGGAGGGAATGAGATATGAAATGCAAAATATTCCCGACTATACCTCAGCACTAATAAAGCAGTGATGTAATTAGCTTCCACAGAAGCTAAAGAGCAGCCTCTCAGTTATTGGTTTGGGTTGGCTCGGGGACATGGAGCCGGCGGCCACATGAATACATATGCATGTCGTTTCCATATCAAGCTTGTGTTTCAAAGAGGGCACGCCATAGGTGGTGAGAGGATTGCATTGCCATTTAGAGGTTGTGTGTGTGTGAGAGTGTGGATAGATGGGGGTGCATCCAGATCCTCCCCCCCCCCCATCACACCAAGCCCCCCAGCCACGTGGATAAAGGTCCCTGTGCCCAGGCGGGGGGCCCCGATTGATCCCTGTGACTAACACCAAGGCCATGCAGGCTTGTTGCGACACGGACCACTGGAGAAGTATTCTCCACGAAGCAGCCTGGGGTTCACTGGGCAGTTGATGGGATGTGTGTTCATGACCCAAATGGATGACAGCACTGGTGGCACAAGAGGGGCCAAAGAGCCCAGCAACAAGCTCAATGCTGCTAGATGTTTAGTGAGTAACTGTTGTGAACTCGGTGGACCACCCACACTCAAGCTGTAATTAGTCATAAACATTCAAAAACCGAGCGAGGTGTAATGTGGATGACGTTCTGATGAAGGTGCACCCTGTGTCAAAATGCCTTGGTTTGATGTGGCTGTCAACAAAAAATATGTTAGCATTCCAGACTTTCCTATTTTCCCTTGAAGCGTTTTGGCGTGCCACCATTTTTTTCATGGATTTTTTTGGAGCAACTTTAGAGTGGCGCAGCACCCAATCTGAACATAATCTAATCTTGCGGCTGCTGTGATTCCAAGTCTCTGCATCAACAATTTTTGGGAGGTCACTTTTAAGTTTCTAATTGAGTCACATTTATTTGTAAAGCCTTCTTTAGCAAAAAGAGGCACATCACATAGCAATTTACAGAGCAACAAAGGATGTAACCACAAAGGCAGAATGAAGTCCCTTTGCTGGTAAATGATGGAAAAGGGCTGGTGGACTTTTAAATCCGCTGGCAACTGTGATTGGTGAACAAAACATTTTGTTCCTTATTTTGCATGTGTATCTGTGTGTGTGTGTCTTTTTGCTATGCAACTACGCGAGCGTTTGTGTGTTTATGCGCACGGATGTGTGTCCACCATGTAGGACAGGGTTGGATTTGAGGGGCTGAGGCTGAGCTCCGAGGTTGGCAGAGGGCTGAGGGCCTCGGCTGGCTCGCCTGTGATTACAGCGGATGTCGAGTGTTTACAGAGAGATGAGGAGGGGAGGAGGGGGGGGGGGCACGGAGACAGCTGCTTTCACTCTGTACTGTAAACTACACACAAACACACACACACACACAAACACACACAAACACACACACACACACACGCCGACACAGGCACTTACACAGAAGGCTGTAGCTGCACTGGAAACCCCACAAGCCCTGCAGTGTGTATGTGTGTGTTTGTGCTACAGCTGGCCCGCTGGGACCAGTGGCTCAGAGTGACAGCCATACACACATCAGTCCCACTACAGCTGAACACGATGCAGGCTGGACGGGTGAGAGGCTGGTGGATGCTGACCGACCGGGCCGGCCGCACGATCGCATTTCTTATGATCACTTTCACGCTTTTTGTGATGTTTGTTAATTTGTAAGTTCTTTGTAAGATCATGTCAAAACGGTTTCATGAAGAAATCAGACCTGACTTGACTTTATCATGCTCGTGGCATTTTGTTTGCGTTGGAGATCAGACTTCTGCAGAGACTCACAGGGAACTTGTAACAACTCGTAAAGCAATTCTAACGCCTACTTTCTTTCCACTGTAGGAGCTAAACCAACTTTGATTTACAGGAAACACAGCGGCCACCTCTGTTCACAGGTGAAGTCATAATGTTGGCGTGGCAGGTGTCTGGACGTGGCGTGGTAAGAAAAACGACAGGTAAGAAAAACGACGGCAAACAATAAATTAAGTTAAAAAAAAATTAAACAAAGTGAACGAGACCGGGAGGTTCCAGACACCAGCAAACCCCCAGCAGAGGTCCAGCTGAAACCTCAACAGGTAGAAAGCTTAATGCAGTGTACGCTGACAATAAAGAGGTTGGTAGAAATTCACTTGCATAGCAGCTTCCGACGTGTTCAGAAATGCCAAACTCTGACTGAAGAAGAGTGAAGACACTTCACACAAAACAAGTGGGGAATAAACATAATGTCAACAGAGGTCCAGCACGCATTAAACATTAAACCGCTATCGGCCTCTGCAACCTCATATTTGACTTAAGTTAAAAAACGTGAGTCAGTGAAATTCAGTAGGAGCGCGTTGTTGGAAGAACTACCAGCCCGCAGAGACACACACATGGACGGGAGCAGGGAACCAGCGCTGTGTGTCCTGTTTAACACATGAGTGCAGACCAGGCACACTTTCACCTGACCTGGATAAAAGGAAAATACGCTAGGAAATGTCAGTGACACGCTTCTCCTGTGACAGTGGTGCTACCAGCCTGTTTGTGTGTTGATCACTGAGGGAGGTGTGGGGGGGGGGAGGTCGTCAGTAACAAGCAGGCCTGACAGCTTAATTACCAACGCAGCTAAAGATTTATTGGTTTATCAATCAGGGCCCCGGGCGCTGCCTTTCCCCCCCCAGGAGGCGGGAGCCATTACCATGAACCCGTTGGCCCATGATGTGACCCAGACACTCTTCTTGGCCCCGGCTCGGTCACGCCGGGCCGATCGCAAAAAAAAAAAAAAAAAAAAGAGAGAGAGAGAGAGAGAAAAAAAAAACCTCCACATGCGTTTCATGCACACACGTGGGGCCATATCCTTGGGTTTTTAGGATGTACACACACGTTGGTGCGCGCCCGAGCGGGGGCACAAACACACACACACACACACACACCAGCACAGCACGTATATGCTGCACACGCACACACAAACACACACACGCACACGCACGCACGCACGCACGCAGACGAACGCAAAGACGTGGACCACAGAGGACAGCATGTGGGCGATGAACCTTTTATGTTTTGAGACAAAAGCCCGGCTGAAGGAGGGAGGAGAGGAGCGGAGCTGCGGGCTGCATGAACCGTGTGCTCGACTTCACCGAGAGGTATTTTCAGAACCGCATCCAGAAATTCCAACCATCTGGACACCATTACCTTATTTCTAAATTAAGATTTAGCTCATTTGTAATCCTGTCGATGAGCTGTGACACCGACTCGAGGAGGGGCGATCGCGAGGGGTGATCCATCGGCTGGCAGTGTGTTGCTGTGTGTGATGTGTGTGTGTGTGTGTGTGTGGGGGGGGGGGGGGGGGGTACCACCGATCAACCAGCCGGGCGGGCAGGCAGGCGGCCAGGTGGCCGACTGGGGGTGCGGGGATGAGCACTCACAGCCTCAGCTGAGAGTGTGGCCCGTGGTCACGCATGGGGGGGGGCAGGGCATCTTGGTGAAATGCTGCCCCCACGCGGCGGCGGCCGGGAACCGCAGGCGCCCCGTACCCGGCCTCCCCGGTGAGATGTACCTGAAGGAGCCTCCTCCGGGGTCGTTGAGCTTGTTCCTCTGATTCCCCGGGATCTGGACGGCCAGGCCCGCGGGGCCCTTGCCTGCCTGGACCACGGCGCCCTTCCCCGTCATGCCTGTTGAGGAACAGGACGCAGAAGAAAACAAGAGAGAGAGAGAGAGAGAGAGAAACACTAAACCAAACGGGGAAAGGAGTAATGTTATCATTGAAGTGTCCCTTTCTATCTGCGTCAAATAGCCTCCTGTCCAACGACTACCTTCAACTGTGTCTGTCATCCTCGCAGGGTTAGATGGATGGATGGATGGATGGATGGATGGATGGGGGGGGGGAGAGCGGTACTGTCGCTCTCCCCAGGTTGGTGCGCGGAGCGTCGCTCTGTCAATATCACTGCGCTTCACCGGCTCTCTCCTTACACTCCTAAACCCGCATCCTGCTCCGAGACACGTTTTCCAGAGAGGCACAAGGACTGCCAGAGTGAATTTAAACTTGATTTTAACAGGCATGTTCCTGGCCGAGAGGCACACAGGAGTATTTTTAGAACTATCCCCGCATTCCAATTTATGGGCATAAAACAACCTACAGATCTTTCACTGCGGGCGATCTTGGGGAAGGGGGCAGATCAAATTTGTATGTGCCTCCGATCGTACACGCGCACACACACACACACACACTCAAAAAGCAGGTACAAACACGTACACACATTGCACACACCACCTGAGAGCACGCGGCTCTCTTAGGGGAGCGTTACGCCCGGTTGGTGTTGGGGCGATATTTGTGGGCTTCTGTGGGAAGAGTGTTTGTGAATCAGTGTGAGTAAGCAGCAGCGCAAATGTTTGAGAAGGCTTTAGAACCAGACAGGGGAAAAAAGAAAAATACACCTGTTCTCTCTGTGGCTCCTGCCTGTTTACACATCTTACAGCCTACTGAGAGAACACTTAGGGTTTCACTAATGGCTATCTTTTCTCTTCATTTAACCAGAAAAGGTCGGGCTGAGTTTGAAAATCTTGATAATGTCTGGCAAGCATGCCTTACTGGGAGACAAAATAGGGGGGAGGCCAGAAACAGAAGAAAAGTGTGTCAGAGGACTTTGTCAGAGATGGAAAACTGAACTTGCTTCCGTCGTGCACAGTTTTTACATATCTTTCTTTTCTGAGAGAGACGTGGACAAAAGAATGTCTGAAATAGGAATGTCAGGTAATGCATGTGTGATTGAATTCAGGGGATTCAATCAAAAGTGGCTGGAGAAGGACTGCAGATGTCCTACCTTGCGCTCTGACGGACTGTGTGATCACCATGGGCATCCGGACCTGGCCGCTGACAGCTCCCGCTGCCTTGATACCCTGAGGAAGCAAAGAAAAAGACAAAAAACCAATAGAGATTATGTACTCTACTGTACTTTTTCAAAGAATTAAGTGAGAGGGGAGATTAAAAAGTATCAAACAACATGCCTGCTGAACCACTTCTCCACTTTTTTGCCATCCCAAAGAGGAATTGTTTGGGGAGGGAAATCTACTTTCGCTCCACTTTCAGACTTAGTTGCAAGAAATGATCCGGAGACAAGCTGGCCCGAGAGCCACTATAAAAAATATCTGCAGTAGCAATGCAGGATGGATACAGAATAGACAAGGGTGATGGATTCTACAATAGCTATCCCTTCACACTGCACCCCGAATGTGGAGATCAATTTAAATGCACAATGGGGATGGATTTCTGTCACTGTACATGACCTATATTCACTTGCATTTCCAGATAAGACAAAGGCAATAAGAAGTCAAGACCGCAGTGAAAAAGTAGTTTAGAAGAAGGGGAAGTAGTAGTGGGAGAAGAAGGGGGGGTGGTGGGGGGGGTATGTGCCTGGCTATTAGAGTCACTTCCTTCCTTGGTAGCAGCCACAGGCCGAGCCTCGGGCCCAGCCATCCATTCCTACCAGTTTGCTTCTTGCTGCATATTTTTTAGCCTTGTTTTCCATTCCCTGACACATGCTATATTACTGTTCAAGCTACTGAAAAAAAGACAGAGGCCATTTTTCCCAGAGATCCACTGCAGGGGCCTGCGAGAGTGGGAGGGAAGGGGGAGGGAAATACATTCAGCAGAGGCAGAGATAACTTGCACCTCTGGCCAGCCGGCGACACAGTTAAGAGGGGGGGGGGAGTCAGGTAGAAAGTTTGGCAATCAGAGGGTAAAAGGGAAGACACTGGAAGTGAACTCACTGCGCATCTTTCATTTCATTTAATGTCTACTTTTAAACAAGTTATCAAAGTGATATTAAATGTTAGATGTAATTATAATGGCTGATATACAGTATATTTTGAATTATTGCTAACATTTGCTACACACGAGTGGTATCGTTAGTGCCAGTATTTTGAGTATTCCTTAGAGCTAACTGGTATAAACTGCCAGAACAGCATGTTCATTGTGTGGAAAACAATATTCACTGGCGCTGTGAAGTGATTGCGCCGATTTCCCACAAAATCCAATCGAGAAAACAGAATTAAGACTGGAGGTGGCAGCCAATCGTCTCAGCAATGACTAGTTTATTTAAAGTAATTATACTGATATTTCAAAATGTACTGGAGACCACACACATTGGACTCATGCAACTTGTATCACTGCAAAACATGTACACACACAGCACACACACTGCGGCTTAACTATGGCTACCGGAAATAATCAATGGATGCACATATATATTGTAGCCTATGAGGTTGCAGCTATTTATATTTTGCTTTGTTGACTTCCCCGGAGTTCTGATATTGTTATATTATTGAAGAACAGGGTTGAACATTGGACTGTTTTCTCTTAATATAACTATGACTCCACGTGTAATAAGGCTAAAACATTGTACATTTATACACGTTGTTGCAGTGAAGAATAGACTGCTATGTAGTGATGTGGCCTAGTTTCTCCTCTCCATTCATTCACCCTTTTATCTAGTCCATTCACCTTATATATCATTTGCCCTGAGGAAGTTTAAGATCCAGCACGTTACATCAAACTAGTGGTGTCATTTAAGTAAAATAAAAAATAAAAAACTACATTTTCAATTTCATAAATTGAATTTTATTAGATTTACTACCTTAGTTAGTTAGTCGCACTGCCAATCTTTTGCAATAAAAACAAGTTGTAATTACATTTCACCCATATCAAGTCATGCTATCTCCAGTCACAGTGTATTTAACTTTTAAAAATAACATTAGGAAAATCACTGTGCATAATTGTATAACCTTGTGCAGTAAGTGTAATCATAGAACAACCCTTAAATAATATAACTCCACATGTGTAGACTTTAAGTTACAATTCCTACAATTACAAGACATTTATTACATTAAGAATATTCTATACTACTGTAAGAAATGTTGCCCACACTACTGTGGAAAGAGCAGATCTTTTTAGCCTAATTCAACTAGCTGGCTGGTAGTTTCAGACTGTTGATGTGCCAGGGGCGATCATTTACTAATGTTTTGTGTGATAGCTTATGTTGGTGTTTTATGCATTTGTGTGTGCGTGAGAGAGAGATGGAGAGAGATGGAGAGAGAGAGACCAGAGGCATGTTCTGGACATAGACTGCGGCCGCCACATTGCTTTAAAATTGACCCGGGGCTGACCTAGTTACCTCGCTTCACCCTTCAATGGTTAACGGGTGGAGGGAGGGAGATGAGAGAGCAATGCAGGGGGTAGATACAGTGAGAGAAACTGTTAGAAAAGAGATGGAGAGGGAGCAGAGAGGGGGAGAAGAGAGAAGGCCAGTGAGAGAAATTAAACTAGTGAGGAACATGGTGGGAGAAGGAAGAGAGGGAGAGAAGGAAGGGGAGGGACAGTGAGAGAGGGATCGAACGACTGAGAATAAAAAAGTGCAAAAGAGAGAAGAGTGAACCCCCTAGCTGGCCCACCCCTCTGCCTGGACCAGACTGATTTGAGTCTGACCTCGCTTGACCCTTCCATAAACGCCTGTCCTCTGCCTGTACACACACACACACACATACACACACGGCATATACCCACACGGTAATGCAATACTGCGGTGTGTCGGTGTCTAATGCTGGACCCTGCAGGTTCCCTGGCCTTCCTTCAGCTGTATCCCCACAGTATCACTGGATGAACTGCTCGCAACCTTGGATACTACTTGTCCAGTCGCCAGGGGAAAGGCTGATCTTTAACTGGGATGGAGCGCATGATTATCCTCGGTCGAAAGATGTCGCAATATTTTCGGTCGAAAGATGTCGCAATATTTTTCTCTTTCTGACTTCTAACCTCTGACGTTCATATCTGATGGCATATGGTATCAAACCATTCATCTCATTGTAATTACATTATATTTTTAATTTAATTTTATATACATTATATTTTATTATTATAATACTTAATAGCAAGTCAGAAATGTTGTTGGACAAAACAAATGAATGCACTTTATTTAGATGTCACCTTGTGTAAATGAAATGTAGCTTTTAAAGGGGCAGAAAATGATGTTGGTTTGTCACTGTAAAGTTCTGCAGCTGTCAAAGTCTGGGCAGGAGCAAACAGTTATTAACAAGGCGCCCTTGAGCCAAGTGTTCGACCACCATCTGCTCTGATCAGTGGCCGGCAAAATACAGTTTGGTCATCGGTTTGAGCATCTCCAAGGTGTGAATGTGTACAGAAGGTTTACAATACCTAAAAAAAATAAATATTTTCTAAAAACAAGAAGTTTCTGTGTGGAGTTTGCATGTTCTTCCTGTGTCCGTCCAGGATGTTATCTGAATGACCTTGTTTAGATAACTGCACATATTCTGAAGTCCTGAGCTCACGTCTTGCTCTCCTAAAACAACGTCTTCTTTCTCCTGGTGATCTGTGAGTCCTCAGAGACTCTCTGAGCTGGGTGTTGCGCTAACTCACTGTTGGCTGTGTGACTCCCAGACATGGCTCTGGGACACTCTCCAGCCTAATAATTCAGCCTTGTGTAAGACCCATCAAAACACACACACACAGACACACACACTCAAGCGTGTTTTGATCACTTCAGAGGACATTACATTGACTTCCAATCATTTCCTGGCGACTTGCTCTAATCCTAACCACTACTTCCCTAAACCTTACCCTTACCCTAACCTTAAACCAAGTCCTCACCCTAAAATTGAAAAATGATTTACGTTATGGGGACTTGCATTTTTTTACCCCAATGTCCCCACAGTGTGACTGTGTAAACAGATTTATGTCCCCACAACATGAGTAATACACACACACAGACACACGCACACACACCACCCCCCGCAGGTCTGCATCCATCACATTCTAGCACTTCTCTATTGAATGTAGGAATATTGTGGGTAAATATTTGTCACATCTATTACCTGACCACTATAGCTCTTAGCCTCTCCATCCTCACACACCTTACATACACATTTCGGTGCACATTTACACATTCTTAGTAACTGCTCATGTACTGTAAGTACTTTTGTTTGCTGTATTTCGCTGCATTGATCCAGTTTCCGAATACACATGTATACTTCATGTAACTGTAATGTTAGTGATGCAGCAGTTACTCGTCTCCTGTGACCACCGTAAGTCACTCTGGACTTCAATTCACTTTAAATAGAATCTGTAAGTGTACACAATGTCATAACTGTGTCTGTACCGGAGTCTGTTCCATCTGGTCTGCTCCATACATACCATGGCAGCTGCATGTCCAAGCGTCCCGGCGGGCAGCGCGCCTGCACCTGTGGTGGTGCTGACACTGTTAGGGTGGCGTATGCGGACAGCTGGCCCAGCCACGACTGCAGGAGGGGTGCCGCCGGGCGCTGGTTTGACTCCCTGCTGCGGGGGCTGGATCAGGGACTGCTGACTATTCAGCAGAGACAGCCTCAGGGCCGGGAGGCTCTTCTGTTGACGGACAGAGAGAGGCCAGGGTTTATAGTCGAAGAGCAAAACAGACATGCATGAGAAAATACCATGCACAGCTGCAAAAGCAAATACTGCTGTGGTCACTGGCTGATTTAGCATGATGTTATCACAAAAACATGGTTACAGGCGGCTAAAGAAACACCTGCTGAGACATGTGACAATACAATGTATTTTTCAAACAATGATTCATGTGGTAAAACAAAACTTACTTCTACAATAAAACTGTTTGATTTGACTTCAGGACGATGAGCCTACAGTATGTTTAATATTGTATACGACACACATGAAACATGGCCGCTAACCATTTCTGATAAGCCCCTGTCAAAGCCGACCTGAGTAGCTGATGTTGCGCCATACAGACTATTTCAGGCAGATTTTTGACGTAAGCGGCCTAACATTGCATGACAACATGTGTTTGTGGCCGGGTTGAGCGGTCGGGCGCCTTGATGTGACGCTCATCACGGTTGGCTGGAGAAACCTGCTGGCTACTGGCAGGGACGGCTGCGGGGGCCACTGTCACACAAGTCGCAGAAGTCAGGCCAGAAGGGGTGTGTGTGTGTGTGTGTGTATGTTTGTCTGTGTGTGTACGTGTGTGTGTGTGTATCATTCTACTGTCAGGCCTAGCCATCACTGGTCCTGGTGCCTGGGAAAGGACTACTTTAGGGGGTCAGTTTAGGGAAATACATGAGGGGGGCAGCTTGGGGAGCCAGGTTAGGGGATGATTTAAGGGGGAGGTCAGGGAGCAGGTCAGGAAACAATTTTATGTTTGAAGTCAATTTAGAAAGGAGCTACGGGGCCCAGCCAACTGTCAATGCAGGGCTCCCGTAAAGAGGACTACTTTATGAGGCAGGTGTAGAAGTAGAAGCTTAGGGTTCATTGTTAGGAAGCCAGTTTAAAAGACCAATTTAGAAGAGCAGTTAGAAATCAGGTTTGGAAAAGGGCAGGAAAAAGGCCATTTAAAGCCACCAGTTTAGAGAACCGGCTTTAGGGGCAGTTTAGGGGTCAGAGTGAGGCATCCAGTTCGGGGAACAATTGCCTCAGCCAGTGTAGGAAGCAGTTTTAGAGTCGCTGGAGCAAGGTTAGAGAGGAGGTTAAAGAAAAAGACTGACAAGCAAGAACCACACCTTGAGAAAGGGCACCAGGTAAGGCTGCGGGGACGACTTGAGCTCAGTCTGAAGCCGGCTGGTGAACTCCTCCGGTTCAATCTTGGCATCCTGTTAGGCCGAAGGGTAAAGTATGAACAGCACTTTGCAAGGGAAGCTAGACAGTAACTTTAACACACCGTGGTGACTTGAACACAACAAGATGAAATCCCATCACCGGAGCTGATGATCAGGCGCTCCTCCAGGCACCTCAGGGTGCAGCTCATTAATGTGCAACTGTGTATAAGATGAAAATTCATGATAGAGAAAGGAGGGTGTTGGAAAGAGTTTCATGCTGCCATCTACAGGTTTAAAATATTCAACACAACAACACATTAAAGTGTCAACTTTGACTTATTCCTACATATATAACTACAAAAAAGAAGAGTTAAGTCACTCCTGAAAATGAACGATGGAAGAAAGAGTCATTGCAGTCAATCGGATTTATAAAACATTTTGGTTTGGTGAGAGAGAAGAAGCAGCTGTCAGAAAAGTGGCAGTTTTTGAAAATGTCAAATTTTTACAGCACTCGGTTATTCTTAAAATACTTTTCTTCTTTGTAGAAAAATGCTGAAAAATACGAGTGAACATGATCTGGACTGGGATCATTGACAGTGTGCAACAACGTTCTCATCTATACAAGCACAACGACTCCTTGATGTCCACAAGGACTATTTGTTTATTTGTTTGTTGGTGTTTGAAGCTCACCAGCAGGTCCTGAACCAGAGCCTTGACGTTCTTGGAAGTCTCAGGGGACGGAGAATTGTGAGACGCCAGCTTGATAAGTGTAGCCAGGAAATTCTTACACTTCTTGACATTCTCTTGCATTTCCTGTAGAAGATAAGATAAAATTAGTTATTTAGTTATCCACCTTCTGTGCAAAAAAAAAAAAAAAAGAAGACGACTTCAGGACCATGGATCTTGTGTCTAAAGTGATAATCAACATTTAAAGATTTTATGTTGCTGTTAGTCTAGGATGAGCGCCAATGTAGGACCAGGATCTGATGTTATAAGAAAGGTGTTGGGTCAGCAGAGAGGAAGAGGCCTTGTATTTGTGCTTCGTTTATTTCATTAAAACCTCATAAAGATCCTTGAACTGATAAAGAAGCTCACAAGCATCAGTCACAAATCAAAGCATAGTGCACACTTAGCATGCTGCTCATCTTTGTAGCCAGATGAGACATGGCACCTTTCCACTCAAACTACCTGTGGCAACAAACTGCAGCCCCTGTGAGGGCTCTCCGGTATGAATATATGGACATGTGAGAGTCTGTGTGTGTGTATGTATCTGTAAGTCCACGTGTATATATACGTGTTGACGGTGGGTCTGTGCCTTTATGCTGGCGTCTGTATGTCCTTGGGTTGGTATGCACTTGTGTGAATGTGGGTGGGCATGTGTGAGACTGTCGGTGCACGGCCAGCTGTGTGAGGCGCTGAGGCTGTGGGTCCGGCGCTGAGCTTGTGACACAGCCAGCCTGCTGGCAGCTGTGACAGTGCCTGTGCCCTTGAGGGTGGAGTGTGGGCGGCGGGAGGGGGGGGGCGCGGCCGAGAGAACGGACCTGGGACACGACAGGACCTCCGGGGGGCGCGGCGATGCCCGTCTGCGGAGGCTGCGCTGGTTGGGAGGCGGCCTGGGCCGGGGCCTGGGGGGCCATAACCACGGGGGTCTGCTGCGGAGCCGTCACAGCCACGGCCGGTGCCACGGGGCCCTTCTGGAAGAGCAAGGAAGAGACAGAGAGATAAACAGGACGTGACGCCTCGCTCGCAGCAAGGCCACAGAGAACAGGAGGCAGGCGCCACAGCGCTCCTGTCACATCTGGTGTCCTGACTTCGGTGGACATCGCTTAACAGACAAGGAGGAGGAAGGGGAGGTGGTGACGAGCTAGAGGCTTGGAAAGACGGGCGGCCATCAAAGCTTTTCTTAATAGTCACCTACCTGACAAGGGAATACCTCATTTTAAGATTTGTCACTGATCATGCCAAACATTAGTCACCTATTGCCTACTTTCTCTCATAATGGCATGTGAGGGGGTGAATGACTAGAAAATATCTCACATCCAAAACACACATTTTGCTCAACAGATGAGGTGCCATCAGCAGTCTCTCACTCTAAAGCCCTCATCACCTATTTTGAATCTCTCAGGGCCTGTTCACACTTGGCACATTGTATGTGATGCAATCATAAGTGGACAGTTCTAAATACAGGTGTGAATGCACCCAAAATGCATAGAGGACACATTAGGGTCTGATCACTCAAGCCACATGTACGTCCACACACGTGATGTACTTGTGCAGCGTAGTGTGAGGCGAAATGCATTTCTGTCGGCACCGAAGGGGCTGCCTAGTTAGTGTAAAAACCGAGAAGTCTCCCAAACACAGAGGAAAGGTCAAGTCTGAAGCCTGGACAAGGTACAAGACAGCCACAGTGATCCTCTACTCGGAACACAAATGTACAGTATGCTGAATGTTTTCTGTTTAGCAAAGATCACAGTTTCTCCACTGAAATATGAGCAGGGAAATCAAATCTGCACTCCACCCCATCTAGATACACTCTGAGCACACATATCCGGATAGGAAACACTGGGTCTGATCAGAGCCTCGGTGCCTTAGAAATGGGAGAAGTTGACTTAAAATATTATCTCAACCAGTGCCAGTGTACAGTACGGGGTGTTATGATGAGTAGCCAGGGCAGCAATACCCGGCAGCTATCCTTGCTTCAGTTGGTGGAAATCGATTATTCCCATTTCTTCTCTGCAAACAACTTGCTTGCAATGTTCTGTTTGAAGATAACTGGTTTTATGTATTCTATATGCAGGAAAAGTTGGTTGATGTTCATTGTATATTTAAAAATCAAAGGATTACATCTCACGGCAACTTTGTAAATGCTCAGGATGATTAAAAACCTGTGCACCATCTGTGCATGTTAACTGACAAGAAACCTTTCTATTATCTTCCGTCATTTTGGAATGAATTTTTTTCAGACCTATGATACATTTTAAGGCAGTTAGTGGTGCTTTTTCTCTACTAGGGAAGCTAAAGGAAGAAAATGTGAGGCAGACGATTGAAAAGTAGGAAAGGCTGAGAGTAATAAGGGTTATCTCACTGGGCGGAGTGCAGGACAGGAGGAGGAGGAGGAAGAAGAGGAAGAAGTGGAGGTCTGGAGGGCAGGGCTGGAAGGAGTGGGAGAGGCAGACGGGGCCATCTTGGCAGGGGTCAAAGGACACTGCCTGGTGGTCTGAGCGGTCACAGGAGACTGCAGGAAAGAAAGAGAGCAACACACAGAGGCAGAGAGAAGAAAAAGACAAACAGGGAAACAAGAGAGCATAAAGATATCAAAGAAAGTGGGCGAGGAAGGGGAAACAGGAGATGAACGAATACAGGGCACCTCAAAAGATACAAAGAAAGAAAAAAACAGCGAAAGGTGAGTCCGTGTCAGTTTCAGAGGAGAAAGAAAGAGTGAAGAGTAAGTGAATGGAGGGCAGAGGAAAGACTGGGACGGCATGAGAGAGACAGAGGAAGAAAAGAGCAGTGGCGTGCCTTGCAGACAGATGAGGAAAGGTCACAACAGCAGGAAAGAAGAAAGAAGGTGGCAGCATGTTGGTGGTGCTGAAGACTGAAACAGAGAAGAGCATGTTTGTTCGGGTATCAGTGGGTCACGGTGTCATACTGCTGGGGTCTCACTGCAGGCAGGGACGGACAAGTTTGTCCACAAACCGACGACATTTACCTGTACAGAAGCTAATGTAGGGATGGTTTTCCTATAAAATCCAGTCACTTGCTTTTCCATTTTAATTGTAAATAGCAAGGAACTGGAAAACAAAGTGGAAAACAAAGTGGAAAAATCACTGTAAATGTTTTGACTTTTAGCAGAATCTGACCTGCAGGTTAAGGTTTATCAGAATCTGATTAATGAAAGCATGATTTTTATATATTCCCTGATGTCACGACTGACTAACTTAGAAAAAGGACAGAAATGTTAATTCACTGACTCTTGAGGCCTTTAGCAACAAATTCCTGATCACTGTAGGTTATTATGACAAAGTCTTACGTTGTCCTAATTTCATAGCCTACATTCGAGATATTTAAACCCTCAGCATTTAAAAGCTTTTACTATGAAACACGGACAGAAGATGATTTGTTTGTAGAGCACTACTTTTCCGGTGAAAAATGAGCTTATCTAACCGGCGTTTGTTTTAATGAAACTGCAGACACCATAATTATTGGTATGACTAATGCAACTAATAAAGAAATAATCATAAAGCCATCTGCAAATACCCAATTCCACCTTGAAATATGCCTGCGTATCTATTCCTGATGCTGTCTAGGAGGAGAGACCTGACTTGGATGTTACAGCACAGGGAACTATGGTAAAACAGGGCCCATTAATTACAGTAAATCAAAAGTATCAACTCTATACAGAGTAATTAAATGAATGAATTACTCATTACTCTAGCACAGTGGATTTGAAATAAAATAATGCTGACATTTAGCTTTAATTTGGGGATCTTTACACCCATACATTTTCAACTGTATTGTAATTGAAATCCCAGTTATAGAGGACCAAGGCATCAGACAAATGGCTGCTCAAATATTTCTTGGGTAGGTGTGTGTTCATTTCATTGTTAATTAAAAAAATAAGCAAATGTCTAGTGTTGATTCTAGTGTGTCATTGTCTGTTATTTAATTTAACCTGAGTACCAAGATACGCATTATTAGGTTGAAAAAAACTCAATAAATCAGAAGCATAGAGTATATATACAAAGTACAGAATATACAGCATGTGGAATGGCACACTGTTTTTTCCAGTAGTTAACTACAATATACTCACTCACAAGATGTATTCAAAGTAGGTTATAAATGTATGGAATAATGTCAGAGCAAAGTGGAGTATGGAAACACTGCAGGTTCTCTGAATGAATAAAGGCAAACACTAATAATAATCAGCATGGACTTTGAACCAAAAAAGGTAAACAGTATTTAAAACAGAGACTCATATAGGTGGAACGCTGAAATCTGTCATAACTCAGGTTTGTTTATTAGCATATTAAAGACACAAGAGCAAATGGGAGGGCTTGACGGTGAGTGCCAACTGCCACAGAAACAGTGGTGATGCCCAGTGGCTCATCACACACACACACACACACACACACACACACGCACACTCATGCAGACACTCATGCAGACACTCATGCACACTTCCTGGCTGCTATCCTGTCTACGGGCCAAGACAACCCAACAGGGCCCCTGCCCCGACCTCTGGCACCCAGCCTTCCATTCACAGACAGGCCAAAACATTCACACACACTGACACACGGACAGCTGAGAGTACACACACACACACACACACGAACACATTCAAGCACACGATAAACTGCAGTTGTCTCGCACACAAACAGACACACAACCTTGCCGAGGACAGGAGGGAAGATGCACAGAGTCAAGCGTAAGGGAGAAGTAGGATTAGAGAGAGGAGGGGGGAGTTTCCCCTCCGCTAAAAGTTTTGTAGGATGCAAAAGAATGAGGAGTTGGGGGAAGTGGGTGTATGAGGGGAGAGGAGACGGGGGTGGTGGTGGGGGTAAAGGGGGGGTTGGTAAGAGCCACGGGGTGCATCCCACCGCTAGCTATGCCTCTCTCTTGCTCACTCTCTCTCCCTCTCGCGCACGCAGACAGACGCACACAAACACACTCAAGAGCCAAAGCCTTGTTAGCTTTTTAAAATAATCAGGCAGTTGGATGATGAATGATTTAACAGGTATGGAAGGAAGGAAGCTCAGGATGCCTTCCGTTTCTCCCCTCAGGGTCATGGGAAGAGTGACAGGCCGACAGAGGGGTAGAGCTCTGGGAATAAACACCATTCCCTTTCATTTCCCTGCTTCTGCTTTTCCTGTCGAGATGGCAACGCCGCGGCCCGCTAATTTGTCATCAGCGCGACTGTGAGAGGCGATGACAATCTGCGACTCTCTTTTGAGAGGGGTTCATACGATGTTCAGGGTGGATGCAGGAGGGGGCCGTTGTGTTTGAAAATGACTTTGGCTAACATGTACACCTGCCATAGGATGCGTCAGCGTGAAGTTTTTTTTTTATACTACGAACGTGCCAGAGTGACTGAGGGTGAAATTTAGGAATACCACTTTTCACCGCAGTTTTGAAAGGTGTCACACGGCCTCTGACAGCTCAGTCTGCAGTGTAGCAATACTGCCTGAGTACGCAAAACTACCAAGCATACAGCAGAGTGTAACACTGCACGCAGTAATCGGTATACTGAACACTAGGATGGCATACCCACACTAATCCAGTACACACTGCTATACACTATGTACGTTGGGTACTGTACGCTGTATTTCCTGGACATTTATTGTCAGATTTGATACTACTAATGCCTTTAGAGCCTTTTTGGATGTATAGAATCATAGATGTTTGTAATACTCATAAAAGAATAAAATAGGATAAAAACATCTCTTACTGTGTCCCTGAGTACAAAATGTTAGAGGAACAAAAAACAGCAACAACTCATAAGTGAAAGCAGAAAGCACAAACACAGAGGAAAGTCTAGCAGAACTGAAAGAGACAATGAAATGCTGCCATCTAGTGTCAGTCTTTTGTCCTCGCAGTTAGTGATATGATAATGAGGGGGATCTTTAGAGGGCCCCTTTACAACAGCCTTGAGAGGCCGGAACAAAAAGAGTGCTGTAAGATCTTAGTTCTTATCTTCTCAGATAAAATTAAGCACTTAGCCATGAATGAAAAACAGGCTTCTGTCTCAAGCAGTTTGTAAAATGAAATGTTTTTTTTTGCCACAATCATCTTACCAGATGACTATAACCAGGAGTTATTTAAAATCCACTTTTATTTATTATTAGAATATTATATTACTTGTATTATTTTCCTTATTCATGAGCCGGAGGTTCAACAAACGATTTATTATGTCTGCAAACTAACATTTCCTTCCATTTCACTGTTGACATTGAATCTTGACATCTGAATCTTAAGCCAAGTCGAAGTTGAACATTATTCTTTTTAAGTAATTAGCTGATTAACCGATTGACTTGAGTCAATGGACAGAACACTAATCAGCACCAACTGTTTTCAAACATTTTGGCAAAAGTGCCAAAAATTCACAGCTCCACAAATTTAAATATTTTCTGGTTTTCTTCATCTTTTGTGATAGTGAACAAAATATCTGCTTGAATAATGACTCAATATTTGGGTTTTGGTCTGTTAGTCAGACAAAATAAGCAGTTAGAATAAGTCGATTCGGCCTTTTGAAAATTGCAGTGGACATTGTTTTATTGTTTTCTGACATTTTATAAACCAAACATACAATCAGTTTTTAACAAGAAAAATAACTGGTTGATTAACTGAAAATGAAAAGAATGGTTAGTTGCAGCCCTACCTGACATCATCTCAACTGTCCCATTGCAGTGAACTGAACAATCCTGAAGACAAATTCACAATATAGCAAAGAGGATTAAATGCAATGCAATGTATGTGAAAGGAGTCAAAGGGTTAAGATGCTCTAATCATAAGAAATATTTATCTGTGCCATTTCAGCTGCCCTACTTGATTTACAGAGAAACTGTGCAAGACAAACTATCCAGTAATCTCATTATTAAAGGCAATTAAGTTCCAAAGGTGTGGACCCAGCAGCACAAGCTCAAGTTTTTACATGAATGATGTATCCACAGGTGATAATAAGCAAATTCCAATTAATGATTCAGTGGCTCGTTAAATTTTGATGAGAGGACCCCATGGAGTCATTAAGGAGCCTTGAGACATTAATTCACCTATTAATCTCAGCTTAATCTATACGTAAAATAATCAAGAATATTCATTCATTATAATTACACAGTTTAACATATTAATCACATCCCAATTAGGGGCTGGAGCTAAGCTGTTCACTTAATAAGGTGGTGCCCACCCAACATCAACTGTATGAACCCACACATAATTAGATCAAATTTTGTCCAATTTAATCAGATTTAGTCAGACTGGTGTTGACAAAGGTCACCTGTTGCAGCGTTTAACATTGACAGAAACTCTGCAGAGCTCAAAGGCCTGAAGCATACAGGAAATGTTCCTGTACAATGTCACACTTTGAGTCATGTTGCTCTCATACAAGGAGGTCTGAGGTTGATGCCCTTTGCGCTGTGTAAAATTCATTTTTGTTCTACTTCACTAATCCCAGTTTAGAGAGCCATCTTCTGCATTTAACTCATCCAATCAATTTGAAGTAAAGGGCAACTGTTCCTCGAGCGCCAACTTCAGTTCTGAGGTCAGTGTCTTAGTCAAGGGCAATACCAGGAGTATTCTTAACAGCTAACATGCATTTTATTGGTGTAGGACGGGTTGGCACTTACTGTTTGTTGATTTGATTTGTTACTGTATGTTGATTTGAGGTGCGAGCAAAGGTTGTAAAGCACAGTAAGGATTTCTGGCACAACTTCACCTACTTCCAAAGTGTGTGGAGAAGGATAAAAGTCTGAAGAGGTTAAAACTCCAGCACACTTGTAGTATACAGAAACCACTTTATTGTCAGGCCAGCGCGTTTCATGCTTGTGGCTCTCATCAGGGTCATCACAAAACACACAACAAAGAACACTCAAACAATATGGGTATGAAGCAAAAGTGATGTAAAAGTTTTTAAAAAATATTCAAGACAGCCAATCATATACATACACATAAATATCGACCAATGGGGGATCTACACACATGCGGCCATGTGGCTTCAGCCCAATCACATTCCCGGATTTTCTAAATGTTTTTACATTTCTGAGCGTTTTTTTGTGGTGTGTTTTGTGAAGATCCTGATGAAGGCCATGAGCCGAAATACGTTGGTCTGACAATAAAGTTGTTCTGTAAAAGCAAAGGTTGACAGCTGGAGTGGATAAAAATATCTGTATGGTCTGCATTATTTTGTTTTTACTGGTTTAAAATAAAATATTATATTATATTTATAAAACTGGTTGGTATATAAGTGCATGAGTGCATGTAGAGTACATGAATGCATGTCACGTCGAAGTCGACACCAGCTTTTATGTCTAAGTTTAACCCTCCGTGGTTTTTTAAGTGTTTTATTGGTGGTTTCAGCATCCAGCAGCCCTCGGGTTGCCACCAAAAACCAGCCACCTCAGCAGCAGCAGTTTTACCGAGCTTGGAACCAGTACATACCCCTATTTGCTGCTGCTGGAAACCCAGTCCCTGGCCCTAGATATCGAGGTAAGCGTCCCCCTCCATCATCACTTCCTACAACGCTAATTCTGGGTTTGTCGATGGTCAGGGATGTTAGGAATCATACAGCAACGTAATATTATCCGGGTGCGGGATGTCACTGCTAAAATTCCCTCGCTCCTTGAGCAACAGCTGATGGTGAAAAACATCCGGGCACATGTTGGATTTCACAATATTAAATTCCAGCAGTCGAGAGTCTTAAAAACAATTTAATGACACCTTCCTGGATTTGGAGATCCGACGTGACATATCTGGGCCTCTTCCTTCACCCCAACTTGGTGACATCAGGTTTAGTCACATTCGTCAGCTTCACATATGGCTGAAGCGATATTGTGAATCTCAAGGCATTTCCTTTGTTGACAACTTTGCTGCTTTCCTGCACCGCCTGGATCCCTTCAGGAACAACAGACTTCATCCAAATGTGCATGGATCTCGGCTCCTGTCACTTAACCTGGAGCTTTTCCAAAACATGGTTGTCGAACAAGGTTAAAAAAGTTGATAATTGTCTTGATAACTGTAGTGTTTTTCGATGTCATTGGCCTACTAAGGGAGGAGGCGTTGCCATTTTTGTGAAAAAGTTGTGTATCTGTCTCTGTCATTACCTCTGTAAGCCGAATTGTTTTGATCTCTTGGCTGTAAGTGTCTGTCTGGGGAAAAATAATACTGGAAAGCCACAAGTTATAGTATAGTAGTAGTTATAGTATTTTAACAAATTCCTGATCCACACTTGGCTTTAGATTATTTTATGAAAAATTTAATCCCATTACAGACAAGTATGCAGCTTTTAAGAAATTCAGAGTCAAAAACAGAACAATCCATGGCTTTGTTCAGAAATTGCTGAAACGTTAGATGAAGGGAATGCTGCTTCGCGCAAAGTGCGAATGACTAAATCATCCTCTGATTGGCAATAATTTTGTCAATAGCGAAAAAGATGTCTCACTGTTATTCAAACTATCAAATCATCATTTTACGTCTGCACTATCTGAAAGTAAAGGAAATTTTGGAAAACGGTTAAATCGTTATCACATCATCCAACTTAATCCTCACACAATAGAGTTGTTCAAGGTTCAACCATTATTTCAGTTGAAAAGAAAATATGTGATGGTTTCAATGAACATTTTATTTAATCATGTTATATATATTTTTTTAAATTTCCTCCCACTGTCTTTGATTATAGTGCGCCTTGCTGAGCAAACAAATTGGGCACTCAGACCTTTTCATTGAAGCCTTTTACATATCTTGAAGTGTGTAATGCTGTTGGTTCTATTGATCCAAAAAAATCCACTGGGGCTGATCATTATCAGTAGCTTCTTTTCTAGTTGATTGCTTAACTTATATTGTTAATCTGACTGTGGTAACAGAAAGCATCCCTGACTTTTGGAAGACAGCCTACGTCTTACCTTTGCATAAAGGGGCCGAGTCCAATGAGCTAAATAATTATCAACAAATTTCTAAACTATCATGTCTAGCTAAAGTGTAAGAGACTGGTAAACGATCAGATGAGAAATATGTTTATCTTTACACTCGAATGTCTTGAATAATGTGGCTAGTGCATTAGATAACAAGCAGGACTGTGTTGCCCTTTTTGTTGATTTATCTAAGGCCGATACAGTCGATCATCAAATTCTTTTGAAACGCCTCAGATCTACTGGATTGGATGAAATGTCGTGTAATTGGTTTACAAATTATCTCAGCAGTGGAACCCAAGCTGTTGTGGCTGATGGCTATCAGTCCAGCTTTATGAGAAGAGTGAGAAGAGAACTGCACTGCATTTTACTTATTTACAAAGCACTTCCTGGTTAACTTCCTAGGTATCGCACATGTCTTCTTAACTATAGATTATTTTCACACTACGTCACAAGAACATTTGGTCCTCGAAAATCATCATGTTTGTACTGAGATTGGGAAACTGGCTCTGAAATACTATGCTCCACACAAGTGGAATAATCTGCAGAAGTTTGTAAAATTAAACAAGCTAATCCCTTTTAATGAATTTAAATCTCTTTTGACTGATATAGAGCAGTGTGAATGCAAGTGTTTTCTTTGAATTGATGTTGTCCTTTATATTGTTGTTCTTGTCCTGTATTATCCGAATAATCTTGTATAATCCTTTTGATGTATACTGTCACTTTAATGCAATTTTATTGTTTCCATATCATTTGTGTTTCTGAGCACAAATCTCTTTTAATTAAATAATATTAATGAATTAAATATGTTTAAATTAAAATACAACATTGTTTATTAAAATAAAAGTATTTTTTCTTGCATCTGGTATTCATCTGTTCATTCATCTGTTTATTAGGCAATACCCTACTATTATTTCAGCACCAGGAACTGTCCATAGTCCTACAGTATCTCTTTTCTGTTGTCCTGGATAATAACTCTTCTCCACCTTAAAATATGGCCCCACAACAATCAGTTTTCAGTCCATTCCATACAACACCACTGTCCACTGAAAACCACGTATCTCCAAAATGTCCACTTTTCCAGAGTTAAGAAGAACTGCCCTGTTTTCAGCCTTCTGACAATACATTTTTCACAAGTTGTTTTTTAAATATTCTAAGTCACATATGGGAATGTCATGATAAAAGGATATTATAGTTAACTGAAACTAAACTAAAAACTAAAACTAGGTGTGAAAAAACATTTAAGTTAACTGAAATAAAAATGAACCTAAACTAAGTGAAACAATATTGTGTACTTACAAAACTAACTAAAATAAAATAAAAATATACAGGAGAATTCTTTAGTTTTAGTCTTTGTCAATTTGGCCAAATCTGTCTACACAACAAACAGGAGGAGGCATTGGTGCATATGTTTATTGAGACTGGGGTGTCTACATGACTGTGAGTCAATTGCCTTCACAAAGTGTTAGTGTTAGGTTTGTATTGTAATACCTATTCTGAACTTCTTAAATCTTGCCCCTGGCAAATACCTTTCATATTATAATTTAAAAAAAATAAAACTAATACTGAAGCTAATAAAAACTAAACTAAGACTAAACATTTTTAAACAACAAAAACTGAACTCAAATGAGCTAACCCACTCTGGAAACTAACTGAAACTAAACTAAACTGAAAACAAAAATAATAAAAAAATACAAAACTAATCAAAAATACAAAACTATAATAATGGTCCTGATAAAGTTTTCTTGGCCTGGATCTCAATTTGAGTCCTTTAATACTGAGTACCTGCCAATACCAGACGCACATATTTTTTTAACATTCACACACTAATTTGAACTCATATATGCAAAATGCTTTAAGTGTAGAGACCGGCTTGCTGTCGTGAAGGACAGCAGCGCTGCTACACTAGCAGGCTGAGGTGCACAAAACACAGAAGCGTACAGTAAAGAAAGGATTGGCATTTATTGGCTTTATACGGATACCAATCCTTAAAAATATGTCCGGATCTGCCCTGATACCGGTTCTTAGGATCTGCTCGGGACATCTAGTAAAACAACAGACAATAAAGAAACATTTAATCCTTCAGTTTATCTAAAGAAATCAAAATCACCAAATTTGGAGACTCATGGTTTTCACAAGCAGAGACAATATTCTTCCCCTGGGCCATATTATTTAACAGCATAAAGTCACTTTTCGCTGTTGTGCTGCTGATACATCGATCTTTGTCCAGTGAAAACCCCTGACCCGAAATGACACTGATTGTTGGATATCTCAAAATGTATTGCAGCTCAACTGAACAAGGTGGAGATTCTTTTGTTTGGACCCTCCACCATGCTGGACTGTTTCTACTAGCTAATAATGGTAACAATTGGCACACTGACAGATGTTTGCCGGTAACAGATTTAAGCCCCCAAAGCAAAGTGCATATATGCATTCAGCCCCTTTCACTAGGACATGATAATTACTATGCCGTGTGTCCTGATACATGCCAAAACCAGGTATACCGTGGTACACAGCCAGATGTGTCCCAGCTCCTTAACCTGTCTCACTTCTCCTCTTCTTGTTCTTGTCTAGCTGTAAAGAAACATTATGTTGCGGTAATACCACGTGCTGCGGCCATGATAATGAAAGTGCATAGTACCACGTGGGTTCTGTAGCGGTCTCACCTGTGGAGTTGTTACTCTGAAGGAGGCTCCTGGCGTCGGGGTGGCTGGTCGTGGAGAGATGTTGTTCTGGGCCTGAGCCTGAGCTTGAGCCTGAGCTTGAGCCAAAGCCTGCTGAGGAACCATCACTAGCTGGCCCAACTCCGTTCGTACCAACACCATCCCTGAGAAATCACAGGGAACATTCATTAGAGGACACACTACAACATCATAGTCACTGAATGGTATTTAAACCTGCTTCTAGCCCAATGCAGATATAGTTTTGATGCGAATGGCAGCTTTGTAGATGCTACTGGCCACTTGCACGGATAACTAAGAATCATCCTGAGGGAAACCAAATACTCTAAATGAGCGGCCAGAGACATATCTTGTGAAGAAATGAAAAATCCAGAGTTGAGTTTTCTGAGCGCCAAAGCCACTTCAACACAACTTTACCACTAAAAAAAGAATAGAAAAAAACGTGCAACTGATTGCCACACTAAACAGCAACAAACAGAAACTATTAATTAGGTTATGTCAAGTGCACTGGAATTGAATGGTGAATGATCTTATACCATCAGATGGCACTAAAAACACTTGTGGTGTGGTTATACCATAGCAACAGCACTTTGCTTTGTGCTACATTACCTACACGAAGTGGACCTTACTGAGGTTGTAACAGACCCAACCATGGGTTAAACTGTCTACAAACAAAATTATGAGTTTCTTATTCATATATCAGGACAACCCTTGATGTATTATTGTTTACTTGATAGCACTTTTACGATGAGACTTCACCAAATTAAGATTCCAAGAAAAAAATCCAGACCTTGCTGGATATTGGACTTATAATGCACGGATAAAAGTCCAAGGTTTAGGAATTTGGTTGAAGTTGTGATCATGAGCTATTAACACAAACTCTTCGCTCTTTCTAATATGGTAAGATTGCAGTTATTATAATTCTGAAATGGTAAGATTGCAGTTATTATAACGCCATACTTAAGTACCCCATGTCAGGTCAAGACTAAATGTTTTGTTTCACTTTTTTTTTTATCTTTGCACTATAAAGTGAAAAAGACATGAGGTCAATAGAAAAGTTAGTAGTAGATTCTGATAACTCTCCTGTTATTCTGACAGAGCCACTATTCCTGTGGTGAGGATGACTGAGGGCGACAGCAGGGAAGCTCACGAACCCTCCTGATTCTTTTATTCTCAAGGTACAAGGCACAAGGTACATGCCATTACCTGCCATTCTTACTAAATGACAGAGGAGGAGCTTCACAGAGGTCGGCTACCTAGCAAATAGGGCAGTCATATTATTCTTGGAAATGCTTTTAGGAAAAATACTTGTTTGAAATGTTGGCGACAGCCATGAGAGTAGCTGTCATTCACAACACTATGTTTCAGATGAAAAACTTTCAAATGTCTGCTTATGGCTGTGGCATTTTGTCAAGGGTATATGTGTGTGTGAGTACATTGGTGGTCCCATTTCTACATGATTTTATTGAAAAGATCCCTGTCCTCCCAAGATAGAAAACTCATAAGACAATTTGTCTTGTGCTGTAAGCCTGACTGCGTGGCCACATTACTGTGAGCAAAAACCACAAGTTTGATCTCTTATGGAGACTTAAGTCAAAGACTTAAGCATCAGCTAAATTACTCAAATGTACACATACATTTTATTTGACCCAGCTTCACTGTAAACTTTATGTAGGTTTTGTTTTATTTCTTATTTTTAATTTCACAATTGTGGCCTTAGTGTCGTGTCATGTTAAGGATGCTTGGTGTATATTTAACACAGCTCAGTTGGCACATCATAGCACAAACACTGCTGGGTGACGTGTTTGATCCCCCATGAGGCCACCCCATGCTGAAACTCACATTAGGCTCCTGCAAACAAAAGCGTATGTCAGAGGGCATCTTTTTACCTCGGGAGCCACCCTACAGCACATCAAATATGCACGCAGGATAACTGGGAAAGCTTGGAAAGTCACACACGCAACCTCCTCATACCGAAGACAGTCAAACACACACTGTATCATGCTGACAACCAAACCCACGAGCCTCCGGTCGGGTCATTATACCACAGGTGTAAACTGCACCTCCTCGCTGCTCTCCTCCCCCTCCTGCAAACCTTACCCGGTGGGATGGTAAACCCGGGGGGCAGCTGAATGGTCGTCTGCTGCTGAGGTGGTCTGACAATCAGCTGGGGGGCTACGATCCTCTGAGGCGCTGCAAGTCCGGGACGGGGCTGGGACAGTGCCGGGGTGGCCGCGGCCGGCGCCGGGGAGGGGGCAGAGGGCCTGACCGTGCTAACAGTGGCAGTCACTGATGTGGTTGGACCGGTCCCACACACAGGACTTGTTGCCACCCCTGCAACACAAGCAGCAGCCGGGGCAGAGCTCAAAGGCTGGGTTACTGTGGCGGTGGCTGGAGCTGCTGCTGCTGCTGCTGCTGCTGTAGTGGTGGTGGTGGTGGTGGTTGTTGGTGGTGTGACAACAGAAGGCGCAGGGGGGACAGTGTTTATTACAGAGTTGACACCTGACTGGTTTGACATTACAATTTTGGACTGACAATCGTCTGTTTTGGAAGCCCCAGTGTCCGTGAGCGCTTTGCTGTGGTTGCCCTGTGGAGCTGCAGGAGGGGCGGCGGGGGGTCCTACGCGGGCGCCCTGCTGGACCAAGGCCGAGACGCTGGTCCCGTTCTGGGCTATGCTCGCCACGATGTGACTCGGGAGTCTGTGCAGCGCGATGGTGGGGGTCCCCCGGTCGAGCGCGATAGCCGACCGCCCCGCCGGGAGGCTGGCGTTGGACACGGTGAAAGTGGAAGTGTTGATGGAGGAGGTCGGCGGCCGCGCAGAGTTTGGCGTGGGCGCACCGGTGTCCGCAGAGCCGCCGCTTTCAGCCGCCGCCGCTGCCGCCGCCGCCGCCGCCGCGCCGCTGTTCCGTCTCGTCGCTACAGCGGCGCCGTTCAAACTCTTTATCCGAGCCGAGGCGCTCCTCCGCGGGGTGGCCAGGCGTTTCCTCGGCGGGTTAGCCTCCGCCGACGCCTCACCCGTGCCCGGGCTGGCCTTGGAGCCCCGGCCGGACGCGGCGCCGACGCTGGCCGGGGTCGGCGCCAAAGTTGACGCGCCGGGTGCCGTCGGTGTTGTGATGGATGCTCCATGTGATTGCGAGCCGCCGCTGGTGGCGTTCACGCCGGCAGCCGAGGCGGCGGGCGGCTCGCCGGAGGAAGGGGTGCAGCCCGGAGAGGGAGACGTGACAGTTGTGTCCGGGCCGGCGTCTTTAGAGGTGATCTCGTGGCGCATCTCGGGTTTATTACGCCGTCCTTGTTGTTGTTGTTCCAGTGTTGTGGTGCCCGCTGGAGCTGGTAGCGTTTTTCCCAAGTGATGGTTGGCGGGGGCCACTGAGCCAGCGCCTCCGTTTTCGTCTGTTTTACCTGCTGGGTTGCTTTGGCCAGCAAGCTGTGACTCCAGTGAGCCCACCAGGTCGCTCACGGCTTTTTCGTCCACCTCTGAAAAGAGCATATCTTCCAGGGGGTCGGAGGCGCCCGCCATCTCTGATCACAGATAGCTGTCTTATTTTTTTTATTTTTTTTTTTACACTGCGCCTGCGTGTTACTAGGCATTGTGGGAATGAATCTGACGTCATCAGACGAGGGGGGCATCCTAGTTGTATTTTTTTTATGATTTCTCTTCCAGTCTCCCTTAATGAAGTCAAATCGATAGTGTAAATACAATATAGTTACGTATCGATCCCGAACCAGGACTCGTGGACCCGAGACAGACGGTCTAGGAGGCTACGTGTCAGAGTTTACAACGAAAAAAAAAAGTGCAATTTGATGTAGCAGAAACAAATTATGCGGCGTATATGCATTTTGTACATCTAAACTCTATTATCCGGCCCGCCTGTGAAATATCGCGATATGATAGAATGGCTGCACCTCAAACCTCTGTTAAACGCCATTTGATTGATTGACTCATTCCCTTCCTCCACAAATAATCGCGAAAGTGAACAAAACTGCGTGAAAAAAAAAGAAATCTCGACATAACGGAGTTGTTCCGGTTGTCGCCAGGTCGCCCTGTCGCATTAGTTTGAGAGCGCAGCGGAGGGAGGAAGAGGAGGCGACCCTGCAGGAACGAGACGCGGCCTTTCTCCCAACATCCTTAGCGGCGGGCGAAGGAAAATGAAAACGGCCATGTCGTGTTAGAGATCCCTCCACAAACCAGCGAGTCTGACTCACGGCGCAAATTTAGCCCTTCATGTTAGGAAGTTTTTAAAACGACAGCTCTGAAAGCGACGCATCCGCCACCTCTCGTTTGACAAGAAGACTAACCGAGACCGGAGGGCCAACATGAGCGGAGGAGGGACGCCGTACATCGGCAGCAAAATTAGCCTAATCTCCAAGGCCGAGATTCGCTATGAAGGAATTTTGTACACCATCGACACCGAAAATTCGACGGTGGCCCTCGCGAAAGGTAAGCCGGGTGACCGGGAGGGTGTGTGGGGGGTGGGGGGGACCGCGGTGCTCGGACGGGGCCGCGACACCAAGTGAAGCGGCGCGAAGCGGCGGAGGAGTTGAGCGGTCACAGCTCAGTTAGCTGCGGGGGCTAGCCGCGTAGCCTGCGAGCTGCTCGGCGGCGCTGCGGGGATCAGGCTCGTCCTTTGTTTACCTTGTTGTCGGATGTGTGGCCCTGACTGCTCCGCACCGAGGGCCACACCGGGGAAATGCGAAGTGAATCCCGGGTTGCTATCAAACGTGTCGCGTCGGGGTTTTAGTTACGGGTTATTGGTGGGGTTACATGTGAGTCTTTATGCTGAACGTGTGTCCGGTGAACTCGGGCAACAGACTCGCGTTTTAATACTTTAATGTGACGTTAAGCTTGAAGCCTAACACAACAAATCTGACAGATTACCTGCTCTTTGTTTACCAAAGTTATTACATTGTGCCTTTTTAACACCTGGCCAGGAAAAACTTAATAACTTTGTAAGTTACAACTCTTTTAACTGGCTCAGTTTCAGTCTTTTTTTTCTCTTGAACTATGAACATTTACTTAAATAAAAATAATAAACCGAGATGAAATACATTCTAACAACAATTAGTGCATCACTTTTCATAAGTTGTATCACTATGCTGTGATAGACAACAAGTGTTAAATGTGGATTTATTACTCAGTGCGAGGATCTCCAGCACCAAAGCACAGATCCACGCTGCCTCAATAAAAAAAGACTAATGGTGTAAAGTCATTTGAATTATCCTGTGAATTTTCCCAACAGTTCGCTCTTTCGGCACTGAAGACCGGCCCACTGACAGGCCTATTCCACCTCGGGAGGAAGTGTTTGAGTACATCATCTTCCGGGGAAGTGATATAAAAGACCTGACAGTTTGTGAGCCACCTAAAGCCACTAGCTCTCTGCCTCAGGACCCTGCCATAGTTCAAGTAAGTTGATTTGTATTTGTTCTTGTACTATAAAATAGCTGTATATATGTCAATCTGCAATTATCTCTATTAAGGTATGATTTTTATCTTCTTTATTAGAAAGATTTCCTCAGTTTAAAAGAAGAAAAATGCTGTAAAGTAATTAAGAGCTCTCGTAAATGTTACTTAACCACATGTCGAATTTTTTTTAAATTGACCAAAATAGTATTTTAATGAAACACAATACAATCATCACCTGCTCCACTTGAAAGAGACCTTTTTTTTCTTTTTTTCAATGCAAACATTTTGGAATTGTCACAGCAGGACAGACACAGGTGTATCTAATAACATTAATTATGGCTCCATTTCATTAAAGTCTCCCAGTAAGCCCGTGTGCACACACCTAAATATATTTCAGCCAACATTAACTAATGTTATTAATAATACCTCTGTTTTTTATGTTATGACAGTTAGAAATATTTTTTTTGCTCAAATTGTTTTAAAAGTAGATATACATTTGAACAACATAGCTCTACAAATGAGTCTAGCATCTGTTAGTTAATAATCATAAACTGACTTGCATGTCAGTGGGGCACGCTGACTGCACTAGGTTTCTCATGAAATTGTTGAATAGCAGTAGAAGTGGTGTATAATAGGCTAGTGCGACATTTGCAACGGTGATGGTGACCGTATGTTTCAGAACTACAGCTGCACATTGATGACGTGTGGATGATGATCAGTGGTCTGAAATGAACAAAACCAAATCACTTGTAACCCAGGATAATTTGTATAAAAAGTGCTGGTTGTGACATGTTTTTTTCTATTAAATGTGTATTTATTTTTCTAGTCATCAATTGGCTCCTCCAGTGCTGCACCACCACCATCATTTCAGTCGGCTGGGTCCTACGCTCCGTACAGCAGGGGCCCTGTCCCACCATACAGTCAGTTTGGTGTGACACCCCTTGCAGCTCAGCAGTTTGGATCTGCTGGAGCAAAAGGTAAGGATTAGTTCTTGTTCAAAATAAGTATCTATTAACTAAAAAGGAGATCTGTGAAAATGGTTCCTTTTACCACACAATGATGTGATTTTATTTTGCAAAACCACCAGTGTGTCTGGTGTCTGCAGGACACTGGCCAATACAAAATCTTACAATACATTTTTATTTCAGACCGCTCTACAAAGTGGCAGACACACTAAGTAAAGCACTATATAGACGATACTTGTTATTTACATTTGCTTTGTATCTAAGGTGGAAAATGAAAACTCGATGTAGGTCATCACAATGAACATCATTAGTGTCATTTAACATATACAACGTGAACGCTTGAAGGAATCACTATCATCTTTAAAATATTGTGATATTAATTTGCCCACATTGCCTTCCCTAGCTTTAACTATGCATTCAAAGCACTTTGTTGCTGTACACCTGAAGCCCATTATGTATTGGACTGGGATTAGTGGATACAATTATACAACATATTTCTAATAAAGTGTTCTTTGAGGCATTTATAACAGCATAACTCAGGGATTTTCCTACTAAGTATATAGATTGCATTTATGTCAAAATATTAAAGTGCTTTGCAAATACACTAAGCTGACATTGGTCTTAAGTATTACACGTCAGTAGTAGTCCATTTCAAATATAATGGAAGAGTTACATTAATTATTTCCAGCTAATTTGCCACATTCACATCATGTTGCATTTCTCAACATCTGGTGTGTCACCAAACTCTCTTTGCCTCCTTCAGCTGTTGTAAGACAAACCACGCTGCTTTTAAGAAAATCGTACAGTTAGTTATAGTATGGAATCTCACTGTTTCTGCAGGGCGCACTAGTCCCCATCTGGACTCTTTAACAAAAGGTCCCTCCCTGGAGCAGGCAGTGCAGGCCCCACCATCAGCTGCCCCAGCACCACCTGCACCTGTAGGACTGAGGAGTCAGGTGGGGGCATCAGCTCCCAGACTCACTAGTACCACCGCTGGCAGCCAGAGGCCCCCAGACCTCCTGGAGCAGAGAAAAGGTACGGAAACCTGCTGGGATTGTAACGGTTATTCTCCACAATGGTAAAAGTTTTCCAAATCTGTGCCGTGTCTGAAGTAGTCCTACAGTTGCTTAATTGTGTTTGAGCCTTACTACTTTATCTTAGTTTCACCTAAATTGATGGTAAATGTTGTCTTTTGCTGTTCAGCTCCTGAGGTTCAGAAGGTGTCACAGCCAGATAATGAACATGGCGCTGTCGAAAACCGGGATCCCAACAGGCACCAAGCTGCTGGTAAGTAGTTTTTCTAGTAGTGAGTTTATGTTAACTTGTTCAGTTACTTCGGTACCGATTGGGGGATGATGGCTGATTAAAAGAGCTGCAGGTTCCTACTCTTGTTCATTTGAGGTGGATGTTAACATCCTCAAATTAAAGCTAATAGTCAGCACTTCAATCTCAAATCCATGTTTTCATTTTAAATACAATGTGCGGTAGTACAAAGCTAACGCAACACTGCCACAATATATTTGACTGCACAGGGAGCTTAGATGTTGTTTGTAGAAGCATTGCTGATTTCTGTTTCCCCCTGTTATTTCTCAGCTGCTGCTCAGTACACCCGCCGTGGCCGTGGAAGAGGAAACCGCAGCAGAGGCAGGGTGAACGTGCGTAGGGATGGCCCCATGAAGTTTGACGAAGACTTTGACTTTGAGACTGCTAACGCCCAGTTCCATAAAGACGACATTGACAAGGAGCTCCAGAACAAGCTCAAACTGAAAGGTACAGCTTCAACACATTTGAGTCCTAAAGGGCAAAGCAAGAAACTTGCCTTAACTTAAAAGGGAAACATTTCATTTTTTCAGCTTTTATGTTGCCTCAGATTGGCATTTTCTCATGATGATAAGACACTGACACCCGCTACATGTAGAAAAACAAGCACAGCATTTATTTTTTTCCAGTTCCATTGACCTTACGATCTGAAACACAGATGCACTGATTGAGACGTATCATCCAAAATATGGGACTGAATCATAACTTCAAAAAAGCCAAACGTGACAGGTGCAAAAATGATTATTTTTAAAGGGCAGGACTGTTTGAATTTAGTTAAATCATGTTTGCCAGTAAAAACCCAAGAAAACAGGTCTGCTGCCAGGAGCAAATCTATGGTAGAAGTAAAATGTTTGCACACTGTTGAATCAGTAATGAATCATATTTTATGTAACGCTGAGGTAGATCCAAATATACTGAATTTTTGGCCTCTCCAATGCACTCTGACAATGTTATTGCCTATAGCCATACTGCAGTACCAAGTGTTGTTATTGTTATTATTATTATTATTATTATTATTATTATTATTATTATTATTATGTCTTTGCTCAGCCCTGATGGTCACCTTGATGTTATTCAGTGACTCTGGCTTTAAGGTGTTTAATGTTTTACAAAATGTCTTCAAACGTAACGACAGATGACAAGACTGAAAAGGCGCTGAATGGAGAAGAAACTGCTGACTCAGAACAACCGGCTAATGAGGGGACCAATGAGGAGGAGGAGGCTGTGATAAACACATACTATGACAAGACCAAGTCCTTCTTTGATAACCTGTCCTGTGATGATTTAAGGTACCTCAATAAGTCCACAGCTCAACATATGAGTGAGAGATTCTCTAAATTCACTGTCACTTTAAACAATGAACATAAGCCTCAATGCGTTTATTTAAACGTGAATTGTACTCCATGCACTGACTGACATTTGTTTTTACCTCTTTTAGTAAAGGGGGCGACAGAGGATTTTCAAGGTGAGATTTTGACTGCCTTACAGTTTTATTTATTATTTTATTTACCCCTAGCATTCTGCCACAGCTCTGTGTGTTACATGGACACGGGACGGTGACATATTTTGTCAACCATTAAACTACGCAATGTACCCGCAACGTTCTACATAACATGAAGAACGCGAAAAGATCATTAGTTGTCAGTTGAATGAGAGGGGCAAAGCCTCACTGAATGGTAATTGTTAAAGCAGGAACAACAACATTTCTTTGTTGTGGTTTTTCATAGTTATTGCTGATTGTTATTTTGCAATCATCTTAAATGCTGAAATACATTTGTGCAGGATTTGTAAAAAATTGAGAGGCATTATTTACGTTCCAGCCTGCGGTGCCTCCGCTTCATGTTTCATCTTATTGTTAAAGTATGTTTGCTACCCGAAAACATGGATCCTGATGGGTCTTTGTGTGTGTCAGGGAGCGAAGGTCCACCTGGGCAGAAGAGAGACGAATGAACTCTGAGACGTTCGGCATCCCTCTGAGGCACAATCGAGGACGAGGGGGTTTCCGTGGCCGAGGCTTCATGGGGCCCCGTGGAGGTCGAGGGCGACCGCTAAGCAGAGGGTCTTTCGGCCCACCCCGGGGTGCTCCCCCTGGTTTCCGAGGCGGATTCAGAGGCGGCAGAGGAGGCCGGGATTTCTCTGATTTTGAATACAGGGTAAGTCTATCAGCTTTACGAGCCCAGATATCACAGAAAGTATTATTAAAGTGCAGGAGGCACTTCCTTGATGTTTATGGAAAGCGAAGAAGATCGGTGGCAGCTCTAAACTCTTGCTGTTGTTTTTTCCAGAAGGATAACAAGGTGGCTGCATAGTGCTGCAGCGACGGATCCACAAAGAATTGTAGCCCCTCATCATGAAAAGATTCCTGTTGAAGAAATTCTTTGGTATCAACATTTGACAGAAAGAATGAAGACATCCTCTCAGTCACCAGCACCATGGTTGACTGCTTTACATCAGGGGGTGTGAGTGCAGCTCCCTTTTCTCCACTGTGAGAAACAGGCTTTTTGTTTTTTGCCCCAGTCACCAGATTGACACGAACATGTGTAAATACCTTGCTTTGGAGTAATTCTGTATTTTTGCATCAATCAAGTTCATTTCTTACTGAAGTTGTCTTTGATATTGAAAGCTGTATTCAGAAAGCCCACTGATACTGTGAGCAGATCACAGTTCATGTGATCAATAGCTTTATTTTTTATTTTCTTTCAGTTTTTGATGTTACGTTTGTTGGCACCAAAATTCACTGCATTGCCTGTCGCACCATATTTTTCTCTGCTCAGACTTACTTAGTTTGGTTGCCATGTAGTCAGTATTTGTACCCAGTTTATTGTTTTTATTTTAATTTTTAATTTTTTTTTTGGGACACCTTTCATTTGTCATTGAAGTATTGATCAAAGCCAGCTGAAAGAAACGAAATCCGAGCTCTGAATATTGTAATGAATGAATGTATATCTAGCTCATCTTCTGCTCGGTGCCCCCCAGCAACATGTGGCTCGCCAGACAGACTTTTAGTTTAGAGTTTTTAGAAATGTGCATTCACTGTTTAGGTTCGTTAGATCATACTTTGATTCCTTCAAAGCTGCCACATCACATGAATTGTTTCTGCTTTATGTTTGTAGCTGGACGTCTGCAGGCCTGTTAGCGATGGCAGCCTAGTGTGGGCAATCAATAGGAACCAGTCATTTGATTGGTGTGTGGGGGTTTACAGCATTAGCTTTAGAAGTATTTGTTGATTGTAGTTTTTTTTCGACCGGGTCTCTTTTTATATAGTTCACTAAACAAGGAGCATTCCCATGATTTGTGTCTGAAAGGGGAACATCCATTACTATTAATGCCTTTAGAAGTTCTTAGGAAATGAAAGCTGAATTTATTCAGTGTGAATGACCTTGAACAAATTAGATTTGGATAAAAAGAAATTCTCCGCTACTTTGCCAAAAACAACATGTGAGCATTTGGTTTAGGTAAAATAATTGACAGCCCATAAATACGTGTACATTTTTAGTACCTGTAAAATCTACCTTATGTCCCAAACATATTGAGCCGTCTGTTGAAGCACGTTCTTTTTTTTGTTCTCAGCTTTGAATTGTCTTACAGTTGTCATCTGCATTGTTTCTCCTAATGTCTCTACAGTCGGCTGTTTCCACTGCAAATGTAAGTACTTGCAGTGTTGTAATGATTGTTTACTGAAAATGGGAAATCTCGTAAATGGAATGAATGATGTGTGAAAACGTATATTCAATACAAATGGCAAACTATTCTGCTAGACATCAGCCCTCTCTGGCTTGTTAGTAGCTCCTCTTGTTGCATTGTTGTCAATGTGATTGTTCTCTGGAGTGAAACTTTTTTTAAACCGACTTGTGAACAAAGGGACAAGAACTGGATGTGGTGCCAGTGTTTGTTCTTTTTGGCTCCGATTTGTTAGTACTTTAGGGACTTCAGAGTACTTTTGCCTTCACAGTGGTGAATTTTATACAGCTCTCCCTTTAACTCAAAGATTACAAAAGTATTGATAGCACTACAAGGTGAAACTAGATCCTTCTAAGTAGCTGTGGTTGGTTAGAACCAAGCAGCCCAGTGGAAAATGTGCTGTTTACCTGGATATTGCACATATTTGCTGATCACTGCATGATAGCCGTAGGAACCATCACTTTATATGGGCTTTCGCAATAACCAGCAAGATTGAATTTGAGACAAAACGCATTACTGAACTATTAAGAGCTAACGTGTTTTCATAGGTTTGTTACTCCTACAGTCATTGGACTTGTAACCCAGGAATTGTTTTCTTGAATATCAGCAAAATTGAGTTTTTACGTAAAAAATAAAGAGTTGTACAATATACATGTCTGTGGTGTTTTATTTTTTATATAAAATGATCAACGTTTTCATTTTCATTCTACATTGTACAAAAATAAACTCTAAATAACTTAGTAATCGCTTGAATGTGATCAAATGAGATTCCCTGGAAAAATATTATGGCACCTTCCTAAATAAATACAAGGGAAAGCAGCATTTACAGTTTTATCTACAATAGATGCAAAGACATTCTTTCAGACCCCCAGATTTCCCAACAAAACAGTATGGCAGCGACCTACAGTACAGGAGTGGGATGGTCCACATTGTGTGGGAGAAAAAGAACCGTAGTAGATGCCAGAATAAAAACACAAACCACTTTTTAAAACAGTTATTTAAATATACAATTAAGTAAAAAACTGTTTATTACTAATATCAGCATTTAACAAACATTTATCAACATGTTGGGCTGAACTGAACAGAGAGCCAGGCTGTTCTGCGCATGTGCAAGTCATAACGCATGTGAAACAAACTCGCTTGATAACTAAGCAACAATATGGCACCTGTCAAAGTGTCGGGAGCCCCAGCGGTGTGCTCAACCTCAACGTTGATGGCTGATCAGGCCCTGTGCGCTGCAGGTTTACGAACAAAAGTGCTCGTTGACAGTAAAGTGTCAGAGATGTCTGGGCCGCTGAGGGGCCGCTGAGGCCCCGCGGCCCCCGGCACCAGCAGCGCCACGTCTCGCTGCCTTCACTTGCACTCGGACATCGGAGATTCGCTCTTGTACATTTCCGAAAAGCCACAACTTTCTATCTTTTTTTGAATCAGAGCTCTCGAAGCTGCGGTGTGGAGGCAGCTTGTGAGACGCGAGGCGAGACCATCGTGTGTGTTTTAGTGGAGGGCTGCAGGACCGCAGCTCTCCGGAAGGTGGTGGTAACAAAACAAGAGTGACGCAGTGGACAAATCCACCGACGAAGAAGACGAAGGAAAACAGAGGAAGAAGAAGAAGAAGAAGAAGAAGAAGCAGCAGCAGCGTTGTGTTGTGTTGCGAATGTAAACAACAAGCTAGTTTAGACTACGCCAAAATGTCGATAGTCTTTGTGCCAAAGAAGCTACGAGGAAAGGCAAAAATTAACCAAGAGACGATCCAGCGGGTAAGACAGCAGCAAAGGATGTTTAACGAAGCGGCTAACTGGCTGTTAGCTCCGGTCCCCTGTTGGCGGTTAACCGCCAGCGAGTCACCTCACAAGTTACTTCACTCTTTTGTTTTATACTAAACACGATCAAACACCATCAGTCAGCCGGTCCTGCACTTCGTGAACATGTGTGGCCCAGCACACGGTGTCTTAGTTGTTTCCAAAGATGGCTAACGCCTGATAAAAACCGTCGTCATTGTGGACCGTGTGCCGGTCGAGTTGTCTCACGTCCTGTCCCGTCTGTCCCGTCTGTCCCAGCTGCTGGACGAAAACGACCAGCTGATAAGATGCATCGCCGAGTACATGCAGAAAGGACGGGCAGTGGAGTGTGTACAGTAAGTCACTCACACAGCTGCTCAGGCACGTGTCCCCGTTCCGCCGGGCTTTATCATCAGCTGCTCTTTCGTGCTTTTCCGTCAGATACCAACAGATCCTGCACCGCAACATCGTCTACCTGGCGACCATCGCGGACGCCAGCCCGGACAACCTGCCCCCCTCTTCTAACGTAAAGGCAGACCACACAGTTCACGAGTACTGCGGTCACGGTAGAGACGCTGTGGGCTGGTTGCTTGTTCTAACGCTCTGTTGTCGTTTCTGTTTCCAGTCTCCAGCCTCGGCCTCGGCTCCGGCTGTGAACGGACGGACGTGATGTCGGTCAGTGGAGCCCGGGTGTCTCTGACGTGGATGTGGTTCAGTAGTTTGACATCACAGAAAAATACATTTGTTACAGCTGTTGTTTTCAGTAATGTTACTCACTCCAGGATCACTGGTGTTTCAGTTCAGTAACGTCAATGCTATATTGAATGTTTATATTGTGTAAAAATCCTACAAAGTGTCATGACGTATTGTCTGAATTGTACATAAAGAAGTATTTTCTAATTTTGAAAGTTGTACTTTGTGTCAGTTTTTGAAATCAGTCATTTCAGAGACCACGGGGTGGACGTTTGAAAATCTTCATATTGAAGGAGTAAAGTTGGCAACTTTTCAGCAGGAAAAACTACAAAGACAACATTTTGAATTGCTAGTCATTTTTATTTATTTTTTGCATTGCTGGTACACTTGGAAAGATTCAGTTGCCAGCTCAAGAGAACAATAAGCAACATAAGCCAAGCAGTCCCCCTTCATATCTTCTATCAGGGCAACATGTTTTTTCTTTTTTTTTTCTTCTTTTTTTTCTCTTTTGTAGAAGCCACTAGTAAACCATTTGACACAGCTGAGAAGCTAACAGTTACAGTCCAAGGTCTGTAATGATGTCTTTAAAAAAGGCTGCAACAGTTAGGGAGAGAACACAGACAAAAAGCAACAAACCCTATATCTTGATTGTGCAAAGCACATTAACTATAAAAAGATATATATTTATATGTATATACAGCAAACAATTCTCTGTAAACATGTTAAGTATGTTAGTTTTCTGAAAACATGGTGTCATTTCATAAATACAGGCAACATTGGCATCCGCAAACATCACAAAAAGATAACATTCTGGGCTTTTAAATGCAGCCCATTGCCATAGAAACCGAAGAAACAAGGGCTCGAAAAACACCCTCATCGCACAATGTTTTAGTGTTTAGCATGGCATATTTGGTAACCTTTATAGATAGATGGTGTAGTTCAACTCTGTAGGAAAAAAATGTGCTTTTTCACATATTGGGAGGTGGAAAATAATGTTTTATGTAATATGTCTACAAGAATACTAACATACAGTAATGGTATAACATGTAAGAAAATACAAAAATAAGATTAATACTGTCAATAATTGTACAAGAAAAATATTGTATTATTAAACAAAAGAAAAGTTAAGTTTATGGGAGTTAGTGTCAATCTGGAGCAAACAACCGCCAAATAGAGAGGAGGACATGAATGCGCTTCTGGGTGTGAAGATGTTCCCTAATGCTCTCGTCCAATAGGGTGTGTAACTTCACTGTTAATCAATAATCTCAGACCGCGTCTTCATCTCTTCAGCACCATTCATCATCTGAACAACGCTTTGGTTGGAAATAATATTCTGCAAGTGCTATCAATACCAACATGGCACATTGTTACTGCTATAATTCTTAACTGGTCAGTTGTTGAAAAAGTAGTGTATTTCTCTCAAATTACACATCTGCAGTGACTTACTATATTTATGCTGAGCCTGCTCAAAGCCTCTTAATAAAAAGAACTAAATATTTATATTTCAACTTCAGTATTTTACAAGCTATGAAACAGTAGATGGTAGCTGTATTCTGAGTCATCTTGCGTGAGATTTGGCAGTTACAGCTATGTAGACACAGTATATTTATTATGGGCAAAATGAGAGCATTTCAAGCCCCTGCCCCCTTGTAATCCCCCCTCCTTCACGCACACACACAAACGCACACACACACACACACAGACACACACAGACACACACAGACACACACACAGACACACACACACACACACACACACACACACACACACACACACACAGACACACACACAGACACACACACACACACACACACACACACACACACACACAGACACACGCATTCAGCTGCAGAAGCGAGTGGGTGACGGCCGTGCACGTCTCCAGCTCTTGCCTGAGGAGACGTCAGCTCAACAGACAGAGAAACGACCGCTAGACTGACTGCTGCCAGCATGACGCATGCACCTTTCGCAGTTAAAACATGGCAGTTCAAAAAACTTCAAAATACGTCTCTTTTTCAAATGGGGATGTTTGACATGGAAAAATATAGATACAAAAATGTTGCGCCAGTGTGTATACTTAATTTTGCCTCTGAGGCTTTGAAATCTTCCAATTCAGTGGGTGTGGACTGTAGTGGCTGCAGCTCGGCCCACTCAGTGGCTCATCTAACGGAGCTACGGGCCCTCGGTGGCACTTCACCGCGGACTTGTTCGACATTAGGCCGCGATCAGTACTGGTGAAGGTAGGACGGCCTGTGCTCGTGTTTGATGGGGAAGGATTTAAAGCCCTTGGTCATGGGTTTGTGTTGCTGCTGTTGTTGTTGTTGCTGTTGTTGCTGTTGCTGTTGTTGTTGTTGTTGTTGTTGCTGCTGCTGCTGCTGCTGCTGCTGGGTGAAGGGAAAACCAGAGGAGATGCCGGCGGAGGGGGAGCAGTCGCTGGCAGTGGACCACACGGGAGACTGCAGCATCTGCATGGAGTCGCTCCACTGGGAGGAAGGAGGGATGTTCATCTGGTACAAGGAAGAGCTGGGATTGGGCATGGTGTTGGTGTGTGTGTGGGTGGAGTGCTGCCATGGCGCTTTGGGAGGCCAGGTTTTAGTTTTGCTGTCCTGTGGAACACAGCGAACAGCAGTCAGCAAAGTTGAAAAGGTCAAGAAATTACAATTAGGACAAAAATTCAAATCCCAATGACAAACCATTTCTCACTGGTGCTGTAAAGTTCTACTAATTGTAATGTCTCCTTGACGGCAAAAAAGCTGTACATAAAACATGCTTGTTCGTATAATAATAGAAAGTGTTCAGGATTTTCCCACGCATCTCCCTTATAAAAGTCTTTTGGTTAACGTGTGGAAGGATTGTAAAAGGTGTCCTACAGTTTGCCTACATTTTCCTAATTGCCAAGAAACATGATTTGATCACACTAGTGACCCACATGGCAAGTTACCCTATGTACAGTCACATAAACAAAGCATGAGCAAAGATTTTGGTTTCATTTTTTGGCAAAACAAACAAAAAGTTCAAGTCAACTCAGAAATGCCCTGAGATGCAGGACAACGAATAAAAAGCAAAGTGTCACTAGTCAAAACGTAAGCTCCACACACAGCACTCTAAAATACCAGGCAGCTCATACTTCACCTGGTTATCATCGGCCATGTGATGGAGTGGTGGTGAGGGCAGGGTGCACACCTCCGGCTCACCGCAACTGTGTTTTCTAAGAGAAGAGAAATTTACATTGAACCTCATCAGCACTCGCACACTGTACAGCAAGTGAATTTCTCACACAGCCAAGCGTGCACACACTCTTTATGCAGTAATTGTCAGCAGTTGTGGAGTAAAAAGGGATGAGAAAAAAAGACTGTTTTGTGTGAAATATCAACCAAATAAGTTCAGTGAATCCCATTTTATGATAATTATCAGCGCAGTTTCAATTTTGCCTTCCACGGTAAAGAAATGAAAAGAATTCCCAGCCAGTGGATGGGTTTGGGACTTGCCTCCTTTGTTTAACCGCCGCTACAAGGTCCGGCCCAGAAAACATGGAGAACAGGCTGTCCCCATTGGCTGAAGACGTCTCATCGCTGGAGCTGGCAGAGTCCCCCTGATTGGCTGACCAACTGCTGTTTACGGCCTCCCTGAGGACACAACCAGAGGAGGAGTTGGCACTGTTCCCGTTACACTCTCAATAATGTGCTAAAGGTATCACAGGTTTACTTGATGATGTCTAAACACCTTTATGACGCACGGTTTAAGAAAAATACACCCAATAACACCCAATAACACCCAATAAAAGTGGGCTAAATTAGGTTGACAAGTAGTGTACAAAAGTGGTAAAAAAAAAAGTGAAATCCGTTTAATAAACTACAACATTATTGAACAAAGTTTACATGGGTTTACAAGTGAGATGCCACTGCAGTTTGCTTGTTTACATCTGCCTTCTTTCTCAGATTAGCCTCAGCAGGATGGTGTTGTTTCACACTTGTGGGCTGAATTAAATGACAACAGTCATGATTAACATGGTAAATGCCTCTCATATCGATGATGTCTGCGGCATTAATAGTTTAATCAAACCATTGCTCACCGCTCTAATGCACTGTCATGAAACTAAGCTTTAAATAACCCTCTAACAGTTCAGCACTACACTGCTGCACTAAACAAATCCTTAAACATGGCGTCAGGGATTTTATACGCGTTTTATACATGGATCAGTGATAAAGGGAGATGTCATGTACATATACATACCCCTCACTGTAGTACTCTGGGTGGGACCAGGTCCTGTGCTGCTCATCAGGCATTGGCCAGTTGCTGCGCGGGTTGCTGGGGCGACGGATGTGCTGCACCTGCCGTTTCTGCTGCATGGCCTGACTGACGCCGGCAACGTAACGCGCAAACTCCGGGTCGGAGCCAACTGTGCGTGGAAAGGGAGGATAAACACAACTATGAGTTTTCTGACAGCATCAGCTTTTTCCCTTTCGCTCCCCGAAGCTCAATCCCTTCAGCCAGACTGTCTACCATGGCAGAAAAATCACAATGGCTGTAAGTCAACGCCGCACAATAGGCCTCGACTGCAATCAAAAGAGTCTGCTGCACTGTAAAAATAGCAACGGACAGAGCCTAAATTCAGCATAAATTGTCAACTTACAGTCGCAGCAATATGCAGGGGATAACAGCTGCTCATACTATCTGACCTACATTGGGTATGTTACTCTGACCAGGGTCTAAAGTTGTCTGAAATCAAGATAGTATATAAATAGTAATAAGAGATTATTTTGTTATACACCGACTGGCAGCGTTATATGACGCCTGTATTGTTTAGAAATGACATTTAGCATAATATCTGCGATACTGAATAAAGCCTAAAAAAAAAAATAAAAAAATAAAAATGTAGTCCAGTCTTTACAAACTGGTAATTTCCTTGCAATTGGCTCTCTGGACAGAGTGCTTTGGCCAAAGACAAAAATCAGCAGGGACATGCCATTACACTGCTTTAATTTCCACATAATGATGTTGCCTTTTGTGCATGAGGATAATCTTTGAATAGTAGTCCCTTTATGTTGTTATCAACTGATGCCTGCAAACAAATTTTCTTTTATGGGACAATGAAGACTTTAATTTAGATGAGTAACTTTTTGTATATCAGCTGGATACCCACAGCAAGCATCTTAATGGCTTCAACTGAATTATAAGGACACTTGAGGTATTGCAGGAAACCCATAGCCTGTTTTGAACATTAGTCTCCTGGTATAATGAATAACTAACTAACAATAGCATCGTAAGTCGTAAAAACATTGCTAAGCTGCTTCTCTGAAGGTTTTTTTTAATAATGAAACGATGGTGTCAGCAAAGCTCCCCCCCCCGGCCACACACACACACACACACACACACACACACACACACACACAGCTGACAACACTGACTGAGGAAAATGGGAGGTCGACGCCGACACTCCTATTTGGACATCTCTTCATGACAAAAGACATGGCTTTTTATGAATGGGGTGTCATTGTGTGGATTACTTCATATTTTTTGTTTTGGGGTGACCTGTCCTCTTCAAGATCATGGTGAATAATGTCAGTCTGATGTGGATGATCTACATTAGTACACCTTATGGACATATGAAGGGGAGGTGGGGGAGGTGAATCTCACCTGCTGGGTCAAAGGGCAGCGTGTCTCCCAGGACTCCAAACACTCCTTCACTCTGGTCTCTGTTGGGCCAAGTGTTGTTGCGGGGCCCCTGTGGCTTCTGACCCAGCATCTCTGACATGACACTGTCCATGTAGGTGCTGACGAGGCCCAGACTGTACAGATCTGAGCTCAGATCTGGCAGTCCTGGAGAGCCCCACTGCCCAATTGGACCCAGGGGTGACAGCCCTGCAGGGTGGCCTTGTGGTGGAGGCTGTTGCCCAGAGCTGCCAAGCCACTTGCTTGCCACTCTTTGCTGCGGCAGGACCTGGGGTGGGGTCTGCTGGGGAGGAAGCTGAGGAGGAGGTGGCTGCTGCTGACTGATTGGCTGCAGGAGGTGCTGGTAGTACTGCAGGGCCTGTGGGGAGGGCTGTTGAGGAGGAGGAGGCTGCTGCTGCTGCTGCTGCTGCTGCTGCTGTTGCGGAGGAGGCGGCGGCTGTGGTTGTGGCTGAGGCTGCTGCTTCTGCACCGATGGTGGAGGCTGAGGCTGGGGCGGGGGCAGGGTCTGACCTAGGGGCTGTAGGGCACTATGAGAGATAGACTGGGAAGTTGGCGGGGGTCCACTCGGGGGCTTCAGCTCAGCGGGGTTTGCAGACGCCACAGAGTTCCTCCTCTTGACCAGGGGCGAAGCCTGCTGGGATTTTCCCATGTTGAATCCTGAGAGAAAGTCAATGACATCCTGCATCTCTTGGTCGGTCGGCAGGTTCATCCCCTGGTCCTCGGACACTAGGCCGTTGGCCAGCTGGCTTTGCTGGCTGGAGTCGGGGGTGCAGGACAGGCTGCTCATCTGCAGGATGCTCTGCAGCCTCCCGTCACCGTGGCCCAGGCTCTTGACCTTATCCTCGGAGCTACTGGTTGTCAGCATGCTGCGAGATGGGGTGCTAGGGATGGAGTAGCTGCCCCCACTGTTAGAGCTGGATGACACCTTCTTGGTGAACTTGGAAGTCAGCTTGGATATTGTTTTGGGCAATCCACTGGAGGTCTTGGAGCTGGTGCCTGGAGGCATGTCTGCCTGGGCGCCATAGTCTGGGCTCTCCCGCTGCAGCTGTATCTGAATAGTGGGCAGGGCTTGCTCTCTTTTGAGGGGAAAAGAAAGACAACTATTTAATTATTCAGTATTTAAAGTATTTCTATATCATATCATATATCAGTGGTAGTGGTGGTGATTTATTATTATTTAACTTTCACTCACTTTCTCTCCTTCCACCTGTTGATGTCAAACACCGCTGTGTAGAGCACGTCAACTAGGCCAAGTGTCTTCTCCGGGTCCAAGCTCCGCTGGAGCAAGGACATAGTGGCTGGATCCTCTTTCAGACACCTGAGCATGTACACATGCACAACATGACAGGACAGGACATGAGCTACGAATCCAACACAGTGTTTGCACACAAAAGCCCAGCTGCATTTGCTGAAGAGATGAATACGTGACATTTGATATTCATAAACAAGAAAAGAAGAGCCAAAACCGACCCGTCGGCTCACAGACTGGTTTAGTGTATTCATCGTCGCCTCTCCACACGTCGGCTGCTTGGAGTTGTTAATGAAACGCACAAGTCCTTACCTGGATGCTAATTCGAACTTCCCACAATGTCTAACCACAAACTAGAATGAGGTTTATGAAGAGAAACGCCTTTCTCAAATAACACTGACTTATCCTGGTGCAAGATGTGCCAGTATATCCAACTTAACTGCTCCACGAGAGTTACTAGGCATATTGTAGTTTTAATGGGCAACTCCTCACCATGAATGTAACTGTATAAATATGGCAATAATTAAGGCATAGATGCATCATAACTGTATCTATTTTGGTTTATATTACCAAGTGAATGAAACATGGGTCTAAATGTAGGTCTGATGCAGGTCTAGATAAATTAATACATTTTCCAGTACCAGTACAAACCAAACTAGAATTCAAAACTAGGGACACTGTTTGACCTGGTCCAAACCACAACTGCATCTGGATTTTCTAGTGTTAAAACCCAAAATGTTTACACTCCTGTTACAGCTGTAAGAGAGTCTTGAACACTGACAGTGAAACCCAGCACAGAGCATATAGCACGATGATATGTGATAATGCCAGTATGTATATTTAATAATATACTACAAAAGTATGGTTAATCTGTCTGTTCTCTCTTACCTCCCATCTCCAAGTGTGTACAGATTTATATACGCAACTTGTCTGTTCACTCTGCTAAAATAGGATCCTGTTGTGTGCACGACAGCACATTATCAAATATTGGTGCATGTAATTGTACCTGGAAAATAATCACATTTTTGTCCCCATGTTTCATATTTCTCATTAAGTAGTATGTTTTTAATTTTTTTTGTTTAAGACAAAACAATAAGCTTGAAGGATTAATTGTATAATCATAATTTTTAACTGTAAGGGCCACAAGTTTGAAGAAATGTCCATTAAAAAAAAGTTTCACAGTTGGACATCTAATTCTTTAATAACCTGATGTACTCACCATGTAGAGGGAACCTGGACCACCACCTTGGAACCCTCAAGAGTGATCTGGGGAGCATAGGCCTCCTTGTTCTCAATTTGAGCTGTATCAACAACCACCTGTTGGGACACAGAAACACACCCGCATAAGCATCTCATGACAGAAAAGCTTTCTGTCACAGCCATTTATGTCCTTACTGTGAATTATGCTTGTGCAAGCTATCCACAAACTCTCTACAGTATGTAAACCAGTCAGATGCTGCAATTGTACCGGCCATTGTAACATCAAAAAATAGCCAGAAGTCATTGGTGTCCGCCATTAATTTCCCACCATACACAGAGCTAGCCTTCCTGCCTGCTCGTCAAATGTATTTGTAAGTTCTTTGAGAGTGGCCTTGGCTCCTCGAGACCCACGCAGCTGGGTCACAAAGAGGGAGGGAAGGCGGGAGGAGTCAATTTCCTGTATTGCAGGAAGTTACCCTATTGTTAGTAAAAAAGCAGCTGTATCCTCGGAAACCCCGGGCTGCCAATGTGAGAAAGTCACGCGTACACACAGTCTGTCAGCCATGTTGAAACACATATGACAAGGTCATTGGGGGCAGGAAGGAGGAGGAACAGCGGCAAAATAGACGAGGTCACGAGGTTCTTTGTTGGACGGCGAAAGCCATGACTAGAAGGAAAGAGGGAGCCGTCAGTGGATAATGTTGCCAAGAACGACAGCAGAACAGATACGATGATTCTGTGTGTGGGGAAGATACTAAGTGTGAGTGTGTGTGTGTCCATGCATGCTGCTGTGTGATCTATTTTGGTTTGAGTGGCCATAGGCTCAGATAAGGAGCTAATGCAAAGCGCTCTTCCATCATCCAGGGATTGTTTTACAGTTAGCACGGGGCTGGCAGGGCTGGTTGGGAAACACTCCCTCCGCTTGACACACAAAAACAGGGCAGAAACACAGTGGTGTTACTCTGAGGAGAGTCCTGCCGCTGAACCTCCCTCCCCGTGACTCTCCTTTTCGGCGAGCCCCTCCTTCACCCAGATGCTGCAGGAATGTTTCCTTCCCTTTTGTGTCTCTCTGGTGTTTGTTTACACCTCTCGGCTGCCTCAAAGCAAACGGACAGATCTCCTCATCTCCATTACAAATCTGACAAACAATGGGATGCAAGTTGCCAAACCCACAGATGCACAAAAGGAGAGGATTCAGTAACTTAAGCAGAAGTGTCAGTGAAGCACAACAGGCCTGTTCACGTCAGCATGCTGCTGCCACCTCCTCCTCACCACTGCCCTGCAGTATCAACAACACTGTGGTGATGGACGCTAACAAGTGCAAAATACTGAATGAGGACCCAATAGAGAATGTTTATCTTAGTATATCTTGCAAAAACAAGAAGGAAAAATTATAGCATGATCTGTAGTGAAGGAAAAAAAATCCTTTTCCTTCCTTTTTCACATACTTTTTCAAATAATTGTTGTTTTACTTAATACTATCCAATACTGCCTCTGCACTATTATCCATTTATCCAGCTAGTATAAAAGATGTTGCACCATTTCTATGAGAGCAGGCTAAAAATTATTACAAGATTACAGGTTTTATCCAGAAATACAGCTGCACTGTTGCAACCCTGGTCTTTAACATCTCTACTCACCAGACCAGCCTGGGCAAAAAGCAGCTGGACAGCTGTCTTGCAGGCTCCTCTCCAACTGGATGGGCAGACTTGGTTGAGGACCTCGGTGACGGGAGAGTCGTCCCTGGGGGTCACTCCGTTCTGGCCCAGCGCCTCCTTAATGAGCTGCAGCATCGTGTGCTGAGGAGAAAAAACATGGTGGGCCATCAACAAAGCAGTCCGCACTCGCCGTCTGCTGATGTTACACTACAAATGCCACTAGAAAAAAACTGGCCAGTCGTTTTAGGGACCATACTGTTTTCAGTTTGAGGTTTTCGGCCGCTGACTCGTTGAAGGACACTCCTTTGAGGAAATGTGAGCCGATCTGTACAGGGATGGTGGGCAGCTCGCACTGGATGGGCTGGGAGGTGGTCTGCATCCTGCCCGCCTGCTGGGCCTCCGCCTCACTGCAGCAGCCCTGCACGCACACACACACACACACACACACACACACACACACACACACACACACGCACGCACGCACGCACACGCACACACACACACACGCACGCACACGCACACACACGCACACGCACACGCACACACGCACACGCACACACGCACACGCACACACACCAGCGTGTTAACATATACACAACAGTGCAAAACACAAAAGACATTGACACGTTGATGGGGATATAATGAAATGAAAGCAATGAAAGATTAATTGTTGGTCTTCTAACATTATAAATAAAAGGTTGTTTCACATATGGAGACTATGTCAAATTTAAAGAATCGATACATCTTAGATTGTATTGTCCAATTACATGATTGTAGATTACCCCTCCCTACATATCATTCTATTAATCTTCCAAGTTTTTTAGTGACTTTGAGAGTGAACCCACCTGTAATGCTGCCTCCACAGCTTTGGGATTAAGGTGAAAGCCAGCCTTCAGTGCGTACTCACTGTGGCCCAGGCTCTCTAGCGCTGCTTTGTAGGCCTGGAAGTAGAGAGAAAACAGGACGACTATCAGTCCAACATTGGTTGTTTTCGTTAATGATGCCATATATGTATGTGTGTGTGTTTACTTTGCCTACATAAATGGAGGTTCATTTCATTCTTATGAATGAACAAGCCACTGGAATAACAGTAATTGTAGTTCCACGCCCTGGTCTTTGGGGTGATACTGTACCTGTAAAGCGTTGTCAATCTTCATGTTGAGCTCCTTCAGCTGGTGCTCAGGGATGGTGGTGTTGTTGGAGCAGAAGAGCTGCTGAACCTGGATGCCTGCCAGGCAGCCGTCCCGGCCCCTCTCCCTCAGCCTCGCCATGGCCTGAGGGCACAGCAGAGTACTGGGTCAGAGTGACAGCAGGAACATCTACACTGCTATAGCACAATCTTACAGAGAAATGCAAGAAATACTTGAGAATGATTCAACTGTAGTGCAAAATTAGATGACCAGCATTTAAAAGGACGTATAGAACAAAAATTAAATAACGGGTATTTTAAAAAACTCATAGCAGGAAGTTTTACAGTATAATAAAAATATAAATAATAGTTTTGACAAAATACATGTTAAGCACTGGGAAATACAACATTTTGTAGATGATGAAAAGCATGCGTATAGCTTCTGAAAGAAAGTCCTCCCTCAACCTAAACACCCCCCAAGCACATTCTACCAGAGTCTATCCAGGCCTAGTCCCCTCCAGGGCTAACACTGCATGCCAGGGCTTAACAGATCAATCAACCCACTATTCTCCTCTCTGCCTAGCTTTATACAACAAAGCTCAAAATGGGCCAGTGGGACTGATTAGCCTGGGGATTAGTTAGGTCTGCTTACAAAACTGCGTTCTTTACATGAGTTGGGCTTTAGAGGGGTACAGAACGTAACATTCACAGACAAACTGCAGCCAAAAAAAGAAGAAATAGGAAATTGAGGCTGGAAACCATAAACGGCTAGCATTTCTCAGGAATGTGTAACAAGTGAGCTTTTCACCTCACACAGGCAAACCCCATGTTTCCAAGGCCCAGATCAGGACGAATCCTGGGGCACCCTGTAGCTGCATACCTGAGCTGCACCTTTCCATGAGCGGGAGGCTTCCTCCAGCTCTGTGAGAGGCCCGAGGTCCGAGTTTTGGGAGCGCGCATTGGCGCAACGCTCCTGGGCCTGGGCAAGAGCCTCTGCCAGGCAGGACTGGGCGACGGGCTGGACCTTCTGCAAAGCCTGTGACAGAAACTGGAAATGGACCTGCATCACCGTGAGGAAGCATCGACCCAGCACCTGGAAAGATATGACAGAGATTACGGTTACAGCATACCTCATTCTCATTCTTAGCATGCTAGACTACCTGCGTCAGGCTGTTTGAGACACCAAACAATATGGATGCCCGCAGGCTAGGAAACTAACACGTATGTCCACATGCCTCAGCGATTGGTTAACACTCTCATAACACCTTCTTGTGCTATTTAGCCAACAAAACTCATGAACTCCATAAGTACCTCAAGCTTGTTACGGTTTCTTTTTCCACACCTTAAGAACAGAGAACATTAGGCTTGACAGGAAACGTGCAGCTGTTGTAGTATATGCCCAGCTCTGTACAATTGTAAGAAACATAATAGGCTTTTTCCGTTCACTTTAAAAACAACCTTGCGAGGTACACTATTTAGTTTAAGCATGACATTTCCCCTGGACAGAGGTGCAGTATATTAATATATATACACTTTTTAGAGCACATGCTCATAAAATAATGTTGCACCATTAAAAGGTTGACTCATCCATCACACGTGTTCTTGCCACCAGATCACATGAACTACATCAGCGTGTTGTCTTTGGGCTGCTCCTTTCAATGATAATAAATTGAATCATTAAAAACAAACTAAAAAAGACGATGAGGACACCTGGAAGAGTTTCATCCTCTGACATGATAGTTAAATAATAACACAACCTGGTTTATCCAACAGGCAGAAGATATAATCATCTCCTCTTTAGACAACATGTGTCCACATTGTTTCCAACTGTTTGTTAGAAAATACCAGAATAGGAAAGCTGCTTCAGAAGGAAAAATCTGAGAACCAAGGCCGTGTCATGAAGCACAAATCAGAGAGTACAACAATCTTTCAAAATAAAACATCTTGCAAGGGCAGATTTCACTAAGTCTTTGCTAACTAAACATGTGCATGTGTTTGCATTTATGGTCAATTGTGTGATGTAAACAGATATCAAACATCTGAGAATGAGTACAATGTGTATTTGTGGAGAACAGATGGAGAACATATTAGATTGAATATATATGTCTCTGTGCGTGTGTGTGTGTGTGTATTGTCTTCACAGAATCTGTGTTTCAACTCAGATTACCAAAACAATAGCATCTCAGGGGAAAGGGGAAATAAACTACTTGAGAAACACTATCCTTTCCAAGATATGGCTTTGTGTTTCAAATGTGTTCTAAAAGGTTTTCTCATCATTGCTTCAGTCACAGTTTATAGTCTATACCTCAACATATATCCATCTCCCCTCACAGTCTGTGTTGAACTTTCTTTACATTGAGTGTAATGTCAAAGTGTGTGTGTTTGTTTGGTGAGAGAATAGTCCAGGCTTAGAGTTGGTTGGCCAGTTAGCAAAATAAGAGAAACAGGACACCGCAGGGTCCGCCATGGTCACAGGGTTTTCTTTTTCAGGTACCTGCTGAAAATATCTCATGGGGGAGGCGGAGTTGTAAAGACAAAAATATGCTGCTGCTTTCTGATGGCAGACAGGAACAACAAGACATTCTTCAAACACCACACGTCATGGAGACCAAAACTAAACTGTGTTAATGCAATCCCATGTAGTGGACTTACTGTGAGGAGGTTGATGGTCCATTATTTCTACTGGATATTACCTTGCACAAAGTATCAAACTCACTCTTGGAATCATTGGGATACCCCTTTACAGCACACTGTAATCACAACATGCCCAATTTGATTTGGCAGAGGACCTTTGTTGTATGTCATTTCCTTGTCGCTCTCCCTTCATTGCTGGTCACCTTCTGTTCACTAAAATTAAAATAACCCAAAAATATATTTAAAAAAACACATAACACCCCTCCTCCACATCATACCGTTGTTAACATTTCTATACTTTTTTTTTTTGGTATTAAGTTCATTATATCCACTATGTTTTAGCAAACAGGGTGTGTGATTGACTCAGAACACTGAGTCAGTATCCTGACTAGTGATAGGTGATGAGGTCAAAATATCATGTGATTTTAGTTAATCAATTCCTTATTATCTAACTATAAAGCAAGGTGTCTCTGTATGTATGCATGTCCTTCGTTCATCCATTCTACTTCATACTTGGCGGGTGTATTGCTGGGGAACCATGGGAGTGCAGTGTCAAATGTGATGCAATTTGGACACATGACACGTTCAATATTAATAAACTTTGAATAAACAAGCGACCAGTGCTCCGTGCAGCAGGGGGGCCGGGGCCTCAGAGCCCTGAGGCCCCGGCCTGAGGCCAAAGCATCTCGCCGCTAGCGAATCTGGCACGAAATGTCACAAATTGGAAATGTCAGTAGGATACTTTTCCTGGAAACCATCAATCTGTACAAACGTTACCAATCTCGGTACCAATCCATCAGGTAGATGTTGAGATATTTCACTGATTAAGTGAAAGGTTTGACTTGCTGGTGATGCTAGAGATCACCAAAGTCATCAGAATTTATGCTTGAGGGACCTTGAATATCTGTAGAAAGTTCATGGCAATCAATTAAATAGTTGTCAAGATATTTCATTCGACTGAACAACATTTCCATTACTAGAGCTTTGCCGAAGACAATTAAAACAGCTGTAAAATGCAAGAAAACTAAAAACTAAAATAGGACGACATACTGCCTATCCCTCTGCCTACTCTGAGCTTACTCTGGGAGGCTTGATAAACACAGGCCCAGATCCAGTGTGCACAAGATGAGAAATTCCTGCTCCTGCTGTTGAGCAACTTATCAGAACTCAATCATTCAACAGGGAGTTTAGTGTGTATGTAATGTGGACAAATAATTTATAACAGAAGACAGATATAGCCTGACAATGTAGCTTGGGCACAATACATACAGCCAGATAACTGGCTTTCATCTGCAGTGTATCCTAATGAAGACTGCAAAATACCATGAACACAAGCTGACAGTGAGATCAAACGCAAAGTGTTACAAAGTCTTCTACAATAACCAAGTGAGGGGGGAAAAAAAAAGAGGCCATGGCTACAGCACAAGATAATGGATAACACATGTGATTGGCTGTGCAGTATCCCACACAGTCATGGAAAATATGAGAAATAAGAGTGCAGCACAGCCAAGCCGACATTGGGCCCCTCTCAAGCCCAAACAGGGCGAATCATGAATCAATCAACATTCATACATTCATACATTCATATCACATATTGAATAATTTTACATAGTTAACCCCCCATTCCCTCCCTCCCCACACTCCAGATCTTTTTGATTAAATAACATTTAAAAAGAATTATAAATGACACACAGATAAATCAAAGACAAACCGAGCAGAAAAAAAACACTAAAAGACAGTATGTACACGACCACTGAATCAATACGGAAAACAAATAAAAAGCTTTGACATTGTCCACCAAATATACACATAGAAGTACTCGCGTCCTACAATTAATACGGTCATTGTTGGGCCATTCCAGACTCAAGTCAAGATGTATCACAGTTTGTTACATTGGATAGATTATCAAAGTAAATCAGAAAAGGCATCCAGACTTTCCTGAATGTATCCCTATTACCCCTAAAGAGGAGTTTTATCTTCTCCAACTTAAGATGAAACATGATATCCCTGATCCATCTGACATGGGATGGGGGTTTTGAGTTTAGTTTAAATGTAGTAAAGGCCACCACATTATACATGTTTGATGGCCAGTGAAGTCAGCCATCGCAGATAAAGTTATAAAAAACCTGTCAAGAGAGCTAAACTGCTTTTGGGAAGTATGGGAATGTTCTGAAAATATATATATGAATTGAGGGACAATATTAATTTTAAGTAGGATAATAAGCCCAGCCATTGATAGGGGTAATGTGCGCCAGCGCTCCATATCTTGTTTGCATTTGTCTATTAAAAGAGAAAATATTTTGTTATATATTTTGTTAAGTATATAGTTTAAAAGCTGAAAGGAGCGAGGCACCGTAATCCCCAAGTATTTGAAGTGTGAGGTCACTTATACTTCTATTTTCTGAGAACACCTGCACTCTAAGTGCAGTGAATCTAGGAGCGGTGTTCCTGAGATCTAGACCTCTTCCAGGGAAAGTGCTGTTATAATAACCAGATGGTCATGGCATGTTAATGTCAATAGTAAGTTTATGGCTGACTACCTCTTACTTTTCATTTCTTTCCCTTTCACACAATCATTCTAGAAAAATGGGAAGTTATTTATACTGAATTTCTTAGAACTGGTCACTTACATATGTTGATAAATATTCTACATATGATCTAATCAGCTGAATAAGCAAGTGTAAAACATTTACAATTTAAATCTAGTTGTGTGGTTCTCCTTTAACGGACAAAATGATCAGGCCAAAACAGATCTCTAAGAAGGTGCCCTGCGAAGACTTGTTGTAAACAAAAGTGATGTTCACATTCATGGTTTCTCACCAACTCATTTCCTTCCTTATCAAACATTTGCCACAGTCAATTATTTAGTGCTTTGGTTTCTACACTGTTTACAATCATGTTTGCGAACTTGCAGTCTTCTTCGTGTAACTTAGCGGGCACATTACTGCCACCTACAATCTATTAACAAAATAGCTTAAAACCATGCAGATATGTGCTCAACAGCAGCCTTACTTTAGACCCACTCCTACTAACGTTACCTCATTTTTTAACTTTTGGTACAGACATTTTTGTGCTAATTTTGGTCTTATGTTATCCTGGCTGCCAAATAAATGTTCATGAGGTTAGAGGTCTCATAAGTTTAAATCCAACTCATTAAATATGTTGCAAGTTGTCCTTGTCAGTTGTCCTGTGTTATTCAATATAAGCCTCTTCTCACTAGGGCTTTTCATGTTTTTGTCTTCTCTAGTTTTTACTCTTTTCACAATACACAAGTCAAAACAGCCAATAAAAATAACTCCTACAATAATTACATCCTATGTTTCACTGCAATTAGATAAGGCCTCATATGATATGTCCACTTTTCATCAAGAAACCAGCAACTGTATTAAAAATAAATAAATAAATAAATAAATAAATAAAGATGTTTTTAACAGCGGAAGACCATGGGGTTGTTTTTCCAGTGTGTTTCCAGTGTGCACTGGGGTTTGCTGGGAGCTTATGCAGTTGTCTGACATGAGCAGACATGATGGTCTCTCTGGTCACGGGGACCTCTCTGTCTGCCTCTGGTCTTCACTCAGTGGTTTAAACTTACAAGCTCGGCAAACGGCCTCTAAACAAACCGTGACATTTTCATGCATATTTGGCAGTGGAGTCACTGTGAGCAGCCAAGGAGTCAGGCTCTGATTTGGAAAAAAAGGGGTTTGTTTTGCACTCTGCACTGACCTGAACTTCAGGGCGCTTTGGGTAAAAAAAATATAAAAAAAAAAGAAGGGGGAGGCGAAAGAAAGAGGAGGAGGCGTGAGCTAGGGAACAAAGGGGGAAAAGCTTCACATACCACAACTCCCCAAACTCAGAAATGCATTTGGTTCCTCATAATACATCCAGCTGCCAAACCGCATTCCTCAACTCATGCAGACAAAGGAAAATCCCTTTTACAGTCACAAATACATCACATCGTAGGGGTCGGACTGAATTAGCTGTAATTATTACAAGCTAGGTCAAAACAAACTTAATCTGTGCGTACGCATAACTTTCTTCTACCAAAATAAATCATAGGACATAGTAGTGGAGATACAAAAGCATGAACACAAATCCAGGCCATACTCATCGCAAAATCATAAAGCCTGTTGCAGATTGAATTAATTATAGGCGCACATGAACAGTGTTTTTATCATTTGATCTTAATCAGCTTTAACTGATGTCACTTTCTATTGCTGATACACCTCTGGCCAGCACTTATTTTATGACTTTCTACTTTGGTAAACACCAACCTACAAGTGAAAAAACAAAAACAAACCTACATTACTTTCACGGTTTTGTACTCTGAATACAAACATCTGGGATTAAAAGAACCCGCTTACTATGCCATTTAACCCCACTATTTTCTGGCACATTGTCCTTCACTCTACCAACATAATATTATTATGTACGTGCAGTGTTTTCTCAGAGGTTAATACAAGTAACACACTCGAATAAGGTCATTGTAAAGTAAAGTATTAATGTGTTTCCTTCTCTGTTTTAAACAAATGTACCCTTTATGCCCGGGGCCAGACGGTAAGTGTGAGTGCCAAGCCATGCGGTCTAAACTTTCACAGACTTGGGCTTCCTCTAATATTCGTCTGTGCATATCCAAGACCACAGAGAGTCAGATTTACTGACTGCGGTGCAAAAGTGTTTCCTGTTTTGGGCTCAGCCACATCCACTGAGGTCCTGGTGCACCTCCAGTGTCGTGGCCGTGTACCCGTTCCCTGCTACATGCTAAAGGATTATGGAAACAGTGATAACCTACATTATGCTTTATATTGTAGTGTTTCACTTATACAGAAGCACCTGTGGCACATTAAGGTTGTCATACATTCGACAGTATTGAAAGAACCGGATAAAAAAAAAATTAAAAAAAACATATCTACCGTCAGATTTTCAACACAAGGCTGCACAGATGAACTAACAGGGAAGAAAATCAACTGGTCCTCAACCTTTGGCTGTTATGATATTCTCTCCAGCAACAAACCCACCACGTGACTGGAGGCAGAGGCACAAGCAGGCAGCACTACGCAAGTGCATGTCATAACAGCCCGCAAGTAACCGTCACTGTTATTTAAGCAGCAAGCTAGAGTTACAAGGCAAGTCCAGAACTAACGTTAGACAAAAAAGATATCTTATTTTGTGTGCCTTTTTTTTCTTTTTGACGTGGTATTAAAAGAGGTATCGAGTATCGTTTTTTTATACTAGTATTGTATTGAAGTTTAAAATTCTGGTATCGTGACAACCTTAGTGGCACATAATAGGAATTTTTATTTGTCGTAGGTCTTAATTGCATTTATAATTCGGCACTAAGTAGCAAACATGAAGACTGAAAGACAAAGTGAGTAAAACTGGAGAGTCTGAATGTAAGCAAACAAATAAACAAACAAACAAACAAACTTGAGGCCAGAGGAGGAGCTTTCCCAGGTTAAAATGTGCAAGTGGCCTTGGTTTAGCCAATATTTACATGTCAATTGTAAAAATAACTTTATTTACCCATTCCTTACGGTCTTTGTGGATTGTATAGTGCCTGTTAGTATTCTGTATACTGACCATGGAGTATTAGTCTGGAACTGTTGTGAATTTTGTTCTGTCATCTTCATATTTTCCACTCTCCACTTCCATATGTAACACATATTTGTCATTTGTATGTTTTAGTCTTTGCTTTTTGGACCGTTTCTTCTTTTAAAGGTTGTTATTACTGAATTAGTCGAGTCCTAATGGGATTATACTCAATTTACTGTAAGTCTCTATTTGTTGCCACAAGACAACAGCTAAATACGTCCTAAAACTGTAGGATGGGGGTGGATAGCCACACAGGGAGTTTCACAGGCTCAGAACTGTGTATTAAATGGAGGATAAATAAGCAGATGTAGTAATCATAAGGAAGGATGGGGTCTAGCCTGGGGGTTGCCTGGGTGTGGCGTACAGCTGAAAATACAGCTACATGATACTGGTGGTACCACATGAGAGTCTGTCTATTAGGGCAGTACAATTACAGCTAAATTGACAATTGGAATTGCTCCGATAAATACTGCAATTGAGATTTTCCATCACAATGATCAATTTATGATTATTACCTCTCAAAGCAAGAGAAAGTAATTTTTGAATCCATGGGTCCAGATCTTTTGCAGGTTCCCATTTCAGACCTGAAGTGAACCCATGTGTGAGGTCTGACAGTGTCAACATGCGTTATTCAACCTGGCTTCATGAACTTCCTGACCTGAGTTTAAAGTGGGTCTCACACAGACCAGATTTAGTAGAAAAAGATGAGCAGGGGTTTCTATAACAACTATAGGATTACTACATTGTTATTGTTGCTAGTGACTTCTAGTTCTGGTTTGTGTTGTTTTCTTTCCCCTTTCGTGGTAAGATGTGACCCAGTGCAGATGTAGACCCGGATCTTATGTGAACGCAACAACCACAGATTAACCAGTCTGGAATCAATGGTCAGACACAGGGGTGAGAGTGTATATCCATCTAAGCTCCTGTTCAGACCTGGCATTATCATCCTTCCTGGGTGATCCAATCACAAGTGGACAGCTCTGAGTCCCCACATGCGTCTCCAGTGACCACTTGTGATCGGATCTCACTTCCCTGCTCTATATGCAAATGAACAGGTACATAATATCTGTTTGCAATGACCAAATGTGTTGTTGTTCTTTTTTTATACAGTATGTTTTTAACCAGCAGGATGTTCAGGATGTAAAAAGTGTTTGATGCCTGTATTGCTGTCAGACAGAGCCGATATTGAATAACTGATTTCAGCGATTAATCAGTGATTAGCAAGATACGCAGCTAACAACATCAGTAATCAGAGACAGATCATCTTAATCATGCTAACATATTAAAACAATGTATGTCACTATAAATATAAAACACGGCTTCTTTAACCATGTCACTCTAAATATAAGGCACATATATTAATACAACTATAGGTGTCTTTACTGATTAGTGTTAGTGATGAACCAGCGCTGTTACTGACCCTGTGGCTGAAGTCGTGAAATACTTTTGTTGTGAGCCAGCTACTTAATGCTAGTTTTGTTTTCTTTGTCTTTTCAGCAGAAATGTAAATCAATAGTGTTGTGGCAGGTAAAATCTGTTTATATGAGTGCAGAGGGTGTCCGCTGAGTGGGCGGTCCTTCAGTGTGGCCCAGGACACATTCGCGTACACACTGCAGAAAGAATGTGGACACAGACCGCTTCCAAATGTGCTCTGAGCAAATGGATCTCATTGTGATTATTTGGTGCATCAGCCTCAAAAACTCACATGAAAAACACCTCAGCTACAATGTTTCACATTTTATACATCAGCAGATTCAGTGCTATGGAAAGATGGTGTGGTATTCAGAGTGACAAAAGATGACTTTTCTTCTCACATCCTCAGTGTTTTTCACATCTCAGCCTCAGATCCTGACACCAGCTTAACACTGGGCGTGAGAATCCTATTGGAGCCAGGAAACACTGATTCATGGAGCAAACCTTCTGACAGAGTGCAGCAAAGCATCTTAGCACTACTGCTAGAAGACAAGTCATGAGTAAATGATTATTATAAAGTATGTGGTGCTTAACTATGGTGCTTAAGGATATGAGCTCAACTCATTCCTGCCAGGGGAGCAAACAGTGGGCTTGAATGTCAATAACTGTTTTTGTTTAGTGGTAGATGAGACAGTCTTTTTACTGAAGTCAGCACAATAAAACATACTCCAGTGTATAAACGAGTTCAACAATTGGTATCAGTGCAATGATGTGTGATTCTGAGTGAGCACCTACCTCAACATCCTGCAGGCTGAAGTCGTTCTGGTCTTTGAAGTTGGCGGCCCCAGCGCTCAGCTCCATCAGCATCTTGGCGATCTCAGGCTTTATTGCTGCAGTCAGCCTGCTGGCCGCCTCCATGACGTGTTCCTGCACGTCCTTCAGTTGCATAGCTGCTTTGGAATAGTGAGAGTTCCTGAACACACTGCTGAACAGGTCTGTGAGGAAGGCGCTGGCCCGGCAGAACACGTTGAGGGCATCCAAATATTTGGAGATGCCTTGCTGGATGTCCGCAACCGCAGTGGTGGCGCCAGAAGGAGGTGGGTGGCAGCTGCCAGACATGCCCACCCCGGTGCCCATGGGTGAAGAGGTCGAGCAAGAGGAGGCCAGGGAGGCGCTCAGGGTCCGGCTCAGCTCAGGCATCTGGTACTGCTGGTGCTGTTGCACTTTCTGCTTGGACCCGCCGAGCAAAAAGCGACGCTTGTAGTCCATTTTACTTTCCTGCGCACTACAACAATACATAAGTGGTGCGACAGCACCGGAAGCTGCTGTTTTTAGTTTGTTTTTCCCCACAAAGTGCTCTTGTCCTCTTTACAAAAACGCCAAACCCAACTGTCCTGAAACTGTTCAAGTTACATAAAAAGACAGCTCAAGGATTCCACCTGCCAGAGGCTCATCTCAGTGTGCCTTGTAGAGAGGCAGCACAGACTTGGGTGAGGTCGTAGGGCGATCAAAAAGACTGGCAGGCTGAGTGAAATGCTTACATGCAGCCCTGCTGCAGATACGTCAGGCCCCGCTTAAAAAACAGCACAGACACACCTCCAGATTCTCTGTTTCCAGCTTCAAACAAAATGATCATAATAGTAGGGGAGGAAAAGTCAAAAACACTCCTTAATTTTACTTAAAGTGATACTACAGCCAAGTTTTAAAGTGCATTAACTTTCCTTCAGAATGGGGAAAAAATCCTTCTTCATAGAGTATATACACATATGAATGTACATATATAAACCTATACCAGCCTGCACTACTAAAAGTAGAAAATCCTTTTATAAGCTGAGAGCAAAAATGAAAAATGAGTCCAAGGAAAATAAGACACTGGTCAACAGCACGGAGGAAAAACTGACTAATAAAACAAAACAAAAAACAAGTTAGTAAATGCTGGAATAAGAGGATGTGGTTTGGGCTCTTTTTGTGCACTGGCTGGTAAAGGAGCCTTGGGAGGCGAAGGGCAGACAGATCCAGTCCGTCTCAAATCCTCTTCACAAAGCAGGACTCTGCAGGCAGTGAGCGAGTGGCCAGCTGATAGCTCGGTCTGCCTGTCTGAAGTCTCCAGCAGCTTCCTGGTCTCTCCCCTGTCTGCTGGCTGAGGTAGATATTACTCACCGCGGAAACAAGTGTGCTTCCAGATCCCGCTGTTGTCCGCGGATGCAGATTAGAGTGACAAAAGCACAAATGTATCTGTAAGGCCTCTAGGTCATTTCCTAAGGGAGGAAAGGGGAGAGACACAGAATAGAGGGTTAACATTGTGTCACAGAGGAAGGATGAGCTTCATTTCAACAGTTTTACCATCACACCCCAAAAAAAACTGGACTGCCCTTTTCCAACTCAAAACATGCCCAACAGATATGCAGCTAACTTTACTTGACTTGTAGCAAAGTCTTTTATGAAAGTTTTAACAACGAGCCTGAATGTTTTGATGAGTGACGGAAACACAGAAATAAATTGCCAAATAATATTCCTTTGAAAATAGTAGGTCTAGCAATAATTCAGCTCAATCCTAGTATAAAAACATCACTGGCGGATCAAACTGAAAGCAGAAGTGAAAAGTACATAATAATCATTTTCGTAATAAAATCAGAGAAAAACATGCATTGTGGATCCAATAATAGCTTCAGTCTTAGGAACAAGAAATGAGATGTATGATTTTAGTCACAACCTTCCACGTTCGACAGAACCTTTTTTAATATTTAAATTCCCTTATGAAATCTTAAAATCATGAAATTTCACCAAGTGAGTACAGATGGAAAGTAAGAGAGTCAAAAATAATGTCAATGTGTTTGTTAAATGTATTGTTAATAGTTTTTTGCATTATTAAAAACAATGAAATGCTTCGTCTCAGGGGGTGGGGTGTGTCGGTGTGTGCGATTGACAGCAGCTTCCAGTATTACACCTTAGGAACGGGAGACAAAATAAACAAACTTGCGCTGTAGCTTATACGTCATGGGCAAACAGCGAGTTGTTAGTGGTACTGAAGAATGAGGACCACACCAGCATCTAACAACACCCAGCTGACAGCTGAGCAGCTAACTAGCTAACGTCAGCAGTCCACTTTTCCCCGGTGAAAGTTTGTTTGGTCGCTCGTTCAACAGGCAAAAGTGCAAACAAGATGTGTGTTCATGCTTGTGTGTTAGGTAAGGTAGCAGAAAAGCTAATGTTGTCGTTGTTTCATAGTCTTGGGTACAGCAGTTATGCATGCAGTAGCAGACAAAAAATATACTATTTATTTTAAGTTGGACTTCCTCTCACCTCTCAGTAGCTGACATGTATCAACTGTTTGACTTCAACTTCACACTTTAAATTTAATTTACAAAACCTTGTAGTCACTATTTAATACATGATTTTCTTGGTTCTATTTTCTACCAGAAATAAAAAGTTGTTCAACAACATTCCAAGGTTACATCTATAAAATAACCATTTGAATCGTTAGAATGATTTATATCTAACACAGACTTTATTCCAGTTTTATTTCACATCAAACGATTATACTCCATGCTTTTTAGTGTAACTACATGAGTGATACTGTCAAACCCCAACTATAAATTGTGTCTTCCATAATATTGCATATGTTGTAGTGATAGATACAAACTATTATATTCCTGCTCTGACTGGAAGAGGATGATATTTAGCCAGATTTGTCTAAACTTGGTCATAATATTCTATTTCAGTTTGGTAAAGAGCTGTGGTTTAAAGTTGCACATTTCTAGACGATTACTAACACCATACCTCACAGAGAGCGTCTCTGAAAAGAATCTCTGGCAGTGTCTGGTTTAGCAGAACACAGCTGCAGAGAGAAATTCCTGCAAGAAGCCATTGTTGGAAGACACTGCAGGGTCTGTTGAGCTACGCATAGTAGGAGTCACAATACTCGCATTCAGTACTCAAGCATTATATGACTTGTGCTTCTCTCTTTGGCCTTTTCACTTGACTATGAATATAAAATTGTACATTCTCAAGATCAAGGGGAAATTGACCTCACATCTCTTACTACAAGTAATGTAACTCAAAGACAGCCAAAGGTTAGCTGGTGACTGTAGATTTCAGAAAGACTTGTCTAAGACTGAACACAGTTTGTGACAAAAATACGACTACCGATTTGTAATCTAAAATGTAACATGCAAACTATTAAAAAAAAAACTGCCTGTGTCAACAAAGCTGACAGGAACAAAAAATGACCTTAAATCGGTGTAAGAAAGTGATTTGTGTTCATTCCATTAATTTAAAGACATTTTACATTGAATAAGGTGAAACAAAGGTCTATAATAAAAAGAAGTTTAGAGGGGAAACTTGATACAGACACACTCTTGATGATTTTACACTCAGTGGGACACCAAACATCAACATGACAAACGAATCTGTTAGATACACAGCTCCCGACACAGCAGGGCTATCATTCTGTGGAACATTCAGACTCTGTTATCTTGTAGCACCATGTTGAAACCTTCTGTGTTTTGGGATGAGTCAGGAAAACTTGCAGGGGGGAAAAAAACACCATCACCATCTAGTCTGCTGCCAAAGTGCGCTATGCAGCTGCGTAGTAGAATTACATGCGTAGCTTCCATTATGCATCTGCGCCAACATTCTCCTGACCTTCAAACCTCACTTCCTTTCACAAACAGAGGGGTACGCCCAGCAAAAATCAGCCCACCCTCATCTGTCCCTGGACATAAAGTGGAGCGACACAGCCAAGGGAAACTTGTGACCTCCTCATGAAGGGACAACAGAGTTGGTTTATCTGCTACACTGACACATGCATGCACTCGCACACAGGGGTGTACGGAGTGTGTGACTGGCCGGTGAGGAGCGTGCACGCAGCACGCTCTCATGCGCACCCGAATGACAGGTACACAGAGAGGGCCAATGAAATGACAGACAAGGCTTGATGGCCGGTAAAAAACGTTGACGGCCAACCAGCCCACCAACATGGTGTGTTAACTACATCAATCATAAATCACATCAGAGGTTGGTTGTCGGCTTATGGTGGTAAACACTTTTTTCAAGATCTTTGTACATATTCTGGATGCACTGATCCGATACACCGGATCAGTATCACCACTGATATAGACATTGTTAAGGTGTCAGCCATGACATGACAGTTTCTCTGTCAAAGTCATTATAAAATTCATTGTTTCCACTATCAGTTACATTCACTCAGTCACAGCAGGCTGCTCTGATTCATCCGCTTGCGTTTTCCTATGTGAGCAATTACCAATGTGTTTAATTTGCTACCAAACCTCGTTGTAGCTGTACTGTTAATTCCTCGATGGAATATCACACCACAGATCTACATTTGGCCAGTTGTCAAACATCACGTCTCTGCCTTTTGACTACAATCAGGAGTAAAAACTGAAAAACAGGTTTTCTGCACTGCACAAAAATACACGTCAACCAACAAAGTGGTCAGATAAATGCAATGTACAGTGGGATTGCCAGCTCTTTAAGGATGAAGTTTTCCTTTAAGTAGCATTTGCCAGGTGAACAGAAAATACAAACTGTCTACATGTTACTCAGTGGCAGTTTGAGAGCAGCGAACTGTTGCAATTGTGCAGACATCTAAAGCCCAGGGATTACAGCTACAGTGAGAACCTGCCAGGTGCCCCACAATGCTGGCTAGTTGACACAGTTAATTGGATATTAGCGTCTGCGAGGTAAACAGGAAACCTGAGCTTAGCTAGTCTGGGGCTAACCACACTTTCACACTGACGGACTGAATAACAGGGAACAGCACAGAAATAAAGTTGGTGCGTCAAGTTGTTTGGAAGTAAATTAAACAGGTCACCGAGGCACCATGGGAACAAAACTGGCCAACTTTCATTCAATCTGTACATTTCATATAATAATAATTGTGTTTGTTGTGGTGGCCCTGCAAATCCACTTGGGATGTATTATTATTATAATGTATTATTTTCACTGAGTTTCTTATTACTATACTTGAACATCTTATGAGTTTTTCTTCTAAATACTATTGCCACATGCAGTGCAGAATGAAATGGAGGACCTGCACACAGCTGGAAATAATTAAAACCAATTGTGTGGACTGGTGAGACGGCTTTAGGAAGGTGGTTTGGAGACCAAAATTTAAATGTTTTATCTCTGAGAAAACATTCTGCTAAAGTAGAGTAAAGAGTAAAGTAAAGTAGTTTTAATTGGCAGTGGCATCCCAAAGTCAGTTTGACATCCGTTGACTCATCATGTCTTTTCTCATTCCTGATAGTAACAATGTGTTACAACACATTGATGATTTTTTTGTATATTAAATGTAAAAACTTTATACTATGAATATTTGCAAAAAGTACATACTGTATGCTATTAATATGTATTGGGACACAGCAAGTGGTTTCAACTAGTTCTGCAGATTTTGACTTTTCCGAAAGTGAAAACCTCATCTTGGCTTGATGAAGTTTATGACTCCGTGCTCCGCAGAGTGAATAACAAAAGTAGGAACTGATTAAGTGCAGTGAGTCACAGTCCATTCAGTCTGAACAACAACGCCACAGTTTTTGGAAATAAACTGTGGGCTTTTTGCTTTGTTACATTGTTGTTGCAGGCAGATGTAATTTATCTATGAAAAGTTATTAGAGAATGTTAGTGATCTACATTTCCTTCCTGGCTATAAAACTCCGTAAGCAGAGGTTATCCCAAGAGGAGCAGACATGGCATTAATATTAATGAGGCCTGCTGGCGTCTCGGGGTAGCTCTGTTGGCTGTCAGCCTCCTGTTGCAGGGCACACTGTATTAAAGATTGCACCCAAACAAACACATGTGATAGGAGAGTCCCTCCGGATGCAGTGGAGTTGTGCCAGCCCACTTTAATGTCCTTCCTCCAGCAGAGGCTGCTTCGGGCTAATGTTAGCTCTACTTCCCCACTCACCGTGCATGTCAGCTGCTCAGCTTCAACAGGAAGGGGGTTAAGGTTTCCTGAAGCAAGCTCCCTGTCGCCAGTAACCAAAACGTCAAACCAAGTCTGCCACTGGGTAGGGGTGTGTAGTAAATCATAGTACCAAGTGTGATTTACCTGTCTGTGAAAACCTCAGAGCAAACAACTGCAGGTATCAACGACAATTTGAGGAGCATTTTTAAAAGTGGCAGCTTTCCAGCAACAAGCTACAAAAAGCTTGTTTTCATTGAGAGCAAATAACTCACCAAAAAAGGACTGAAAAATGACTACACAGAACGTGCATACAACTTCTTCTGCTTTCATTATGGCAGACATATTCACACCTGGGATGGTGCCCAGTACATCTGCACCCTTCTACTACTGGCCACTGAGCAGCTCCACCCGAGCATACAAGTGCCATTGCTCAAAGGCACCTTCACACCAGCTGTTGAGAAGCATTTGCCTTTTATTTTATCCACTTTCCCCACACAGATTTCCCCCAAACAGATTTGACAAAATAAACCAATCAACCTTCTGGTCACAAGCCCACTTCTGTAACCTTCAGGATACTGCCACTCATTATACCAATAGCATTTACTCTTGGATCAGCGGCCATATTTGTGCGACTGTCACATCACAGCTAGGTAGCTTAATAGCTGTAGATGAGGCAGCTGTTACCCATGCTGACAGCTCCTTATCAATCTGCCACTGTGAGGCAAACACAGGGCTTCAGACGCTCCAGCCACAGGCCCCAACATTAGCGCTCTCATGAAGTCTATTTCAGCCTCCATGGGCAAAACAGCTGCCCTACGGTCCACACCGCACTGTTTTTAGACACTCCAAAAGGTTCAGCTCAAAGAAAAAAATGTTCTCCCCTACATCTGTTGCCAATGAAGGAAAGGAATGCATTTCCCCAGAACCCTCTTAATGTGGGTTCAAACAAGCACAAAAAAGCAGGTCAGGAAAAACCAACCCTAGACTGGAAAACATCCCCTAAAAAAAATCATGTCATTGGGTGAAATATGTATATTTAACACAATGACGTGATGTTAATGAAAAGATTCAGACTGTTTATTTGGTTGGAGAAGCTCCACTGAAGACATTCCACAGAGCAGATAAGTTAAAGTAAAGTCTGAGAATCAGCAGACAGGTCGAGGTCAGTCCAAATGACAGGACAAGTGCTGTGAGCAACTGTGTGACAGGAGTTGAGCCAGGCTCCTCTTGCTCACAGAAGACAAGGAGAGTATTGTGGCAGGCCCTGGTCTCCTCATACCAGCACACAGGAAAAAAACACACTCTCGCACATGCAGCTGCATGACTTTGTGAGAGGAAGAGAAAAATAAAGGTTGTGGCTACAATTTAATATTAGCTGCAAGAATAGAGTTTCTACCATCAATACAGTGTTTCTCCTAGGATTTTCTTGTAGGCAGCTGCAGGTTTTGGTGGTTTGAGGGTAATGTTTGGTTTTGTTCCCACAACTAATCCTGTTTTGGTCCCATTTTTGTTCTGACGGTTTGGAAGTAAAAATACATTTACTTTGATACTCAGTTATCATAAAAAGCTGTGCATATACACTTTGCTGTGAAGTCATAGCCAATTCTGCTTGATTATATTTTTTGGCCAATTCAACGCTTTCTAAAGCAGTAGTGAAACTTATCCTGCTGCTGAAGCAAACCACTGTTAAGTAAGCTTGGACAAAACCTAATACTGATATCAGCCAAGAGCCGATACAGTTGGTGAACAGGCTGGATAATATTAGGACAACCTGTACTGTCATAACAGACATTGTAAGGAGCTTATGGCTCCAATAAAAATAGCAGACAGGCCACTTTAACAAAGGACATACTTGAGGGCCCCACAGGCCTGTGTCACATATGCAAACACACATTTCAACATGTGCCTTTTTAATCAAATGATAATGTGTTCCAACATGCTACGAAAAAAATAATTAATTGACTTATTCATTTTAGTTTCACCAGGGGACTCAAGACGATAATGGACTTCTAAATGGACACATGGATGCCAATAAATATGAAATCTCATCAGATTTGATCTAATCAGAGTGTGTGCACAAAGCATACATGCCTTTCAGTATTTGACTGTAAGCAAACAGCATTAGCTCAGACATCCCCTCCAGAATAGCAGTGTACAATAGGGTGTGCTTAGTGTGCCCAGCCGGTGGGTTTCAACAAGTGAGTGCTGTGATGAAAAGGGCTCTGACGTCAGTTCCATTCATGAAAGGCTGGTGGCAACCTGTGGGGATGAAAATGCCTCCCTCAGCCTATATTGAGCAGGCTATATACTGAGGTTGCAGGTTGTGCTGCATGCCAGCCACCGGGGTGGGGTATTTTTAGCCAGGACAAGAGTAAGAATGTATTCTTCCACTTTAGGCACAATGTGAAAGGATATGGGGGTGCCATAGAAGTCATAGATTCAGGACTGGTCGCACAAATACAAAAACCTTATCTGTATATTTTAACGCCGGACATTAAGCATAATACACCAGAAAGTGCAATAACTTCAAGTAATTATAAGTCACAGAAACCAACAACCTTCTGCACAAAAGAGAAAGAAATGTCCTCTTTACTACTGATGGTATGCGTAGAATACGTTGACAGATTTGATAACAAGATATAGTAGGGTGGTGGAGTAAGGAACCATACTTTTAAAACAGTGGACAATGGTTCAAGCCACTGCTTAAGTGCTCTAACAACATATCAAATCTCTATCAGCTCCACTATTCACAGTTTGGTAGCTGATCCTGACTTCTGACCTCCTTGTGGAAAAGCACAAGCTAAATATTTCCTGCAAGGATTAATAAAGATAAGTATCACATTACATTAGTGTTTTGCGGTAGCCTTGATTCCTGTTTTATTTGATCATCTCTAGTGCACGGGAGTTCATGCAACTCAGAGGCAACTTTCGACTGAAGGGCAAATAGCTTACCGCAAACTACAGCTAAACTGGTTTCCCAGGAGACAAGGGTGAGAATTCGCATGCTACAAGCTCTGTCACCATTATCTGTAAACTCACTGGCTGCTTTGCTCTGGATGAGGGCTGGCATCTTATTCAATTTTGCCAAGAAAACACCATTTAGTTAAGGTGTACAAAAAAAAAAAAAAAAAAAAGGCTGTTTAACCAAGCAGTAGATGAAACTGCAGTGGACTTGATGTGGAGCTGAAACATCCCTCGTTACAGAAGAGGCAGACCCCCGCCCCCTGCCACACACCAATGCAAATAGTGTTGTTAGTTTTGTGCATCCAAATGAAAATCCTGTCACACAATACAAAGTCAAACAGGCCTGCGTCTCTCTGATGCATGGGCTGGCAAAACTTGTTGTAGGTGGATATTATCTAACACGATGATGGAACTGCATCCAAAACATATTTAGCTTCTGACTCTTAGGCCAGAGGTGGACACCATGGTATAGCTATCACAGAACAGTGTCATTCTTCCTTTTCATGGACAGTATCTGGACTTTCCAGTAAATATTGCCATTGTCATGATGTCCAACTACAGCGTTGTCACACAACTTAAGACTAAACAAAGTGTACCAAAGCATGAAAATTTTGAGATATCAGTGACATACACAAATGCAAGTATAACCAAACCTCAAATAACAAATAATAATTCTGTAATGTGTTGCCTTTAGCCAACATTTAGCTTCCTTCTTGTAACACCATAAGTTTCTTTTGACATCACCCTGAGGAAGTCAACTTTGTCAAGATCTCAAACTTGAGGGATGATTGTGGCCATGATAACTTGTGGCCACAGACACATACTTTAAAAAGAACAAAATGCAAAACCTTAACTAATTTGTCTGGTCCAATCTGAAGAAGAAAAAAAAAAATAAATCAATACACTAGATACACTAAATACACTAAATTCCCAGGTTCTAATAATATCACGGCCTGGGTTAATTACCCCCTTCCCCCTCTGTATAATCTAAAACTGTGCAGCAACAGAAACACTAGAAAGCTCCTTTGTTGAAGGAAATATCATGGAGGTCTGTAGAGACAGCAGAGCCAGTAAAGCACAGGCCAGGCCTGTACTCCACCCGAGGCAAGCACAAACAGTAATCTTGTGACTGTAGACTGACTTCCTCACACAAGCATCCGGATTCAATGTTAGACTAAGGTAAAGTGTCACTCCTGTTCATATCACATGTTGACAAATACTGACAACAAAAAAAGAGAAAGAAAATCAACTGGAGCCTTAGTACTAGTCCACTAACTGTGATGACCATTCAGGCACACAGTTGAATAAGCTACTGAGAAGAATGCGTTGAAACAGAGACAGGAATTTTGCGGAGCAAAGCACGTATTTCCATAGTGACACAGCTGTGGCAGATGTCAACACATAGGCTCAGGGTTGCTTCAATAAATCCTGTGCGAGCTTGCAAAACTCAACAAAAGCAAGGCAATGACCTTAACAAGAAGGCCTCCACCTGAAATTACACTAATTATTAAGATTTTAATGTCAGTCAAAACTTTACAGGGCCCATTCCAGATCATCAACATCCACAAGATCCTACAACTGAAAACATCAAAAAAAAATCTTTCTATACGATTCAAAGTTTAAAAAGGACAAACGTTTTCAGTCATTTCTCAGCACAGTTAACATGTTGCTTTATAAGGCAATAAATAAAAATCCATCTATTGCACCATATTAGAATAACATTGAGTATTAATGCAAAAAAAAAGGCCCCTAGCAAAATTTCCCAAATCTATTTAAAACAAGCCTTTTTCCCTGTAAAATATGGATGATATAATGACAATGGAAACCGACTTTCAGACATCCAATGCACAGACACCGTCAATTACTGCCAGTGATCATGAGCAATCTCCCTGTTCTATATGATCTTCTACAGGCCTCTAATGTCTACACCCCAACAACCAAAACAGGAAATCTTTTCCACATGATGTCAAAACACGGATCCCTGGACCATAGATGCCTACACTCCTGGAGAGAAGTGGGGCAGCCTTATTTATTAATGCAATTCCAGATATCTCCTCTGTACTGTAGGTACATGAAGTCACTGTGGTTGTGTAAATTACTGCTCTTGTGTCTGCATAGTACTATTAATTACGACCAGTCTATAGAAACGGATGGAAGAAACAGTTCCTAGATATTCTGGTGCACGATCAAAGCATGCAGCCGCCATTTCTGCACATTTATTTATGTGAAATGCATCAGAGGATAAGATTACAACGCCTCTGTAGTAGTACTGCTGCTCTCTATACGTTATCAAATACGGTTACACTCGGGCTATTAATGTATATATCTATCTATATTTATATAGATAGATTTAATGCAACAGCAAAACACCCTTTGGTACTTAATACTGCAACTTCAATGAGACAGGAAACTAACTAGTAGGTTAGTTTTGTACTTGCTAGGGGATTATTTTAAACCCCGATCACTATTTCGCAGGAAGGTGTAACAGAATCCCCGCAAGCGCAGTTTGCCGGTTTCACCGAAACTCTCCGGGACGACACGGCCCAAGTCATGGGAACACTATGTCGCAGCTATTAATACGGCCTTTTAACGCCCTAAATGCAGAGTCGCCGGAAAGGCTTCCGCGGCATCAGTGCATCAACACACCGAAAGCCAGAAACGCCAGTGACACGAAAACGGCACCGTGCACCCGGACGGCAGAGCCCCGGTATCCCCGGTACCCCCGGTACCTCCGGTACCTCGGTCCGCGGCACTCCCGACTCTGACACCGGCCACACAGAACCACACACCCGCCTGTTAGCCAGCAGGCTAGGGCGCTTCCCCCGGAGCCCATCCACACCGTCAGTCCGGCGACAACCGCAGACACGAGTTACGCCGCCACGCCGGCCGCAAATCACGCCTTTGTCGTCCGTTAGTCTCCCGTTAACCTACATTGGGTTTTTCAACGGTGGGCGATTACCGACCGCAGCGCGCTACTTGCGACCAAGAACGCCCAGGTCCGTTATCGGACACGCAGACTTACAGCTCATTAACTTGCCCCTCGGTCTCACCCGCATCGGCACGGCTGTCCGCTGTCAAGACACGGGTCAGATCCCAAGCGTCGCCCGGACTCACTGAAACCAGTGGCAACGAAAACAGAAATAACCGATTCCTGCCGATCGCTCCTCCTCCGCCAGGCTAGGCGGATGCGCTTCATCAGCAGACATCCAACTGGGTTCGCATACCAAAATACGAGCGCGTAGTTGCACAGAAATAAATAAAAAAAAAAACCCTCTCCCGGCTGTTCGCGGGCGTCTACGCGATCACTCGTGAGGGGGAAATGGACGCGGGCGCGTCGAGAGTGAGGCGCGTCCGACAATGGACGCATCGGTATGTGCTCGGCTCCGGGCAGCCTAGCCTCGCAGCTAGGCGAGCCGCCGTTAGCCGCCGAGCTAGCTCTCTGCGACACACCGGGAGCGCTCGCGGACAGCACGAGCCACCGGGACCGGCCCCGGCGGCGGCTCCGGGGCGGGCCGCCCGCAGCGCGGGGCCGCCGCGGCCCGGAGGGGCCCGGGGAGCGCCGGGAAAACCCGGGGGAAATGTTAGTAAACGTGGGGTAAATCGTCAGGTCGCTCACCAGCTCTCGGCGTCCACCCTGCTGACAGCGAGTCCTCCGTCTGTCTGTCTTCTGTCTGTCTGTCTGTCCGTCTGTCCGAGGCCGCCGCCTGCAACACGGCCAGAGACACACGCGCTTCCGGGGAGACCTTCACAATAAAAGCGCCACACGGAAACGTGTGCATGTGCGAACCGTCCACGGGATTTTAAATCTGTTTTTAAATAACATAGTTTATCTTCACATTTTCTTTTTTTGTCATTTTTAAATATTATTTTCCATTTTGTTTCATGTAAATATCAATTTAATAGGCCTACATACAATGAAGAACCACCAGTGACAAAGGAATCTTCAATTAGATTAAATAGGAAAGGAAGTAAACATCTTATTAGGATTAACATGATAAATTAATGAAAATTAAAGAAAAATAACGTCATCCAGGCATATTAGGGTATTAAATCATAATGTTTACCCTAACTAACTAACTAAACCTAACTAACCATTTCTGAAATTAAGATGGTTATAAGTAACCACCCCACCAACACACACAAACAATATGAAGTGGTGCGAGAATTATTCACAGTTTTTCTCCCAGGAACAAAAGCCACTCTCCAAAAATGACAAAGACTTTAATAAGAAAAGAGGGTGTCTACAGGATATACAGTAGCTTGTCATGCTGGTGATGTGAAATTTAAAATTAAGCTGCCTACAATTTCAGTATTTTTACCAATTAAAAAAATATTAAATTCAGATTTCTCTTTGTGATATTCATCTTTGGTCAAATCACTTGAAGCATTTGCTGTTGTTCTTGTTGTTTAGACTGTGCCTTAAAAAGAATAATGTGTTCACGCTACAGACTAAGCTTTTCTCGCCCTCTAATGTTTGATAAAGAATATTACATCCTGTACTCCATACTTTTAAAAACAGTCACTTGGGGGCGTTGAGGTCCACAAATTGCTGTTGTGATCAGCAGCACGTTTCTGCTTCATTCTTCTAAAGTTTACTGTTTCCAGTCTACAGGGACCTGAACATTTTTAACTTAACTTCTGTTTAGTGATAATAATGGCAGAATATGTGTTTTGTGTTTTTTAATAGTCAGAGAAACACATGCTGATAACCTTTCCATGGGATACGGTGAAACTTGAACCCCAATTAAAAAATGCCATATTTTATGAGCCAAAAACAACAAGTTAATGGCTCAGACTCTTTAGATGAATGAGAGAAATAAAATAGGATGAAAGTTTTTAATTATATTTTTGTTTAGAACCAAACACTAGAGTGAGGATTTATTGTTACTGTTGTTTGTGCTTTGTTAAAAAGTTTGTCAGGTAAAAGTATTACATTTGAGTAAATAATTGAGTAAATAGCAGTATATGAATGTGTATTAGTTTATGAATGACAGGATGTAATATTATTTATCAAACATTAGAGGGAGAGAGAAGTATTGTACTTTCTTAATTAAGGTCTGAGGGACATTTATGCAAATGAAAGTACCTGTATACAATATTTTGCAACTTTGATACACTCTCTATAATGTAAGTGATCATGTATTGTGCAGTGACCCTTTGTAACGCAGACAGCTAATGTATTCAGAAGGATTTACACTGAGTGCGACAGTAGAATGAACTGCGATACTGTCTGTGCTGTCGGATGTTTGAGCAGCACACTGAACTACACGCCACTGTGTTGCTGCACTGATGACGCTCCCCTACCAACACGCACTGCAACCCTGCAACCCTGCAGCACGGTGTGGAGGTGTGACGAGCACAAGCCCTGAATATAGTGTGTCTCTTGTAGGAGGGGCAAGTGTGGATCTGGACTGGACGCCCCTTCAAAAGGCTTTCCCTCTGACCTGCTCGGTCCCACTCAGCCAGGCTAGTTGAGCACAGCAAGCCCCTCTGGACATCATGGGACTCACACAGGACCCCAACTTCCAAAAGCTGCAGGAATGGTACACAGCCTACGCCCTGAACCTCAACATGAGGCATATGTTTGAAGCTGACAAGGAGAGGTTCAACAAACTCAGGTATACATCCTGTTAAAACTATTTTCATTGGGTTAAAATGCAGAATGATTTTGTCGGTTCTATAATCCGTTGGCAGTCAAGTTCACATTACAGTGCTCTTCCTGCTATACAGCTGTGAAGCTTCCTTACATAATATTAAAAACTGGATGTCAACCCACCGGCCAACCACAGATTCACACTGTTTGTTTGGATGTTTTATTTATTTTCTCATCACTGATGTCCCTCTGTGTTCGGACAGCCTAACACTGAAAACTGAGGATGGAGACATTCTTCTGGACTACTCCAAGAATCTCGTCACCGATGAAGTCATGAAGATGTTGGTTGATCTGGTAAATTCAATTCGACCTTAACTTTCCGTGGCTTCTCTAATGCGAAAGTAGATTTGCTTAGTAGCTCCCTGATTATGCAATTTGATCAAGAGCTGATATGAGCAGCTGTTAAGTGGGAATCCCATCAGTCTTTGCAGCAAGCTGCAAGCTGGCGCCCATTCATCAGATACAGGCTTCCTCTTGGGACAAAATGTGTCTTTTTATGCACACAAGAATGTATGGAGGGATTGGTCACCAATAGGCCATTTCATTACTAATGTATACAGGTTGGAAATGTATCTGCTGCTGTGAATCACTAACATTTATTGTCTTCTTCAGGCCAAGTCAAGAGGCATTGAGGCTGCCAGAGAGAAGATGTTCACTGGAGAGAAGATCAACTTCACCGAGGTGCTCATCGTTGACCACATGTCAGCTGTAGCAGTGTTGACCTCTTGACATTTGTCCTGACTGGAAGCGTGTCTGTGTTTTTCTTTCTGTTCCCCTGGTGCTGTGGATATGAAGGGCCGCGCTGTGCTCCACGTGGCTCTGAGGAACCGCTCCAACACTCCCATCATGGTTGAAGGCAAGGACGTGATGCCGGACGTCAACAAAGTTCTGGAGAAGATGAAGGGCTTCTGTCACGTGAGTGAAACGCCCCAACGGAGGGGATGCAAAAAAATCACAAGGCTCTGTGGCACTGGAGTTGACGCCTTTTACATGGATGAGTTTAGCCACCCTGCCGTTTACGACGGTTCGACTATCAGCATTTTGTAGAGAAATCTGCTTAATGTTGTGTTTATCTGCTGCAGAGAGTCCGCAGCGGTGAGTGGAAGGGCTACACGGGGAAGGCCATCACAGATGTCGTCAATGTCGGCATCGGGGGATCTGACCTTGTGAGTGCGACTCATGGAAAAGATGTTATTTCTGATGCATTTTTTTTCTGCAGAATTTCAATGCGCCTGTGAGCCGCGCAGTACGGCCACAGCCTCGTCTGTATTTGAACTTGAGTTGATTTGAATCGCAGGGCCCCCTGATGGTGACCGAGGCCCTGAAGCCTTACTCCAAGGGTGGACCGCGTGTGTGGTTTGTGTCCAACATCGATGGGACGCACATCGCCAAAACCCTGGCGCAGCTGAGCGCCGAGACAACCCTCTTCATCGTCGCATCCAAGGTAGCTGGTTTGTCACAGCAGATTCTGGAAACTGCACCAGATTAACTCACATCTGAAGAAAACGGGCCTTCTAACTCCCGTTTATGTTTACACAATCAGTTTTTTTTACAAAATCTTTCATGGACGGACCAGTTGTCAATTGAGTTTCCATTCAGGCGGATGGATCTAGTTTGTGTTGCAGGCTGTAAGATGCTCTTTCAGTTCAGTCCGTGTTACGTCAGTTGACATTCATGTCTGAATGTCTTTCATATCAGCCTGCCAGCGTTGGCACGAGGGATATGACAAGAACAGCAGCAGCTAAAAGATTAGTCCAAAATACTGTACATCCATTTAGGAAAACTCTTGAGGTGTCATCCTGTAATGAAACTCTCTAGCTCCTCTTTTGCAGGCAGATCTATACCATGCATTTAGTTATTTTACCAGCACAGTTTAATACTTGGTTGTCTATCTAATTCTCCTTATAAAGACATTCACCACCCAAGAGACCATAACCAATGCTGAGTCGGCCAAAGCCTGGTTCCTTGAACATGCCAAAGATGTGAGTATGCACACCTCAGACAGCAGCAGCATTTTTTTTTAACTGGCTGATTGATATCCTTTAACCATATCCTATCTATGTTTCAACAGAAAGCTGCTGTTGCCAAGCACTTTGTGGCCCTCTCCACAAATGGAGTAAGTCACAAAACACTTTGTACAGGTTAAACCTTCTCTCTCTGTCCAGACATCTGATCCTAACTGTCCTGCTTTTCTCCGTCTCCCCCTCAGCCCAAAGTGAAGGACTTCGGCATCGACCCAGAGAACATGTTTGAGTTCTGGGATGTGAGTGCTCTTTAAGCCTTAAAGCATACTGCGTGCAGCAGGTCCTGTCTTTATCCACAGATTGTGATGGGGGCCGTAGGCAGCAGCTATAAATAAGCCAGACTTTTGACCTGTGAAGTAGGTGGGACGGACAGAGCGGCCAGCAGCTGCTGGGTAATCAGAAGCCTCTCTCTTCAGACTCAGTTATTATTGGTAGCGACCTTCTCCCTTGCAGAGGTTACTGTAAAGGCTGGGTTGCATCAAAGGTCAGGTACTTGCATTTAGTTACATTGTTGGTATTTAAATGGTAACAGCTATAATATGCCCTTTATGTCACAGAAAAGTGGCTGCCAGTGTTTCACGCTATATTTAGTATACAGTATCTTCTGGTCCCAAGAGAAAGAAAAAACTTCACCAACAGGAAAGGTCAAAAGCTAAATGATGAAGTGAACTGTGTTGCTCATGTTAATGCTTATTAAAGATATACATATTTTTGTTCTGAGGGGACAACACAAAATTGTGTTCCTCTTGCAGTTAAAAGCACCTTCTGTTGTGTACAAAGCTTGTTACACTTCGATTAAAAACCCACATTTTGCAAAGGAGTTATAAGGCATAAGGTATGGATGTATTTTCAGTATGTTGTTTATTTTTTTGCTTTTAGTGGGTTGGTGGTCGTTTCTCCTTGTGGTCTGCAATTGGAATGGCCATTGCCCTGCACATTGGTATGTACAGTGAATACTGTATATATATATAACTTTTTTTTTACTTTTTTTTTTTTAACTGCAATACAAAAGGAAATTATTTAAAGTCACTATGTTTTGAATTTGAAACATTCTGACTTTGGCGCCTCCCAGCAGTATTATGAAAAAAGGACAAAGATCAAAGATGCTATAATGACATAACAAGACTCAAGTGTCTGCAGCAATGCTAGCTCTGTAAACCAAATTATGGACACAGAACTTTAGACCAGATGGTGGCTTTAGTAAACATATAGTAAGCATATATATATATTGCTGATATTGGTGGAGAGGCACACTGGAAATACAAAAATCATTCCAAACAATCAATCCAACTGTTTAATCAATAGTTCAGTTCAGTCAGTTAACGTCTCTGTCACATCTCCTCTCCTCATCAGGTTTCGACAACTTTGAGAAGCTTCTTTCAGGAGCTCATTGGATGGTAGGTGCTTCAGCCTCAGTTCTCCACATCTCTAGTGCAGAAAAACACTCGTATGGAGAGAAAACAGAGAATACATGAATGTGAATTAGCATCCCTCCTCCTGCTGCAGGACAACCACTTCCGCACCGCTCCTCTGGATAAGAACGCTCCCGTGTTGCTGGCTCTGCTGGGCATCTGGTACATCAACTTCTTCCACGCTGAGACCCACGCCATGCTGCCCTACGACCAGTACATGCACCGCTTCACTGCCTACTTCCAACAGGTCAGCCCCCACAATGCCACAGGCCTCACAGGTTTCTGACAGAACGTCCAAGAGAGGATCAAGCAATATTTTATACCATTGAATAAGTTGAATTAGCTAGCTGAGGTTCCTCAGGCAACAGCGCTCACAGTGACAAAAAAGAGAAAGACTGAGATACTGAGTTTTAATATATTTTTGAATTAGATTCTTTAAAACTGGGGTGCCACCCCTTGCCACTTCTTGGGACCGCCACAGTCTGCATGGTGATATTAACACAGACTGACAGAGCAAAGTTCAACACTATCTGTGATAATTGTCCACACCCATCAGAGATAAGTTAAGTTTTGATAAGTGCTTATCATCTAGGGTGACATGGAGTCAAATGGAAAGTACATCACTAACCACGGAGCACGTGTAAACTACCACACTGGGCCAATAGTGTGGGGAGAGCCGGGAACCAATGGACAACATGCCTTCTACCAGCTCATCCACCAAGGTAACATTTTCAGAGATCATCATTCAATCACAGCAACATGTAGGTGACTCAGTTATTAGTTATTAGTGATTCTCTCATCCCATCTTCACTGCTGGCTGGTTAGCCTCATGCCATGAGTCCATGGGTTACTGCTTGTGTGCATTAAATGTGTCACTAATGCCGTCCAACTGTGTCCGACTCAGGAACACGAATGGTGCCCTCTGACTTCCTGATCCCAGCTCAATCACAGCATCCCATCAGAGACAACCTGCACCACAAGGTATGACTCTGATTAATTATTTGCCTATAGCAGCAGTGTATTGAACGCATAGGGCCAGTAGTGTGATCAACAGTACATATGCTGATATGATGAAGTTCCTTGCCTTCTTTAATAGAGTATACCCATTAAAATGATGATTTTTGTTTGCTTGTTGTAGGGAAGTTTAATCAAGTATTGGATGAACCATTGGTGCTGCCAACTTTTTTATTATACAGTTGTATTAGTTATTTTTATTGATTTATCTCACAGACTGCAAAAACATCTTCTTGTGACCTCTGAGGAATGTTGAGCCCAAAATGTATGAAACATTATGATCTAAGCTGCTCCTGTAGTGGTGTTCCATTAGAGTATGTATTGATTGCCTGGAAAACCTGAGGAATACATCTTTTTAAAATACCATCCTTAAAGGTCACACATTCTTCCACCACAAGTGCCAGCTGACGTAAAAGACACTGTACCTGTATGTGCTCCAGGAGTGTCGATCAGACTTCCACAGAGCTCTAACCCCTTTGCTGACAGGTGAAATTGAATATGTATTCTTAGACAGATACACAGAGAACGCAATAATTACATCGTATTAAGATTATACAATATCACGTTTTTGCAACCAAAACTACATAATGTAGTATACAATCCGCTACAGGTCTGAAAGGGAATATGTCAACACATTGCTCTGCATCTGACGGTGTGTGTCTTTGATGTGGCTGTAGATCCTGTTGGCCAACTTCCTGGCCCAGACAGAAGCTCTGATGACGGGCAAGACCACAGAGGAGGCCAAGAAGGAGCTGGAGGCCAGCGGCCTCAGTGGAGAAGCTCTGGAGAAAATCCTGCCACACAAAGTAAGTTGAATGAAGGAAAAACATGACTGACTAGTGAGCACCAGGAATACAGTAAGGAAGGCGTAGGAGGCAGTGCCCCCCAGTGACCATGAATAAACAAAAAACATATTAAGAGCATTTGGGATGATGGCATGCACAAAGCGGTCTGGTTATGAGATATTTCTCCTTGTTTAACCCAGGTATTCCAAGGAAACAGGCCAACCAACTCAATCATCTTCAAGAAACTGAGCCCATACACACTTGGAGCACTTATAGGTGAGAGCAAACGGTGTTGTTTCTTGTGACTTTCAGCCACTGGTATTACAATGAGGACCATGAATGAAATAGTGCTGTACTGTTGTTGTTAGTGGTTGTAGAGGTTCTTCTGTTTTGTTTATTTGGCTCTTTTCTAGCGCCAGGTTAGTCTCCCAAGACTCCATATGAAAGTCACAATAAAAACATTTTCATAGTTACATACACATTTCACATACACAAACACATCCGTGTATATCAAAACTAGTACACACATACAGTACTGAGTGCAGTAGTAAAAAGTATTTTGACAGGTACAGTCCATCAATTACATTATAAATATTGAAAATACGTTTTTGAAAATGAAGGTCTGTCCTCCCATTTCAGTTTTTATCCTTGGTAATACGCAATGATTTTAATATTTATTTCTTTACCTCATTTTTTTTCATTTCGCATTAACAACAGTTTGTCCTGACTGCTTAGTGGACTTTTTCCACATAGGGAAACTGTGTTGCCACACGTGTGTTACTACTGTGGGCCATAACATTATGTAGTGTCACTTACTATCTACTATTTGAAATCGGCATAGTAAGATTTTTTCTGAGATGTATTGCCCCACACTGCACGGCAATAACTGCTATGACTATTCATAAAAGACTTTGATATATACCCTTAAGAATATATGTATACTCGTGTCTTTAGATAGTATTAACAGTATTAGTAGTATGAAACAGCCAAAGTGCTGCAATTTACAGATGAGGTTTGGTCAGGACGTGGCACACTGCTGGTCAGTCTGTTTGTACTTGGGACCCCAAACTAAGAGAACATATTATATTATGTACAGCACCTTTGTGTTACTTCTGAAATCCCCTTTAATTAACAACCACTCTCTCTGCAGTCTTTATTTTTTATTTTTGTGATAATAATTATTCTGTCTTGTTTTACAGCGATGTATGAGCACAAGATCTTCATCCAGGGTGTAATGTGGGAGATCAACAGTTTTGACCAGTGGGGGTAAGACAGTTTTTACTATACACATACTATATACTATACATGTATTGAGCTGCCTCTCAAGTAGCGGTCGGCCATCATTACATCTTAATGCTGTTCAGCCAACATTTGTTATAAAACCCACAGAACCATATTTTAAATCCCATTGGAGGTTCCAAAGTTTCCAAAAATACTAAATATGTCACACTGAATTTGGGGAAAATGTGTGTATAATGAACCACAAGCCATCTAGAATATATCCATCTGATGAAAAGGTGCAGCCATAAAAACATGGAGTCTTGTGTTGTATTTCACTCAGCGTAAGCATCAATGAAGAGTTGGAACAAACAGATACAGAATGTATACATATAATATGTGATACTATGTATATGATGGTTTTAAAGAAATAAAAGGGGATAATTGGACGTTGAAGGGTTAATGAGTGTGACTATGTATCAGGGAGTTGGTGAAGAGCAGCACAACTTTTTCAGCAAGCATTAGGAGTCATTATTTTGTTCTGGTACAATCCTGCCCCTCAACTTGGATGAAAACTATTGGAACCTACGATTAAAAACTCACAAGTTAAAGTGGCCGGAATTGGCTGTTTTTCATTAATTCATCAGTTTTTCAAGCATCCACATCACTGAACCCGTCGTCTCTCTTCCGTTTGTGCCCGCTCTCCTTCCCCTCTGCCTTATTAGAGTCGAACTGGGCAAGCAGCTCGCAAAGAAGATCGAGCCCGAGCTCAAGGACACCGCTGAGGTCCACTCCCACGACTCCTCCACCAACGGACTCATCAACTTCCTCAAGCATAACTTTGCCTGAGTCGAGTGCACCTCCCCTACCACCCCCACCCCCCCACCCCGCAACATCTTCCACTTTTCTCCACATCTTTAACCATCTAATCAGCTCATGAGCTGCATGGGCAGGAGACTCGCAGAGGCAGCTGGTCACTCCCACGCAGTCGAGCTGAGGCGCTCTGTATTTCTGAATATCGTGACTGTCTACAGTGCTGTCTTCTCCATGTTTGTGCACTCACCACTGTAAAGGGGAAAAGGCTTTTTGTATTGTACTGTATTGAGTGTTGTGGAGGGCGGAGGGAAATATGCTCTCACTGTCTCTCCTCTGTCACAAGAAATGTAGTTTCTGGAATAAATATCTTTACACAATGTCAGTTTCAGTGCCAATCAGACCTGGTCTGATGCAAAAATTAAAAGCGCAGCAGCTGTTCATTGTGTTATGTACAAATTGCTGTCACTGTAATCATGTGCATTCTCTCAACCTACTGCGCTCTTGTCAGCAACACGTCACTAGGTGGCGTCAGAGTGCCAGATTTATTTACTGGGAGCATATCAGCCACCCAGTAATCTGCCATTTATTCTGTGGAACAAAGGGTCAAAGGTCAGTGCAACTGTACTGTTCCTCCCCACAAATCCCCAGACTCCACAGCGTCCATTTAGAGAGAAAAACAAACAGCTGGGCTACACAGCATCTGGACTGCAAGCCATTGCTCGCTGGCACTATATCTAAACATCATTAAACTTACTTTGCTTAATGTTTCAGTGGTGAACCAAAATGTCTCTGTGAATTTCTCCTGCAAACATGAAATCACATATTGTAAGGGTATGAGAGGCAACATCTGACACGATTCATCATGTGATGCTAGTAACACCAATGCATTAAAACAAGATAAAGTATATTTCACTATTTTTCTTTCTCCCTATACTCACTGCAGGGTAAAATTACAGAGTGTGTATGAGGACAAACACAAAGTAAAAAAAAAAAATCTGAGACCCCCAGACACTGCTGGGTTTTCAATGCTGTTGCCAAGCAACAATACTTTACTTCAAATCTAACTTGTCCTTTTTATCTCCGGCTCTAAAACAAGATACAGAGGAAAGTGAGTTTGACTGAGGATAGAAAACCCTCCTCGTTGTGATTTTTCAGATGTTGCAAACCATTAGTAGAATTATCTTCAGTTTCCCCCAAACGAACATGATTTTTATACGCATGTTTTTGAGGTTTCCCGAGAACTTGTCACATTTTTGCCAATGGTGTCACATTTCTTAGTGAAACTCATCAATAGAGGACTGTGAGCTGAGTCATGGATATACATTTACAGCTACTCATACAAACTAGTGAAGCCAGGTGCAATAGGCTGAAGTAAACAACAAGCGATATCAAGTGATTAGGCCCGGGCTCAGTTCACTGGAGAGCAGAATCAAACAGCAGCATGAAAGCATGAAAAAGGTTCTGTGCGTTCCTGAGATGTTTGTTGAACAATGGCGCTGCATACCCTCACATTCCACTTCATGCTTTATTGGTTGGGCCTGTCAGTTTTTTTTCTCTCTCTCTCTCTCTCCGGCCGGTTGAAGCGCTGCCCCCCCCGGCTCGACCAGGGTCGCAACCTGCCCCAGTGCGGTGGTTGCCGTGGCGACGTCACCCCCTGCCACTTGGGCCTGTGCAGCCCCAAGTTCATGGTGGTGTCAGACAGGGTTTGGGATTCTCCTGAACTGCCCCGCCATGCCACCAAGGCCCTGCGCGCTGCAGCTCGTTGAAACGCCTCCTGAGAGCCATGTTCTCCACACATTTGTATTCATCATGAGCCGCGGCGCTGGAAGCAGTTTGAGGGTCAGCATCCTTGCATGTAAACAAGCTCGCAAACTCGGCCTCAGAGGAGGAGAGCAGCCTGCAGGTCCACAGCCAGTTTTCATTCTCGCTTGAACTTCACTGGAATGCTTTTAATGTGCATGAATTCAACCGTCCTCCCCTCCCAGGAGCCTTCAGGGAACATATTCTCTTGGGCTAAACGTTAGACCTCCCACCCAACACGCAACAAACACACTCGCACAGCATTTCCTAGTATCAAACCCAGTGGAACTCTTAAGTTCCCAGTCTGTAGTCTGAGGCTGCCATTGACAGCAGTGACACAGAAACCCTGCAGGCTGAAAAAAAAAAAAAAATTGCCATCAAGTCAAGCCCAGCTTCATTTTTCCCACGACTACTGGAGTTATATTAAGATTAACTTAAGTACGTGGGCAGAGCTCATCATGCTGCAGCATAGGAAGCCAGCCGCGGGTCCCATGAGTCTGCAGGGGGCTCCAGCTGACCCCTTGTTGCTCTGGGCTCCATGTCCTAACTTAAATCATTTTTTTCAGATCGGCATTAGCTGGATCCATCTATAAATGCATTGGTGTTGGGGTTCACACAGAAAGCACAACACGGCAAACGTCCTTGCCCTTAAAAATACAACAACATGATCTACGATTATTGCAGCTCCCTGAAAATCGACTTCCAAAATACTCTTGAGCGAGAAAAAGACCACATTTTGATGTTTTGGTACAAAATATCAGAACATTTCCATGATCCACATCTGAATAATGTCTTTGAGATATCTCTGACCTCACAGAACAGTCAGAGGTTTCTTTCAGCGGTTCATCTCTGCCCAACTAGCAGACAGCTGGGCTTGTTTGTCCTCCTGGGACGCCTCTAAGTCAGTTATCTGGTTATCTGTGTAGGTTTTGGAATACTGTGCACCCATTGTAAGATTTTTAGTCTTCACTGCCTCTCCTGAATCCACAGAAATACACACATACTGACCGACATCTGGCAAAAAGAATACTCCCACGCTGATTTCAGCCTCTGTGGGTCTGTGGGTGATACGGTATATCATAATGTTCACAGCGACAGTGACAGTTGCTATCTCACATTTTTTACATCAAGGCTGTTTCTGATTGCGATGACATATTTGGTGCCGAGCAGGCACAGCTGTAATTTTTTTTTTTTTTTGTCGTCAGCAGTGGAGTTAGGATGAATTATTTCAACCTTCACAGTTTTTTAAGGCTGTTTTCATGGAAGTGAAGTGAAAAAAGTTTTTACCTCCAAGAGCAATTGAATAGTTTATTCAGTCTCCTGAAGAAGTGAATCACTCAGTTCAACGCTGAGTCTTTGGACAAAAATTGGATGATTGGTGTAGTCCATACAACACCGGAATGATTTGTTATAAGTGAAAGACACAGTTTCAATTCGGCAACTTAACCCTACAGTAGAAACCGAACTACACACTGCTGCACCGCACTGCATTAATCAGTCACTAAGGGGTATACTTTTTTGCATTAAAGGGGTTCTCCAGCAATGACAACAGAAGACATTAACCAACTGTTTTCACAGGCTGAGTGACACTCCCCCTGACCAATAAAATGATCTTTGAAGTGTTAAATTGGTGGAGTGTCCCTTTAAAGAATCAGTTTACCCCAGTCAAGAAAAAACACATTTTGCTCGCTTGCCCCTTGTGGTATCCAGCCGTGCAGATAGCTTCGGGGTTAATTTCTCAAGCTTTCGATATAAGTGCCACTGAGACGTCTGCTGTCATCCCAACACAATGAAGGACCCCGCACCCTGGCAGTCCGTGGGTTAAAGGGGAACTCCACCGATTTAACACATCAAGTGTGTTAACAGGTCTGATAAATTGTCTCAAGTGATGTCACTTGAGTCAGCGTCAGTTGGTGATGAAAAGTATACGTCTGAAAAAAATTGAATCTAGGGGTCTGGAGTTGAGAAATAATGAACGTACCAGAGCTCTGCATCCCGCTCCTCATCTCCGCTCGAGGCCAGCGGCTCGTATAGTATAACACACCTCAATCTCCAACAGAACTGGTAACAGGTAAGCGTAAGTTGTGACAAGAAAGAAGAATATCTCTTCTGCTGCACTGATTTTGATGCTTTTTTGTCCATTGTGAGTCCGACAACGTTGTTATATGAGTGCAGTATAAAATCAGTGGAACATTCCTTTACGGCGCCACCAGGAACCACACCGTCCCCAGTTTGTGTCCGGCTGGTGACCTTTGTTGCATGTCCCTCCACATTTCTCTCTCCCCTCATGTCCTGTCATCTCTCTAACTAAAGAAAATTGATAAGCAACCGTTTGCTTTCTTCCAAAGAAATAGTCCCAGTGGAAACTGTCATCACCAAGGTCTGCGGATTATCCAGAGGAACCAGGATGTTGTTTCTGGTAAAAACGCATTACTGTTGAGTTTTTCAGATGTCATTTCAGGTGAAGTCACTCGTCACCACCGTATAATATATTCTGGGTATGAAGTTTAATTCTCTGCAGGTGGGGCTCTATACTCTTACTCAATTCAACACATAAAACATCACCTTATTTCAGGATTTTTCCCAGAAGAGCTGACATTACGTGTTGAAAGCATCAAATGTAATAGCTTCCATCAACTAACTTGAATCACTGTTGTTGTGTGCTGTATCTTTCTGTGATAGAGAGCAAACTTTTGATTGAAAATGGCATGCTGGATTATTTTTTTAAAAAAACGAATGAAGAGTCGGACCAGGGTAGCAAACAGGAGGCTGAAATGTTTGTTTCAGGAAGGGGGACAAAGTGTCAGTAACCAAAGATTCAGAGTGTATGAGGCAATCCTGTGGCGAGCATATTTTCACTCATTTCCTGGCAGTGGAGGGGAGCCGTGTGCTCCAGAGGGAAGGTGTTCTTTTGTCCGGTGTAACAGAGCTCACCTCACAGCCGATCCCCTGGGGCTCCGCTACCTCTGCACACACACACACACACACACACACACACAGACCCACAGACGCACACACACACACTCACACACACACACACACACTCACACACACACACACAGCTCCCTGAGTCACAGGGTGGAACCCTCACACACATAAAGGGCGCTTTGTGCCCCAACTCATGGAGCTGACAACCAACACCAGAGAGCTCCTCACACTGAACACCACTGTTCAGTTAACAGGAGAGCTCAATAAGTGGGCAGACAGTGCTTTTATGTACACCCACACAAAATGTAGCTACATCTCTGACTATCTGTGTATCAGTGGCTTATAAATACAGCGGTACCTACTGTAATTGAAATTTGAGACTAAAAGGGTGATGGGGGCTTGCGTGTTTTCAGGTTTCATCCTCAGTGTGGGTGCAGGAGCTGTGAAAGTCCCTTTCCCTTAATTTCCCTTTTCCTTTCTTTTTGAGAGGCGTACAGTCATATCTAGCGGCATCCAGAAGCCTCAAACGTGTATTCCCCGTAACTGAAAAGAGAGGACGACTTGATTTCCTACCCTCTTGGGGATTGAGCCAGGCAGCAGTAAAGCAGCAGCAGTAAAAAAAAAAAAAAAAAACATTCTGCTGAAACCCACCCACTCATTTGCAGTACTGCAGAGAGATGACAGTAGCACTGCCTGTAGCATGTTCCCGTGTTTTCAATCTTTACAACCAACCTCACACGGAAGTATCATGAATACCCTTTAAAGCTGCAATAACAATAATATTTTTATACTAACAGTGGTTTGAATAACTAATGTAATGTAACTATCACCCAACTCTGCAGTCGCCCTCAGCTCCACCGAGCGTTTTAGTGCCTTTCAGTTCACTGTTTTGGTTTAATAATGGCCAACAACTTTACTATTTTGGTGTTTTTTTAAACCAAAAACAGAGCCAATTAAGAGAGGGATTACTGGATTTACATTCGCCAGGTGGACAGAGACACGACTTTAAATGATTGCTTATGTTTCTCTGTTTCTGCCGGGTGTGTCATTAAGCCTCTAACTAACGCATTAGCCAAAGCAGTAGCAGCAAGTGTCCAAACTGTCAATTAACACCCACATGACAGACATCAAAGCCTTCTATAAGCCTTAAAATCATATCAACAGAGTGATCATTCCCAAATGACCATCAGAATATTTATTAGAGGACCTGAATTTAGCGATTGAGACCATTATGACATTAAAACAAACGATTGACCTGTTATTTGTCAAGATGGGATGTGTTGTAGGGATGTGATCTATCTATTCCCTTTGCTGCATGTCATCCCCTCGCTCTCCCCTGCCTTCCCTGTCTATCACTACTGTCCTAAATATGAAGAAAAAAAGAAAACAATTATCAAAACAATTTAAAAGTTTGGTGGAAGATTCACACTTTCATATTTAACAACAGGAGGAGAATTCCTGTAATCAACCTACTTTATGCTCCAATTAGCCCTAATGTTGTACAATACAGCACCACAGGGGTGCAGTCTACTCATTCATCTCAACAGCCCCAACAGATTTACTCAAGTTATAAAACCTAAAGAGCAGTTGAAAACAAATCATCCAATAAAGCAGGAACAGGAGACAACTTTAATACTGTGAATTCAGTTACAGTCGAACACATCTGAAGGTATCTCATACTCATCTCAACCTCGGGGTTTTATCAGTGTAACAGCGAGCACCAAATGATTTATGATTTGAAATGAAAGACAATATTTGTGCTTCAAAGTGGATAGTAACTATAACATTTCATGGATGACTTGAGGCTTGTTTATTACTTTTGCAACTAAAAAGATGAACAAATTGCATGGACATCCCCACAGTATCAGTTTAATCTGCCTGCTCGGTGTTTCCAGGAATGTTTACGTGCTGGAGCAGTTCACTGAAAGGCTCAGTACCAAGGGAACTGGCTCGCCAGTGACTGTGTTTCCGCTGCTGCTCTGTATCTTCTCGGACTATCATGTTTAAATTCCTGTTTGTCGAATGTTGATAGTTTGTCTCCTTTCCTTCATAGCTTCTAAACTTTTTGGGATAAAGGATTTCTGATGGTCATATCTTTTCCAGGCTTCAGATTATCTGACCATCAGAGAGCCGGGCTGCGTCCCAGGAGGAGAGTCCATCACATGACCCCGCTACAAGGTTGCGTGCATGGATGTAATTATACAGCATCATTTTACTGTGGGCAATACTGAACCAGTGCACATATTTAATGTAGCTAATGGTGTTTTTTGGGAGTTGTGTTGTTCATGTTGGGGATCTGAGGTTTTATTTGTATTTTTTAATTAACAGGCTTATTAATTGTTTCATTATGTAGCTGTTAGACAGTTGACTGTCAATAACTGCTGTATAAATACATAAAGATAAACTAAACAACTGGAGTAAACTACAATTACAATGTAAAACAGCAACATTAAGTGAGCACGGTGAAAACAGCCAGAGCGATCCAACCATAATCCAGTGACCCCTGAATGATCATACTGGGAAGACATGTCCGCAGAAGACATTAAGACCTAGAAAAGAACTAGAGAAGTGCAATTACAGTTTAACAGAAAGGTCCAATAGAAAGGCTGGACGACAGCATGAGATCTCCAGCCCAAACACTCAAAACCAGCCGGGCCGTGGGAAAACCACTTCCATGTGGTCAACTCTAAAGCGTCTCCATATGTTGTTCCTGTCCGTCAAACTTTGACTTAGTATTCGACTTAGTTTCAGTGCTCATTACTAGCGTACAGATCACTGTTTTCTTATTTTAACAACATTACCAAGACCAGCAGCAATATAGCTCCTAATCCTCCCCAACCACTGCCATTCATTTGAAATGAACAGTAGCAGTGGAGAGAAGATCTTTTTCGTAACTGTTAACATGTTGCAACGTATTGAGGGTCATAACAGTGATAAAAACTGTGGTTTAATGAATGCTTTACAGCATTACAGTATTACTGTAGCTTACGGTAAGCTATTTTAGATGATTACTGTAAATTTACAAGTGAACTCTCTCAGGTTTGGTGTCCAGAATAAAATTATGTGGTTGATACTGAAAAGACAAAATGAACTGATGCAGTGAAGTACAACCATCATGTTCCCTTGTATGAATATAGGATTTAATCTATATATTCATAGTTGTGCATTATATTCAATAAATTAAACTAGTCGAAAGTCATTCTTACTCTGTCATTTCAAATACTGACTTCTACATAAAATGCCCATTTTTTTCTTGTAGCTATTTGTAGAGTTTTGGGGAGATGACCTCTGCCTTCTCTGATTCAATGAGAATTAGCCCAGTTACTGTTTGACAACATTATCTGATAATGATCATTTTGTTACAACAACGATTAAAGGAATAGTTTGACATTTATACGTATTTGGTCTCTTGATGAGAGTTGGATGACGCCTCTCTAATATCTGCACAGCAAATATGAAGCTACAGCAGCCTCTTTGCTGAGCTTAGCTTCTCTCTGCTCGGCTCAGTCCAAAGGTAACAAAATCAGCCTGAGGGCCTCTGGAACCCACTGATGAACACGTCTCTTGTTTGTTGACTCCCTTACAAAAAAAACAGAAGTTAGGTTCTGCATACTTTAAATATGTGACATTTATGTGATATCGTTTAATATTGACTTTTACAATAAAACCAATCTTAATTGATGTATGTGAAGCAAATTGCAAAAATAGCAAATTGTGTGTAATAATATTGCGATGGCATATTTCATACTGTACACAAATATAAAACTAAAAATAATTTAAAAAATAAACCTACCAACAGCAAAATAAGACAAATAAACAGACATTTTTTGCAGTTAGCTACAAAACCACTTTATTGAAAAAGCAGATTATGTCATCTACAGTTAAATGATACGTCCCGATTTTTAATACATTAAATAACTTTAGACTTTTTTCATGTTTAGATAAATAGATCTAGTTTCCTTTTTTTATGAACCATCTAGGTAATCAAAACACTTAGCAATACAAAAGATGTGTGACAGGTGTCGAGATGTGCTTGTTGGAACTACCAGTAGGAGACGAAGACGTCTTCTCCTTTCCAAGTGATTTTTGACAGAAAAATAAAATACAAAACTAGCCTCTTTATGTACAGGGTAACTAGCAGTGTGCTATGCAATAGAAACTGAAGTAGTACTTTTAAAACAGGTGAATTAAGACATCTTTAAAAGGGGATACACTCTGATCTTGTTAAGTTTTTGTTTGGGGTAGATATTGTGCAGACAAGTAAAAAAAAAAAAAGCCTCATTCTTCAAGTTGGCACACATTACTTGACCAGAACCCCTGTACAAAGCTGAGGTTAATCAAAATACAAAGGGAATGTCTCACATATGCAGTCCTTTTCTTTCCTGCTTTAACAAATATACAACCGGGAGGAGAACAAACACAAATTATTATTACATTCGAATGAATCTCATCACATCAGGTTACATTAGAAAGCACTTCCTGCCTGTGGTGAGCCCCTGCCTTCAGTCTCTGCTTCAGTCTGTTTTTGACACATTCAGTAGTATTTATTCAGACCTGCGTGTGCACTGATACAGTATGAATAAGAGCTGGGCCAGTGTTTGCATACAATAGTTGGTGATTGTTTTATTCTAGTTTGAATACCAGGTGGGCGGAATTTGCTACAGTCAGAGGATGATGTATCAGCTACCGTAACATTTTTTTGTAAACCCAGCCAATATGGTACTACACAGAAGTTCAAATAAACACCAAGAATTAGACACAAACACCTGGAAGAAGGTATGTGATGAACAAAGTCAGCAAAATCATCACTGGGTTATAACAGAGAGGGCAGGGGTCATTGTGTTGGATGCTGCGCTGCCCTGCAAACTCAGAGAGGTGCATGTGCCATGGCCCTGCCACTAGTACACACACTCACTCTCTCTCTCTCACTCACTCTCTCACACACACACACACACACACACACACACACTTAAGACATTTACACAATTTGCTCATATTCGCAGCTCAGATGTCTGTTTCGGTGCCAGAGGGAGCAGAGTTTTCCTCTAAAACACATCAACATCTTGAATTCTGACTCTTCATGTACAGGGAAGGATCTACTGAGTGCCAATCCCAAATAACTCACTGCTGCAACCAAGTGGGGAGGGGTGAGAGTATCTTCTTCCAGCACCACCATAGCTCTGAGTTTCAAGAGTTTTATGTCTCATGTAGTTTTAGTTTTGCATATATACACATACACACAGGGCTCACTGCAATGCATACATGCAAGCGCCTGCCCCCCCACACACACACGCAACCGACAAGGAAAACATTCCATACACAGATTCCCCTAAAAACACGGGTGGGACCAGCAGCTCCGGGTTTTCAGGGAAGTCCTCCAAAAAACACGACAGCAGGCTGCATGGCAAACCGGAGCGAGACACGCTAACGTACCTGTTCTGCCTTAAGGCATGCAGACACGTGGAGGTTCCTCGTAGCGACGCACCACGTTCTCAGTGCTCAAAGGACAAAAAAATAAACTAAGACAGTGACTGGAAAACGCACCAGGAAACAGTGTCCTGAACAGACCTGGCGCTGAAGGTATTTGCTTAAGCATTAAGCATTCAGTTTGTTTGATTCCTCTTCGCGTACCAGACGTGCCAGATGCCACATTCAGAGGGCGGGTCAGTCACAGAACGTTTACTTTGACTTCAGGCTATTTTCTTTGACGCCAGATGACACGCTCTGTCAACAAATGCTTGTGAACACTGTTTTTATCATGGAAAATGATATATGTTATAAAAGTATAAATAAGGAATAGGTTGAAGTTTATTAACGATTTCAGATCTTTAGCCCTCTGATGAGGCGCCTCACAACTACTGGCACTTTCTAAAAACATTTAACATACATATAGCTGTTTAGCCAAATCTTTTCCAACCAGAGGTCTTCTGTTTCTCAATGCCTTTTCATAGTTTAAATCAGAGCTCAATAATACTTTATTTTGGGCAATATCGCTGTAAAACAATCTTTATAACGGTTTGCCTTTTCCCTCCCATGAGCTGACGCTTGATTTCTATGACTGCTGAGTGTCTTTTAGTGTTCCACCAAAGAGCCTAAATCCTAGTATTTAAAGACCAATTTCTAGCTAAGCTCTCAGATTTTAAGATCAAGCCTAAGTCTTAATCTCAGAGCCCTGTGTGGCAAAATAGCGGCAGCCGTGACGGGTCCGAAAAAAGCCTAAACATTTGGTACTCAAAGTGGAATGAAATAATTGAAGGCAAATACTAGTTGAGCCAGGTCTGCTCCTATAAAGCCTGTGGATCTGTGACCCACTGACAGACGTGAAGGGGCTCTGTGTCCCGGAGGAGAAATGATATAACAGACCAAAAAAATCTTCAGAAGCTTCAGACTGCGTGAAGGGCAGCGTTTCACCTCTGAAAAAAGCGCAGGAACAAAAAAAAAAAAAAAAAAAACGAGAATCTACGTCTATGATCTTATGTGGAAAACATCTGCAAAATATATATTCATATATAAAAGACAATCTATGTGCATCTAAAATTTTTCTTTTTCTGTCATAATATAATCATTAATTAAGACACTGCTTGTGAATCTCTCGAGGTCTCGTCTAAGACTTCTAAGTGGAATGTCAGTCGGTCCTCTGGGCTTGTGCTGCTACGGTGCATCTGTTATTTCGGGGTGGTGCAGAGTGACGAGCGATGAGTTAATAGTTTTTCTCACAGCCCTGTGCCATGATGTTGGGTCTCCTTTGCATAGCCTTTAGCAGGACTCCATTTCAGTGTTGGAAGCTGCACGGAGAGAGAGAGAGCCCGCTCTGAAGGCACAGCACGCCCACCCTGGGGTCTGTCCGGTCCAGCCAGCACCGGAATGCAGTGGCTCGTTCCCTGGTCCTCCCAACGCCGGCGTCAGCCGCGCTCTCGGACGTGACAGCGCTGGTGAATCCACTGCGCCGAAACCCACTTCAGTCAGAGCGCGGGAATGAAAAAATGCACAGAGGGGAAGAGAAGGGAAGCGAGGGAGGGAGAGAGACGAGTTTGAGTCCTCTCCTCCGATCCAAAAACCTTCTCTTTGATGAATGTGCAAGGGGTCAGGAGGTGTGACGTCACCGGGGGCCTCTGGGTGAGCCGGCGTGTTGGCTTTCAGGGTTAGGCACCCAAGGGGAAGGGGGGAGGAAAGGACTGCAGATGGAGGAGGGGGGGGGGGACCTTTTTTCCCAGCCCTGTCATGTGACAGCAGGGCTTGTGGTGGGAGCTGCCCTGTGAGTGTCCAGTTGGCCGTCCAGTTGAGGACAGGGGGCTCGGGTGGTCACACAGAGGCTTCTCCATGGAACTGCTGCTGGAGAGGGGGGGGAGGGGGGTGCGGACCTTTTGTTTTTTTCATCCCCCATTGCTGGTGTCTGGATCACCTGGGAGAGGCAGGGCTCGGTTTTCTGCCCACCCCCCACCCCCCTCACAGCTCTGTGACATGGAGGGGGTAACTGGGGGGCAGGTGGGCAGGGACCTGGGTCTGGAGCCGGTGGATGTGGCAGCCGTGGCAGAGCAGGTGGCCTTCCAGTGGATAACAGCGGTGGCCCTCTTCGTCGTTTAGCTGGAGGCCGCAGTCCTGAGGGAGTGAGAGAAAAAAAACTGAACCATGAACACACCGCGAGGACAATAGTTTTTTGGGGAATGCGCTTATTCGTGGAGAGTTGGATGAGAAGATTGATACCACTCTCATACCTCTCCATTAATGTGAAGCTAAAGCCAGTGGCTGGTTAGCTTAGCTTAGCACAAAGACTGGGAACGGGGGGGAACAGCTAGCCTGGATTCTTTACCGCACCATCAAAGCTCATAAATTAAACCGCTATATCTACGCTGTTTAAGCTGTACGAAAACACAAAGTGCTTCTCTGTAAAACAGTGAAGCTACGTTTTTACACTTCAGTGAAGATTCAGTGAGGTGCAGGATGGCCTGATGTGACTTCAGTCATGCAGATGTTTTACTGGACCCTCGCGGTGAAGAGGATGCTGAGCCTGAAGGAAAAAGCTCTGATACAAGCGACTGAAATGTGTTTCTGTGCGGGTTCATCCTCAGAGTTCAGATGTCCAGGAGGGATTCTGAGTATGAAAGGAGCCGGCTTAGTGGATAGAAGCGCTGCAAATTCCATGTATTTATGAATGAACATTGGACCTGTGCAGAATTTGCAAACACTGTATCTTCTGCTCAGCATTGTCGTGTCTCTTTGAAAAATGTTAAAGTTGGGACAAAAAAACAAAAAACAAAAAAAAACAGAGGCGTCTCGTGTTATGGAATCTGAAAAACGTGATTTCCCCCCCTAACATGTAATGAATTTACCATCTCCAGGATGATTCAGCTCTGGACTTTACCCTTTCTGTGTCCACAAACACCCCCACCCCCATCCACAACTTGGCTGAATGATTACCCACTGCTTACATAATGATCCATTTCTATAAAGTGGAATGTCAGACATTCAGCGAAATCAGTCTGTCTCATCCTGCTCATGAGGACAGTGCTGCCTCTCAATACAATATTTACAATTCAGAATCAGTGCATGGAGGCATGAAATGTTTATTTGTTTCACTAAACTTTTCTGTCACACTTGAACTGCAAACCATCTGACAGAGTTGAGTGGCAGGATGACGGGGATTTCACAAGTCCGGTTTAAGCAACAAGTCCCCAGCTGAGTTCAGAGCTCAACGCTGGAATGTGCTTTGTCAATGAGTCACAATGTTGAGCTGTAACCTTGGGTTGGTATCCGTCTGTGTGTGTTTTTTCTGTGCGCGTGTGTCTCTCATTCATTCCACGAGAAACTGGAGCGGTGATTCACGTTTCTCGCTACAGAGCCGAGTCTGGACTCGTCCAACGATTCGCAGCTCTTACCCATTTTCATTGTGTCTGCGGGGCTGAGTGGAGTAAATATTTTCTGTGTGTTTCACAACAACATGAAAAGTTGAATCATACACAGAGATGCTGAGTTGACTCTAGTCAAATCACATGCATGGTACACTGCTCCTACTCATACCCTGTGTGTGACTGTGTGTGTGCGTGTGTGTGTACAGGCCTTACCTCGCAGTGGTAACACTCCACATGGTAGTCCTTGTCCATAGAAACAACCCGGATGGTTTCCTCGGAGCCCTGGTGGGACAAACACACAGTCAGACCAGATCAGTTTAGTGTCTCATTAAAGGTCTCAGGTTTGATCCCTGCAGCTGCCTCTCAGTCCTGAAGCGACACACACAACCTGCTCCACTCTCTTTCTACAGAATGGTACACCAGGGCAGCTCGAATTATACATGGTTTTATGGCAAACAGAAGGAGAACGTTTTCTTGTTGTTGTTTTACTCCATTTTTGTTAAAAAGAAATGCTTACTTTCAGCCTGTTTTTTTGGTTATGCAGCGTGTACAATAAGAAAGATATTGATAGAAACCAAGAAAGAACATATAAAAAACACAAAAGGCTAAATATATTCATTTTGAAAAAATATTTAATTTAATGTTGATCTTTGAATCTGTATTATTTAGTCTGTAAAACACTGAGTGTTTTGCTCTGTTAAACAGGCATCAGCATGTGTCTTTATAGATGGCAGTGTTGGTCGTTTGGTCAGTCAGTTCACCACAATTTGCACCATTTGCTGAACTAGAATGGATTTTTAATACAACGTATTTATTGGAGATGACAAACTTAGATGTGTAAGAGGTGTAAAAGCTGATATGCATTTAAATGTGCTCCTTACCTGGGCTGGAAGGATGGGCTGGTTGCAGGAGGCACACTTGGGAGCAAAAACCCTGTCATGGAAGAGACAACAAAAATTACAGACTGCTACATTTCACCAGTCTCTGTGCAGTGGAAATCAGTTCTCATCTCATTCCACACATCATACGAATTTTTCCCAATAAATACCAGGACAACACTAGTTCAAATATTACATGGCCTTAAATTTTGTGACAAACTGTGCTATTTCCAAGTTCCAAATGTCCCTTTTCTTGTGCTGAACAGCCTGTTTGCAAATTCCAGGCCACATTCTGTCATGCAGTAATCACATTTTATCAGTGTGCACAGCAGAGAGGCGTCCTCCTTACGTGTGGTAGTCTTTGACACAGTAGATGTTGTTCTCAACGTCCACGGTGAAAGGCACGCCATCTAGACCCTCTTTACACACCACGCAGCGGAAGCAGCCAGGATGGTAGGACTTGCCTAGCGCCTGGAGGATCTAGACGCCCACACACACACGCACAGAAGAAACACACGCAAGATAACAGTTAGACTTGAGAATGAGAGGCCCCGGAGGTTTCTTTAAGTACAGATTAAAAAACATAAACTCAATGAGTTTGATGTGATATTATGTGTCTACTGCTATGACAGTGTTGTTATTAAGCAGGTCTCTGAAGCGAATAAGGAGCCAGAAAATCTGAAATATCATACATGCATTCACTCTCTGCTCTTACCATCTCCATGATGAGGTGACCACACACAAAGCACTTATCAGCCGTCTGCTGGAAACCAGAGTACTGTGGGTAAGACAAGACACAGGATTTGTAAACCTCAGGAGTGAATTTTTTGAGAATTCTGTGCTGGCGCTGCAATCAGTGGAACATCCACTGCTTCACACCTGCTGCATGAACTAGTTTCAGTCCAAGGCTCATCTATAGAGGGTGCTGCTGCGCTCTTTAACATGAAAAGGGTTTCTTTCAGAATCCTTTGTCTCTCAGCTGACGTGTTCATCACCTGTGGCGCCTAACCTAATGCAACTTTTAATCTTTGTGTCTCTGTAGAACGGTTCTGATGGGTCTTCTGCGAGGCTCTCCGTCATATTCGTACATATCTCCACTGGTACCTTCTATAAGTTACAGGAAACTAAACACCCAGTGTTACATCAATAGCTCCTTTCCCTTAAACCCTGTGCGCAGGCGGATAATGAAGGTGACCATCTGCAGCTCACAGCCCCCTCAGGGTCGTGACCTGATGACTCGGGGGGCTACCAGGTGGAGGTGGTGATGGGCAGGGCTGCCCCCTGCCCTGACATCTCTACTCCAGATCTACCATCTGCCACCACCTCCCCCCACCCAAGAGACACCCCCGGGGTGACAGGCCAGACTAGTCAAGTCTTAGCTGTATGAGGGAGGCGGAAGAAGATTAGTCTCATCCCGTCATCTGACCTCCAGCATCAGTTTGTCACTGAGTGGCAGTGATTGTAAAGTGCAAAACAGGAACTACAGTATTTCCTAACAGATCAACAGGTAACTCTGTAAGGAGAAGTAATTGTAACAGGAAGTACTGACAGCAGATGAGGCCATGGCGTTATGACATTTGGATCATCATGCCCTTCCCAACATTTATGTTACAGGAACCTTTGGTGAGTTCCTTCCTCTATGTTTGAAAATGATCACATTTTATTTAAATGTTCAGAATCACATGCAGCTGCAGTACTGACATGATCCGAAATGTCCTTATTTCGTCTTGTTGAGTTCACCTACATTAACCTTATCATGATTATATTTCCGAACAGAACATTAAGGCATCGTGAGAGCGGGTCCTGTGTCTTCCCTGTTAACCTGAAGCAGATGGACCAGGAGCCTGGGAGCTACAGCTGTCCTCCTCCCACTCTTAATTGCAAGCGCCGGGGAGCAGCTCGTGGGGTAATTGAGCTCCTTGGGGAAATTTGGGGGAAAATTAGTGTGAATTGGAGGGGTGGTGCTAAACTCCTAATTGTGGCTGCGATGTCCGTTTCCTCTGGAGGGTTGCAGAATGTTGCCTGAGATCCTAATCCCTCGCTCTCTGCTCCACCCACTCCCCTGTCGCCCCACCATGAGGCAGTGAAACGGTGCTGCCGGCGGACCGCTTGTCACAGAGAAAAATCAATCACCGTGAACGCGCAGGTGACTTACCAGGAAATCCTCCTCGCAATACACCTTCCCGTTGACGTTATAGAACGCTTTCCCTCGCAGCCTCCGCCCTGAAAAGAGAGACAACAAATTAATCTACACATGCAAGTATAAAGGGGTTAGGGAATGTGCTGCTGCAGAAACACTACATGGCCAAAAGTGCTCTTTTGGTTTGGGGCAGCTAGCGAGTTAGCAGTTCGCTTGCCAGCTATAGCAGTTTACCAAGCAGCAATGAAAAGTGCTGTCGCTACGTCACCCAGCTTCTAGGACCAGATATTCAGCAGAGATGTGCAGATTAATTGTGCTGTACCAGGCCTTAAATTGCTCTTGTGGCTGATTGGGAGCAAATTCTTGTAGAAAGGTTCAAACTAAGGTTGTGGAAAGCCTTCCCAGAAGAGCGGAGGCTGTTTCAGCAGCATATTAAAAGTTGCACTCAACTGATTTTAAACATCAAGGTTAGTTTACTTGTCATGAAGAGTACCAGTCAGATTGTGAAAACAGTTGTATAATGTCTGTTGTGGCTTTAAAGGGAGCTTTCAGAAGTCTGAGAAAACAACCCTGATGACGTCGTTCTGATGTCATCAGGGTTATTTTCTTTCTTGCTGGAGATTTTACATTTTTAACAGAAAGCATGCTTTACAAAATGGGGTAGAGGAATTTGAAAGACGTGGACATTTGCCAGGTGTCTAACAAATTACGCATCAAGTTGCATTATGGGAACCTCTTTTGCGAAATGTTTGTGTTTTCATATACGCTGTGTATTCTGCCCTTAATGTGCCCGTCAAAAACAAAACGTGAATAGATTATGTCAGATACAGAACATTGAATAAAATTTTAACACAATTTCTCTCAACTTCTGACACTCTCAGTCAAAATGCACTGTCTGCTTCTTAATCTCCCTACTTTACAACCACAACAGCAGGTCAGTGTAGAGCAGATGGCTGGCTGAACGTAGGCGACATCCTGCCTGTGCCTCCGTTTAATTACTTCGACCACTGATCCCAACAGAAATCCATTCACAACCCATACACAATCAATACAGCAGGCTGCTTTCCAAACCTCCCCCAACCAAAATCTCTCCTCTTCCCTTCCCTGCCTGCCATTGTGCACCGTCCACAGACAGGCCAACAATAGCAGACAGGAGGGAGGATGTCCCTAACTTTGACACACGCATGAACACCAGCACTAAAACTATGAATATATTAGCATATTAGTATGTATCAATTTGATTATGCATTAACAATCTGATAGAAGACCAAACCTCTGCTGCTAATATTTATCATTATCATAACCGCTTACATTTTTGAAGATTTGAAACACTAAACATCATGAAAGCGATCGATAGTTGCAGTCCTACGCCTTGCGAACACATCCACGGGAACATGACCACAACGTGGCGGGCCCAGGTTCAGAATCCTGAGCTTCCAGCTCCAAGGGAGAAGGCTGAATTCCTTTGGGTGAGTCTTCATTCATCAGAATCCAAGTCTGAATCCAATCTAAAAAGAAATTCTGCTGTGGGCTGGCTTCTGCAGCCCCCTGCCACGCACCCCTTGCAGCTCTTCCATTCAAATTCATTTAACAGCAGCGGTGTCTCTCTGGCAGTGCGATGACTTCACCCGAGCCTGGCAGACGAAGCACACGATCTCATAAATCTGCTGGATTAGTCAGATTTAATTGTCGTCCCGAGCCACCATTGATTTTATGGGTGTCCCAGCATGGGTGTCCCAGCATGGGAAATCCCCCTCCCCACCCCCCCACCCCCCTCTTTTTAACGCTGAAATTTATGCAATCGCTGTATTTCACACACAAACACACTGTCACAATGCTGGGAGATGGCAATACATTAACACCCACATAAATGGTTGGAGCAGCCGAGGAATGCCGTCCACACAATAGGTGAGACTTTTAAGACTTTGAGACTGAGGAGCAATTAGCATTTTGGTGGCGTGGACCAAAGAGAAAAAAGCAGGATCGAGGAAGAACTCTTAACAGACACTGTCTTCAAAACCAAGACTTTGGAGAGGCTAAACTTGCAGGAACGGCGAGATTATAGCGAACAGTGCAGCAGCAGGGGCTGCGAGGTGTTGCTGTGTGCTCGTCTGTGGCCTCTGCTCTGGAGTTTGGGGTCTGGAAGGTGAACACAAAGGCCCCAGCGCTGATGACTGTGTGGAGCGCTGCTAGGGGAGCGGGCCGACTGAGCAAACGGGGACATTCTTTCTGCCTGAGGTCACTAGCTGGTCCCATTCAACCCCCCACACCTCTCCAACACCCGCTCTCTGCCCGCTCCCCTCGCCGAGAAAAGGAGGGGGAGGGCTCCATGCCTGCCTCTCTCTCCTCTGGCCTTTTGTCACCAGAGAGAGAGCCCGAACCTCCTCGCAGCGCTGCAAGCGGTAGAGACGGCAGCTCCGTTTACAAGTTGCTATCTATCTGCAAATTTTAGACCTCTTTAACGCTCAATGGAAGCAGGTGTATTACAAACTCCAGTGCACAGTGAGATCCAATTGTAAACGGAATGAACTTAAGACTGGAGCCTTCTATTACTCTCACAAAACACAGAAAATATACTGTGTCTACCGACTGGGGCTAAACATGCTAGAAAAACACATTATTTAAGCTTAAAAAAAAAAACAGTATCAAAAAATAATTGACCCTATAAATGGTCAATTGTGTTTGGCAATGACATAATGATGACTGATTTTCTGCTCTCGCTCTGGTTGCTCGTTCTCTGCTCACAGTGTTGAAGCTTTAAGGCTCTGACCTCCGTGCTCCTTAATGCTGGTTTCTTGTCATTTTTGGTCATTTAGGAATAAGAGCTCATTCTGCTAATGCACTTATTTTGAATAATGGGGTTGCCATGGAAATGAGCGTTGGTCTGTCGAAAGGGGACTGATGTGTCACCATGGCGAAGGCAGTATTCGGCTAAATTTTCCCTCTGGTACAGCAGTTGTGTTGCGCCTGGTCACACAATGTGGCACCGGAGAGTTTGATTACAAAACACTTCACTTCTATGGGTTCTCCAGGAGTTCGTACCAAAAACGTCAACGCAATGGTCTCAATGAAATGAATGAAGGGGCTGTGTTTTTTCACACAGCGTTAATGTCTGTCCTAACCCGGCCTTCCTCCCCAGCTCAGAGCCTTAGATCATGTGGGATATGTGGTCTTTTCCATGGCTGCTGAAATGAATTATAGATCGCCTCTAGCCAAAACCCTTTAATAGACCAGTGAACACCACGGAGTGAGTTCTTGTTCTTGTTCACCCTTGTTTTTTTTGGGCTCTAGTTTTCTTCTTTTATCCCCTTTAAGCCTAGATCAGACTCCCTTGTTGTATCTGTTGGTATGGTGCAGGTGTAAGGATGATCGTCTGTACTTGATTCACTGACGACTTGATACCTGCTTGCCCTGACCAAAGTGCTCCTGGCATCACTTTATCGCCAGCTGCTGCAAACAACTTCTCTCAATCAAATGTTTAAGGCTGCATATAAATGGTTAAGGTTGACAGTTGCTCATGAGTTTTCTGCGATGCAGCCTGAGATCAAGGTCAACCTGTAAGACTCAACTTGGGGCAAAAAAACAACCTTAAAGCATTAAAAACTCTGCCAAAACCTCTTATTCTATGGCAAGACAAGGTGCAGTCACAGGTTCACTAGTCTGCAAATGTTTGCTCCATCTCTCATTTAGCCCATGCAAGTGAAAAACTCAAGAATGGGTTTCAACTTTGTTAAACTCAAGTATAAACTAGAAGCAGTTTGTGTTTGAAAAAGGATGAGTTATTGTGGTGCTGTGCTATGACTGCTGTGCTTACCCTAACAGGTGCAACACAAATAATCAGAGGCTCAGACAGTCAATCGAGCACAGTGTGTGTACACGCCCACACAGTTTTCAGACGAGTTCTAATCAGGCAGGTAAGTGAACACCTGTGTAGGTGGACCATGGGAGTGTGGGGCCTTCCTATCAAATATTTTGAATTCTGATCTACTGAGAGTTTTTGACTAGATAAATCACAGAGTAGCGTTTACCTTTGAAACATCTAAATCCACATTGCAAATGCTGCTGATGGATTTCACATCCCATGTAGAAGTTTTTCTCAACTTCCTATTGGTCATATGACTGTTGGTGTGTTACAACGTGTGATAACTGTTCCTCTTTGTTCCTCTTTGCTTTATAATTTTCACTTTAGAGTACTCATCTTGACATGAAATGATTTTGCAGCTTTTGAAACTCTCAGGATTAGAAACCGTAATCTCTGGGCTGCTTTGCAAAACAACGACCTAAAACCAGAGTAAAGAAGCGGGAGGGCCCTTTGAACCTTCTGCAGCTGAACACATTTAGCTCGTTATTTTGCAAAAATAAGTATGACATTTGTGTCATTGCCTGATTGCCCAAACAAGTGGCTTACAGTGGGCGCTGGCTGCAGCTGAAAACGTACGAGCAATCACATCTCTGATTCTGACAATGTGCAATCAGGTTGATTAGCCAGAATGTGGCTAATGCAGATTCGGACCGTCCAGTCACAGCCCGGACCTGCCTGCGATCACACTGAAAGAGCTCATGACAACATCAGGTATCATCCCTGCCAAAGCCAGTAGAAGTTTGTGTGAGTCTCTAAAATGTTGATGCATTAACACTTTTTATGACCTCAGTATTTTCTACTCCATCGTCACTGACAATAGACCAGTATAATGAGAGGTGTTGCTCTAGCTCTTGCTGGTGGGATGCATCACTCGCTCTTCTCTGTTCTCTGTTCTCTGTCTCTGGCAGAGAAACCGGAGCTCTGGCCAGGCTAGGAGGACAGATAAATGTGGTGATTTGCTCACAAAAGGAGCTTCAAACTGATTTTTTACACCATGCCATGGCGAGCCTGTGCGGGCCTGCAGTCTCAACGAGATTTTGAGTATTTTTGGCCGTGTAAGGTACATCACAGGCAGCAGTGAGCATATTATCCACCATGAAGGATGCAGTTCTCCACTGGAATCAGTAACATATCACCTGGCTTACAGGATATTTACGCAGATTTACCCCTAATTCGCCCCACCAGAGAGTCGGTGTGGTCCCATAGTGGACAGCGATAGACAGGTCTACAAAGGGGGGGAAATAAGAGAGGACTGTAGGGGAAATGACGGTGGAAATGTGGCAACGACTGCAGAGGGCTAACATGACAATCATGCAGAAAAAGAAGATATGTGGAGAAGAGGGATGCGAGTCAGAGAGAAAGCTTTCTCTGTGTAGGTCCCGCTGGAAAAGAATTGTTAATAATATCCTTTCGTCTCTGATGCACTGTTATTTTCTCATCCTGTAGCCTGAGTGCTTAGGGGATTTGAAAGCAGATAATCTGGGAAATCTCTGCTAATGTATTTTTATGCGTTTCAAAATTTAAAACCTCCTATTGATAACCCTCCTAACACCATTAAATGTGTTTGTATCATCAGTGTACTGACAGTTTGGTAATGCAGCTGATAGTACAGAATTATATTTCCAAAGAACAAAGTAATACTGAGGCATAATGATAAGCTATACAGTGAGAAACAACTCAGATATAAAGATACGGCCGACTGAAGGCCAACAACAAATAAAGACTAAATTAAAAAGAATCAATAGTGAAAATATAATTTAGCTGCAGCTTAAATCGAGGGCCATATAATGGCACAGACACTAGGTGCAACATGTCTCACAGCATCCAGTCTGCCTGTTATTCATTAAAAGAAGAAGTGTTCAGCTACAGTCCAAACAAACCAGAAAGGTTAAACCGAGGGTGTTAAAAATACAATACTGCTACAGGCTTGTTAGCTATTGGCTCACTAATGAGAACACTTGTTAGTAACAAGCTACTGGGTTTCAGAACTACATATTCTATATACAGAATGGTATATAGAATATCAGTATGTTTCAGATCTATACAGAATATCTGAATCTTAAAGATGAACTTTATGTGGGTTTATATAACAGCTTCCACACTCTACAGTATTTCCTTATTCTTATCGCAATTATTTCAAATAACGCCGCTATAATTAGTGTGCATGTAAACATCCTGTATGACTGCAGGTACAAAACACAAAGAACTTGACGTTCCCTGTTTTTCAGCTTTCTGATTTCCGCTGCCTGGCAGGTGCAACTCGTGGCGATGAATGATTTGAGAAATTCAAGCCCCTGAGCTCTCTTCTCCTGCCAGTGCTTTCAGAGGCCGTTTGGATAACTGTAACATAGAAGTGAGTCATCAGCCTTGCGGTTGACAGTCTGCTCATCCAGCCTGAAGCAGCGTATTTTTTTTAACTTTTATTTTATCCGGAGAAGGCATGGTTATTTTCGACAACACACTACCTCACAGTCACACGGAAATCTATGTTCCCTCCAGTTAAAGTGCATTTCTGTGGGAAAATATATTCAGTGGCAAACTGGGGAAAGTGAAGCTCTTAAAGCTGCAGAGGGACACAAATGCCTTGTTTAATGGCACTTTAATAGTAGCTGTGAGAGAAGGAAGGACTGCTCTTTAACACTGAGCATAAACATATCTCTCAGCAGATGCACAGAGAAAACTAAAGATATTTGATGCAATTCTTAAAAGAGAAAATCCAAACTGAATTGACCCTAGAACCCAGAAACCTCGTCCATTTGTGTGCACGTGTCTAAACATGTATGCATGCACATCTCTCCGTGCATGTGCCATTTAATGTGAGCCCATGCCAGGCCTGCCCCCTCTGATAAGCAGGTCTGGTACACTTTGTGACCGTCTGATTGAGGTCCTCCAGGGAAGGCCGGCTGAAGTGGAGGGGGGTAGTTTGCATTCTTGGCCATTTCATGAAAAAAGGGTGCAACCATGGGAGTAAGCCAAGAGGAGGGCTCAATTATGCATGGTTAAACAAAGCCCAAGGCTACCAGCGAGCAATGTCTCAGCAAACTCGGCCTCACTCTGGAGCTCCAGACTCCGGGAGGACCCTACTCAAGAAGAAGAAGAAGAAAAAAAAAAAAAAAAAAGAAACCAAGAAAGAAACCAAAAAAACAAACAGGGACATAGGAACGTAGCTCCTGATAAATCACTGGATTGTGTTATGACAAGAGCAGGCACTTTGAAACTAAACTTCTCAGAGGCCTTCAAAACACTGCTTAAAAGAAAACATTCCCATTCACATGAGGTCAAATGATACATCACGGAGTTTACGTTACCAATAAACCATCTCGAGAGGCAAGATGGCCTGTGAAGCTATCAACAGCGACCTGCACTGAGCAGAGAAAATGACTTGTTAAATAATCCTGGACGTGATTTCTCCAATAAACGCAACAATTATTCTCTCAGGAGCTGTCTGTGGTTTTTGTCTAACAGCAATAAAGCTGCATAGCTATTGTATGATGGAACTACACCCACCCCACAAGTAGTCCAGCCATTCTTTAAGAGTATTTTTAGTTTTTAGAGGAAACGATCTGGTTTTACAAATAAATTGGTTTGAAAGGACTGTGTGTTTGCTTCATTTCAACACTGAAAGCAGTTTTCTGGGTGTAGCTAGCTAATAAAACGTAATCAGGACTGTTAAAAACAGCATTTACACCTCAACCGGGTCAGGGGCCACTTTTCCACAGCAAACCCCACAACTTCGGCAACTGGACACTCAGCATCTGGCCCCTCTTTCTTCAGACACACAATAAATCGGAAAGTATGTGGCTTTGGTTACATGTAAATTATAGGCAGTTCTTCCACGGCCGGAGGGGGTGGGGTGCAGGATCAGTATCCATGTATAGTACACATATGAATGGAAGCAACCTGGCTAAAAAGCTCTCTCCCGACATCTTCCTCTTGTTTCCCCGGGAAACAGGAGAGGAGGGCTGGAGTCGGGTGACAGGGACGTCCAAAAATCACACACACACACACACACACACACACACACACACACACTATCTATCTATACTGTGAGCTCAAGAACAGATTTAATTACAGATTTAAAGACCAAATAATGTCAGCATTTGATTTCTTCGTGGAATTATTAGTTTGTTCCTGCTGCAGAGAGGACTGAGCTGCCCTGTTATTCTACTGAACAGACTTCAGGCCCTGAGGATTCCTTTAAAAAAAAAATTAAGCAGCAGATGTTTTGATCCCCGACTGTAACACCACCTCTGACAGCAAGCTTGTGATACTAATGATGATTTTTCAGCAGAGACAGCAGCAGCTGAAGCTTAGAGAAGGGCTGCAGGAAAGAACACAGAAATCTGCAGACGGAGGTGGTGGAGAGGCTGGTCACAAACTGGAGCCATGTTTTCTGAGAACGACTGATGCTGCCTGTTAGTTGTGGGGTGAATCCACAGCATAAACACATTTGATCTTTAATCACGTGAAGAGCCCAGACCACCAATCACCGCACACACCTCTGACTTTTTTCAGCAAATTCAAATATGTGTGGTGCTGTGCTGGCTCGCGGCTGTTTTCCCCTTGCTGGTGAAACAATCGACCAATCACAGCTTTGCAATTGAGACTATGAATGAAGCATCATTTTCCTCGGCCACAACCAGGAAAATAGCAACAGAAAATTGGCCACAAAAACGGTTTAAAGAGTGGATGAGATCGACACAGCCGTACAGGTTGTTGTCGGCTTACAGAATCTTCAATCAACGCATTCCCTCACTCTCTGTGGAAAACGTCAAATGCTCATAGCAATGGAGGCCAGAAAGGGGAGGCAAACACACTGTGAGAGATGAGACAGACAGGTGCATGCCAGGGCTCTAAAGCATCAAGTAAGATACTGGAGTTTGGTGCGCTGATTCAACACAGTCCGAAGTTGCAGCTGCAGCAGCTGTCGTGGCACACAGCTCGTGGAGGCAGATTAAGATACTTTAAAACCCTCAGCGCCCGAGTCAAGACACTGTCAGTTCAGACCACACAGACGTGAAAGACATATTTATAGATTCACTGTGACTTCTTGTGTGTTTAAAGTCAAAACTGAAAATGCAGCAATGGTTCCAACATGGCTCATCCACATATTTAGGCACTGGTGACAGTTACTGTTCTGTTAATTTATGCTTTTTGGAAATCGACTTTGCTTCACATTGGCACCAGATCGGTCACTATGGCTATGCTCACGAGCCAAATGCACGGAGGTGGCTTGCAGAGTGCATGATGAACCAGTTTTTACTATGATTTTTAGTAAATTGACAGTTTTACTTACCACAGGAGCAGCAGGTGAAGCAGTTCGTGTGATACAGGTTCCCCATGGCCTGGCAGGCTTGGCTGGCTCCATACACACCCTTCCCACATTTGACACAGATACCTGTTAGAGACATGTGGTCAGTTAGCAGAAGCCAAAACACTTTTTATACAACAGAAAAACAAAAGCATACTACATCCAGTGGAAAGAAAACCTCCTGGGAATCATGTAAAGCACTTTGTCTTCATGAGACTTTAACATTGTAAGAATTGCACATCATTCTTGTTCCAAAGCAAAGCACTGTGTTCGATAAAGATATGCTACCAGTGTGCACAGTCAGAATCAACAGGCAGGCTGCCGGCTTTGTTGGAGCTTTGCTGGAAAGCTGATCAAAAAAGCGATTCTGCATTTCCTTGAATTATACAACAGTCAGGAGGGGAAAAAAGACTGACCTGCTACAAATATCATCACTACTGTTCCCTCTGTAGATGTGTGGCTTTTGAAGACTAACATCACAATGAAATTCAGAAATGTCAAAGCATGTCAAGCTCTGAAACCAAATTGTGCCAAGCACCAAACATTAAACAGACTACAGGCGCACAGTCGTGCTTTTAACTGAAGGCTAAAGATGTATGAGAGCATTCAAAATATGAGTTTGGGATTAATAATTCACAAGAAATATTTCTAAAATGATTTCCATCCCAGTTGCATGAGTCTAACCCAAACTTTTGTCATTTCATTGCATTACATCATACGTTTTGATGGCAAAGTTCTTCAGGAACGCTGATGATTATATTAAAATTCACGGCCAGAAACAGGGTGCACCAAAGACTCTGTGCTTTCCCTTGTGGAGAGCAAAAGAGCTGATGGAAAGGCATGCGAGTTCAGTGATGGTGCCAGGCCTTTGCACCCCTGAATTGACCTGTGAGGGTATTCTTGTCATTGCTGGGGGTCCATTTTTTATAAAACTATGGTATAAAGCATTTGCACATCATATATAGTAACAATCTTGTACAACTGGAATCTGTTTTAGATGCTTTACAGATGAGGATGGTGCTGTTTCTCCTACTTTTCTACTATAATTTAGGCCATTAACAGGATTTCAGAAATGCGCCGCCAAAAAAGTTTGAAAATATTCTTTAATTATCTCAAACTAATATATTATAATCAGCTTTAAAGCCCCTGAAAACAATTTTTTATTCCTCAAAAATTTTAAATATTCAAGCCCTAACAATATTGATTTAGTGGTTTGTGAGGGCTGTATGTTCTCAGCCTGCATAGAGGATGAGTGATGCACCGACCAACCAACGGAGGAACTGCTCAGCTATCCTCAGGTACACGAGTACTACTACATTAAGCCTGAACAACTGACTACAAAGAGTATTAGGACCTTTAGTGAAAATGAGAGAGGGGAAAAACCAACAACAGTGGCTTTAAAGTATTTGGACGCAGCAGCAGAAGCAGACGACTATCTCCAAACTCTCACGCACAAGACGACCTCCGCTGGGGTCACATTCCTCAGGGAGTGCAGGGTCAAAGCCTGGGTGGGGTGAGTCCAGGGTCACAGTGCCCACAGGACACAAGATCTCACAAGACCCCAACAGGGAGCTGCACACCACCACCAACCCCCCTCCTTCTTCAACAGATCAATTATTACTTATATGAAATGAATACATATTTCAGGATTGACTCAGAGCATGGACGCACCTTCTGTGACGTAACAATGGAATTCCCTGGATATCTGAAGCAATAATTCCCCTTTCGCAACAGCTCCATTGGAGTGGCATTGGGAGAAACAGATGAAGGACAAGGGTACAACGAAAAACACCCAAAGGTCACGTCTTCCCTTTAACCCTGACGTGTTAAACAAATTAATTAATCGGAATCAAAGGCAAATATTGTCGTTTCCTGGTGTAAGCTGAACTCATGACTTCACTGTTGCGCTCAACGAAGATAACAGAACAAACCGGACGATAAGAACGAACAAGTTCACTTCAAATGATCTTAGACTCAATTTTCAAAATAAAGGAAAAAAAAAAAAACACCTTCGACACATTTCCTATTTAACCAGAACCAAGGAAATCAACAAGTAAAACGGCAAAAAAATGTATATGTTATGGTCATCCTGATAAACACATCTGAACCATTCCCCCAATCTGGTGTTGAAGCAGCAAGCCAGCTGACCATAGTTCGGATATAATGAACATCATTTACTGTTACATATCATTTCTTCACGTCTTCCTAATATGACTCCTGGTGGTGTCTGGTTCAGCATACCCGCTATGTGTTTCTTAGTCATCGCTGCAACTCATAAGGCCACTTTGTAAATAGGAAACCTTTTATAGACTCAAAGAGACCGTGACTGTAAACAAAAGTGCCCTCGTGTAGCCTTTTTTTTAAAAAAAAAAATCATCTGTAGACTGAACCTTTGCTCCCAGTAAACAACACACGTTGCATTTTGGCCAGACAGCATTCACTAAATGTTTTAATTTTAGTTGACGTCTGCAGCACAGTTTCACTTTTAATACAAAAGCAGAAATACAGACCATTTATAATGACTTTATTACTCATTATAAGTATAGCCTATTACTATGGTATTTGGTCAGAGTTAACTGAGTGAGCGTTTAGTGAGGCCAGATAACCCAAAGAGAGCCCGGCGATGATACAGGCCCCTTCCTCCATGTATATACGAGTCGTTTGTTCCTTTTCTGTTACTGCATCAGGACAGCATTCTTCCTTTTCGGGTTATTTGCGATGACAACAGCGGGTGACGTGGACAAGCTTCTTCTTCTACTATGTTCCACTGTAAGTGTTGTCACCCTGCCGCCTGTCGCACTCGTACACTGAGGCCACAATGTCGCCTTGACACAAAGATAAACCCGGAATTTCTAACGTGTTTTCACATGGACCAACCAGGCACAACCGGCTCACTTCACACCTGCATCTGTCTGTGACCATGTGTCCAACTATCTAGCTTCACAATGAGAATTTAAAGCAGTTATTTATTTATTTTTAATCCTTTATTTCTTTCCCACAGAATTAATCTATGGCCATGCAATTACTGACATGGCTCTTTGGCTCTGAATCACTACCCAACGGCGGAACTATAAGAGTATCATTTATTTATGAAGCTACAATCGATTTACCTTCGTTACTTATTCCCTCTGGTTGCAGCTATACTGCAGTTTCTTCCACACACCATGTGTAATCCTAGTGTTTCTTACGAGAGAGGATGTGGTTATCATTTTACAGGAGGGTGAGGAAATCGCTGAAGCGCTCTTGTTATTCATTTAAAACAGGATGTTGAACCCCTCATGTGCCCATTTCATAACATGTCCGTGTGGCAAGGACAGGATGTTGTGCATTCACTGGGGTTAAAAATAAAACGACATCGCTAGACGTACAGACATGCCTGCACCTTTGAACTAAACGCTGTGGTTGAGATCAAGCCGTAATGTTCACTGCTCAATGTGGGCTTGTTATTATGGCTGTGGGAAGGCCTCCTAACATCAGACTGATGAGTCAGATGATGAAATAAAAACAGGGGATGGGTACGTCACTATAAAAAAAAATACATTTTATGTTATTTCTGAAAGAAGGAACGTACTGTGGAATCTCAAGCAAAGGAAAAGCTTTCGGATTTTCTGATGTAATAGCATAGCACAGCCTGTGATTATGGGATGAAGATATGGTAATAATAATCAATCATTTGAGCAAGTGCATTATAAACATACTTGACTCATATTCTACCACCACTGAAAACAACATGGAACGTGCTGCGAGTTGTAAGAAGGCTTGCATGGCCCGATTCATGAAACTTTCACGACCACTCGGTTTGACTTTGACTGTCTTACAGCGCAATATCAAACCACTGTATTGTAGGAGTGACTCAGTTCCTGCGCACGGAGCGGGTTCGTGTATCTTTTCCAGTACAAAACGATCATGGTCCGGTATGATAAATCACATTAAACAATGTGGCAATTAAGAGCGCCAGGAACTGAGAAACATCATTGGGGCCACCTATTCTAAATATGCCAATATAGCAAAAGACACTTGGATCAACGGAGGAGCAAAAGAAAGCTTTGATGCACTGTGTACCGAAAACAAGCACTTAGAAACAGACGTCCAACAGTTCCAGACACCTGAAGGACGACTTCCCTGGTGCTTTATGGATATTACTGTGGCTTTTGGTGAATTCTGGAGCTGGTGTTTGAGTTGATTTATCAAATATCTGCTTGCTGACACCACACTGACACTGCAGTGTGAAAGAATGCAGCATTTTACTTGAATATCTGCGATATGGAACAGTGAAAAACGGGGGTAGAAGAAAGCCTTTATCGCATCCACGCCTGCAAATGCGACGTCACTTCAGGATAGAGTTCTTTCTCTTGTGAAACATGTGAGCGCATTCGACTCATAGAGGATAATCAAGGCAGACTTAAGAATAACTACACATCTTATGTCAGCTGCAATTTGTGCATGTGCAGTATATACAGAGTCACACGGGGCATGGCCGGTGTGCTGCTGTTGTCCACAAGTCAGCATGTGTGTGTGTGTGTCAGGCATGTGCATGACTACTGCCATTATAATTCTGGGCAGGTGATCAGACTTGACCCCCACCAACTACGTCTGGCCCGCCAGCCAAGATCGTGTGCCAAGTGTCTGGTGTTGCCCGACTCCCCACTGGCTGGTTAATGAAGGGCTTCGCGGGGGGAGTCAGGGCGGGGTGTTGCTGGGGGGGTGGAGAGGAGGGGAGGAAAGGGGTGGGCTGGGGTGGGCCTCCCTCTGCCGCTTCAATTGCAGGCCTGTATCGGGCCAGCTGTTGATTCACAGCTCCTTTCGCCACCACAACAAACAGAGGCCACACAGGGGCCGGCCGGCGGAGCCGAGCCGAGCAGTGTGGGACACTGGCAGGCAGTTCTGGGCACCCCCCCCCCCCAAAAAAAAGGGCCCGGCGATCAATTTCTCCACTGTCGCTACGGAAACAGAGCTGTCTCTATTGGGCTCCGTGTGAGGAGCGTCTGACTGCATTCTTCTCTCTCTCTCTCCCTCCTTCTTCTTTCTCTCCCTCTCCATTTCTATCTAATTCCAGCCTCTTGCCTCCTCCCCCCCCCCGATCATCGCCCTCGCCGTCTTCCTCACTTCCTCCCCACTGTCCTCCATCCTCCGTCTCCCTCACCTGCTTCTCTGGAACAACTCAACAGCTGTCTCAGCCTCACTCCTGAGCAAGTGCACTGGCCGTAAAACAAGCCACTGTTCTCTGACTGCGGCCGTTTGTCTGGCTGCTAATTCAAAGGTAGACAGCCACTTCCTCAGCGGGCTTTCAGTGGCTGTGTCCCCGGCTGGTGAGCCAAACGCATTTGGTCTCACGGGTCCCTGATCACACACACACACACACACACACACACACACACACACACACAAAGTGTCCCGAATCTTGAAATCGGGCAAAAACACACTACACTCCATAGTCCAGACCGCCCTGCTCTGAGTGACCGAGGGGTGTCTGCTCTGGCAGAACAGAAGGTTCCACTCAGCGAGCGAGGTGCAGCGGCGCTGTGCAAATGTTAGCTCTGCCAAGACAGAAATTTGTATTGCCCTGCAAAGCCGCTCTTATCTGCCACAGACGGACCTGCTGGTGGTAATGTAGCATTAGCAGGTCGCAAATAGAAGGAAGACAAAAACCTATAAACATCTGAAGTATTTTTTTTTTCAATTCCAGTTTTGCCTTTGTTGTAAATACACAGAAAGTTACACGTGACATTTTGCGCTGCCAGCACTATTACGTGTTTGTTCACCTGTTGCCATGGAGAATTCTTTGAATTCACTCAATAAAATAAAACAATAAAAAAGGAAGACATTGCCCGTGTCGGCTGAAAAACTTAATTTTGTTTTGGATTTTAAACTCGCTCCGTCTGTCCAGGAGCAAAACCACCAGCAAGGGACTCTCTGAAAGCAACTTTGCAGAGATCTCCCAGATACCTGTGAGGCCAGGACAGTGTGTACAAGGGGTTCGGGGTCAGAGCATCAGCACCACACACACACACACACACACACACACACACATCTGAGCAGAACTTTTATGGCAGAGGGAAACATGTTGGTTTGACTGATCTCTTAACTCTCTCCATCCTCCTATACAAAATACAGTGTGGATGAGGATGCGTGCTTGCATGCTCTCATGTTTCCATGTCTACTGGCTAGTTTTGAAAAGATCCAAAAGGTTTATTTGGCGGCACACCTGCAAATGAATATTACCTACCAAAGTACTCCTTCTTCATGTGCATCTCTAGCTCCTTTTCCAGCTCCAGGGTGAGCGCCTCCAGCCGCCTCTCCGCCTGGCTGGGCCCGCTCTCTCGGCTGGGGGTCACCTGGTAAGGTAGTTTGAACCTCTGGCTGGAGGAGGCTGACTTGGTGGCCATCCCGTAACTGAATGACGACGGCGACCCCGCGATCATCTCCGCGGTCCCTCCCGTGCCGGCCGACTGCTGCTGGGGCTCCGGCACCGCCGACAGCCCCTGGAGGTGGACGCGACCCTGGATCCCGTTGGGGTCTCCGAACTCCTGCAGCAGCAGCGTGTCCTCGTGCAGCCCGCCGCCCAGCATGGAGGACCTGGGCGAGGGCAGCTGCAGGTCCGGGTAGGTGCTCATGGACCCCCGGGAGCTGCGCGAGCTCCTGGAGCTGTGGCTGGAGATGCTGGACCGGGGACTGGCCACGCAGTTGGCCGCGGCGCCCGGTCTCGCGCTGCCCTCCTGGCCGCAGACGCTGGAGCGGGGGCTCGCCAGCGGCGCCGCGTGCAGGATGGCCCCCTCCAGATCGTGGCCGACCGCGGGCCCGTAGCGCGAGTCCGAGTAGCTGGACCTGGGGCTGGTGGTGAAGGAGTACTGGCTCGCCGTGCTCGACCTGGGGCTGGCGTGCCGCTGGTCGTAGCCCATGCTGATGCCGCTGGTGCGGTTGCTGCTGGGCTTGCTGCAGCAGTCGCAGCTGTTGAGGCTGGCCCGGGGGCTGGAGTGCTTGCTCGTGTCGCTGGCGGTGCTTGCATAGCTGGACCTGGGGCTGAGGACGCCGCCGCCGCCGCCGCTCCCGCCGCTCCCGCCGCCGCCGCCGCCCTCGCAGTGCACCACACTGGACCTGGGGCTCGTGTACCTGTCCTGGCCGCCGGGCACCACCAGGCTGGTGCGCGGGCTGCTGACGCTGGACCGCGGGCTGGCGTGCTTGCTCTGCTCCTGGGAGGACAGGGACGACGCCAGGCTGGAGCGGGGGCTGCTGGCGGCGCCGTACCGCCCGTCGTGGCTGCTCGCGATGCAGACGCTGTTGCACCTGTTGCCCGACGCCGCCGCCGCCGCCGGCTTGTTGAGGGCCACGCCGTCGAAGGCGGAGCCGGTGCTGTACCTGTGGCCCTGCACCTCCAGGGAGTATCTCCGGTGGCGCTCCGAGGCGCCCGTGTAGCAGGGCAGAGCCACCTCGGACTTGGTGCAGCAGCCCTCCTCGCCGTACGCCGCGTCCCTCTGCGGGGCGCAGAAGTCCACCGGCACGGTCCGGCTGCAGCTCACGGGGCGCACCGGAGCCGCGTTGTACACTTTATTCCCCGGCGTGAAATTCTCCACCGTGTGGTGCTGCTGGTGGAGCGCAGAGGCGCCGTTCACCGGCTTGCCTTTGTGCTCCGCCGCCGCCGGAGCCGAGAAGTCCAAGTCGGGGTTGATCACCAGGTCTCTCCTGGCGCCGTACATCCCGTCCTTGTACGCGTCGTACAGGGAGAGGTCCTCCATCAGTTTGCTGGCCCGGAGCCCCAGGTCCTCCTGGTAGTGCTCCATGTCGGGGCGGCGGGACGGGTCGAGGAGTGCGCGCCGCTCCGCGAGCCGAAGTAGCGAGCGCCGCGGAGCCCTTAATTGCGTTTCACATGGAAATCACAACAAAAAAACGCCGCGGTACAGCCGTGCGCTGGCTCACACGCGTCCCCCGACGAGCCCGCAGACCTCCGCCGTGTGCCGCATCGCCTTTTTCTCCCGCTTCGCCCCCTTCGCCGGAGGGAGAAAAAAAAAAAAAAACAAAACAAACTCTTCCTCGCAGTCCCGGCCGACGGGGATACGTTTGTCAACTTCAGTTTTTGTTAAGTTGAAAGGTCTTTACAGTCAATGGCGCGCTGCGCGGAGGAATTTCCCCGTGTTGGTTTTTCCTCTACTTTCGCCCGCGGCCGCCGTGCCGGGACCCAAAGTCGCCTGGATAATCGGACCCGCCGCGGAGGTCCGCTCCGTGCCGAACCGGGCCCGCCAGCCGCGCCGAAACCCGGAGAAAACGCCGTTTTGCACGGGGGACTCGTTTGCGTAGAAGGAATGCGGGGAGGAAGACGGGATGCGCTGCGCCTCTGTGGAATGTGGTTAATGCTGCAGAGAAACAATGATTGCGACCAACTCAGCAAGGGGCTGCCGGCTCTGAAAAGAGAATAGTTTAGAGAGAAGGGGACGTCTGCATTCATCCCAGGCAGACTAAAATACCACACAAAGCACGCCTCACCTGGTCCGACTCCTTTTACACCAGGAATAAGCTGCAGTGAATTTGGTAATATGGAGGGCAAAGCTTTTTTTTTAACTCAAGTTTACCCACTGTTTTTTTTTCGTTTTTTTTCTAGTCTCACGATATAGCCTAAAGATAAAGATATTCCCAGGTCGCCCCAACTCAAGTGTACATGATCCCTTTTAGGTCCAATTATCACAGCTAACTACAGGTTCTTTATATTAATATTAATTCATATTGTGGTGTTGGTAACAAGAGTTAAAAAAGACTCCCCTAAGTATCAAATACATGATTCATTCTGGTAAAGAGTTACTCTAAACTTATGTTAGGCTGCATAAAACGTTTATATTTCATTTTAAGTAGAACTGAACTGGATGCAGAATGTGTGAATCATTTAAAAGGAAATCAAGTAAAAAAAATGCTGTGGAAAAAGAAAACAAAAGGAGTCCATGGTTAACTTTGTATTTGGCATGTTATCACTGTCAGATTGTGATACACAGATATGCCAGCAGGCCTGAGCAGATATGCTGTAGCCATTATAAACTAAATGTTTAACTTTATCAAGGGTCTTTAGGCATGAAAACTATTTACCTTTATTAAAAAAATAAATAAATCAAGTCACATTTGCCTTGTAAAGTTTTTTTTATTGTAGGTTTCAGAACATTCTGTAGTATTTTATTATGACAGTTCCACAAAAATAGCTTTAAAAACATGTATGCATTTGGTTATTATTAATCTTTACCCTCAGAGACATTAACTGTTATGACAAAAGGAGGTAGCATTTGACATAGTCTCTGAAAGTGAAACAGTATAGGAGGTAACATTAATACTTTGAGGTGCAGAGATTATGTAATTGTTTTCACATGTGATGGGTGTCATGGTAATAAAGAAACATGTTCATTTTTGCTTGCATTGAGTTGGTCTGTAGGCAGCCGCTTTTTATGTCTGAAGCATCTGGCAGTAGAGTGTTTCAAGTAAAATGTGCACATGGACCTTGTCATATTAAGACATGTATACAACCGTGATATGTGACATGTCTTGATATTTTTGCTGTAGCTGCCCATCAACTGCCAACAACTGGAAGGAAAGAGAGGGCCACAGCAACAAAGGCTGCAACAAACAGGATGTCTAGCAACAATCGACCGAGGGAGGAGCTGGGAGATTTTTTCCCATGGCCTCTGCTTCGAAACCACCGTACAACCTCATCCAGGTTGTGCTCCTGGGGCTCGTAACCGAGCTCCTCCTTAGCTTTTGCCATGCTGAAGTAATGAGTCACGCCGGTTTTATACACCTCCGTGCGTGTCAGCAGCGGCTGGAAGTTATAGAAGGGCCCGATGAGGTGGTGAATCATTTCTGTGAGAAAGGCAACAAAGTAAATGAGAGAGACAGGGAGGCGCAGCTTGGGGAAAGGATAGCCCAGGCCCTCGACGAGAGGTCTGAAGAATTCAAAATTGTTGACAGGCCTGCCATCTGAGATGAAGTAAGCCTGGCCGGCAGAGCGGTGCTGCTTCTCTGAGGTCAGAGCCTCCGCAGCAAGCTCGTGTGCCGACACCAGGTTGTCCACATGGACAAACTCCACCAGACTGCTGGGGTCCCCGTAAACAAACCTGAAGATCCCCTTCTCTATGTAGCCAACTATCCTGGGCAGGTGCCTCTGCTCGCCAGGCCCGTAGATCCCCGCCGGACGCAGCGCACAGCTTCTCAGCACCCCGGAGCCGCCCTTCAGCGCTGTGCCGTTAGCTCTCAGCACTGCCATCTCGGCCAGGGACTTGGTTCTGGAGTAGTGGTCGGGGTGGAGATGGAGAGGTAGATAAGGGAGGCTTTCGTCCCCGTTCTCTATCACTTGGCCTCCGAACACCACGTTGAAGGTGCTGGTGTAGACCAGCCTTGACACTCTGTGCTCAACGCAAGCATTCAGGACGTTCTGTGTGCCCTGAACGTTCACCGCCTCAATCAGATGCCGGTCCAGCTGCTCCCTGCCGGACATGCCATAGGAGGCGATGTGGAACACGCAGTCCACGCCAGCGATGACCCTCTCAACTTGTGCACAGTCCCGTATGTCTCCTTGAACAAACACGACGTCCTCTGGCAATTCTTGGTTTGGAGGCACTGCATCAAACAGAATGATTTTGGCTCCTTTTTTATGCAGGGAGCACGCCAGGCTGCAGGGGCAAGACAGATTATTAAATATGAATTTGTCTGTGCAGGAATCATGAAACTTACAAGTCCTCCATTTTAACAAACTAAAATCGTAAATCTATGACAAGAATAAAGAAGTTGCATGTGTTTTCCACAGTTCAGGGGCAGTCGGAGATGCCATCTGAGGTAAGTGGTGCGATATCGCCATCTTGTTGCAGTAAAGCAGTATGACAGCACCAAGCACACAACTCTGAAATCATTGCTGACTGTGTCAATGTACAGTTCGTTTTCTTGACTAATAAACAACATGAAATGGATCTTACCGATAACCAAAATAACCACATCCCCCAGTTATCAAAAACGTGTCTGTACGTGCATTTTCCATTGCAGGACGGCGACTCTGTGAGTTAGTAGAAGAGAGGATTAGATATATTATTAAGAAAAACGACAATAAGTTCAGAAAAGGACGCACATAGGCTCAAATGTGCCTGCAGTCACAAACAATACAACGCTGCTACCTAACCGGCAGTCTGTAGTCTACTTCACTGACCTTTTACTTATACTTAGTATTTAACCTTTTATGTAATTAGCTGAACGTATTAACATTATTTCTAAACCTAGTTTGTACCACAGTTGTCTCCCAGTATTATTACCTGCAATAATAATAGCTAACTGGCTCACGGACTCCATTATTAGTAAAACCATGCGTCCATCAGTAAAAGTAGTGTGCTGTGACATGCGCAGACGGTGGCGAAGATAAATGTTCAGCCTGTACTGTAAACTATTTGAGTTCACGTATTCACTGTCGGTACCAACCTCAACATAAACCGGGTAGAAAACGACTGAGATATCTGTTGAATATCACTGATACAAAACTCTGCTGGGCCGGCTGAGAGAGGCAGCACCGCCGGACACTTCCTCCTCGGTCTCTGCTGTACGTCCCTTTTGTTACGTCATTTACGCTTCAAGTGAACGTAAAGAGAGTCCGAACAAAACAGGAAGTGAGGGGAGGTCACCTTCACAATATAGGATGTAATATCGTGATTGACTGATTGGCAACTGATTTTATTTGAGAATCATCCTAAGACACCAATATTGTAACTGAATACTTAAAGCTGTCAAGTAATAATGGGATTTTATGCTTATTATTTCGAAATTGTCATTGCAGCTATTATCATTTCTTTTATTTTGAATGTTGTAACTGCGTTAGCTTGACGCGCTTTGCCAGTGTACTTCCGGTATACACCTCGTGCCTTCAGAATAAAAGCTTCTTCATTTTTTTTTTACATTTACAACATTGTTTTGATTATTTAGTCGTCGCTTTAAATAAACGAAAACATGTTATTAATTTGTGACAGTAACATAATGAAAATACCACCATATGCGTCAGTTTTCACACTTACCATGTAAGGTTTTATTCATTAGTTTTCAGAACATTTCTTAGTATTTTAAGTCCACAAAAACAGCATTAAAAACGTGTATTATTTTGTTATTAACAATCTTTACCCACAGACATGTTGACTGAGGCATCTGACACATAGGGAGGGGAAAATGGGATATTTACCTATAGGAAGTAAAATTAAGACATTAAAGAACAGAAATCATTATTTTCACACGTGATGGGTGTGACAGTATAACAATTACATGTTCATTCACATATTACTTATTAGTGTCCGAACAATAATGAAAATACCATCATGCGCGTCATTTTGTAACTGCAAAGAACATTGTGTCCAGTATAGTGCCTGAATAACTGCACAACTCCTCTTTGACTATTAATGCATAAATTACTTACGTTTCACCTATTCTGTATTTATGAAAGAAAAAAAAACAGTGACAAAACAAACATGCACGTACAAAGACAACCTACAACAGACATCAACGCACATGGACTGGTGCTGGTGAATAGCTGGTCTTTTAGCGCCTCTAGCGGCTTTAAGCGGGCACAAGCAACCGCTCGGGTCGGGACAGCTACGTCGTGTGCAGCGACAACAACACACAGCTGCAGGACATGTCACAGTCCAGAGGTGAGAGTCAGGCTGCTCTTAAACGCTGGTCCATCTGATCCGAGACAGGGTCAGTGAATTAAAGGGTGCACCGAGCTATTGCTGCCAACGCTGGCAGGGGCGGGGGACGGGGGGCCATCTGGGTTTTACTTTCAGTTTTCCTAAATGTTTACCTCATGTGATATGAAACTGTTGTGTCTATTCTAACTTCCGCAGGGTCAAAGCTTTGGTTAAAGAGGTTACCGGCGGACATACATTGAAAGTTAAGCTCTGTTTCTACGCCTTTCATAACCGTGGATAATTTAGCGACGATGGACTCATTACAAGTTGTCATTGTTTTAAGCTTTAAGACAGTAGAGATGACTTTGCAAAATTAAGTGCAACTTCAGATATCATCATCATCTGTTAATACAGTATGAAGGTTTGTTTTAATTAGGTACATTTTAACTAAAGGATTTATTTAGTATGCTTCAAGTATGGCTTGTTAGAAATTGTTATAAACTCATGCAATATCCTGTATTTTACAGACAAGATGAATTTGGAGGAATACTTCAAAAGAATTGGTGTCCACGGCTCCTTGGATAAACTGGATCTTGCAACACTGAAGCTGATCCACAAACAGCACGTCATGTCAGTTCCATTTGAAAACCTCAGCATTCACTGTGGCGAGAGGATCACCATGGACCTCGAGGTCATTTTCAACAAGATAGTGAGGAGCGGCCGTGGGGGTTGGTGCCTTGAGAACAACTCCCTGTTCGGCTGGGTGCTGAGAGAAATGGGCTACGACACCACGACGCTGAGCTCAAAAGTTTTCAACAGTATCCTCGGTGACTTCGGGCCCCTTGATTCTCACCTCATCAACAAGGTCGTCATTGATGGAAAGACCTATATAGCAGATGTAAGCTTCGGGGTGTCTTCCCAAGTGCGGGAGCCCCTGGAGCTCGTCTCTGGAAAGGACCAACCTCAAGCAGCGGGTGTCTTTCGTCTCATGGACAAGGGGGACATCTGGGTGCTGGAGAAGACCGGCAGAAAGCCAGAGGTTCTCAATCCAGAGTTTGCCAAATCCAGTCTGGTGAACAGGAAGGAGACAAAGCTGATCTACTGCTTCACCTTGGTGCCTCGTGAGGCCGATCATTTCTTTGAGACAAACCACACACTCCAAACAGATCCTACTTCTCTGTTCACCAATAAGTCCATCTGCTCTTTGCAAACACCAACAGGCTTCAGAGCCCTGGTTGGCTGGACCTACAGTGAGGTCACCTACAAACCTGAGGAAGGCGTTGATGTTTTAGACATGAGGAACATAACAGATGAGGAGACAGAGCAAATTCTGAGGGAAAAGTTCAATGTAAAGCTGCAGAACAAACTAAAGCCTGCAAGCAACAAATCATGGTACACACTCTGAAATCAAGCTGGAATTATGTCACAGCTTATTATTGAAATCAACTATCTGAAACATCAACAAATGCTTTTTAATTACCTTTTCATACAATAAATAATGATGCAGTTGTATTAGGACTGAGAGAAGTTAAATAACAGCACTTTTAATGTGTCATTCCATTTTATTAATTGACACTTTTGACAATAATTAACCATGTGTATTTAAATCAGATACCCCAGTATGTTGTAGTGATATAAAAGCCAGTATACTAAATATTAATCAAAGAGTTAGGAACTGATGAAACCATATTAATCTGTTGGATAACAAAAAGTTATGCTTCACAATCTTGTTTAACAATCACTTGTCTCAAAAATTAACAATGCTTGGCTTTGTACAATGTTAATTATGCCATCATACAATGCCTGAAAGAGGTTAAAATATACAGTGCTTCAGATGTGTAACAATACAATTTCATTCATTGCCATGGATTATGGACGTTACAGTGATGGACTGGTGAAAGAGTACAGTAAATTTGTTTAGCAATGTCCGTTGCCAAAGTACATTAATGACTCCTTGCCCAATCCTAATCCTACTCACTCTTCATTTTCCGACTGTTATGCATTCATGTGGTTCCACCTAATGATACTTAAAATGTTCAGACTGTCTTACTGAATTAATTCATCCACATTCATAATTCAGCCAAATGTCTAACAAACTGAACAGTCATGGCCAGTGCGAAGTGTATTTAAAACTACATTCATTAATAAACATTTTTTATTTCCTCTCAACTATATACTATTGTTATTATGTCTTTTATTACTATATATTTTTATTCGTGTTGAATTGGATGTCTCTCTGCTCATTGGACCAGGGGGCCAGGAGGCGGGACTTAGGGTCTTTGCACCGCCTTATATTTAATTTCCAACCAATCACGTTAGAGCTGAGCACAGGGCCGATGCGGATTGGCCTGTAGGGCCTGTCCATCAGCCGAGGGGAAACAGGGGCTCAGCCAACAGCAGGCTGCCGGGACTCGCAGACATGAACTCCCTGGAGCAGGCCGAGGGTAACCGACACTGAAACACACTCAAATTAACACGTCTTTACTGGGTTTAGCCTCATAGCTGTACTCAGCAGAAGAATTCAAAACAAAAAGTCTTGAAATGTGATTACAGAGTGCGGCGCGCCGCTGAATGGGCTGGCTGGTGTGCTTGCGACGGTTAGCATGTGTGCTAGCTGGACTGACAGTAGTTATTATCTAACACACTTTCTGTTGTTCACTCTGCTACTTTCTGTTGTCCGGGGGGAGCTGTACACACAGCTGTGTGCTGGCAGCAGTCAGTGTAACATAATCGACTTTCTAAGTGAAACGATTGCAAACGTTTTGGATGTTTCTGAGCCGCGTTACACTTCTGTCGCCCCCCCAGTATTCACACTTGACGTTACAGAGACCTCTTACAGACACAGACTGAGCTGTGGAGCTCAGCTTGGCTTGAGTCACGTTCAGATTCTGGGTAAATCACATGGCATAATCTGTCGCGGGGAGAGAGAGCCTCTCCCAGAGTTGAAAAGGTGAAGATGCCGTGACATCAGGTCCAAATACACTGTGTTTTAATGTGGCCTTTTTCGTTTCAGACCTGAAGGCCTTTGAGAGAAGATTGACAGAGTATGTTTCCTGTTTGCAACCTGCAACAGGCCGGTGGAGAAGTAAGTAAACTGTTAGTGGTGACTGTCAAAACCACGGCAGAGAAGATACAGGGGCTCACATGCTGGCTTTATTTGGTAGACCCTATGTAAGACTTAGACGGATATATTGATTTGGTAAAACACATTTCATGTTGTTGTGCTGGGTCTCACTCTCCTGTCTTGTTTCAGTGATTCTGATAGTGGTGTCTGTCTGTACGGCTACTGGGGCGTGGAACTGGTTAATAGACCCCGACACACAGAAGGTATGTATTAGTGGACAGACATGTCTATTTTTGTCATTTCTGGCTTTAAGGGAAACTCCATAACAAATAATATACATTGCACACTTATTATTGAAAAATATAGCCAGCAGCAGTAAACAAATCTGCCTAATGCAGGCATTACAGCATTGAGACTATAGATGATCTTATGGAGGAAGACAGACAGACAACCGATCAGAGTAACGAAACGCAGTCCTGTCAGACAGTACGTCCTGTCAGAAGTTCAGCAAAACACATTTCTCATGGGAACCAGACATTCATTATTAGCCTGGGAACCAGACAAATCTGCACGCCCGTGTTTTTTTTCCTCTGGCAGATACGTCTGGCCCCCGGGGTGGGCGGTGGCTCAGGAGGTAGAGCAGGTCGTCTGCTAACTGAATGGCTGGTGATTCGATCCCTAGCTTCAACCCTGCCACTGGGGGATGCACAGGCCAGTGCACTCTTTGTGTCGGTCCCAGGCCTGGATAAATGGGGAGGGTTGCATCAGGAAGGGCATCTGGTGTAAAAACTTATGCCACATCAAATATGTGGTTTATCCGCGGTGGCGACCCCTGACGGGGAACAGCTGAAAGAAGGTGAAAATACGCCAGGACCCTCTCCCATTCAGAGAGATTTCCACCAGAAATGGTATCTGGCAAGCCAATCACAACTGTTTATCTGATATGAGGCAGGTTTAATACGATGACTGACAGAGAGGAGCGCCATTGAGGCATCTTTGTAAATATCCAAGATTCCAACTACAGCGGCAGTATTAAATGGACTGGACGGTAAATTTTCTGTAAAAGAAGAACAAACAACTGCACTTAAACTTTATGTTGATAAGAAATGTGTTTTGCCGAACTTCTGACAGGACGGCGTTTCGTTACTCTGATCGGTTGTCTGTGCCCGTTGATAGCGCCCCTTGGAAATCGAAAAGGGGACTGAAGAGGTTCCAGTCTAATACGCATTTGCACAATAGTCTGGTGATGCCAGGCTAGATCATTAATGCTGTCTATCCAAATGCAGTTTAATGTGTGCCTCCCATGTTGTTGCTTGTGTCAATGTGCAGTACAGGCTCCATTTAAATAGTTTTTGATGTCAAATGTATGATTTTAAAGCTCAAAAAACAGAATGCAGTGGGAATTATTTATGTTATTTTGCATGTCCTTCACACATAAGAATGATGGGATCAAAGTTGAAAAAATGTGAAGTGACCCTTTAAAGACAGACATGGTCAGACAGACAAACGGAGTAATTGAAGGCTTGATTTCCTCTGTTATTTTAAATGCGCCTTATCCTATTTTTTACTCTTATAAGATAAATTGACCACTACACTTAACTTTGATTTTCACAGCTCACTATAGATAAGATCTGTAGAGGTGAAAGCTCTGTAATGGATTCAGTGATTTTATGTTGCTTTGTTCCTCTCTTTCTCTGCAGGTCTCTTTCTTTTCATCACTGTGGAATCATCCCTTCTTCACGATCAGCTGCATCACTCTTATAGCTCTCTTCTTCGCTGGGATACACAAACGAGTTGTGGCACCATCAATGTATCCTTTGCGTGTTGCAGTTCATATGAAGTAGCATGTTTGCATGCGTTCAGTATAATTTCAGCATCAGCACTGACATCACACATCCAATCTCAGCCATTGACAGCACAGTGTAAAGCATGCAAGAAATGTTTGGGTAATTGCACTTATATAATTGATTCATTGCTGTTCAAGCTTCTGGCTTACCGGTTAACGTCTTTGACCTTTGCCCCTTCAGTATTGCTGCCCGCTGTCGGACAGTTTTAGCAGAATACAACATGTCCTGTGACGACGTGAGTCAACAAATCTCTTTGATGTTGTGACCTGTGGTCTGCTCCGACAACCTGTATTTTTTGTCAAATGTAAACACGAGTCTTATTTCTGTGTTTTTACAGACGGGGAAACTTATTCTGAAGCCGCGGCCGAACATCCAGTAACCACAAGGTTGAGCGCGGTGGTCAGACCTAGTCTTTGTTGACAGCCACTAATCACTCAGTGTCTTGAGTCCTTTGGGTGGCCTGAACAGCACCGAGGCAGATACTGTCTTCATGGTGGAAATGCATCCGGAAGGAAGAAGAAATGAACAGTGTGGGCCTTTTTAACAGTGTCGCCGTGCTGATGTCACCACTGAAGCTGCTGATATGATCACTTTGTCTTTGATATATTGCACTCATTCAGTGTGAGTTCAAATGTGTTTATTTCCGTTTCTAATGTTGAGCATGTATTTTATCAAAATGTTTCTATTTTTAAAGATATTTACCTAATAAACACTCGAGGTGTGAACATGCGTCTCCTCTTCCTTCGTCTCTTCACATATAAAGCCTCTCCCCGTGGCTTATGCGCTGTTTGTTAGAAACTACAAAAACCCATGACACGTTTTACGTCGGCGTTGCGTTCCCCGACGTCTTTGCGACAGCTTCTCCGCTTTCTGTGTGCAGCGACCACTTTACGGCAGGGAACAAGCTTCCACATGGCCTCCTCCAACCAGGCCGGAGCTGTGCAGTGTGTCTGAGGTTTGGCGTACAAGAGGAAAAAAAAAAACAAAAAAAACGCGTTACATGCGCCGTTGGCACTTTAACAGGGATTGAAATGGGTAAAAGCAAAACCACTAAATTCAAACGTCCGCAGTTCAACACGGTGGGGCTGCCGGTGAACGCTGTGAAGGAGGCGGAGGAAGAGGAAGACGACCACGGGGACGAGAGTCCAGCTGCGGAGCTGCTAGAGAAAGTATGAACACCGCCTAAACCTGTTTTATTTTTCACTGAAATGACCCTTTTGTTAGGCCGCTGTTTATGCTCTAATGTGGATAGACATTTAAACATTTCAGTGAAACAGGGAGAGTATACTATAAGGTGATCTCGAGTTTAGTCAGTCCACCAACGGGGATTAACTTGTGGCTGTGTGAGTTCACTCTGTGTCTTGTCTGTTGGAAAGTTGTAGTTTTTATATCCTCCTATAATTTGTGGTTGGAGAGGTGCAGCAGTAGGGATGGTTTAGTAGATATCGTGAGCTGCTCTACAGGAAGCCTCAAACAGGCCAGTTTACATATTTACTCTCATGTTTTGTGTATACTTCCATAGCTGCAGAGTCCCAGTGCAGATGTGCGAGAGTTTGCGTGTGCCAGCATCTCTCGGGTGGTGCAGCAGAGCCAGACCATCCCGGGGTTCCTCCAGAGGGATGCTGTGAGGCGCCTCGGCCCCATGCTGCTGGACAGCAGCCTGGCTGTCAGGGAGACTGCCACCGGAGCGCTCAGGTGAGTCTGCGGCGGTGTGGTGTGGTGTGGTGTGGTGTGGTGTGGTGTGGACGGCGCCCACACAGCCAGGTCTGATCTTAGCTCAAGATGCTCGTGGGAAGCAGGAACCTCCTGCCCCAAGACAATTTTGTAGTGACGACATGTAGATCCTGCAAGGGACTCCCAGAGACTCTCAGCAGGTCGGTCTGTGAAAGGGAGGACCTACTGAATGAAAGTGAGCAGGGGGAGAAGGACTGACTGGGACATAGGTGAAGCACAGCAGTGTGCTGACGACCGTAAACACAGGACCCCCCTCGACAGGAGGACTTGACACAATGGGCATGTCCAGAAAAGGTCCAGGTGAAAAGTAATAAAAGGCCTTTTTTTTTTTTTTACGTCCAATGACTGCAGGAGCCCTCTAATGTAAAGTGAGAAGAAAGAGGAGTCAGTGTCATCAGTTCGTTTACTGTATGTACACACTTTGAGGACCGCTTTATACTACTAATCCGAAACATCAAGGGAAAATAGCCAAAACAGGATACACATATACGGACAAAATAAAAGCCCCATATCACTGCAGAGGAGAAAAAAAAAATACACAAACCTGAGAAGAAATCTTTGTTCCAGATAAGATGCAGAGCACATTATTTCAATCAGTTGGGCTTTTTTCGCCACTACCATCAAGAATACATTCAGTATGGTATTTTAACACTTTATGGGTATGGGCTACAGAAGTATTTGTCATGTTACACCTACAGGGGGCGCCATGCTACAATAGAAGGTCTGGCTGTGAGAAGGAAGAAGGTGCTGTTAGGTTTTTGAGATTTCACGGTTCCTTTTATTAATGTCATGAGCTATTGCCTGCACTTAATTTGGTTTAGGTTCATTTATGTGGGAATCTGCTCACATTCACATTTGTTTTACCCCCAAGTAACGATCCCCAACTTCCCCCTAAACGTAAAACAAAAATGTCCTCAGTGGTGAAGACATTTGACAAAAGTTACAATACAACCACAGTAATCATCGTCGTCACCATCATCCTCTTGACAGTCAACACTTGTTTTTGCATCAGAGTGCGACCCTAACGCCTGTCCTGATTATCGTCCTCTAGTAACCCATGTACTGGATATCAAAATACAGCAGTTGCTCCCGGGACGCCCCCAGGCTCTCCCTCTCACCCCCCCAAACCTAATGATGAGTGTGTGTCTGTGACTGTCTCCTCCCTGACAGGAATCTGAGTGCATGTGGAGGTCAGGAGGTGTGCGAGGACATGGTGAAGCACGACGTCATGACTCCTCTGACAGCACTGCTTAGAGAGGTGAGACTCCGCCGCCGCTTTTAGCTCACCCCATCACTTCTGTTCCTCCTCATCAGCAGCTGCTGCAGCAGGCTGCGGTATCCTCGGCAATTAGGTTTTTGTTCCAGGGCAAAGAAGTTCCCAGTTTGTGGGGATCTCTGCCCTCGCGCTGGAACACGCTGACTTCTGGCGTCAAAATTCAAGCCCGCCGCTGAGGGCAAATAGGTGTCTTGAACCATGAACAGTATTTGACTGAGTTCACTTGCAGTATGTGACGATCACCTCCTTTTTCAGACTGAGCTATATTTTCACAATAAAGAGTTCAAACTGGTTCTGGTGGATGATGATGCCAAAGTTCACACCTGTTTCACTTGCGGTTTTGTTGTTGTCTCGTCAGTGCTGTGCTGGTTTTGAGAGCGCTGCTGTGCCAATGAAGGAGGAGAAGAATGCGATGGAGGATGTAGCCAACGAGGCTGTGAACCTCATGTGGAATCTATGGTAAGCCAAGAGGCTGTGCGAGCTGGTCGACTGCAGTGTGTGTGTGTAAATTTTTTCTTCATCATTCATTGACGCCCTGCAACTCATTCCGTAGTTACATGCGGTTTCTCTCCTGCGAGCTGCTCTGTATAACCAGTCTTTGGCTGCATGCTTGCTCACGATGCTAGTAGGTGTCTACTGCCTAAGTAAAGACGTGTCCTCATTATATGCCTCACCCCACTTCGATTTTCTCAGCCAGTCCAGAAAATTGAAAACTTATAGTCCAAAGCTCACTTCCTGACACTCTTAACTGCCATTATCTGTAATTATTCACTCAAAGAGGGTCTCGTGAAAACTGCGTGCGTTTTCCTATTTATCTTACGTCCGTCTCTCTTATTGTGTTGTCCCTCCAGTGAGAGCAGCAGCCAGGCGCTGTCTGTGTTCAACAAAGCTGGTCTCCTGGATGTGGTTGTCCAGTGTCTGGAGAGACACCCACACAATGTGGAATTGGCCATATCTGCCGGTAGGTGTAATTAATATACTGTTAACTGGCTGTTGTGATGTATTCATAGAGGTTTCTGACAGGGGCGGATCCAGAGAAATATTTATGGGCTGGTAAGAGGGTGGCATGGAGACTTTAAGGGGTGGCAGAAATTTACTGTATGTATGCTGATCGCAGACGATCACACATATCAATATTTGCTTGGAAAAGCCCTCAAATGAAGATTGATTTTTAACGTTTAAGCGTATTTCCCAAAATGTCGAAACCATTCCTTTAAAACCAAGTCCAGCCCATAATACCTACAGGCTCACCTACACATCAGGTGAATTCATGGAAACAGGATGACACAAAAAAAATATCAGGAAAAAGCCTGAAGGTACTCTTAGTTGCAGTATTCGTTTATCTTTGGTTACATTTGTGCCTAACCTGTATCTTACGTAGATTACATTCATGGCCACTTATTGCATACCATATTATTGTTAATATTCATAGAGCTTATGTGTGACACGGCAAACCTTTTTGGTGTGATGGCACAGTGTAAAAGGAGCGAACACTTCCAGCTCTGTGAGGTGTGAGGCTGATTACAGAAATGACTTACGCCATGTGAACTGGTCAGATGGCCCATAATAGTTATTACCACACCACACCGCACTGTACTGTCCTTCCAAACAGGGCTTTCAGAAACCTAAATATTATTGTTAGCAACAAACGCTTCAGTCAAGTCTGACCTCCTGACAAATTTGGTAAGTCTGAGAAAACAGTCTCTGAGTCTCTCCTCTTTGTGTTTCGGCCAGCACACTGTTTGCACACTGTGACCGAGGACAACGCAGAGCTGCTGTGCAGCGTGAACACTGCTGTGCTCGGAGTCCTGGAAAATGTGCTGCTGTCGTCTCAGACAGGCATGGCACACACTCTCCTCAGAACATTGGCTGCAGGTACAATTTGTCACTTGTCATGTTTTTTTCAAAATAAATTGTTGAAAAACCGTGACTTACTACCATTACACAAGTTGAAGGTGGCATTTAAAAGGCCCTCTGTGGACAGAAGTCGCTTATGGATTGAAGAAACAAACACTACAGTTGATAAATACCGTGACTGTAATGTTTTGGTACCTCTCCCTGAGCTCTGCCTGCTTGTCACTCAGGGACACTGTGGAACACGAAGGGCAGCCTGCCTGCCGCCCGTCAGGCCCAGACCCTCGGCGCCGTGGTGGCCACCTTGTCGCGGTGCCTGGACCTGGACGCGGGCACACTGATACCTGAGCTCAGACAAGCGGAAGAGGTCCGTCATAGAAACGCACCAGCTGCGCCGGACCTGGGAGACCAGGCCGCGGGAGAGCTCGCCGCGGAGGAGATGGACGAGGAGGAGGAGGAAGCACCCAAACGCAAGAGGAATGGAAAAGCTGCGAGGGCTGACAACGACTTCTCTGACCTCTTGCCCGTAGGTGGCGTCACTCATATAGTGCTTTATATGTTGCTGTTGCTCTTCATGCACGCAGCAGCTCGTGAGCCTCTCCGGCCATACGAGTTGACCTTTGAACACAGTAAACTGCACTCGTCAGAGAGATTATGAACCTGGCTTCACTGTCTGCGTAGCATGCTTCCGTTCTTGTTGGAGCAACACTGATCATTGGCTGCTTCTTTAAACTCTCAAATAACTTAATTAGTGTTGGCCTCAAAAAATCCAAGCCTGGCATCGCCAGACTAATTCACAAATGCGTATTAGTCTGGAACCTCTCAGTTCATTTTTGATTTCCAAGGGGCGTTATCAACAGGCCGAAGACCAATCAGAGCAACGAAACGCTGTTTCGAAATCCTGACGGACATAACGTCCTGTCAGAAGTTCGGCAAACACATATTTCTTATCAACATAAAGTTTAAGTGCAGTTGTAAATTTACCGTCCAGTCCTTATAATACTGCCGCTGAACGGGATGAACCATCTTGGATATTTAAAAAGATACCTGAATGGTGCTCATCTCTGTCAGTCATTGTATTAAACCCGCCTCCTACTAGATAAACGCTTGTGATTGGTTATCCAGAGAAATCGGCAGAGAAGTCAGTTTGAATGTGAGAGGGGCCAGACGTATCTGCCAGAGCAAAAATCCAGTTTTGGTGGGAATAGTCAAGTATAAAATCCAGCACTCAATCATAATCATATGTAAATCATTTATGAAGCCACTCACAGTATAAGTTTGGCCATAATTGTGTCAAAATTTTAAGAATGACTTAATTTTGCACTTACTAACAATAAGGACCATTCATTAATGTGTTGAGTTTTAAATAATAGAGAATGAATAGCAAAACATGCATACATAAATCACAGATTATAAATCTGTTTTGGAAAACTGGAGGCACAGAAACTAAACATTTCATTGACTAAGAGGGATGTTGGATTGACATAATTGTAGTCTTTATTTTACACTTAACTGTACGGCAGTCAGTGTGAACGACCAAGCGATCCAGTTTTGTATTTCAGTGGCGCATGTTAATGCCAGGTGAAAAGGTGGCGTATGAGTCACCCTGGAGTGGGAGCCAGACTGACAGAGCAGACAAACTGTCGGGTTCGGGAGGAGCAGATTAGGGACACTCAGCAAGGTTCAACCGGGGACCAGCTTCTGGCTTCCACCACGCTGACAGTCCCCAGACCTGACCTCGGCGAGACAGAGCTGTCCCTCTCATCTCAGTCACAGCCAGAGCCCCAAGATTGCGGGTGACATTCATGGTGGCGTTCCAGAATACCCTGTAATGATGTGGGTTACGCAATGGGGTTGTCTCGATCTAATCTCTGATTTTTTTTTTTTTTTTTTTCTCCTTCTATTTCTCTGTCACAACGCTGCGAAACAAACCCGAACGCACACAGACACAGTTGTCATCAGGTGACTGAACAGATGCACTCTACTCAAGCCTAATTTTCCCTTCCAACGGTGCCACCCTTGAAGCAGGTTTCACTTAGATCACAGTTCAAAAAGTGCAACTGCGTTGGGAGCACATCCGTAGAAATGAATCTCTTCTTTGTGGCGGGCAGCTGAGCTCAGACTGGGTGATAACAGTGCTCGCAGTCATCGTTTCGGTAGGATGTTGACTCACATGGCTGCTTGTTTTTGTCCAGAGGGCCAAGGAGGAGCTGAGGGAGGCAACGGCCTTGCTGACAGCCCAGCAAACGTCCTTAGAGATCATCGTCAACATGTGCTGCTCTGACGGTGAGTGTTGCGGGCATGGACAGCCGCGCTGACCCCAGGCATTTTTCATCAACATTATTTCCTGTGACACCGCCAACCCAGTATGCGTTTGCGTATCGGAAAGACCATAATAACAAGAAATACATGAAATGAGTTAATTTGAGTGCCCAGAAATGTCTCTTGTTATTCTGTTACTGTTATTGGGAGCATTTGTCATTGTTTCCCTGATGTATCGTGTGTCTGTGAACCCGTTAAGACCCCTCTGACGACGAGTGGGAGGAGGAGTCAAGCAGCGATGAAAGCGACATGGGTCCGGACAGCCTTTGTGACGGAGTGTCCAATCTCATGTCTCCACTGTGTTTGTCCGCCGAGGTTCACGGGGCCCTAATCAACCACAGCATCCCTGAAAAGGCAAATACCTGTCAAGCTTTAGACAAGCACGTGAATACAGTTAAACTGTTGTTTTGGCATACTTAACTGAAGTTACACCTTAAATATGGTTCTGTTTATGCGGTTAACCCTAGACATCTTCTACTCCAGGCTCAACGGTTTGGATTACTTACCCGTGCAGTTCAATACAGATCTCTCCTTCACATATATGCACTTTATGCAACCACACTATACGATATAAAGATGGTGGTAATAATATCTTTTTCTCTCTTGATTCAAGGTCCTCAAAAAGACAGAGTTCCCCAGGAAGGAAGCCATGGACGTGTGCCATCAGAATCCCTCCTGGAGAAGCCTGATAAAAAAGTAATCCCCTCTCTTCTCATCCCTTCCTTTTTAACTTTTAACTCTCCGGTCCAAATTTTTATCTGTGTCTGATACCTTATGCATCTTCACCATGGTGAAGTTTGTTGGGAGTGTAATTTTTATTTTTTTTTATTTAAAAAAAACACTGCTCTGTGACAAAAGTTGTCTGCTCTTCTTTCCTTTAGGATGCAGCGCGTGCAGTCCCGGGCGCTGACGTGCCTCCACAGCATCCTCTCCACTATGGATGCCGAGTCTCTGGGAGGAGCTGCAGCCCTGCAGGGAGCAGCACAGCACCTGTCCACGCTGGTTTTTGGTTCAGCAGGTCTCACATTTATGTCATATTGTATTACAGCACATAGTTCATATTTGGTATTCCTTAAAGTTTTATTTTTTCACTAAAATACACATGGATATACTCAAAATACTTATTCTAGTAACAAAATTGTGGTGAAAAGTGAAAACCACAGGTAAATCATAGCAGACAAATGAATATGTATTCCTAGAACGATCAGTTGCAGCAGTATAGAGTTGCAATATTGAAGCATCAAATACATTTCTCAAGTTAAGTACAATCTACTTTCTAATGTTTTCAGAGATACCCAAAGATGAGGAGTTCCTAGAGGCAGTCATCAGCGCCATGCGGTCTCTTTTACAGATGATTGCCTCCAAAAATATCCCCCAGGTACAGAATATACAGCTTCAGCCTTTCCTTTGGTCGTCTTAAACATTTGCATTCGTGGGTAATTTCAAAAGGTGACTCCAGCAGGTTTCACAAGAGACAGAATTTAAAAAATGATCGAAGGTTCTAGTACTGGTAAAATGATGGGTCCTACATTTCCCATAATCTTCGTTTAGACTTATCCTGGCTGATAAATGTCCACATATTTCAAACACCACAGCTTGTTTGTGATGCAGGATTTCTTTTAAAAATCAGGGTTCCTTTCCTTTTCTCCTCCAGAGCCACAGCAGACATTATAAAACTATACAATGACTGTGACAAGAAAACTGAATTTCTGTAAAATTACCACCTTTAATCTACTCCTATGTTCGTTGACCGTGTTGACTGAATGAATGCGATTCTGAATAAGGACAGAGGCGGCAGACTTTGCATTCCTGTCAAACTTTAAAACATCCACTGCCCCTTCACACTAAACATTGTTGACCGTGTTTATTTTGGACAGCTCCATATCTGTGTGGTTGGTTTTGTTTTTGTTAGTGTATGACCCCCCAGCAGCTGATGAGCCTGAGCGAAGCAGCCACCCGCTGTGAGGTTGTCAGTGTGAGGGTCAACGCCGTCGCCATTCTGGGCATCACTGGCAGCACATTAGCCAAAGAGAAGGGCACCGCCGAAACCCTTCAGGTATAATTGCTCTCTCTTTCCTCCTCTTGATACAGTTGTTCTTCCTCTAAGAAACTCTGCCCCCACAGATGATTGGAAACGCCTTACTTCAAGTTGCCACAAAGGACGCCGACCTGGTTGTAAACGGAGAAGCCCTCGACGCCCTGCTTGACGTTTTTGCGGATGGAGACGAGGCGGAGACAGCTGCTAAAAACATCCAGCTACTACCTGCACTCAAGGCACTTCAACCTGTCTTTAAGGCCAAGGTACCAGAGACTCACCCCTCCCACTACTGAATGTGTTTGTTTCTTCCTCTTGTAAATGGTATTACTTACATGGCTTAACAGATTTTAATAAACACTGATAAGTTCCCCTTGTTGTAAGAAATAATCAAGAAGACAAACGTTCTTTCTTGTGCCACGTTTTTAATCATTTCTTTTCTTTTTCCACAAGATCCGTAAAGAAGGCAGAGGCAAGTACAGCCCCCAGCAGCTGTGTGTGCTAGACAACATCAAAGTCAACCTGAGAAGATTCATTGGATATCTGGAGAAGGTGGTGAAGAAATGAGGACTTTCAGTAATAGTACAGTTGAACCTGTGCGGTTTGGACAGATATGCTATCAGGAGCATAGGATAAAACAGAATATGGTTGTAAAACCATCAAGTATTTATTATGTTGGTAGTAAACCATTTGTTTCTGCTTGGTTTCATTGTTAATATTCTCAATGATTTACTTATTCTACTTAACGATGTGAAAGTTTATTTGTTGTGAAGAAAGACGGGGGAATCTGATATTAGTTATTAGTTACTGCAAGTTGCAGTAAAAGGTTTTTATTTTTGCTCCCTCAGCTGATATGTGTCATTCAACCCAAAATGGTTGTCAGACTTGTATATTTTCATATCCTCCAGTTACATTTTTAAGAGATCAGGTGTGGAGAGCTGACACCAGGTTTTGACATGTAAACCCTTAATTTTGTCTAAAAAAATGTGGATGTTTGGCATTCAGCTGGAAAGGAGTAAGAAGCAGAACTGTTAGAAATTGCAGGCCCCTTTTTATAGCATGGATTGTAGTATAAGCTACTTAATGAAAAACAGAACATTTTGCGTTATGGATATTATGTAATAGAATCATTATTTTGTTGAGAAAGGAATTGGATTGCCTAAAGAGAAACAAAATTACTATTTAATTTCAGTAACTTACTTTGCTAAAAGGGTTTGTCACGCTCACTGCCAAGTTTGTGACAACATTGAAATCTATTAAGACAGACATTTTTGCCTTTAGAAATCCCCTCATACTCTCTACCTCCGCCTCTCTGTGCTCCCTCCACATTCCCACCTCTAAGCACTAATTGCACTCTCTGTGAGGTCCCACTCTCCTGCATGCAGTGGTAACTTTTGCAGTGGTACATTTGTGAACTTTTCTGTCTGCAAGACACTACGACAGCCAACTCTCTACTGAAAGCATTCTCGTCAGTAACACAAAGTAATTGCCCAAATTAAAAAATGGATTTGATGTCACGTAATGATCAATCAGCATCCAGAATTGCCGCTACAACTGACACTCCTGTTGGACAACTGTGCAGGTTTGAAATATGTAAATCCAGGATAGTGCCATCTATTTTGTAGTTCATCATGCTTTGAATAACTGACAAAGATTGAATGGTGACTTTCACCCAAGGGTGGCATTTAGTTAAATGTCAGAATGAACTGTGTGATAGTTCTTATATTGTAGGAGTCAGACAGCTTCACACACACAGTTCCCACAGCTTTTCAGGGAATAAATGTGAATAAAACTGCATATCATTGATAAAACAAACTAAATTTGAGGGAGAATATGTCATCGGGTTATGAATGATACTTTTTTTGAAATAAATTCCTGATTTATTAAGCATCTTCTCAAGTGTTTGTTTTCTTTTGAATTGTATGAAAAAAAGGTTTGGACTTGGTATACCCAAGGAATTTTATATCTCCTACCGAATATTGTCCTATCCAGTGAAAAGGTAGCTGAATTATACCAGCTACTGATCCTAAATAAATATCACCATTGCAACAGATAAAGAATTCCTTAAAAGTTTCATTGAGTCAAAACAATAGGAAAGCAACAATATGCATAATAAGCAGCAACACAACAGCTGCTTTTGACTGCCACAGTCTGTTAGCACATGATACTTACAAGTGCATAGTAGTAAAAAGCCATCTTTGGAAGAAAAAAGGTGATACGCTGATAAATCAGTGAGTACACTGACAGAAAAATAATAAAAACTGATATTATTATCAAACAACTTCCTGGTTCAAGGTTCTCAAATATGAGGATATGCATCATAAATTAGATATCTGGATATATAAGCAGTTTAAAGGCGTCACCTTCAAGTCAATTGTTGGGGAAAATCTTTCTTGTGCATTTTGCACCCTCAGAAACCTGTTGCGCTCTTCACGCCTCGTCCACTTCCCTCCGACGGGAGAATAATAAATCACGTCTGTTGCGTAACACTCGCGTCCCCGCCCCCCTCCTTCCCCCCGCCCCGCGCAGGCGCAGTAGCAGCGTACGCGCCGCCATTGAGGGACCCACGATCGGGAGGAAAGGGTCAGAGAGGCTCTTCGACGGCCACAAGCTGCACGTTTCCACCGTCTTCGGCGCCTCAACTCCGGCTCGAGCCGCCCCGTGCGACACACCCGCGCGTCGCTCTCGTCCCGCTCCCCGCGGCTGACCCTCGGTTGACAGCCGTCGGGACCGGGGACGCCGTTTCCGCCGGACCGCGGTTGAACGTTAGCTCGCGGCGGCTGTAGCGAGGCTTCGGCAGGCTAGCTAGCGTTAGCTCGCGACCCGGCTAGCTGCACACGAGCTGCTCGGTGCAGGGGCGGCGGAGGAGGAGGAGGAGGGAGGGAGGGAGGGAGGGAAGGGGGGGGGGGGGCGGCTCGCCTACCGTGTCGTTTGATGGATCCGAGAATCGCCTGGTTTCAACCAGAACAGCGCGGACCCGCCAACAACCTGTGGATGCAGATCTGGGAGACGACCCAGGGGCTCGGTTACCTGCACGTCAACCACAGCTACGCCGCTGGATCGCGGAGCACGTCGAGCCTGAAGGCGACCGTCAACGGGGCGCCGGGAGCCGTCCTCGCCGGCAGGAGCGGAGCGCTCGACTCGAACACCGGCAGCGGTGAGGCCAGGACCCGGGGGATGTCGACCTCGGTGGGCAACGGGGAGATACCGGAGCAGCGGGACTTTATACCTCTGGAAACCAATAGCAACCACAACAACCGAGCCGCGGGCAGGGGCGGCGGCGGCGGCGGCGGCGGGGGGCAGCAGCAGCAGCAGCAGGGCGGCGGAGTCGCGGTGCTGTGGAGGGGGCTGACGGACGGACACCCCAACAAGAGGAAAAGAGACAACAAGGCTAGCACTTTCGGATTCAACTCCAGCCTCTTGAACAGTGGCAGCGGCTCCAACACGGGAGGCTACGACGGCTACACCGGCACGCCATGGAAAGTCAGGAACTACTCTGAAGGAATAGTGGGGTAAGAGAGAGTTTCATAAAGTGGACAGTATCACGTTTAAAGCCCGCTGCTGGCGGGGGGGGGCTGCCCTCCCACCACAGCAGGCCGATTATCTGTTTTTTAAACACATGCACGCTGACATGACATGCAGGACTGGGGCTGTCAGTCTCACCCCACCCACTTTTTCATCCCCACCCACTGAGTCCACATACAGTTGGATGACTTTGTGCAGTCCTGTGCAACTCCCAGAATGATCAGCGAAAGGGAGTCTACCCACACATTTCAAAACATTTTACCCAAGTTTAAGGTGCAGCTCATTCTTATTCGGGCAGTCATTTAATCGTTTGAAATGGATTTTGGGAGAATTCCCTCCTCCAAAAAGTGCAGGGAAGTGCAGAAGTCTTTGCCTGAAACAAGTTATTGTTTTATTTATGTTTCAAAGAACATCATAGTTCTTCCAGCACTTTTGTCACTCTTTCTAGGTAACTTGCAAACTATTGCACTTTTTGCAGGAGTTGAAGCAAACTTTTAAACACCCAGGAGGTTTAACCATGTAGGTTGTCTTACTGCTGGTCTTTGAACAAGTATTCAAATGGAGGAATAAACAGACAGGTGAGGCCTTTGTGTAGCCTATTACTGCTTGGCAAGGTGCATATTTGAGTAAACCTGTCTGTCATTTGTTTTAAATGGAGAGAGCCAAGAGGAGGTCACAACAGGGTGCTACCCCAAACAAGAGTGAGACTTTTACGAGATGCGGGCAACTTCATTGGTCCTCCTCCAGATCACTTCCCCTTCCTTCCCCTCCTAATGCGGGGGGCTTAAACCATGTTGGCTACCCAGCATGCGTTAATGATGGGGCAGAGCGATTCCTCTAGCTGACTGACTCCTTTTTGAATCATTCAACATTAATGATTTGTATTGAAAGTAGCTGTAAAATGCTTGCAATTTGCTCCTGTATGGTGAACAACACCCGTGGTCGGTTGGTAACACTGCAGTACAATGGTGACAAGTTTTCATATTGGAAAGAGAATTGGAAAAAATGTGTACAGAGACCTCAAAGTATGGCTGACTGCTCAGCTTCCTTTCAAGTGGTAATTACTACAGTGTGACAGGTGAACTCAGACCTTTTTTGACAAAGATGAGGGTTTGGAACTGTATACTGAACATAAAGATGGCAAGAGAAAAAGTAAATCATGCTGCATGGGTGATTTTAAAAGTTATTATGAATGTTTTGGTACTTTTTTTTTTAAAACTTTTTTTTCTGAACAGTGAAAACTTGTCACTATTGAAGAAATTGTAATTGACTAAATTGAATCCAATCAGAGCTGCTTGCAGCACCTTTTAAAACATACCGGGTCAGAATATTTGCTACTGAAAACATGTTGGGTGGCGTATAGCTTTAATGTGAACTCTTTTCTGCATGACGTCAGCAGGTGGCCTATTGCTCCTGAAACCTTGACCGAATCCAGCAAGGCAGGGAGATGATTAATTGGAAAGCAGTTAAAAGGCGTAGTGCTTATTTTAAGTTACTTGAGTCATCTTTCGGTTTTGGTTAATTCAGTGACTCTCAGACCTTCACTGAGTGTTGGATTTGATGTACATCATGTGTCCATTCACATTGGGCAACTGTATCAAGTCACAGGGAATAATAAATGCAACTACCTCTTTTCCTCACCAGTGTTTTTTTTTAGATATAACTGGGGAGAAATATTTTGGTGCTCTGTTTTAAAGACCTTTTAGGTACAGAGATTCCCCACCCCTTTCTGTTAGACTTGTGTAGACAAGCAGAACACCAGAGTGTGGAGCTCAGTCTTTGCCTGATCCTCATTTATAGTAATATGGAAGCTCTGTGTTTGCACAAGGACATTCTTTAGTGATTAGCTCTGCTAATACCAGAACCTGAACCTCAGAGCCTTTATCACACTCCCCACCACTGAGGGCTCTCTGTCTGACCATACTCTGGTGGTTCACAATGCCAGCACGCTCTATGGCATTACAGGACATGCATTTCGAAATGCACTTGTGTGGACCTACAGTACTGTATGTGTGTGGATGTAAAAGCTGCCGTTGTTCAGTTATGTTAATTCTGCGTTTAAATCTCCACTCATAATACGTTGTCGTTGCTTGGGAGAAGTACTCTGAATGTGGGAACGCATAGAGGTGTGATATCATATATTTACATCTGCGATGAGCTAAATGGAGTCTTAACTTTTATACATTTCCTGCAGCAAGCCTTTCCATCACGGCTGGTAGCATTGAGCAATATGTTGTTCATGAACATCAATGTTCGGTCAACGTTGCAAAGCCCCCTGTGGCCACATTGCTTGCATCTCATGCCTGATTGGCTCTGGCTTGAAGATGGTTTTGGTAGGTTGATTTACAGGTTTACAGCCTTACAAAGAAGCACAAAGCATGAGTGATAAAGGAGCAATAAACTCTACATGGTCCTGTGACAGGGTGTTTAGGGTTGTTGGGTGTTTTTTAATGCCCGGCTAGCCAGCTCGTGGGTGGCACTAAGGCATCAGTGCAGTGTTGTAGTAGGCAGGCTACCACAGAACCGAAGAAATAGCATAATAAGAAGCTCTGATATATATGTATATTTTATTATACTTTTACTCAGTATTGTATTATACTCTTCAGGACTCTGCATTAATGCTGGTCCGCTTGTCCGGGACAAGTGGATTTTTTGTGTCGGGCAAGTGGGGAAAAAAATGTACTTGCTCCGATATTATTGAGTTTATATAATGACTTTTTTGTGACTTTTCGATTGGCGCGAGTCAGTCTCGAAATTCAATCATTTATATGTTGACTCTGCTTGGTTGCTTTCAATGGTTTGTCTGGATTCTGCATTTGCCAAAAAAAATAAAAAGTAAATTATTGTCATTCTTTGACCTGGACTTTTATGCCTGGACAAGTGAAAGGTAAATTTACTGAAGGCCTCAAAAAGTTAATGTCCAGCCCTGCTCTTGCTTTGGATTTAGATACTCTGACTGAACTTTTTTTTCTTTGCCATTTAGGTGTGTGCTTCCCTTTTTTAGCGTCATTCAGATTCAAGGAATAAGATTAGCTTTGACCATTCAATCAGATTGAGTGGTTTAGGGTGCGGGGCAAAAGTAAACCTGAGAGTCATTGTTCCATTTGAATTGTGCAAGTAGCAAAAAGGGTGAAGATGAGAGTAAGTTCGAATGCATTTTTTTCCGAGCAACAGTCCGTACACTATATTTGGCCATGGGGGTTTGGCTCGAGAGGCACAGGCATGTGCTTATTTGTGTTTTACGCTCCTCCAGTCTTTCTGGAACGATGAAGGTCCAAGGAAGCTCTGTGTTTACATGCTCCACACGGCCTCACTTCCACAAAACAAAGCCAACCCTCTGAGAGAGAAACCCGAGCCCCTTCACTGTCCAATCAGGTTGGGAGTGCTAAGGGAGTGTTTCCACCTCATTTTCTGGTGGTGTGCAAGAGTTATTTAGATTTTTTTGGGCACAGGAACTCAGTGTATCCTGGGAGAGCTGCGGCCCATTTCTGTCCTGCTGAACTGTGTTCTGATCTGATGTTGTGTTGTGGGTTTTTATTGTGTAGGCAAGATGCAATGTTCCAAAGTTCCAGTCATTTTATAACAGAGAGGCATTGTGAGAGACTGAATTCACTGGATGGGTCTGTTGTTTTTCTGTATAACTGGTCATTCTAAACCACCCTTCTGAAATTGACATCTTAATTTATTTGTGTACAATCAACAGCCACTGTGACATTGATTTGAGACATACATGACATAAACACTCAGGGTGATTTGATGCTTTGGTGTCATTGCCAATGCAAGAAGTATACGGGTCGGGGTGTGCTCGATCAGAAGTAGCGTGCGCGACGTGTTCTCCGACCACGCTAGATATCAGAATTGTTTGTTTTTGTTCTGAACTGCCACACTGTCATATAGAGGTAGGAGAAGGGATATTGTTTAAATATGGGGTTAACGATTCACATCCAATCGTCTGACAAGCACTTTTGATGGAGTATACTGGTACATCAGCATTTTTATATATAATGCAAACTTAATACCAAATTCAGTTCATTTGATTTCAATCATTGCTTTCAATGCATTCGCTCAGGGCGGAAAAGTAAACCTGTATTCATATCAAGTTAAACTTTATTTAGGTGAATAATTTGGAAGCTTCCACACAGTATTTAACTGAATAAAGTTGTTAGTTAAGTTGCTAGTTAGCCCACAGAAGCTGTGCAGCAATCTTAGCACTTTATTACAACTTTGCTGTTATGCACAAGGGCACCTCAACCATAGATCTTGTGTCAAAGACCGTTTCTCCTTCAATCTCCCGTGTCCCTTGTTCTGCTAACCTGCCTGTGACTGCTAAGGCATGAGCTTCTTCTCTTTTTCTTCTGACATCTTTAATTTTAATCTCACATCCTCGTGTGTTGAATGTCTTATTCATGCTGAAGAATTTTACTCCTGTGGTCCAAAATGGTAGTAATGACAAAGCAGCCAGTACTTGATTAATTTGAGTGGAGCCTGGTATTGGCAGCTAGTTTCAAGTGGTGAAGCAGAACATCACTTGCACTTGCAGGCTAATGAAATGTGTGGTTAATCGCTCACTGATGAGTCGCCCTGGCCCATGGTTTTATTGCCATTTATTGCTGCTGTCTTTTGGAGATTTAGGACTCCCAGTGCGAGCACACAGATAGCACCTCTGTGACTGAAGCTCCATTATTAGAACTGTGGTTCATCCAGCCCCTACTGGCTGTGACATCTATGTCAAGCTCTCCCCTCTCCTTCTCTGCTCACTGGCTGGCTCTCAGCCAAAACATGTAAGCCTGTGGAGAGCGAAGCCTGCATGCCAAAGCCAGCGTTGGCTATGGCTCAACCCACCCAAACGTGCGTCTTGCCCACCCAATCAAACGTTAGGAAAAAAAAAATTAGCACAGAAAATACCAGTACCGTTTCTAATTTCTGATTGGGTTGGCAGTCTATAGCCCGCTTCAATAGTGTCAAGTGAAGTAACCCCTTCCGACTGTAATCAGCAGCGTTCAAGGCAAGCGGCAACTCATCTCAAACAAGCCTAACATCTCGCGGAGTAGGCTGGGGGTGGGGGGGTTGTTGCTATGACAACTATGAACTCTGATGGCTCAGATTGCACACACCTAGGGCAAGGCAAAACAAATTAAAGCACACACACGGTCCCACATGCATACCTGTTCCAACTCCTGTATGGATTGGATCAAATTAGTGTTCTAAATTAGTTTTTGTTTACTTATTTTTGTCAGGGATCATGTACAAAAACAGTAATCTCAGAGAGAGGGGATGCTTTGCACTAGTTTATAGTTTTTTCTGCCAACTGGCCAGGGATTCGAACAAGCAACCTAGTCAGCTTCTCTAACCTCTAGGCCGTCTACCTATTATTTCTACCAGCCCACCCCTTATATAGTAGGCTAAAACCAGCCCTGCTGCATGCTGGCCATTTGGACCGTAGGTGAAACAGGCCCCCTCCTAACAGCACGTGTGGGCAGCTCTCCATAACTCAGCCTTCCCATGTGTAGTGAGGAATGTGTGTTTCTTTTTTTCCTCTTCCTGTCCAATGGAAACCCTTCCCATGCTCCAGACTGATGCAGTCAGCAAGCGACACACGGCATTCTGTTTTTTCAGAGCGTGTGTTCAGACTATGACCTTCCCAGCACGTGTACTGAACGACTGGGCGTGTGCCAATTTCAGTTTGTCGAGGCCTATGTTAATTTTTGTTTTGTGATACTGCATGAGTGTTGCCATTAAATCAGTGTTTTAGTACCAAAATGTCACAGCTTGAAGTGATACCACAACAGAGGGAAGGAAAAAAAGGCTAAATTAACCAAAAATGATTTATAGGTTTATTTGAAAATGAATAGTAAGAAGTGCAATAATTAATACAGTATTATTTTAAAGAAGGAAGAAAAAAAATTGCCAAAGCTGGCCAATGTCATTCAGGGCTCAGGCATTTTCTGTGCAATTGTAACTTTGCTTTGCTGTTACATACTAACAGCAACACAGCACAGTCTAGTTTGAAACTGTAGTTAGTGAACCCACAAGCAGACTCCTTTGGCTGTAGTGACACTGTTGCTCTATTGGAGTATTACTCCAATCCCAGTAAACAATATGTTTACCCTGGCACTAGTATTACCATATTTATAGTCTCAACTGTTCCAAATTTGACCACAGGACTCTGCTGCAGCGCTCAGGCATGACTGAGCCTATCACTAGCAATAAGCAGTGTTTGGGCTTCTCCGTAACCGGAGCCGTTTTGTCCCACTGGCCAACACTTGGCACCCCAGATCAGTTCATTGATGAAACATTAATGAATCTGCCATCTCCGAGACATTGACACCTCCGCATCTGTTTGTGGTTGCCCTCATTTTGAAAAGCAGTGTGTGATGTGACTTTGTTTGCCTTCTGGCAAACCTGTCAACCTAGACAGAGGAGTGTCGCATAACACACACCACTCTCTTCAGTTGGCAAAGGGTGTCAAGGGCCTAAATTTCAAGCCAGTGGTAAAATAGGGTCAAGATGTTTGGACATTAACAATGACTACAACTGTTTCATCGAGACCAATCTGATTTTATGCATAACGCTGGAACACTGTTCATTGCATCAAACCTTATTTGCATTAAATCTTGTGATTCAGGCAGGTGCTTCTTGACACATGAACGTTGTGTGTTAATGCTGTTCCAGCAGTCCTGTAAGTATTACATTCTAAAGCTATGCTACAGGCGCTCTGACAGAAACCTTTGTACCGTGGTGCCAAAATATCTGTACAGTCAGTAAGTAGTGCTCAGTGTGATGCGACACTAACCTCTTTTTTTTTTTTCTTCATCCTCCCCAACTTAACAGATGGCTCTCGTTCACATGAAGGCGTTTCAGCACCACACCCAATCCTCTCCCTCTCTTTCTCTTACCTTCCCCATTCCACCTCCTTTCAGCCGCGTAAAACATGATTATATATGATATGCATCATAGAGTTGAAAAGAGGTATTCCAATACCAGTGCTAATGCAATGCTAAATTATAAATCAGTTCCTATACCATAGGACTTGAAGGAAGCTTTCAGGCAGAAATGCCAAACATTTCATGGTTCCAGCTTCTCAAATGTGAATATTTGCGAGTGTGAACACTGCAAAACCCAGACAGAGAAGCACAATTCTGCAAGTCCCCAGATCACTGACACTCAGTGTGCCTCTGACTTGCTGCTAGAAGAGCGTTAAGCACTTGTTTTATCCTTCATAGCAGCCCTTAATCCCCTCTTCCTGCTGTCCGGCATTCAGATTTTAGTCATGCATACAGAACAAAATGCAATCAGCTCAAAAACAAGACAAGCTTTTACTGCAAAAGCAGTAAGCATGACTGGTAACATTTCAACAACACTAGAATAATCCAAAGCCAAAGGGAAATGTTAGGATAAGAAGTGCTAAGGAGGAGAGAGAACTTTTTTTTTTCTTCCTGGGAGCCTCAGCTCTCTTGAAATCTGTTTCACAAGATTACATAACATTACTATGATATAGGCAAGTAGAATTATCTGGTAAGCTGTGCCAAGAGTCCATGTGCTCCCTGGGCAGGCACAGCACTGAGATGTAACTTGATCCAAAGAGGTGGAGCACGAGATGTGATTTCTGTGGTTGCTCCCGTCACGTGACGATAAGGGAGCAGTAGGGGCTTGTTTGCTGTGAAATGAAACCAGTGCTGTTGTGGAGTGAAAATGCTCATGATGTCAGTTTTACCAAGAATGTGTTTTTTATGTTTTTTATAATGCTTTCTGATAGAAGCAAACTTAAGGGTTATGACGGATAAAGGATAGACAGATGCCCTCTCTGTTGCTTAGTATTTATGAAAGTTTAAAACCCATAAGATCCTTCAGTTCAATTAGAAAACACATTAAATGAACTTGAACTGGTGCTAGGCTTTGGAAGGTGTATTAATGAAACCAAATTGAGCTACAGAGAGCCGTGTTCTCTTAGCCATGAAATCAAAACTTATGTTGTAAGACATGAAGCGGCTTAGTTTCTTTTACGGTTAAATGAAACCTATCTTTCTGTGATGGAGGTCGGAGTCTCTGCAGTGTGCACAGGGAAAAGAGATTAGTCATTAGAATTGAGAGTGGTTGTCAGTTGCCATGTTTGAGGAGGAGCAACAAATGGAAACAGAAACTTTTAGTCTCCTCTTCCCTGACAACAAACAAACATGATATGTAATGCCTTTATGTGCAGTGCAACGTTTAGTATTCTGCCAAATTAATCTTTTGAAACAACGATTTATACCCAAATTTTAATTTTGTTCTTCATAAAGAAAGATCCGAAATCAACAAGGTGTATGTCCCATGTAATGCTGGGATAACAGCTTTAAGAACTGTGTGACACAACAAACACAGGCACAGACATAGCAAATATAAACTTTCCAGTGGCCTTTTATCTCAGTCTGAACAAAGGAAGTCAATGAAATAAAAGCGTGACACTCTATTCACTTTACTTCTTTATTTGTGGTCCGCTGTCTGAAGATTAGTCTGTGTGACGGATGTGTTAAGGACAGCTCTGATACGATTCAAGTTGTTCAGTCCTCAATTCACCTGCATTTTCAGTAATACCCTGCGTTTACATTCACCACAATCAGACTTGTGAGCAGCCAGTCAGGCCGCATTCAGACCGACAAGAACAATGAATTAAACACGCACCCCCTTTTCTTTAATTTCAATGAGACCACTGTCTCTGTAGACCCCAAATGCCAGGTCGTCAAATAAAAGTTGGCTCTGTGCTCCAAAGATTGTTTATGGGGTCAAAACTCTTCTGTGCACCTCAGCTTCATGGTTGTGAATCAAAACCTTCAGTGTTTGGATCAAGAAGCTCGTCAAAAATACGGTGCGCTAACTTGATGAGGACATCCCTAATTTTATTGTCACCTATCAGTGGACTGCATCTGCCAACTGATGATATATCAGTCATTCTATTATTAGATTGATCAATCTACTATTATGACAATTGATAAATCGTTTGTCAATTATTTAAGCATGATGACCTAATTCAGCCTCTCCCTTCTAGTCAAATAGATGAATCGATAAAATAACGAAGAAAATAATAAGCAGATTAATCGATGATGATGATAATTTCCAGCTGTAGTTGACATGGCTGATAACTTTATCTTTCTGAGTTATAAACAGCTGTAGAGTGTCTTGATGTGTGATAAGCCTTTAGACTAGCTGTCCTGGTTTGTATTTTTTTAAATTCAAGTGTAGTAGCGTGCACATACATGCTGCAGTGAGCAGTTTGGCTGCAGCAACTCAGGGTTTGGTGTGTTTTTTTTTTTGTGTTTTTTTTCAAGGTCACCATGATAGCATTTGGCCGGGGAGAAGAAGTTTTTATTTATGTTTATTTAAAGTATTTTCCCTATATGGTCAGTGAAGGAGCAGGCTTTCAGTGCTGCGCCTGTATCCCAGCCTGCTGCTGGGCTGAGTGTCTTAGACCCAAGAAATAATAAAGGTTAAACCCAGTCAACTTTGACTGCTGTCAGGTTAAGAGTACTCGTTACATAAAACCCAGACAGTAGACACACACACACACACACACACACACACACACACACACACACACACACACACACACACACACACACACACACACAGAGGGCTCTTTGGGGCGTAATCCAAACAACTGTCAGTCAGTGTTGGTAGCTGCTAGTGTTTTTCTTCCCCAACTTTCTGTGGTATACACGGGCTTTGCTTTGTTGCCTTTTTTTTTTAAAGCAGAAATATCGCTTTTGCTCTCTCGATCTCCTATCGTCTGCCAGCGGGAATGTGCCTCTTGTTGGCCTGATCTGGGTCTTTGTGGCTGTAAATGCTTATGCTTGTGTTTGTGTGTGCGCCTGCATGTTTGTGTTCTTATTTGTCTGCCCACAGAGACTTGTCCCCTGCGTCCATGTGTATGTAGACAAAACTGGTCAGTGAAAAGGTCAGCGCATGTGGGCAGAGCGACCTGTTCCAAGGACAAATGCGATACCCTTGCTTAGACTGACCTAACACTGTGACACAGTAGGGGTTCCTGTTTTGTTTAAGCTCAGTACTGTTTTACCCAAAAAATAAATAGTAGGTTTGGGATTAAAAGTCCTTGTTTGTTTGTCTTGGTAAAAACACTGCCACTTCTCTTTGGGAAGATAAAACCCTTGCTGTCATAACAGGCCTAAGACAAACCTTTTTCTTCCAGGTGAAAATGACCCCTTTTCTTCAGTAATTATTAACCTCCAATCCTATCAGTAAGAGTTGGTCCATACTGCATAGCGGTGTGGAGGAATAATGATGATTAATGATTTCACTGATAGGCATCAATCTGCCCGTACCTCCACAGGAAAGCTGATAATGGAAGTATTCTCCTGGAGACACCTGCTCTTTTATTTGTCAAGGGAAGGTTGACGTTTTTAGCAACACCCTGCTTCTCATTCTGCCTTTAAGTACATTCATATCGTGGGCCTGGCCTGTACAAAAAAAAAAAAAAAAAAGAAACTGTCTGTCACAAGATTTGTTGCGTACAGGTGCCTGGCTCGGCGACACCTCTCTGTCACTGCTGAGAGGAAAACTACAGCTAGTATTCCACTTTTGCTGCATCAGTTTTCCTACAGGCATGGAGATTTGAACCACACAGCTTTCACTCACAAAATATTACACTGCATCAATATGTTTGCCTTAGTTCTTATTACCATCAATCTGCTAGATTATAATAACATAGTACCTGCTGTGTGCATGTTTGTTCTTGTCTGTTTGCAAATTATCCACTTGCAGTATGGCTTAATGAAAACTAATTTGCCTCTTAAACTTTGCGGGCTGTTTATAACCCACTCTGATGGTCTGGATATTTAATTCACTGGATTACCATAAAAAAAAAGTTTCCACTCTTCTCACCCCACAACCCTGTGTTCTGTGTGCTGCGCAGGTTACACGAGGAGGTCAATGACTTCTACGATTACATCTCCCCGCGGCCGGAGGAAGAGAAGATGAGACTGGAGGTGGTGGACAGAATCAAGGGAGTCATCCACGACCTGTGGCCCAGTGCTGAGGTACACATCAACCCCCCCCCCACCCGCAAAAGCTGTAGCTGGGAATAGCAGGGTGTGACAAACCAGTTTTTCAGTGTGCCACTGATAATCAGGGTGAGAAAAAGCCCCCAGCTAGAAAACCACGGCTGTAAGGATGGATGCAACTTAGCGTCACTAGAGATAATTTTTGTTTTGAAACAAAAAAACAATTGCAAGTAGTCAATCATAAACCCTGAACACAGTGTTTGTTGCACTGGTTGAGTACTGTGACCCGGCTACCTTTGACACAGTGGTCTCTGTAAATTTACAGCACTCAGTTTGTATACGAGCCAGGCTGTATGTGATATAAGCTTCAGCCTTTCATAAAGCATCCTCTTGTTTTCTGTTATCTCCCTGCCGCACAGTACTCTGTTTTGGTCATGTTATCAGCGCCACCTCAGGCATTCTTGTGCCCACTCACTTAGATCCTGCTGATAGAGCAGCGTCCTACAAAGTGCATCCGCTCTGAGGTTAGCTGTTCCTAAATTAGGGAGCATAATACTGTCCCAATCCTGCCCACTTTTATTCCTTTTCAACTATAGAGTGAGCAAGGGCAACTTGGTCATCCACTCAGTCTGGTGCTTGTTTAATTGATGAGCTTAAATGCGTCCACCAAACACACTCACATGTTTCCACAGCCTGCTAACAGTTATATATGGAAAGCTGGTTTGGCTCAGCCGTACCAAGAAAAACATATCTATTGTAATTCATATTGGGATTTGACACGTTTCTGAGAGTATTTGTGGTTGGGCCGACCCATCAGGTAAAACATGGCTCACCTTCACAGAAGTCTTCAGGGCTAACTATACACTGGTTCACAAACTCTCACAATCAGCTTAGCCCTGGACATGTGACTGGGCTGTAAACCAGAGTTTATACTACTGGCTGAGGTGGGATGTAGGGAGGTGGTTTAAGGGAGTAAAGGTAGGGTCAAGGCTTGAGTCTATTTCCGTTCAGACACCAATTTGTGTGCCGAAGGTTGAAGATATTTTAGTCACTTCCATAGTGTGCCGGGTAAGAGATCAGTAGCTTAAAGTAATGTTTTGTATGTTAAACTCCTGCCAGTTTTGATTTCCACAATAGCCAATTTCCACATCAATGCAACATTAAACAGATTTGATTGTTTCAATGGGACCGCCCTGGTCTGTAATCCCTCACTTGAAATTCTATTGAAGTGCTTTTAATACATATTCAAACTACGCACTCTTTTTCCTTTTACCCCTGATGAGTAGTTTTTGTACCACACCTGTGCAGTTTGTTTGGGCTTGTCTTTAAATCAATGCTAAGTTAAGCTGTAAAAATGATACCATTTGTGCAGCTCGGAGAACAGGTTTTTGTAGCAGTGAAGCTCAACGTGGGAAAATCAGAGAGCGCTTCTTTGATGCCTGCTTGGTGACAGTGTGTCTTCACTCCAGTCCATGTCCTAGCCTGTCAGAGCTTCGAAAAGAAGATGTTAAAAGCGACTGTCAAACATAATGATTACAATCCACAGGGGTAGGATGTTACAGCTGTTCTGCACAAATGTAATTAAGATCCACATGTGTGAAACTCTTTGTGTTCCCGTCTCTCCAGGTCCAAGTATTTGGGAGCTTCAGCACCGGTCTTTATCTGCCAACAAGGTGAGCCATTTGGTTTCCTAAACCAGCCTAGAGATTTAAACACATGCGTGGTCTTTTTTTTTTTTTTTTTTTTTATCTTAGCCAGACTGTGAACTGGCCCCCTACCAGAAATACTTAACTCCATTATGGAGACAGTGCTCTGTCTAGCCAGCTAATCATTATTTACTTTTGTGTTGAGGATCAAATGGTTTAGTAGTTTTTAGCACTTCTGATCCCAGATCTTTTTTTAAAACTTTATTCCGAGAGAGGCCTGCGACTGACACCCAGCCCATCGTACACAGAAACACACGCCTACCGCCTACCGTGTGTGTGTGTGTGCGTGCTCTCACACACACACACACACACACACACACACACACACACAAACATGTCACCTGGATTAGTGGGCTCTTGACACCATACTGCGCGCTAATGGGACTAAGCTGTTTGTGGATACATGCACGTTAGTGAGTGTAAGTGCATATCCGTTTCCCTCTCATTCTGGAAACAAGAGTGTATTCGCCTGTATTTAAGCTATTCATTTACACTGCGTGCATGTACACTTGTGTGTTTGAGTGTGTGTCTCGTTTGTAGTGGGTGCTTGTGTGTAACATTCTGCGTGTTGTGGACACACGCCACTGCAAACGTAGTGCACACACACACACACACACACACACACACACACACACACACACACACACACACACACACACATACACATTGGCTGGCTTCCCGAAGCTGCACGTAGCTCATCCACAAGATGGAAGCAAAGCCGCCTGTCTGCGGTGAGCTACCATATGGAGCATATTTAAAAATGGCTGCTCTAGGGGTTTCCTTTTTGCTGTGTTTATGATCAGTTCCACCTTTTAGACAAAGAGGAAGAAAGATGGTATGGTAAATATCCAATTAGGGAACTGTTTTTCTTTCATGTGAAACTAAATGAGAAAAGAGAGTGAAACTAAAAGAGGCAGGTATCATTAGCAGGCACTATCCATTAGAAGTTTGTTAACATTAGCCATACCATGCCGGTCATACCATACCAAGTAAGTCTGATGCAGCAAAACCCCAGAGTGTACTGAACTAAGTAAAAATTTTGTCCTGTGAAATATAAGAGAAGTGCTCCTTTCCATGCCCCTTGTGCTGTTGTGTGAGTTGCTCTTGTATGTTATATAATGGACCTAAGTGTTGACCTGGCGTGTCTCTCTCTTCCACCAGTGACATTGACCTGGTAGTTTTTGGGAAGTGGGAGACCCTCCCACTCTGGACGCTGGAAGAGGCTCTCCGGAAGAGGAACATTGCAGATGAGAACTCCATCAAAGTTTTGGACAAGGCCACGGTAAGACTATACTCACTCGTGTGCGCACTGTGTTGCGAACTTTAGATTTCCGTTGGTTTTATAGATGGTGAATTTGATGCGTACAGTTTCATCTTCATCCAAATTAAGGTTATTTGTTTATATTGACCAGCGTCACAGGCACAGTATTGGTAGTGTAGTCTGCTTGGAACTAGCTCTTTGTTTCAGATCTCTTATGTCTTCCCGATCATGTTTTTTAAAAACACTCCCAATCGTCTATTAGTAATTTGTGTGTTTTTTTTTTAAACCATGCATAGATTTGAGTTTATTTTATTTCAGGATTTAAATAAAGCCTTTTCTTTGTGTTTAAAGTTTAACTTTAGTTAGGGATTTCAAAGAGTTTAGTTAAGGATTAGATAATGTGTGTGTGTGCGTGCTTGTGCATGTTTTATTTTCAGGCTTACAATAGACGAACTACCATTATGGACGCCAGTTTATTAACAAGTGTCTTATAGGGCAATGTCAAGAGCCGAGTGTTAGATTGTTTCCTGTCCGACTGTCCCTGCTCAGTATCAGCACCTGTATCATGTGTGTTCCCAGGTTCCCATCATCAAACTGACAGACTCCTTCACAGAGGTCAAAGTGGACATCAGCTTCAATGTCAAGAGTGGCGTTAAAGCCGCCCGGCTCATCAAGGAATTCAAAGAGGTACAGCTTGCAGCACTTGTTTGAAATGTTCACAAAATTTATTTTTCTGTATTCTTAAGTTTTTTCATCTATCCTTGGAATACATCCCCTTCATGATTAACACCTGTAGCCAGTGTTGCTGTTTGAAGTCGCACATTGTTTGAGCATTATTGCAGCTTGCCTACCTAGACTCTGCTTGGTCTGTAGCAACCTCTGTGGGCTCCACATTTAGTGGTATTACCTACTGTCTTTGGCCTTCACACAAATTTCTCTTCAATCTCTATGGTCGAAGACTAGCTTGAAATATTGAAATTTAAATGTCTAAATACATATAGTCACATATAGTTGTTAACAGCACTTTTTAACAAGCACTTAACATCATAGGAAGTAATTCGATTCAGAAACATTGTTTAATGCAGATGTAATGTAATGTGTTGTGTGGCATATTAAGAGTAAGTATTTAATAACTCAAAGGCAAGAAAATTAAAATTTTCTAGTGTGTCAGGTTTTGAACATTTCAAGCGGGCTTTACATACTGTATATTAGTGATCAGTAGAACAGGCCTGTAAAAATCCTGGAACTTTAAATTTTAAAGTCCTGTTTCCTCTAGAGGGTGCTGTAGCATCAAAATGTCCCCCTTACCTAGTCCTTACTGTGTCTGTGTTTCGTCCTGTAGAAATACCCTGTGCTGCCTTACCTGGTCCTGGTGCTGAAGCAGTTCCTACTGCAGAGGGACCTCAATGAGGTTTTTACTGGAGGAATCGGATCATACAGTCTCTTTCTCATGGCTGTCAGCTTCCTGCAGGTCAGATACACTATTTGTGTTTTTAGCAACTCGTTGTTTGTCTCGATCTCATCTTTTGGAATAGTTTTTGTTCATATTGACTTAATGGTAACAGACATTGAGCCCTAACAGAGAACTATTTTACAGTTTCGTAATTTTATTTCTGTCCGTTTTTCAATAGTTTTTTATATTAAGGTATTTGGAACAACTGTGATTCCTGAACGCTTGACTTAGAAAAACATCCCCAAATTTGAACAAAAAAACAGGCACCCTATCTTAGCATCTGAAAGTCCAAACAGTGACTTGTTAAACCCACTCACTAACCATTTGCAATAATTCTGACATCCGCTCGTACCGTGTGTTTTCCAGCTTCACTACAGGGAGGATGTGTGCAGTCCCAACATCAACATCGGGGTTCTGCTCATCGAATTCTTTGAGCTCTACGGCCGCCACTTCAACTACCTGAAAACAGGCATCAGGATAAAAGATGGAGGTTGCTACGTTGCCAAAGATGAGGTCCAGAAGAACATGATGGATGGCTACAGGCCCTCCATGCTCTACATTGAGGACCCACTGCAGCCAGGTAGGAGCAGAGCACAAAGGACAAAGGGTTAGAAAGTGGGTTTGTCCCGAAAATGGTCCAAATTAGCAATTTCCTTTCCAGACATGGGAACGTATTGTCCATTGTATCTGTCTTGTGTCCAACAGACAACGATGTTGGCCGGAGTTCTTACGGTGCCATGCAGGTGAAGCAGGCATTTGACTACGCCTACGTGGTGCTCAGCCACGCCGTGTCACCCATCGCCAAGTACTATCCCAATAACGAGACTGAGAGGTACAGAGCTAATTAAAGATTTTTTTTTTTCTTTTTTTGATGGGCCACATGTTGACTAATTTCTAATGAATATCATCTTATTTGAATAAGTGATCTATCAAAGCATCCATCACGACTGTCAGTTTTATATACTGTCAGTGTTGTCAGTCATAAGATATTTCAGTTGTTTTTGTCATGGCTGGATTTGTTGATCATAGTGAGAATATCAGGTCATTACTAATAACATTTGCTCTCAGACTTCTGTATAAACGTTGTTCTTGTCTACCCCATCACAGCATACTGGGCCGAATAATCCGGGTAACGCAGGAAGTGGATGAATACAGGGAATGGATCCGAAAGAACTGGGGGAGCCCGTCTCAGAATGATCTGCCACTCAACAGTACGTTCAAACTCTTACAATTTCTTTTAATTCATGAAATATTTCTCTATTGAAATTGAAATGTGGTCATGGGAGGTAAAGATCTGCAGTTCCTGGTCAGTTCAATCTGACTGGGCTGGAGCTACGAGCCCTATAAGCTTGCACTGAGTTGACCTCTGTGTCTCTGTTTCTACAGGAAACGATGTCACGTTGTTTGAGTCCCAGCAGCTCGATGAGTGCAACAACAACGTTCCAGACGACGACGATGACGTCGTCGTTCTACCGTCGGTCCCCCGCAGCAAAACCTCCTCCAACTCCTCCTCTCCATCCCCTTCGCTGCGCTCTTCTCCCTCCTCCTCTCTGCTGTCTCCCTCTTCCACGGCCTCCAGCTCCAGCGACGCGGTCAGTCCCGCAGCCGCACACACACATAGCCTTCAAATACTGTACCCTCGCAATTTGTCTGTGGCGAGTAAAGTTTTTCGTGCTATTTAGTCATCCATTTTGTTTGGCTTCCCCCAGGACTCTGATGGCACGCCGTGTAAGACGGCCAAGCAGCAGCCTGGCCGGGGGTCCAGCGCCCACAGAGAAAAGTCAGCTGTCGTCAATAACCACCGAACGCAGAGCCACGCCACCAGCACTCCATCGGGAAACAACAAGGGAGGAAAGGTACGCTCAGCTGCACCTCGTGCATCACGTGATGCACCGCAAGATTAAGAACCAAAACAAACAGAAAAGCTGCCCATAACAGTCAGTGTGCACAAATACTCACAGGCACAGTAACACATTTTGTGGTATTTCTGCATGTTCTTTCCCTAGGCCAGGATGTCTCATTCTCACCAGAAGAGCGGCCACCACGGGCAGCAGAGCTCCTCCAGCACCAAAAGTCACCAGAGCAACAAGCCACACCACCAGGGCAACAGCAAGAAGAGGAAAAATGTGAGAGACTCTACACAGGAGGACCTCTGCAGATAGGGGTGACCTCGCTCAGCCCCCCCACCCCACCCCATCCCCACCCCGTCCTTGTCTGCAACTGACTGTCCTGTCCCACTTCTGCTGCCAGACTCCAGCCTCGGGAGGTTGTTAGAAGTATTAAAACATCTACAGTATCCGTCTCTCTGTGGAGCTTTTCGGGGTGACAAGCAACGATTTCTAGCAGGAGAAAAAAAAAAAGAACAAAAAAAGAATTGTTATAGAAAATGCGGTTTAATTTCTTGGACCTGAACTGAAATCACAAAGGATAAATGCTCACTTGCTTCCCAAACAGCTTCTTCTAGGAGCGGTTTGCCTTCCCACAGCCAGCACCTACACAACATGCCTCTTGCGCCTCCTGCTGTACAGGAAATAGACAGGTCGGGTGTCTGGAAACTACTCTGGAGCAATACCTGGAACTGCTGGCTGGATTATATGATCAAAAATTTTATCAAAAAAAAAAGAAGAAAAAAGCAAATGGCTTGAAATATACAAAAACAAAAATGTTATGTTGAACAACAGACAAACATGTACACAGATTTTTTTAAGATGGTAACTTACAAATGCAATCAGTAAGAGTGGGACATAACTTATGCATGAGATTTTTTTTTGTTGGTTGATTTTTCTGTTGGTTTAATCTGTTTTGTTATGTCTAAAAACAGGTTATACAAAGATTTGTACAAAAAGACGCATAAGCAAAAAAAAGTTTAAAAAAAAAATACAAGTAAGAAGAAAATATTTCATATTACCTTTTTACAAGATATACCGATTGAAGACATGTAAACGTGCACATCTTGTGCCCGCAGCTTTTTGGCCAAAGCCAAGAGCTGGTTTGGGTCCCATTGCCAACATAAATCATCAGCATCTACTTTTACTCCCGGTTGCTCTCTGCGAGTGTGCTACAGTGTTAACGTTTAGCCTTTAGTGAGCCCACGCTCACACACAGCCCTATAGACGACTGGACGGAGCCCCACCTCTGTCCGGCTCCATAGCACAGCCACATAGAGGCTTTAAGACTACAGGTTTCAATAATTAAGGGGTGATAATGGTTTTTATTGAGAAATCCTACACTTGAAGAAAAAAAAATGTGTTAAAGATACAACTGTGGGTGATAATCTATTCCTTTGGTAATTTACCCACCACAAAATCATTTGTATTTGTTAAATGTATTTATTTTTTATTAATTATATGAATATAGTATGGATAAATGTATTATTAACATTAGAGCCCATATCTTTAAGTCCTATATTTGAAATAGGATAAGTTGCGGGGAGGTGGGGTGGGAACAGATATATATTCAGGTACAGTAAAATACCACCTTAATTATTTCATTGGATTTTTTTTTTTTTTTTCTGTTCTTTTTTCTGTGATAGTTGAGTGACCAAGTTACTTTGGAAAGTTTGAGAGACCATTTTACAACTTCCTCAGCGAGAATTTTGTTTTAATATGTGGCTGGTCTACTTACTTTAAAAAGGGAGCTGATTTTTATTTTCATTTTATAAACTATCATAGCAACAAACACTTCTTCAGTATGTCCACCCCCCTCCTCTGTCCCTGCAGTACAACAACTAACCTGTAGATGGAGTCATCGCCCCGTGTCTGGATCCACAGAGCTCGGGCTTGTATACTGCATTAGATGCCTCATCTCTGCGTTACTTTCTTTTTTTTCCCTTTCTTTTTTTTTGGTGATTGACTGATAATATCCAGATATTTGACCTAAATGAGCAGCTGCACATTAAAGGAAGAGAAACAACCTGTTGAGCCCAGTGCTTGCCGGAAAGAGCAACACACACACACACACACACCGAAGCACACCACAGTACTACACAACATTCACAAAACAGTAAAAACCAACACAAATGAATATCAGAAACAAGGAGCCAGCAATAAGAACCGCCTCGCATCAGTAACTACAGGGGGTCGCGCTCGGCGGGGTTGATCTTCCGTGTCGAGACAGTCAAGCACACATTTGATAAGACAGCCCCCCGGTGAAACGCACCGGTGAAATGCAGTATACAAGCGCCGGTCCTGCGGGAGACGGACGAGGAGGAAGGTGAACACAGTCACCCGTGCCATCTGAATGTCCACTGAGCGCCTGTCTTCACCGCAGGAAGGCTTCAAAACCCCGACTGTACTCATGTGAAACGTTGTTTCTCTGCAGCTATTACAATTCATGCAATAAAAACAGTACAACTGAACCGCGTGTCGCCCCGAGCCGCTGCTTCCAGGTGCTCTATGACTTCTACTTTTCATTTGATCTAATTGATTGTCTTTATTTGTCTTTATGTGTGTGTGTGTGTGTGTGTGTGTGTTAATGTTTCACACGACGCGGCGATCGCAGTGAAATGAGCGCGCGCGCGTGTGTGTGTGTGTGTGACGGAGGAGGGGCGTCCTCGCGCGGGACTGACAGTTGAGGAGAGAGGAGCACGGGGACCAGTGCACGCGCCCTCCCCCTCCTCCTCCTCCTCCTCCTCCTCGCCCGCACACCTCTTCGACAGGTCGTCAGGCCGGACGTGTCTGCGGGACGCGGAGCGGACCTGCCAGGTAAGACGCGCACCGAGCGGCCGCGGGTTGACCGCTGGGTCCCCGCCACACGGACGTCTTCCCCTCCGAAAATAACAAAACGTGTTGACTCGTGGGGAGAGTTTCCGAGTGGAGTTTGGAGTTAAAACATGTAGGAGTTTCCTGTCTTTTTGTTTGTTTGTTTGTTTGTTTGTGTGTTTGTTCCCGCCGCGCTGTCACCTGGCCGCTCCGCCGCTCCGCCGCTCCGTGCGGTGCGTCGGTCCGGCTAGTGTAGCCGGCGGGGCTAACCTTTCTGAACCGGGTCCCGGCGAGCCGAGCGGCCGTCACCCCGCCGTGTCCGGTGTGTCCGGTGTCACCGTTAACCCCCGGAGGACTGCACCGCGGGCTCGTGTCCGGTGAACGTGTTGTTTCCCTCCTCTATGTCTATGTTAAGTCTGCGTGTCTCAGGTGTGATTCGCGCGGTTGTCTGCTGTCTCTCACGCCGACAGCGCAGTGAGCCAGCGGCGCACCAGTCGTCCTGTGTTGTCTTTCTGTCGGTGACTTGCTGTTCCTCCGGCTCAGCCTGACCCCAAAATATTTACAGCGCAGGAAATGTTTATTTTTTCTTTTTTACAAGTATGCCAAAGTGCTGCTGAGATGCTGCCCTGAGCCTCTCTCTCTTCCTGCCTCCTCCATGAACAGTGTGCTTGTGCAACCCTCTCGTTTCAGAGTCGCCGGTGATTTTTGGTCTCTCTGTGACAACTTTACCACATTAAACCAGAGATTTTGAGCGGTATTTAATTTGCCGTGGGACTATAAAAGTTCCTGTTTGTACCGCAGCTGGTTCGCTCCCGCTCGCTCAGAACAGACGACTTTAATGTCAAACGAGAGGAGTCCTTGAGGTGCACAGTGTTCGTGCTGGTGATGGCTGATAACCACACAAAGTCTGTCGCTTTCAGTGGCTTCACAGGAAAAGATTAGTGAACTTAAATGGCCGGCTCACTCCATGTAGAAAAGCAAAAACCTCACTTACTCCTTGCAGATAGTTTTGTTAATTCAGATTTCTGCTGAAATCCCCATAAAACCGGGTTGAACTGGGTTTAGTTCATGGTTTTCACAGCAATGTGTTCACTGGAACTAACTTCTACTGAAGAAATGGTCCTGAATTGGTTGATTTACAGTTAATTCATAGAGAGCTGTAGTTTTATGGCTCACTTGGAGTTCAGTTTATTATGGGTTTACTTTATTGTTGAGCAGGGGAGAGACTTACCGTTTTATAAATGGACAACACTGGCGCTGGAGGTCTGTATCAACCTCACATCTTTTTTTATTAACCCAATCAAAGTCTTTTTATTCAGGAAATGCTGCAGGCTAGTTGATTTTACCAGTGTGAATGCAGACATTTGCTGAATGAAATTTAATTTGGGTGTTCAAACCAACAGTCAAAAAATAAATAAATAAATATATATATGACAAAGAAGAGCATTTGGCAATTTTTGCTTGAAAAACTGCAGAAATCTGTAATTGATTATCAAAATAGTTGCAGATTAATTATCCGTCGATCGAGTTGCAGCTCTAATGTATTACAAATAATCTGGGGTATAATATGGAAATATTGTCGCGTGTCAGTGTGGGTATTTCACTCCTCATTTAAGGCATGGTTCTTCCATGCAATCCCTTGGCTGCTGACATTTCCTAAATTGGAGTTAACAAGTAAACAACGTCATCATGCAGTTTAAAACAGTGGATGAAAGGAAGTCCTGAGGTTTCTCATAGTGGCAACAAGAGATTGTTTAGCTGTACAAATGCCTTGTGAAAACACCACATGGCAGAAAATGCAGTTCTGTTGATTTAAAGCTGTTTGCCTAAGCTGAATAGCTATTGTTGTTTGCACTGTGAACTGATTTGTGTTTGCAAAGAATGGAAAAATGTGTAAAACCCTGGGATTAGACGATAACTGTATGCCTGCCCTGTAATGCAGCACATTTGACTGAATGTTTCTGTCCATAAGGACCATACATAGTGTCCCAGTCTGCATAGGGATGACAGCCATGGAGTGTGTGTGTGGGGTCTGTATCATCTGGATGATTACATCACTAATCCCTTTGTCAGTTCTGCCTGAGTAAATGGCGGTAGCTTACCAGTAGCTGTTTTTTCTGTGATTAGGACTGAGCCTCATCACTTTCATTATCTAGCCAGCATAAAATAATGAAGTCAGTGTACTTAAATAGTGAGCATAACAAAACCTGGTTTGTCACAAATGGCTATAAAATAAATGCATAGAGTTAAAAATCAAGTGAGGGAGCAAACGGGGTATGGAACTTGATTGTTTGAGTACAATAGATATATGAGACCACAGAGCGGCACTTCAGTAAGCCGGGGTTCAATTCTTGGTCATGGATCGGCAGATCCATGCACCGCTGCGATGCCTATTCCCTTTCATAGAAAATCTGAATTGTGACACATACGTTGGCATTTGCCATTGGTGTGCAATTATCCATTGTGATGTATCTCATTCTGACATGATGGGAAGCTTGTTGTGATTGTGCATGTTATTAGAATAATTTTACAGTTTGATGGATCTGGACAGGGAGCGTCTGTTGAGGGCTGTGCAGCGTCGAAACACACGTGCACACACACAAAAAACCCTGGAACAGATCTGCACTGTTGAGAGTGACAGCAGAGCCTGCAATCCTCGTTGTTTTGTGACCAGTCTTTTAATAACCAGTGGTAGAGTTGTTTTGTGTTTCTTTTTCCTCTGTCATGCAGCCTCAGCTGACCGTGTAGGCAGCATAAAGCAGCAGCTCCCAACGTGAGTACCAAGTACGTCCAAGGGTCTGTCGGCAAGGGTTGCCCAAAACTGCTCATTTATTTCCGGGAATCGTTAATTTTCACATTACATATTAACTGCCTGCACTGTTATGTCCCATCCAGAGTGAAAAAACAACGATGCATTTGGAGTCCTTGGGACTAAATGAATCAGATCATTTAGGCTTTTGTGGACTAATGTGCATCGATTTAGGCATCTTTGATGCACCATTTATCTGACCAGGCTTTGGCCATGGTTCCTGACTAACTGTGGCTTTCCTCTGCGTTGGGTCTGTTTAGTTTGACTCCTCCTGAGTTTTGTTACAGTTATACAAAACAAACCCATTAGTGGTCAAATTTGTTGTTTTTATACAACATCACTGGTGCTAAAGAGAACACGGCTGACTCGTGTGACTCACCTAAACGCAAATATGCTAAGACACATGCATTCAGTGCATATGTAGTTTCGGCCTGTGCTTGAGAGTGACCTTGACAGGAAACATGGAGAACCTTCACAGGAAATGTGAAAGCGACTTGTTGCAGGTTTTCTTTAGAACTAGGGCTGACACCATCTGTCAGGCAGACAGATGCACACGCTCTCTTCTTGTACTGCTTTCAGTATCTTTTTTGCTCTGCAGCTAACTGTCTTCTCTTTTTTACTGTTATAAAGCGTAGAAGAGGAGTTTAGAATGATGTGTACCATCACAGGAAAAGCATAAACCAGATCTGATTTGTGTAGTAATACTGCACCTCCCAAACAGCATTATTTTCTAAGAATGATTTTGAAGTACACGTGTGTACTATCTATCTTTTACATAGTATTGGGAAGGGGTGTGTGGCAGGATAAAGCGACTGTACCTCTCTCTACCGCTTAAGTTAACTTCCTACTTCTTATGTTTCAGTAGAGAAATGCCATCCAGCTCTGTCTTCTCTAAACACACACACACACACACACACACACACACACACACACACACACACACACACACAGAGGCAGGATTGCTCACATAATAGGCATTTTCTGTTGTCATTAGACCCCATGATGTTTTCCAAATGCTTCTAGCCACTCATAAAGCTGATGATTTCACCCATTTCTCTCCCCTCTCTCCCATCTTCTCTCTCTCTTTGTCTCTCATCCTTTATCCTCACTTTCTCTCATCCACTTTCGAGCAGGCTCTCTGCTCTCTATCCTCCTCAGGCTTGAAATGAGAAGGGTTCCTCTCTGTGGACAGTGTGCTAATCCCTGAACACTCACTGGGGACTAATCGGACTCATTAACTCCGACTCTGATGCTTCCAGCCAGAGATCAGCACTAATCCTTCTTCAGCACAGCCTTTGCCACGCATGTTGTAAATGCTGTCTCTCTTTCCTTCTTTCCTGGGCTGCTTTTTTCATGCAAATTAAGAGACATCAGACTTAACAGAAAACAATTATATTACCTGTACAAAGTGATTTTTGATGCCATGGTTACGTTTTAGACACAGTGGTCCACTTTTAGCTTGAAACATCACGTCAAAATTATTTCTGACACAATGTATTCATAATGCCCTTTTGACAACACGAGTCACCTCAGAGTGTTTAACATGGCAAGGATGTAAATATAGGTATACAAACAGAGCAAAAACATTGGTCATCGGGTCATAGCTCAGTGATTCATTTCCTCTGGATTGTTTTTACGCTGTTTAAGCTTGTTTGATCTATTTAAAGTGAGCCTAACCTCATCTCAATAGTCACTGGTCTAAGCGTGTGAGGCGAAAGTGCAGGGCGGAGATGACCTTTACTTGGCTGATGCCTCTCTCCATCTCTCACTCCCAGGATTTCCCCCCATATTGTGCTGTGAAATCGTAGGAAGCTTCCCCACTGTGGTAAAAAAACGAATACGAGCAGGACGCCACTGGGACGGGGTTGTCTAAAGTCATTTAAGGTTCAAAGGTCTCTGTCATTGACGTCATCAAATCTGCGGGAGGCTCAGTCACACTGTTTTAGCTGTCCAGTGGAATCTCTGAGCAGACGTTTTTATTTTTCTTTATGTTGAACGTTTTGACAGTTTGAAACGCAAGACTCTTTGGCAGTTTGCAACCACGCAAATCCATGCTGCTAAAATCATAACTGGTTGAGAAAAAGACTTGGCATCACACCTTCCCCACAGTCAGTCCCATCCTAAAACCCTGCTGACTAGATAGATAACACATGCTTGACTTTCTGATGATCTGCACTTTTCTGACAAGCAATGTCACAATACAACCAAATCTCTGCAAATTGTTCTAAATTGAAAACAAACGTAAAGCTTAAATTAATTGATAGCAGGAGTATTCTCCTAATGTAACACAAATCATTGCTGGTGCAAAGTCACATAATACGTTGATAGGAGATAACTTATTGGAAATTAAGGTGAGACAAGTGGTTTTAGTTTATATACACCTGTATCTGAAGGATCCAATGTTTGGTTTGTAATTTTCCTGGTAAACTACATCACAAAGACAAAGGAACATTGTTAAATAAATCTGTTACAAGTTATTAAGCTCATGCCTCTCTTCAAGGAGGTTCAGGGTTTGAACCTGACGTGGTTTGAATCACTGCAGTCTGGGAGACGCCTGAAACCCTGATCAGGATAAGTAGGTGCTTTTTTCCCCCATCTGCAGTCTCTAAGTGTCACACATTGTCAAAGCAATTGCAATAGTGTCTGACCTGTAGCTGCGCTGAACAACATGATGTAGTAGAGAATATTTATGGCTGTTTTAAATATCATTGTAGCGTGACTGGAAACTGTAGTTTGTCATTTAAAAAATCCACAGTTGCTTGGGGATGATAAACAGGATTATTACAAGAACTGTCAGTTTATGCAGACAAGGCCCTAAACAGACGTATCGTATTGTTCCCAGTTTAGCAGTAGTGACATTACTGTCACAAGTAAATACTGTGTAGACAAACCTACCTGAATGCAACTTTTATTGAGTTCAAGTTAAAAACAGAAAGTCAAGCTATCTTGAAGAACACCAGTCCACATTGTTCTTTTTACTTTTATTTATTATATGACAAATGTGTTTATGTATGAATCATTGTAATTCCAATTCAAACTGTGCATCGTAACTCACTTTGACATGGTGACCACCGGATGTTTTGCCAGTCTGCTCTCAGCAGCATATTTAGGCCGACGTACATTTGTAAATACTACTCTGGGTGTGCACGCCTGCCACCACAAAAATGCCTCTGTATTCACTTGCTGCATTGTGTGTGCTGCACGCGACTGCACTTTGCCATTGTTATATTCTTATGAGTGAGCAGGTCTGAAGAAAGTGAGAAATTTGTGTAGTTGAATCTATAGTGGCATTTCTTTTCAAAGTGCATGTGCTTCAAAATGTTAGAAATAGAAGATGGAAGCCCAACTTAGAAACTACATGATCTATACGTGAAATCAAGTATCCTTGTTGAACATGTTTATTTTTCATCATTAGGTAGCTCTTTTAGTGTACTCCTGCTAGAAAGCACTACAGCACCTGGTGTGTATACGTACACAGTTGGGATATTAATTATGTATTGTGTTTCCATCCTCTATTCTATTGACATCCCCTAACCTTTACTTTTCAGTCACATTTGTTCAAAACTGCTAATGTATCTTGCTCAGGAAAGCTCTTGAGGGGCCGTAAAAAGCTGTGCCCTCTTTTACTTCTGCTGTTTGGAGAGGATCAGTGCTGCTGAGATGGGATGCTCTGGAGTGCCATTAGAGAAATGCCTCTTCACCCTATTGTCTGTTAAATTGTTCAATTTCCTGGGCACCTTCCCTGCCCACATCCCTTTTGTGAAAACACTAATTGCAATCTGCCTTTAGCAGTTTGGCTATAAAATGACTCTCAATGCAAGCGGAGACTCAAGTGAATCATTTATATTTACAGCCGAAAAGATATAATCAATCATACATTCAGACTCCTAAATCTTGTATAATATGCCTATAATGTACTGGGAGGAGATAATGTGTTGGCTGTAAAATGCTTTGAGCCACATGGATACATATGAAATAACCTTGTGTGGCTTCCTCCTAGATCGAATGCTGTGTCGAATGCTGAGTCGAATGCTGAAATACCCTGCAGCCAGTATGAGCCGATGCATGCCTCCTGTGAATGCTCGTTTGAGTGTGGATGGTGCAGATGTGTGGGTGTCTTGCTCTCTCTCTCTCTCTCTCTCTCTCTCTCTCTCTCTCTCTCTCTCTCTCTCTCTCTCTCTCTCTCTCTCTCTCTCTCTCTCTCTCTTTTCCCCATTTCAATTTCAGTGTTTTTTGTGCTCGCTGTGGTTCAAGGACATTATGTAATGCTTATGAGAGCACCCCATCTGGAGAAGTGCCATTGAGACGCCGAGTTTGCAGAACTCACTTTAGAACTGAAAAACAGCTTACCTGTGAAAGACATTAGTAACTGAGGAAACTAAATGAAAAGAGGAATTTTCAGTACAGCAGGTAAACAGCTCTCAGGCATGAAGAATCTTTGTAACTCTGTGATTACTTATTTTGAAGATTTTTGATGGATTTGGGGTAGGTGTTAATTTAAGACAACAAACAATGTTAATAATACTTTGTCTTACAGTAAATCTAAATGTCCTCTAAAACATCAGCTTCTCGTGCATTAGTTGGTACACAGAGGTTTGCACTCGGTGGATGCTGTTTTGTGATGATGAGTGTGTGCATTCGCTCTTTCAGAAATGAGTGTTTGCATGCCACGGGGATGCTTGCAGCACTTTGCTGCTTCAACAAGCCACTCATTGTGCTCGGCTGGTTAATGACTGATTAGCCACGATTGGCTCTTTGGTGGATGACCTATCCAATGAATACAGTGGAGACTCTAAGATAAAAGGGGGATATTCAACCGGAAAGCATATCAAATCGTGTCGTATCAAAGAGCAGTGTATAAAACATTCAGCAAGCGAGTTCTCATTTTAAGCCGGCACAGACCGCCGTTTTCACCAGTTAAAATGACAAATGTCGCCGGCGGCAGGTCATATCAGCTGTTGCTAATTCATGTTAATTCATTGAGTACGGTCTTTTTCCATTTGAGGACTTTCACTTGTCGAGCAAGCGGTGTAGAGACGGCCACAACTACAGCCTTGTTAGCAGTGATCCTCGGAGACCACCACGAATATGGCCATCAGAGGGTTGGGATCAGTAACTGTGCCACATATATTTTAATTGGTATTAAAATCCTCTGTCGCAAACAGGACAAAAACACATGGTGTATGCCCAGGTAACACCTGCGTCTTAAGCAATTCTCATGTACTCGTGAAAAGAGTTTTGTGCGACTTTTAAACTCTTATCAGCCCGTACCTGCTGCATATTGATGTGGGAGGCACCAGACCAGTCACTAATTGCCTGGACATTACTGTTATTTTTGAGCCCAGTTGCTCTTCCCATCCTTCATGTGGTCTAAGGAAGGAGATGTGGCTGCATGGCTTGTCTCATTAGAATAGATGCTACAGTCTCTCTCAGTGGGCCAATTTGCAAGCATTTTTCTATCCAACTGTTCTGTTGGGAAATCTCTGTCTGCAATTACTGCAAACTTATCTACCAAAATTAAACTGCAGAAATCATGTCTGGTCTCACTTAGTGTGACACTCTGAGACTTAAGAACTAAATACAAATGTGTGTCCTAAACAGCTGTGACTGAACCCTAAAGCATCACAGAGACGTTAAACAAGTGCATGTGTGCAGTTTATAGGCTTAACCTTGATTCTGTGATCCACTGGTTCACCTGTCGCACCAGTTGAATGAGAATTTGTGTGTGTGTGTGTGTGTGTGTGTGTGTGTGTGTGTATATATGTATGTGTATATATGTATGTATATGTGTGAGTGTGTGTGTAATATATATATATATATATATATATATATAGTAGAGACGACTTGAATTTGTTCCTTGAAGAGGATCTCAAACAATGTCATTAACCCCAGACACTACAGTCAGACCTGCCCACGCTGATTATAGGGAGCGTTGTGTGAGTGACAATTACTAGTAGAATCTTATTAATTGGTTTTGTGGGAATAATTGTATTTAACAACATTATAACGAAATTAATCACTTCCTCATTTTGCAGATGCACTCTTTCGACCATGCCACGGCAACAACTGTCTTTAAAAGATCTGGTTTCTGCTGCTGTGTGACATAACACACGCATAGACACACTCACTGTGTCCTTTTGTGAGGCTGTTCACACGGGCCACTGCTGTCCCCGTTTGGGATGCAGTGTTCCAGTGGAGCGACCCACAGCTTTAGGCTCAGATGTCGCATAGAGTGAAAAGGATGCTATTCCATTAATGAATCATGGTTAGCTAGCCCACCCTGTAACGTTATCCTGTCTTCTAGTTGATGCAAGAATTGCACAAAAACGTTTTTTTTTTTATCTGAGCAGAAATGATCTATGTTATGTGTTCCCTGTCATTTGCCAGTATATGAGGGAAGGTTTTCACTTTTACAGCCTTTAAGGGACACTTACTGCTCATTACAAGGACAGAAACCATGTGCCCATAAATCAATATTAAATGTTTGGTTCTTATCTGTATCTGTGCTTATCTATCCTAACTAGATCACTGTTTGTCCTGACATAACTTAAAATCGGTGGTTGCTTTCATAACAGCATCCATCAGTGACTAATTGTGCAGTGGCTGCAGGTTCCCTTTTTATGAAGCTGTCCTTGCAGCGTTGTTAGGGAAATGAGTCACGGTTGCCAAGGAAGTGAGATGGTGTGCGGTCGACTCTATGTCTCACAGTACGGTTGGCCTTCACTCAAGAGGGCGTCGAAAACCTGCGAGCCCTTTTGACGTTAGCGCTCTGTAGAAATGCATTCAGATTTCGAGAAATTAAGAGAGAAACAGGGAGAGGAAAGTGGAAAGGTGAAGAGTGCAGAAAGCGTGGGAGGGAAAAAATTGTAGAACTTTTGGAACAATGTGTTTGTCTTCGTGCTGTCGGCTCATTTACAACATTTGGAAACTTCAGGGTTTAAAACATTGTGCAATCTCTATAGATTAATTGATTGTCAGATGTCAGTCACGCAATGATTGCCAACAGCTGATAGTAAATTGACCAACAAGATCTCTGGGTTCCTGTTTCAGATAAAGCCTATCTGATGCAAGTGTGTGTGTGTGTGTGTGTGTGTGTGTGTGTGTGTGTGAACGATGGTATTGGTCGTTTTAGTGGACTTTGGTGTCTCCCTGTGCAGGATCCCCAAGTTGCTTCTTGAAACAGTTTCATGGAAAGTCTTTGGTAAAGAGCAGGGCAGGTAGAGATGATAACATGACAGTCCATCTGGCCAAAAGCTTACAGTTATGCCTTTTCTTTGGATTTCTCTGTGGCTGAATTTGCTCCGCTCACATTCACAGTCTCTCACACTCACTTTCATTCGCTCAACCACACGCTCGCTACGCACACACGCTGTGCACTTCCCTGACAGGGGGTCTGATCTCAGAATTGAGGAAAAATGGCAGAGGTCCAGGTGGTTGAAGACGAGGTAGAATTTCAGTCGACCAGGATTTTCTTTGGTTTTACACAACCCTAATGGAAACTTTTACTAAATCAAACCCAGTATAAAATAAATTTTATATAAATGAAAGGAGGAGTTTGGTTGTATTCTACATTGTTTGTATCAACAAATCCAATTTGCTAAAAACTAGAATGCTCAGTGGTTTTAATTGAAAGCATTGTGATTTGTATCTTAACATTGATGGCTTCATTAGGAATAAATGGGCTTGGGCTGAGAGCCACAGGCAGGCCGGGGAAGTCAGAAAGACTGAGAAACGAACTAACACATTGTTGGTTTTCATATTTTCATGGGATTTGTTGACCATAACAAAAATACATTATATTTTATCCTTTAAGTCAATATCAGATCAAAAATAATACGCTATAAGTATACAGGTATCCAGTGTTTTGTCAGTGCATTTAAGCACCTTAAGCATACTGATATTTGATACCCAGTCCAAGCAATAGTCTGAGTCTGTAGTGGTTTTAAGGAGTGCTTTCCACAAGCTACATATGAAAACTAGCAATTTGTCATCCTTTTTAGTTGTGGTTTGCATCAAACCCTTAACACACGGGATGGGTTCTTCACACCTGGATGAGTTTTTCTATATGCAGCACAGAGCGAGACAGTGACCCATATTTGGGACGGTCTGCAGTAAAACTCCAGTCATCTCAAGCCAGTTCCTTTGAGAAATAAAGCAGGAGTAACCTCGCCTTCACCCAACTCAGCCAAAAACTCTTCCCACTCAACCACAGAAACCCCAGGAAGGGTGCTGCTGCCTGCAGACATTCCTAACTGTGTGGCTGTTCGACAGCGATGCTTTCCTGCACATTCTTTGGCTCGCAGTGGCAAAACATAGGGGGTGGCTTTGACAAAATGAGTAACTCCAGCCACAAACCATACTGTAAGGCTGCCACAGACAAGGCCTCCATTGAGAGGCACGAAGAGTAGCGTGCCATTGGAGAAGGCAGAGCCAATGTAAAGACCACCATGAGGCAAAGTAAAGAGGTTCACCTAAGGCTGTTCAACACAAGTTATACAGTCATAGTGTGGGTGTGTATGTATGTATATATGTGTGTGTATATGTATATGTATGTATATATATATATATATATATATATATATATATATATATATATAACCGTGTGTGTATTATATAGTTAAAGTACAGGAACACAGATGGTAAGAGTGCTAATGAAGACACTCAGTAAAGAGACAAGGATGCTATTAGTTAAATCCTCAGCTCCGTCCACTCCAGTCATCCATAGCTCCCAGGAGGCATTTGAGGTAATGAGATCCCTCTGTGCTCCTTCTGCGTCACTCCCACCGTCTGACCTCTCTGCTACTGCACAGCTGTAATTGAAGGCTTAGCAGAATGTGCCGCGCCATGCAGCGCTTATAGCACATACAGTCAGCATTTCTTTTACCTGTTACACATGTATAATTTTTCTTAGCACAGCTAATCGTGCAATTCTACACATGTACACCAGGGAGTCACTCAACCAACCTGGTGCGGAGGCAGTTGGGCAGAGCTCCTCACTAACTTTTTGAGGCATATGTCCTTTGGACAAGTAAATTCACCTTTCACTTGTCCACTTAAAAATTAAAAAAATTGTTTTGCGAATGCAGAATCCAGACAAACAAACAGTTGAAAGCACCCAAGCATATATCAACATATAAATGATAACATTTATGAATTTTCTTAGTGGCTATATGTACCGTTTTCTCTTCAACAAATCATTTTCATATTTTGTTCACATAAGCCCCTACGTAACCTGCTTTTGCTATTTTATTTTACTCGCAACGGACCGGTATTCAAAATGCCATATGGCTAGTGTAGTACTGGAAACTGTACAGCTGTTGACAAATTTTCGTTCTCTTTTTGACTCGTATGAGTATTGTTAGGATTTTATGGACAAGTCGTTATGGATTCTTGCATGTAACATGTGAGCGATAAAGATTCCACCAAAGGCAAAGAAGCAGAACTTGGACTCAATCAGGTCAATCACTAACATATCTATGCAGCCCTCAGTGGCTTTAAGTTTAGTGTTACAACCATATTTGCTGTAATATAGTAGTAATATGAAGTTTAAAATGAATGAAGAACATACATCAGTCAGTATCAGTTCTTCCTCCTGTCTTCTGTGCTCCTCCTCCTGCTGGTTTGTCTCAGCAGTGAAGTTTACAACAATTTACCAAATTTTAAGACATGTAGCAAACTAAGATAAACAATTAGACTACAGGCAGAGCCGATTTGAATTTGATTTTGCCGTGTAGTAACTAAAACTAACTAAAGTATTTCACTGTATTAGCCACAGCGTCTGTAATAAGGTCGGTCGCTGTTCTTCACTTCAAAACGGCAGAATAGACCTCAGCATCAGTGCAGTGATTATCTACACAGCTAACAACATCAGTAATCAGAGACAGATCATCTTAATCATGCTAACATATTTAAACAATGTATGTCACTATAAATATAAAACTCGGCTTCTTTAACCATGTCACTCTAAATATAAGGCACATATATTAATACAATTATAGGTGTCTTTACTGATTAGTGTTAGTGATGAACCAGCGCTGTTACTGACCCTGTGGCTGAAGTCGTGAAATACTTTTGTTGTGAGCCAGCTACTTAATGCTAGTTTTGTTTTCTTTGCCTTTTCAGCAGAAATGTAAAACCAATAGCGTTCGAGCACGGCAAAATCAGTTTATATGAGCTCTGTGTGACGGGACTAACTTCTCACTAACGCCTAATGAGCCTGTCTCTTGATGTTAAAGGAAACTCTTGGAAAACACTGTGATGCAACACTTCTAATCACTGAGCCACTGTACCACCAATCAAAGTTTATACTGATGGCCCCTGAGCAACTCTGCTGGGGCACTAGAGGTTCAAGTGCTTGGCTCGAGGGGCAACTTATCAGTAGTTTTTGAGGTATGGGAGAGTGTCGCTCAATGCCCTGTCTCCTCACCCCTCTTATAATAGAACTGTTGGCTGCCATCAAGACCTGAGCCTGAACCATGTTGTTGGGATCTGGCGGGACGGTGTAGTGGATGTGAGACAACACTCACTGGTCCTGTATGTTTGAGCCGGAGCCAGGCAGCTGTTAGCCTATGCAGACAAGCTGACTCCTCCCTGCATGCACACCCAGTGTCATGGAGAGTCCACACTGAAGAAGTAGATACTTGCCAATTTAAATCCACTCCTACTAAATGCTTAAAATATGTTTCTGTGTTGAAGCATATTAGTAGCACTTTTTGTATGCAGTTAAGTCTGTTTTTTGGTTCTTGTTGTTTTTGGTGTTAGTAATACAGATTATCATAGCCAAGCAAGGGCATACATATGGTTGCAAAGAGCATTTTTTGCCATTTTCCTAGGTTCAAATGAAAAGTTCTGTCTTTTTTTGTGGATTACACCAGTTAGTTGCATACGCAACTATTCATACTACTCCTTCTAGATGCCCCCCACCCCATCCCCCGCTTCACACAGATACTTTGACTAACAATGTGCTAGTGCATCCTTCCTGGCTTCCCACCCACAAATGTCTGCAACAGCTGTAGCAAAGAAAAATAAGAGAACTCGGAAAGAACTGGCACACGTGAGTAAGTTCAGCCCAAGAACAAGTTTATGTTAGTCACAAGTCTATGAAACAGTTGATAAACTGTCACTGAATACAAGTTAAAGGGACCTAAAGCACATACAGTGATATGTAGACGTTAGTTAATCCCACCACAACAAACCTGAACAAATTTTCTCACAATTACTATGTACGTGCCTAAAAATCAAGTGGGAAAAAACAAAACAATAATTGCAGCATATGCAAAGGTTTTTTGCAGCCTGCCAGTCAAAAACCATAAACTCCAAATGTTTCTTGTCACCAATCTGTGTATTTTTGCTTGCGCAATATTTTTCATGACCTTGTCTGCTGTTGCGTGTTTGAGGTCTAACCTAACCTAGGTCTTGGTGCTATACTCTGTAAAGGCTGTTGTAAACCTTGTGAGTAATTCTGAGGTATATTTAGATGATTGTCTTGTTCAAATATCTGACCTTTTTTTCAGCTTTAATTACCTCACTGAGTTGCCTGAAACATTAGCTTCCAGGATACATTGGTACTTTGACTAAATCCATTGTTTTCCTACCTACAGTATTTCCTTTGAGACCAGTTGCCAAACAACACCAGAACAGTAGATCCAGTGCCTCGCTGTACGACACTGGACACTTTCTATGCAAATGTGAAATACTACTTAATAATCAAAACCAAATGTGTATCGTAGAAAAGCCTACAGTTTGCATCCATAGTCTTTTGGTTTGTTTATTGTCTAAGGTCAAATTGCCGTGACAAGTATACGTGCCTTCATATATCCACAGCTACACGCTGAAATGTTCATATACTCACATTCATTTTAGCAATATAACTGTGTGTGTGTGTATATATAGGTCCCTGTAAGGCCCTTTTTATATTGACACATTTTCTGTTGAACAATTTTCCTTCCCTTTTCTTTAGAGCTAAATAGTGAAACTTAAATCAAGTAAGCATCGTACTGTAGGGTGGGTTGTTATAGTGTCCTGTAACTCTTAGGGTCACATGTTCAGCCATTTTTGCAAAGGTCAGTTTTTCCTTTTTCCTTTAGCAAGACACTGGACCTCTACTGTACATGGCTCTTGCCGGTCCCTTCACTCTACAGTGATGCACTTCCCGTACATGCGGCTTAAATGCAAACCTGTACATCTATAAGTACACTGTATCTAATATGGTAATTTGAGCACTGCAAATTCTCAATTGAAAATCGAGTCAGAGTCTCAAATATTAATCTTTTTCATCTAGATACTCTGGATGTAACTGGAATTTGGTGCTTTTGCTAAAAGGTGAAAGATATGGCCTTGCGAGAGGCTGACATTGAAATCCTGTATTAAACCCATTCCAGCTTTGATTTACGTAATGTTTGGTCACTCTGTTTGCAATGCTTCTGTTGGAGACCTTGAAGTACTGCTGGAAGAGAGGAGAACAAGATACGCAGCAATGAGTTGGAATGCTATCAGAGGCACATCATTTGATATATCCTAACACAAGAATTAAATATTGCTGGGGATGAAGTCACAGTCTGCGCATGGACTCACCCAGGGAATTTTAATCCCCTCAATCTAAAAGCTTTAGTCTAATGTCACACTAATGCACCACTGTATTTGAACATCAGATCGAGTATGAGAGTTGCTGTTTTGTGTTCCAGTAAAAGCTGTGTGGGAATTGTTGGTCTTATCTGTCTCATGCTATGGACCACAGTGGTACACACTACATCTGCAGTGTAGTTCTATATTTCTCCGTTAGATCCATGTATGATTGCCATCTTTGCTGACTTTGAATAACTGATTATAAGTTAGTATGGAGGAATTTTTCCTTTGTGACATTGATGCAGAAAATTTGTGTAGAGGCACAATACTCCCTGACATAAAGCCTAGTATTTATCTACAGTGGAAGAATTATGCAAGACATTGGACAGTAAACTACATATAGTGTAGAATCTACTTACTGCACAAGGCTTATTGTCCTTGAGCAGAATTATATCAGGATGAACATATTGTGGTATCATTTTACAAAATTCTGCTGTCAAAATGAATGATTTCATGCAAAATGTTGTAAAACTTATAATGTTTTTTGGGGCATGCACTGTAACTTATTCCTACATACTCCTGTGATGTAGAGAGTATGTTGGAATACCATAGGTATATTACAATGATGAAGGAATAATTATCTGAATTCTTATTGACGTGTTCGCACAAGAAATAAGTAAATATGTGGCCAAATATTACACCAAATATGATTTCTTCACCAGTGTTGTCCATTAAGATCTTACAGCATGTTACAAAATGTTAAACATTGTTGACACAGACGTGATATAATTTAGGCTAGGCTACACATGCCAAATTTCTTTTGATTAAACGGTTTTTAGACAAAAGACATTGCCCTCATAGTTTGGAATATACAGTAAATACAGGCACACCCACACACACAAACACACACACACACACAGTAGGTCTGAAAGTAGATTGGTAACCTCCCATTTTTCTTGTCTCATTGTATAATAGATATTACGTAATTCCATTGTCAATGTGATGTGTAAATCACTGCTGTCACGGCCTCATTAACCTTAATTTGCTTTTAACGTGGAACAAGACCTCGCCCTGTTGTACAAACATTCATGGACTAATATTGAGAATCTAAAATATATTTAAAGTACATATGCACACACAATGTGGTTTTAAGTCCGAAAAGGCAAAGTACCACAGTACTTTAAGTAAATTTACTGTATGCTTAGTCAACTTTCTCCATGTGTAAGTAATTCAGCTACCCTTTTTATTTCACTACCTTATTTACCCACAAAAACTAGTCACCGAAATAGAGGCGACATCTCTCTCACGTGTTTCCGTTATGGGGTTACATCTTTCAGTGACAAGTGCCACAGGATGCAGGTCACACATCACAGCTGACAGCTGAGGGTGTGGTGGTGATGTGAATCGTCACGCACACAAGAACAAGAATTGTCTTGCAGGTCAAACTATCACAGCACTACAGCTAAAGCCCTTGCAGTGTTGCAGAGTGTTGCCCATTCCTGTTGTGGCCTCCATTGTTAGTACTTCCCAAAGATAACAGAGAATGTGTCTGATGAGAACAACCATCATGGAATATGTTTCCCTCTAATGCCTGATAATTGCGTGTAGGGAATACTTAATCTTTGCTTCTGTAGCATCAAAGGGCCTCTTTCTTAAGCGTTGTTGGGTGTCTTGTTAACCTATGGACCTACACACTGCAGTGTAAACCTTATTGAGGTTCCACATGTGAGCTTCAGTTGTTTCAAGGAATTTCATCCGCCTTAACAAAATACCGTTGGACAGTGAAAGGTCAAACAGTGCAGTTATATGGGAGCATGTACAGTATGAATCATAACACAGTTAAAACAACACTAGTTATGACAGTAGATTGTAGAAAACATGCACCAGATGGCCCTGTCAGCAGCCAGGGCTTTATGGTAGCCTGGAAAATTACCATCATGAGGCTGATCCGAAGCTGCCATCCGTTTCTGTTGCAGCAGCTCTGCATGATGTCCACGTTAGGTTTTTGTTTAGTTGTGTAAACAGCTCTTTGCTTTGCTGGTTGCAGATGTTGGGGTTTCTCTTTGAATGGCAGTGGCGGTAGTAAGCCTGCTGGCATACTAAGGGATAATTATGGTTCTCTTATTGGTGGTGGTGGAAGGGGCTCGGCATAGAGAAGGGCCCTACTGCTCCACAGTTACAGGATGGAGCGGGTCCAGTTATGAAACCTGAAATGGGGATGTGGTTGGCTTCACCAGTTGGAAACAATGGTCTCTCTTACTGTAGTGCATTCTTTCCACCCTGTTTTTCCTCTCAAGTTTGTTTCCAAATTATGTATATTTTGGAAAAAAAATCAAACAAGGAGAAACAAGACATTCCATGAAGCTCATCTTTTAGTGTGTATGATTGTATATTTTATGTTTTACAGCATATACTCTGTATATAAGTTTTAGCACCAACAAAAATACTGCCACAGCATGTAGCTATAGTTCAGACTTCATACTGTGAGGAGGTCAAGCTTTTATTGAGTTTGTCTTGTCAATAAAGGCACTGTTAATCAAAGATAAAAACAAGAATATATACACACACACAACAGCAAGTCAGAGATTAACAATTAATTCTGTTGGCTGCTCTTTAAAGAGGACATCTACTGACTTCAGGGTGGTATCTGTCAGAGAAGAGAGAATTTACAATAAAGATGTTGTTGCTGTTGTTCATTACTCAGCGAGGCGTCTTGTTACCAAATTATTTTTACCATAACTGGTTTTATTGAGTAAGAGCCTCGTCTCATTTCGTATGACTACGTTGACATTTTGCACAGGTTGACTTGGGTGATTGATGGACTGCATTTCCCTTTGTGATTGTGCAGGTGTTTTCAAACCCAAACGGCATATGAGAAGGAAACGGCGTAGACTAATTCAATGAATGCTATTTCAATATTGGATTTGCCCCATGGCTGATATGTTTAGATCTAAATTCTATGTATCTTTAAATCAATAAACCCCTCTTTGGACCGCTTTTGTGTCAAGCAGCAAAATTGATGGTTTCACTTGTGGTGGTGCAACTCTGCTCCAGTTTGTGGAAGTAAATGTGAAACACTTAAGCAGTAATGGCCAGCCTCCGAGCACGTGGTGCTCTTGCTTGCACTTCCTGTATTTATTATAAGCAATGGCATTTGAAGCTTAAATCAGCGCTGAGATAGCATCCTGTTAATATTGTTAGGTTTCAGCAGCTCCTTCTGGTGAATACGGCTAATTCAATACCAGTAGAGAGTACTGGGAGGAGAGGAGGGGAGATGGGAAAGGACAGAAGGCCTAATCGAATCTGCCCTGCACATTGCTGTACATACATTAGTCATCTGTTTATGGAAAGGCTCTGTGTATGAGCAAGCTCCTGCAAGATTAAGTAGGTAGCCCATCACCCAACCCAATTCGGACCAGGATAGAATTTGTCCCATGTTAATACTGAAAACAACACTGGGTAATTTAGTCTTGTTAAGTCACTGATTATATCATGCCAAGTATTTATATTTGTAATGTAAAATGCCAGAGCTGGTCAGTCAGGACACTTAAACATTTCCCAGTCATTTACTGCAGTTGAATCATCAGTTCCTCAGTTTAATCATCAAATGGCCATCTTCTTAACTTCCCCTGCGTCATTGTCCACTAAACAGTTAAGCATAGATTACAAACATTTATGAGTCCAGTGTTGCTAAAAAAAAAAAAAAAAATGCATCAAAGAACATTTAAAGTTGCACTTCAAACATTTTAACAACAACCATTGTCAAAAGCAGCCCACGTCTTTTTGGACTAATGCATATTTTTAATTTTTCCATGCACTCATTGGTCTTGCTTACAAGAACAGCTCTTCTCTCCTAAATCAACAAGACAAAAATAAAATTGTTAAAAATAAAGAATTTATTCTGTTGGAGATTGATTCCTCAAAAATGCACTGACCCAAAAAAGCCTTAGTGTTAGAGTTTAACACCTTAAACTCTAATCGCTGCATTCATATTAAATTTGCAAATTATATCTTTATTAAAGATGGTAGTTCAAACAATTCGATATAAACTATGTGATAAAAATCCCAAAAGATGAAAATAAATCAAACTACACTGCAGAATGGTGTCTTTGCTAATGGTGATGACCAGAGATTAACCTGTCTCATAAATGGGCAGTATGAAAGTATTATTAAGACACAAAAAGGTATATTTTAGTGTTTTTTGACTTGAATGTTCGATGGAAGCAAGCCAGCTCTACAGCCCAATGTCCGCAAACCTGGTTTCTTTGGTCTAGCTGACCTTTACCCGTAAACCGTGGATCTGTGGAGCATGGGCTTGAGAAATGTGGTTTGCTGTTTTCTTTTACAGAGGTCACTCTTTGTCCTTTTTTTGTCCAAGCTCATTGAATGCCAAAACAAAGACAGCTATAAAGGCAGAGTGATTTGCTTAGGAAAAAGACCTGCCTGTTTGCTCTCCATGAAAAGGCTTTGAATTGGGCGTAGGTTTGGTGAAGATCTGACCAGATCTTTAGATAAGATTGGTTTATTACCCATGAGGTGATTACTTGGCTTTGAGGAATGGATTGACTATTTCCCAGGCTTCATTCAACCAGAAAATTCCAAGACTAAATGTCTCAAATGAATTTCCATTTTTCCTTGAAATTAAGACCTACAAAAAACCTCCTGGTCTTCAGTTAGCCTCAGGAGGGAGGAAAATTCAAATTTCCCCTCCAGTTGAAAGCCAGCACTTTTATACCATAGTCAATGTTTCTTTTCAAATGTAATATGCTAAAGTACGGAGCTAAAACAATACAAAATGTGTCACTATCCAGATACTTGAAGACTGCATTATATCTAGCTGATTGACAGATCTCCTCCAATGGCTCCAATTTGCTTCTCCTCCTGCTTTGTTTCCTGGGAGGCTAAACACGTGACTCTGCTGCTCAGCAGACTGCTTGTGCATGCTTGTGAATACTCAAGATAAATTTAGTGTAAGTAGCAATTATAATCAAAAGGTCCCATGTAGATTAGATTTTTGATGCATTAAAAACCAACAGTTCCCAATGTACAGTACATTGTGAAAGTGTGAAAGATTATACCAAAATGTTGGCTTAAGCCTTAATTACTGCCAGTAATCAGGGTATTGATGTGTGTTTAAACAAAATGCTGACTCAATCTATAACCAATACCTGCCAACCTTGCTGCAGTGTGCACTGCAAAACTACTACAGAAATGATGGCTTGGTATTAAAAAAAAAAAAAAGGAATTCACAGCTTTTGATGACTCAAGTAATGTACAGTGTTAAGACACTAAGAAGAGTAACTTGCTGGGATTTGTTAGTCTCCCTCAGTGTATTTAATTAAAACTTACCCAGCATGGTTTCCACGCCTATCATCGTCACGTTGTCGTTTTTCTTGTGAAGCTGTCTACAAAATAGATGAATGTGACGCACACAGACACACACACAGCTCCCAGTCTCTGTTACACTTCACCTCCTCTTTTCTTTGACGTGAGGGCCAGTACGTTCCTGCGTCTCAGCAGCAGACGCGCAGTGACGTTAGTTGGTTTTGTATGGCTGCTGTTCTAGGATTCAGTGATGCCAGTTTACAAGGCTGCTATGTGATTCCCTCAATTGCCAAGCTTTCATAGTAAAAGACCTGGCAGTCAATGCAGCACAGTTTCAGCTATTCATCCGCGCTCGCTGAGAGACTCAGCTCTATTGAGGCGTACATCCCTGTCTCCCTGTTCTCCCAGCTCAGTGCCGCAGCACAACCAAAGGTCTGATGGTGCTGCTTTTTTTTACCATGGTAACTTTGGAATTGGAGCATAAAAGGCACCATCGGGGCCAGGAGCTTTAATATCTGGTAAATGAGAGTTCTTGCAGTGTCAGATGGTTCTCTAAAGACTAGACAAACACTTTTAAATGCTGAGTCACCTGACCCCGATCATCGATTTGGGAACATTTTACTAACCTTGTCACTTCCTTTGCTTGTTGTATTCAGTCGTTTAGGTAAAACTGGGGCAGGGTAGCTTAGAGGCACATTGGCTTTGGTTCATGATTGCACTTCAGCTTTTTTTTCTGGTCATGTTCAGTCTTGTCACTTACTGGTTGATCAGCATGCTAAAGATTTCCTAAGACACAATAAAAATGCGGTCATTTGTTAATTGGAACTCGGGTTACAGGAAAAACACCTACGCGAGAGCCATCACACTGAAAGACACAGCTGATGGTTGTTTTGTATACTTCTCGTCGTTTCTTCTAAGAAGGTGAAGCACAATTCTGTGGTTCATTGATAAGGAGTTCCCTTGAGGTCTACTGTAGGCATGATAACAGCTCCGTTGTTCCCTCTCACACACATAAAGTACTCTCTGTTGACCGTCTCTGTTGTGCTTTTAACTGCTTCATCGGCTAAACTGTCCCTTTATGTTTTCTCTTGAAATCAACAATTGTTCTGCCCGTGTTTTGCTTTTCATTGTTGCCACTTCTCAGTTGAATGTCCTGGGCTATCAAATTAGTGTTTATACCTGAAATGGACATTTCCATGCACGTGATGATAAAAAAAACATGTATAAGCTATATGGCTGACATATTTATTCCTGCTTTCCTTGTCTGTTTATGATGACATTTATAGTAATACGTGCTTAAGAATGAACATCAGAGCTACATACAGTCCTTCCCAGGGGTAAGATCTAGACGAGGCATTTAGTAGGTATGTGGAGTAAATGATTTCCCCAATGTAAACAACCAGTAAACATCTACTCAGGGTTCCCTTTCTTACAGGCCAGCTGGTTCTTATTGGTGCAAGAGGAGGATACGATCCCCCACCGGCGCTTCGCGCTTTCTTTTACCTCTCTGCTCTCCCTTTGGCTTTTACTGTCCTCAGACTGCCAGTGGTGTATTATCTGAGACTGGGCAGAGCCTGCTGGAGGCTGTTTTGTCTGGCAAGGGAAGGGAAAAGTTAAAAGTGGTCATCACACTGCCTTACTGTTGCAAAACATTTTATCACTACAAAATGGAAACATTGCGGCTGACTATTCACTTACACAAAATACACTGCAACAGGTGTGTGTGTGTTTTATTTATATTTTTGCTCTGCCTCTCTGTTTTTATGACACATAGCATCTGTCGCTGTTGCTATGTGAGGGACAAACATGAAGCAGTGCCTTACACACACCGCACACAGCCATATATTAGCAACTGGAGGAAATGAGGTTTCTATTGACAGCAGTGCGAAGTTCACATTGTTGCTATTGAGCTTCAAGGCAGTGTCTCCTCCTCTCTCCCAAATGAATATATGGAGCTCTTATTAGCTAGAACTAGATGCTTGGATGCAAATACTCCCCTGTCTAGTTTTTGAGCAATAGAAGTTACATTGTCAGCATTTTCAGAAGAATTGCAGTAGGATCTATTTATTCATAATGCAGGCCTCACCTCACTTCCTCTGCCCCTGCTCATCACGTCTTCTTACTGATCGGCTAAAGGACTCTAATTATGTGAAGAGACCTCCAGAGTGTGTGTTTTGACAGGCATCTTCTCTCAGACTGTGTTGTGTCAGTACAACATGGTCCGTCACTCAGCAAGCAGCCATATTGCTCTTAGACAGACAGAGGACAGTATACTATGTTTTATGTTTACAGTTCACAGTTTTTGATGATAAAAAGTAAAAATGATGGGAACTGTCAAACTTAAAGTGGATTGTTTTTTTACTGTTATCTGTTGATGAGGTGGAAATAATGCACACAGTTATGATAAGTCTTGTCTTTGGTTTGTGTGCCTGTTGTCCCCATTTGTAACTGTAAACTTGGCTGTGGATCTTTCATATTTGTTAGTTTAGCTGGGGGAGATTAAAGTGGTTTGGGGGGTTAGTGGCTGTATAGCGGTTCATTCCACGACATTGTATTGTTCAGAAAAATGGCTCCAAAGCAATGGCTCTCATTAACAGTGCGGCCCATCATTATGGCTGCTTTCTATAAAAGTTCTGGCCAAAATGAGCCAGGGGTTAACAGAGACAGGGCTTTCTGGATTGTGGAAATTGCGTAGTTCAGGTATGAATAAGCATGTGCTCACCGAGGGATCTAGATATTCATGTCTCACTTTTACAGTATTCCCAGTGAGTCAGATATAGTGCGTAATTACATTCTGCCCATTTCACAAGTCAAAGCCAGGTTCCTTTTCATATCATTTAAAAATATTGTAATATTATAATAGAATTTTATGTTAATTTCAAGGTCTTCGCTTGGACAGTGTTTGTTTTGTTTTGGTGCGTGCCACCAGACCTTTGGTAAATATTTGTCTTTTTTTTTTCCTCTCCCCTCTTTCCATGTGCCTCTCAGGATTGGAGCTGCCAACCTCACTGCTACGTTACATCCCGACTCCTGGTGGGATCACTGATGACCTTTTGTTGCTGCCCCCACCGGATCCCGTTTTCCTCCTGCTCTTCCTCCTCATCCTTCTCCTCCTCTTTCTTAGACTCCCCTCCTCCTCTGTGTCTCCCAGCCCTGGGCTTATTACTCAAACCCACTGAAGGGAGCAGCACAGTAGCTGGCAAAGGATGAAGCGGGTCTGCCTGCCAACACCAGACAGAGGATAGAAGACACAAAAGGACTAGTGAAGGGGAGAGAATCAGAGAGAGAGAGATAGAGAGAGACTGAGTGGACGACTAGTGGAGAGAGCCACAACGGTGCTGTAAGAGAAGCAACAACAACATTCAAGATGCCACGCCGAAGGAAAAATACAAGTTTCTGAGCGTCATGAGTTAGCAAGGGGCCCTTAACAGATCCAGAACTGTGGACTTCTTCATTACAAGCTTCTGGCCCCCCTCCACACCCACACACACACACACACGCAAAAGTTGTGGAGACACACACTCCTGCTCTCTAGGGCTCCTGGTTAACACCTGATATGCTTCTGTAAGAAGTGTTAGCCATGCCAGCCAAAGGGAAGTACCTGCTGAACGACCAGGAGTTGAAAAATGAAGCACTATATCGCAAATTCTCTTGCATTAGCCAGTATCAGCCGCTGGTGCTCCTGCTGGGCCTCTCCGTGTTTTCCTGTATAATCCTCCTCATCCTCTTCTTTGGCCTTCAACTGGTGAGTCTTCGCATCCACATGTTTTGTTTTTTTTTTTTTAAAACTAAAAGAAATTTTAAACTGATTTCACATTGGTCGTGGACAAGATTGTTGAATATTGTGGGGTTTCTTTAGGTTATTGACTGTACACAAATGTTTTAGCCTTTTTTTTTTTTTTACAGCAGAGTTATTTTCCCATGGGGCACTGTTAAGCATCAAGGTTTTTTATAATTAATGGAAAAGGGTATCAGTGTTTTCTTCACTGTACAGAAAACATGTTAAACAGTAACTCAAAACCTGTGCATTAGACTGTGAGTTCCATGTAACATTACCCCACTAATCAGCAGCCATTGAGGAGGTGGAGTGACTGGTCATTGTGGTTCTTGTGAGCTCCTGCACAATTATGGTTTCTTTCTGCAAAGACACATTAAGCACTACTAACTGGACCTTTTTAAAGTCAGGAAATCTGGAAATGTCTGGGAACATCAGGGTATTTCATACTTGTCACTTTGCTGTAACCACTTGAATATAACCAATTTTACTATACAACTTGTTTCAAAAAGCTGGTGTGGAGTCCAAACTGTTGAAACTGTTAACTGCATAACTTTTTAGGGTCAAAACTTCTGTGAGCTGGTAAAAACATGAACAAATCAAGAGGGAGCAACATGTAGATGTGTACAGGGTTGTCATGGATGCAATTTACAGGGGTAAAATGGCTCATGCAATGCTATGGCATGTTTCCTGACCTTGATATGCACTTTTACTGTTTTCTCTGTATTTTTGTGCCCTTGCACGATTACATGGTTATGCAAGGCTAGGAAGAATGGCACAATAAGATGGTAGTTGGTGCAAGGCAAGATGTTGACATTGATAGAAACTTTGACTGTTTTCAGCACATGATCACTCAAATGTAACAGTAATACACAGTAATCAAAAAACATTTCTGGATACTGTGGATATACAGTTTTCTCAACCAGTCAGACTTACCTGGTTACAGTAAATTCACAATTTAAGTAACTTCCCTGGTGTGCTTTTATCTTGGAACAAAGCAGGTGCCTCTGATGTAAACACAACGCTTCTTATTGAATATAGGTTTACTCTAATGTGCAGTACAACTGCTAGTAAATTGTGAAACCAGTATAAAAATTGGCTTCAGGCAGTGCTGTTGGACGTAATATCAGAGGGTGCATCAGAACCAATGCTGAAATTGTGTTGTTTGTGTAAAGTGCTGTGCAGCAAATGTTTCTGTAACGTGTAACTTGACTTTAACTGTATGGCTAGAGTCATATTTCTCCTGAAGCTTATAACAATCACAGTCTGTATGGTACACTTAGACACCAGCCCTGGTAATTATAACCCAGACCATACCATCTCTGTTTTCCTCTCTCAGGATATGTTGTATTTCTTTGACAGCTAATTGATGAAATTATGTCAGATAAGCAAATTAAAGACACCATTATGGCCAGATCACTTACATAATTATCAGATAAGATGCTGTACTTAAGAAACCTACATTTTCTGAAGCCTGGCTTGAGTATAATTTTCAACCACCATTTATGCTTCTAATGGGTTGTTCATTGTCGTCCGACCAGTACTGGATTTTTGAGGCCAATACTGGTATTGATATTTGGGAGATCTCTTAGATTTGTTATTTTTTTAAATTGTGGCCAAAATAAATACTAAGTGGGACATTTTACAGTTAAGTTGAACTGTAAAATGTCCCGCTTAGTATTTATTTACAGCTCCCTTGAGAAAACTGCAATTGCTGCAGCGTGGTTACTTGTAGCTGAGCATTATGAGCTATTATTTTGGTTGTTGTATTGGCTTACGTTAGATTGTAAAGGTGTACCTAAATAAAGTGGCCATTTAATGTTCCTCACACAGAAACAGGACAACAAAGATGAACTCTGAGCTTGTCTTGACTGCACTGACTGGGAGGTGCTAAGAGAGGGTTTCAATATGCACAGTGACAACAGATTACATCAACTTCAGTGTATCATTCCCACTAAAACTGTTTAAGTGTACGCTAATAACAAAACGTATGTAACCAAAGACATTAAACAAACAATGAACCTAAGGAAATTAGCTTTAAAACACAAGGATACAATTGAGCTGCAAAAGAAGGGACAAGGAACTGAGTGGCAAACTCAGGAAGACAAAGCATGCACACAAAAGACACCTTGATGAGGCATTCAAGGCTGCCCCCCCCCCCCCCCCCCCCAAAGAAAAAAAAAAAAAAAACGTGGGAGATCATGAAAAACAACATGACAGGTCATTTGTGACTAATGATAAATTGGCCTCTGCAAATGAATGTAACACCTTATTTTACCAAGTTTGAAACCACTGGGAGCTCTGAAAGATGCAGGGAAGTTCTGGAGTCAGTCAGTAAGATACAACAGAGGATTTACTTTTCAAGAAGATTCAGGTCTTTTGGAGCCAGTAAGGAAATCCTGCAATACGGAGGCTCAGTCTGGTTCAGTTGCCTCCCAGTCCACCTGGAACCCGGGACTCTACTGCTCCCGGGGATCTGCTCCACTATGGTGGCTCACTCTGTGGAAAATTCCTTCCTGTACAGCTGCACTAAGCGTACCCTCAGACTGGATGACAAAATCGCCCTGGACCCAAGCTCTCTTTCGTTCCTCACTCCATAACACTGCCTAACCAACAGAGGAGCATAAGGAGGTGATCAACACAAGTTGCATTGAGAATTTAAAGCCCTATAGTGTTTTCCTGTCATTGTGATGGTGCAGAGAGGATTCACTGTGATAGTGTATGGGGACCAATGAGACGTATTAGGACAGCAGTAGTAGCCTAATGTTTAGAGAAACAGCGTGTGACTGGATGGTCAGTTTGAATCCCTAGGTTTCCTGTGAAAATGTGACAAATGAAAATCTCTCTCCTTTCCCTCGACAACTACTTAAATAAAGCACTTAACTCCCCTTCACTACCAGTGCAGCTGCCCAGAAGCGTGAATGAGTGAGTGATTGTGTAACTGTTTGAATGTGAAGGAGGACATCACTGAAATAGACACAAAACTAGTTGTTTCAGTTGATTTATAAAAGGGGAACAGGTAAGAAATGCATCTACTAAACGACATCAGGCACATGCCTTGCCATTCTCTATGGAGAGGTCAGAGGTCAGGGTTAGCTACACAACAGTAGCCCTGGAGCTGGTGGCGCTTCAGTTCGCTAATCACAAAAGATATGACTATTCACTGAGGCACAGTCTCCCTGCTAAATACATTACCCTGCTGCAGTTAAAACTGAATAGCAGAAAATAACTCAAGAAAGGACTAAGGCATAAAATGGTGGTTAAAACAATGTAGCTGTCAAAGTTTAGAGAATGTAACCGTGGTTCTGACTGTGACAGGAAAAGGCAGGCATTCATGGTTGATTTTGGCATGACAGCAGGTAGCAGGGCACTGAGTCAGCGGCAGTTCATATAGTGAACTGACAGCTTCTGTCACCGGAGATAATATTACTTTCCCCTGTTGGAAAAACCATCTTAACCTTCCTTCTATTGTGTAGCTGCTGACTCTCTGGCCCTTTCTCTCATCTATGTACTTGTACATAAAGATTTTTCATTCTCACACAGGCCTGGGAAATGACTCCATCCCTCATGTATATGCACGTCTATACTCACACATTGAGTACAATCCCCCCCCCCCCCCCCCCCCCCCCCCCCACACACACACACACACACACACACACACACACACACACACACACACACACACACACACAAAATCGTATGTCCTGCAAGTCTTTTGTTTTAGTTACTCCCAAATTGGAAATTGTGACATTAGATAAGCAAAATTCATTCACTCCCTCATCCATCCCCAGACATACCATCACTCACTCTTTCTATTCTTTTCTCCTCTTTGTTCTTAGCTGTCTTCCTGCACACACGGTTGCCAGGGGTACAGAAGAGTTAAGAGAAAATGCTGGAATGGAGCTTGTTAAATGCAAAGGAGGGGCAGGGTGCCTGTTAGGGGGTGGCTACCAGTGTCAGAAAGTCACTGTCATCTTATATAACTCCTCTCCGTTCGACATCGGATGAAGAGCATTGCTGAGAGGAAAAGTGGCTGAGCCGATGTTCCAAGTGCCACTTGTGGCACCAGTCTCAGGCCCTGATTGGATAGAGAGATTAGTATTAAGCAGCCTGTTTGTTTTTTTTTTTAATTGTATCTAAATACAACGGGTCTGATACATGGCTCTTGTTTGTTCACTTTTTCATTTTTCAGCCACTGCGGCTTTGATCCCTGCCTATGTCTGTAAATGCTGACAATCTTGATGATGTGGTAGTTGAGGCATTCTTTTCATATTTTTCACTTGTCTGTTTAGTAATAAGTAAAATAAACACATTGTTAAAAGCTATAAGGACTTTGCCCTGGTGACATTACTGCAGGAATACATCAAACAGTACAGGAACAACAGGACCGCTTGCTCATTTAGTGCAAAGGAACAATGGACATAGAGTACACAGCACAGTGTAAATATTGCTGTTTCTAAATAAAGCTTTCTATCACTAAGAACATGCAGACATAAATACTGAAAGATTATACAGACAACAGTGGTACATTTGGTTTCGATGTGAGGTTTTTAGCCCTTGGTGTGCGATGCTTCGAACATTACAGCGGTACGGTGTCTGTTCACATGCTTTTATTTCCTATTCATATAGAATAATTGTTCTTTTTCCACCTACAAAAAGGTTTTGTCAAGACTCTCAGCTACATAGGGAGTAGAAAGTGCTTTAGTTGAGATCTGGCCTTTTCCAATGCTGCCATGGTAACTAGAAAGCTCAACATACAATGCAGAGATGGCCTTCTCTGAGCAAAGATCTATTAACACTGACTCTGTGCATCTGTCTCACTCCTGATCGCTCTTTTAACCCCTTGTTTTCTCTCCTGCTCTCCCTCCGACACCCACTTTCACTCCCACTTGCACAGAGACAACCACACACATGTGTACACTTAGACAAACATAGTGGTTACACAATCTTTTTCCCTTGCGCTTGCTTCTTACTGTAAAGTAACTCAATCAGGAAGATGGAGGTCTGGAGCAAACGGGACACGATGCAGAGACAGAAAATGCAATAGCCCTGCAGTATGCCAATTTGATGAGGCCCATAATGTTTGGTTTTCATTTAGACTCGTAAAAGTGTTGATTAAAACCAATGGTCTTGTTTGAGGTTGTAGCTTGTATTGTTCTAAAGCAAATATCCTGTAAACGTTTTCAGTCAATGTTGGTGAGGGTCTACTTAATGGTGATCTTTTAGACTTTCCCACTTGATGCATTACATCATTTTTTAAGTGTTTGCGACAGAATGTCCCTTTTTCCATCTACAGGTTGCTAATGTTGTCTTAAAAACTAATTTACAAAACTGTCTTATATTGAAGTTGACAAACTACTAGTAATTGTAATATGACTTGTGTATAAAGGTATGAAATACCATTGCACGAATTCCATACACTGCAAATGTATGTAAACGCATATGTGAAACACAGGAAGCCTGCATGGACAAATTGACCTCATCCATATTGACTGAAAGAAACTGGTATGAGTGTATTTCTGTAATAAAATGTGTGTTTATTCTCCTTCTCCCTTGCTGCTGGAGCAGAGCGCAGAGAAACACTGTGCCTTTGTGAGCGTGGTGAGCTGCAGCCTGTGTGTGTTTGTGGCCGTGTTTTTGATGGTGTGTACGGAGATCCTCTCACAGCGATGGAGGCGTCTGCTGGGCCTGATTGTATGGGCCACACACCTCACGATGGGCTACACCTTCATTTTCAGCGGCCCCATAATCCTGCCTTGGGACCAGGTAACTTCACCTCCCAGCAAGGGTTCAGATTAAGATTATATTTTGTTGTCACTTCTATATATGATGATAAATGATCCTCCTAGGCAGGGCGCCACATTAATGCTAACAAGTGGATTTTCCGTCAGGCAAATGGAAGAAAATGTACCCCACTGGGGGTTAAAAGTTAAAAGTAAGAGGGGGGAAAAAAAAAAAATATATATATATATATCTATCTATATATATCTATATATCTATATCTATATATCTATATCTATATCTATATATCTATATCTATATATATCTATATATCTCTATATATATATATATATATATCTATATATCTCTATATATCTCTATATATATATATATATATATATATATCTATATATCTATATCTATCTATCTATATAGATAGATATAGATAGATATAGATATATATATCTATATCTATCTATATAGATATATAGATCTATATATATATATAGATATATATAGATATATATAGATATATCTTATATCGGCACTTTGTACCCTTTTGGTGTAATTTCTGATCACACTGTAGCCTCTCCTCTGCTCTCTGTATTGGCCTGAGCTCCTCCAACTACGCTCCTTACTGTTTGGCGAGTTAAAAGCCCAAACTTTATTAATACACCTGTTCAACAAGCAGAAACATGTAGAAAAACGAAATTTAAAAGCGCTTTTAGTAGAACTTGATTTAGTCGTGGGACAACAGATGACTTCTTGAAATAATGGAACCTTTTATGTCTCCAGGTGCCTTTCTTCCTCTTCATCATCTTCACTGTGTACACCATGCTGCCATTCCAGTTGTGGTACGCTGTGGTGCTGAGCGTCGTCTCCTCATTGTCCCACATCATGGTCCTGACACTGCGCCTCACCATATATGGTGACACTGAGTCCACTTCTTACCTTGCCAACCAGGTATAACCAGTTGGATAAAACCTCACATTGTAGAAAGGTAGAAATGCGATGCCAGTGTTTCAGTCTGCAGCTGTGTGTTGAAGACTTTGAGCCAGTATAGGTTATTTAAGGTCAATGTTACCTCCCCAAGTAAGCAGCAGTTCAGTTTTTTGGAGTACATTTTCTTTATCATTAAATTTATCCAGAATTTTACTGGATTTAGACATATTTTAAACAATAATTAGATACTATAATTTTACAGCGCGCGTACGTATTGGCGTTTCCATTTGAGCTCTAACGTCTGCCACTGTGTCTGTTTCTGTAGCTGCTGTCCAATGCAGTGGTGTTTCTGTGCGGCAATGTGGTGGGAGCCTTTCATAAGGTCCTGATGGAGAAAACCCTGAGACAGACCTTTCAAGACACCTTGAGGTGCCTGAGCATGCGGATGAAGCTGGAGATAGAAAAGAGACAACAGGTTAGTGTAACACAGTGCAGGTGTGGTGTTGTGGGTGGGCCTGATGGGCCTGGGCCCACCCACTTGTACAACTGTCCCTTCCTAAATGAAATGAAAAACTGTGTGTGTGTGTGTGTGTGTGTGTGTGTGTGTGTGTGGGGGGGACTTAGATGGGAGGTAGAGGTAAAAATTCCTGCCTGACTTGATTCTCTGTATTGCCTTGAACACACAGACCGTCTCTGTTGAGACAAGCTTACGAATTGACAGTGCAGTGCGCTGTTGTCTCCCTTGTTAAAAGTCAAGTCTAGACCCAGCAGTCGATCCCCCCCCAAACAAATAGTTATCCAGCCAGATCATCTAATCTACAACAAAAAATAAACATGATAGATAGGATACTATGTTTCATTTTCGCTTTGAACATGTGCTGCTTGTAATAAATTCAAACTGGTGAGGAACTATCTCGGCATTGAAAATGTTTTTAAAAAAGATGTAAAAAGTCATATTGAACCAGACGCACTAGTCGCCTTCCACAGCATGATATCAGGTCTGTTTTAGCAGGAATACCAGTTGGAAACCTTCAAAGGAAGGCAAACAGTATTAACTTCTGTAATTAAAAGGCTCAGTCAGAATTACTGTGGCCCATCCAAAATTGAAATCCTGGCACCGTTCCTGACACACTGGCTATCAGAGACCAGTTTATAACAAATAATTGCTACATTCTGTCTGAAGACATGGCCTACAGTGTGTTACCAGAGCCTTTCAAAGTTTGGCTCACTTCATTAGTGTAGGATCCTAAAAATAAATATTCATAAAGAAAGGTATAATAACAATGATCAGCACATGCATTAAGAAACAAAAGGTACAATTACACTAAACATACCAAAGAAAAATATCTGTTATAATATATATATGTAAGATATACAAGATATATATAACTTATATATAAGATATAAGTTATAAAAATCAGGCAAAATGTAAATGGTGAAGTGCAATACAGTCTGTAGGGCTTTAGGATTATTAAGTGAGCGCTTCCCATCACACACACTTGGTTAGGCCCACACTACATCCCAACACGCTCTCATCGCACACACCCGTAATTATCCATTATATAATCTTGATGAGAGAAAAACCAATGCAGTATTTCTCTATTAAAAAATCTGATGGCATACAACCATTTCATTAGAGTGAGAGGAAAAGTGAATTGTGATGAGCATTTTAATACTTTTATTGTACTGCATAATCTTTATTTTACTAACATCACTGATTGGAAACAAACATTACAGGCCAATGATGAAAATAATTAGTTAGTAATTGTTATTGCCATACATTTTTTTTTCATCTTTAAGCTTTGCCTTTGGCTGGCCTCATGTTGACTCTACCATGGATGTTTTCATTGCAAATAACAAATCCTCCTCAAATTAGATTTTCCTGTGATGCCTTTTAAATTAGATGCATCTGTGCTGACTTGCTTTGACTTAAGAGGCATTTTTAAAACAAATCTTCCTCTTTTGTCATTTGTTATGACTGTTGCTTGGTACTGGACATAAAACGCACTGACAGGGAAGCTGTTGCGTTAAATGTTAACGATTATATAATTCCTTTCTGTCCTGCTAAGCAACGCAACAGCTTCCCTGTCAGCGGGCTTTATGTCCTGTACTAAGCAACAGTCATAACAAATGACAAAAGTGGAAAATTTGTTGTAAGACAGAAAGGGAGGATATAATCATTAACATTTAATGTTATATTTGAGTCAGGCTGAATAAGGGGAGCCTGGTGCTCAAAGTTAGCCAAAGAGAACAGGGATATAATAGCATGGTGGGGGAAGCTCCAAAACTGTTCCAAATGGGGAACCAATAAGGAACTCACATTGTGTTCCCACATAAATTTCAGCTGAGCCCAGTGTGTTCCTCCTGAAATGTTTCTTGGCAGGGTGCAAAGGACGTCAAAAAAGGGGCTTTAAACTGTGTGACGTTAACACTCTGCTTTGAAACCAATACTAATGAAATTGTCTAAACACTATTGACTGCTCTATACCTACTGCCTTCCCATAAATCAAAGTAAATGTGTGTCACTGCATGCGCTGAGTGACAGCACAGTTTTTTCCATATTTAAGATATGTAATATACGTAAGTATTAAGCAGTTCTATTCATTTGGAAATAAAAGACTCATAGATAACATTCACAGCAGCACTATATCATATGACACATCCTGCTGTTGCCCTCCATCATCTATACAAAGGCCACTTCATGAGAGGTGAGTTTTCATGTTGCGGACTCTGGGGAAACTAAAAGGGTCTTTTGAACCCTGTGAGAGGTCAGCCAGAGTGAATGGAAGCAGTTCAGGTTGCAGCAGAGTGGAGCAAGTTCACACACACATTCGAAACACACACACACAAGACTTGTTTCCTTAGGTGAGTATTTAACCCTGTTGACCTCTCCCCTATTTTGTGTTGTCACAACTTGATAAAAAAAAAAAGATTAAATTTGGATTATTTTGTTTTTGGTTTGCATACGCTAACTCGAAATGTCAATTTCGATTTGTATATTTATTTTCGTTTTTCTAAAAATTAATTTAAAAAACTGAAAAGCTGGAATGTTTTGAGTGAAAACATATTCACGTCTTTGCAGTAACACTCCAAATTAGGTTAAGGTGAAACTTTATTATTTTGAGTTCTTGAGATGTCTGTACAACCTGGAGAATATCCAGAAACACTCCAGGGAAATAAAAGGCTCGTGACACCACACTTGACTTTTGCAAAGAGCCACATGGAAAATCCTGACATGTCAAAGCGTGGTCTGATTAAAAGTATTCTGAACTTTTGCTGTAATGCAAAGCACTGCGTCAGACCAAAACTGGGCACAAGTCAACAGCCATATAACACGCCTTTCATGCCATGAAGTGTGGTAGTACCGCCAAAGGTGTGGGGGGGTGGCATGGGGTGGGGGGTTCAGCTCTATTGACTTGCAGAAGAAAAGAGAAGGATCTGTGTATAGAGAAAAATTGAGGAGATTCTTCAGGAATTATTTCTAGTATATTAGATTGGCAAGGCAAGACGGGGGTATACAGCCAAATGAACGCTGGAATGGCTTCAAAACAAGAATGTGAATGTCTCTAAGTGGCCTTGCTAAAGCCCAGAACTAAATCCCTTTGAAATTGAGCATAGCTGTTAACACACACACCCATCATCCCACCTGACCTATCTTAAGCAAATATTAAAGAAAGAAAATTCCAAAATCCGGAGTCAGTTGGCTGAAGTATATATTCATGACTCACAGGGTTGTAATGCTTGGATACCTGTTTAAATGTGACATGTATATTTCATTTTGAAGCACAGTTCTAAAACAAAATGTTGACTTTTGAATTCACTTTGTAACTCACAAAATTGTGATACAGGTTAAAGGAGGTGAATAACAAAGCAATATTTTCTAATAAATCAACAAGCACACACTTTGCTTTGGTCTCATACCATAAAACATAATGATATATTTGTTCTCTCATGCATTTGCCTCTATTTACATCTACGTGTGCATTCTAAAGCACTTTGCGGTTACTGTATTATGCACAAATAATTGTGTAACTAAATTTAACAAGCCCTGGCTCAGCCAATGTGGTCAGATGATCTAACCTGACGCCCCTCTGGTGGTATGAAGAGGGATTAATTATTTCTTGAGAAGTTGCCTCTTTAGATTCAGAGTCTTAATCAAGCCATTGAACTTTGAACACTCAGACCTCTGGCTATTGTGGCAGACTGACTCTGTTATTTCTTGCTGAATTAATGCATTTTGCCTTACCCCTACTCTCACTTTGTTTACCGCTATTTGGCTACGATGGCAGCATGGTAAAACCCGTATGAACAAGCTGGTTCCTTTTTATAAAGTGGCCCTGCTCTGAATAACAATTAAAAGCTAGTTTGTGGGGACAGTACTGAAGCACTAACAGGGCCACTACAGGCACAGATTGGTTCTAGTTAGTGGTGTAACTACAGCCACATAGAGGACTGGCATAGGTCAAATTCTTTCACTATTAATTGGGTTGAATGAACAGTGCTCTGACAGGTGAGACAAAAGTTCATAGATGGATATTAAAGAGTGAGACGTTGATGAGGTGGCTCTGGGCTTGTGTGCTTGTGACCATGCTTTTATATGTGTGTGAGTGTTCTGGCTGTGCCTTGGTACACTTTTTTTCATCTACCACTCATCACTGTACATTTAGTGTGACAGTCAAATAAGCCTAATTCCCTGGCACGACTAAATTGCATTTATGTTACTGTGCGTGTGTGTGTGCGTGTGTGTGTGCGTGTGTGTGTGTGTGTGTGTGTGTGTGTGTGTGTGCGTGTTTGCAGGAAAACCTGCTGCAGTCTGTGCTGCCAGTCTACATCTCCATGAAAATGAAGCTGGCAATCATGGAGCGCTTGCAAGACTGTAAGGACAAGGAAGAGCAACAGCGGCTTGTGAAGGATAACAACTTCCACAGTCTTTATGTCAAGAGGCACGAGAATGTCAGGTACAACCACAAACCAACTTAAATACAGAGAAAGCCATAGATTTTTTCATTAATTAGCCCTCACAATTAAGGCTCACCTCATCATGGAAGCCTTATTTTACAAACCATGCACTTAAAGGGATGGTTAAAAAGCCTGTCTTATTGATCAGCAATCAAGACATTTATTGTTGTAAAGTATCTGTTGAAGTATGTTGACTGTCTTGCGGGAGATTTTGAATGTAAAAAGTGTCTGTTTACAATTGGAAACCAGAAGACTGTATTAAAGACTAAATTTGTTTAAACGTAAAAGTTCAGTTCAGATGTTTTGTAACTAATAACCAGTATGATGGACTTGTGAAAAACCTATATCTTAAACAGCAACTGAAAATTCATTATATATCTGTTTTACCACTGCTTTCACATCATCTCCAATCTGGAAGGAGAACAATTTGTTTAGCTTTTTAAATTATTGTACTTTTTAAGCTTGCTGTCCTTTTGATATTACAAAACTAAAACTGTCTCTTTAATCAAACTGATTTCATTTCCCTATCCGTCCACTTCATCTATATTCTCAATCTTATAAATCCTCCGTTGTTCTCAAGCAAACTTAGATTAATGCTTTTTCTCTGCACATCACTTCATAAAACATAGATGATTGCCCACGAAAAAATGATTTCCCTGACCACTTCTCGTTAGGATGGAGATTAGTATGTCTGTTTGTTTTCAGAGCAGTGACCCAGTTACAGCTCTTTGTTTTACGAGGGTTTCATTAATTTTGCGAGTGCTGACAGATATTGGGTCAGCTTAAACTGAACTTTGGCAGATGGCTCATCAGCTCATTTTTTCGGACAAATGTAGGCAAGATACAGTCTCTGCTTTACCTCAGTAAGGGAATTGAATTATAGTGTTTCTTAAGAGGAAAAGGAATACAGTGGAATAAAGCTTAGTTGTGTCTTATTTGCAGTAGCTTTATTTGTTTTATTTAATGCAAATGTTTCAATGTGTTGTTGTTGGCACTTTGATTTTAAAGAGCAATTTCGGTTCTGATCAGAAAGGTGTAACATTGGCATAAGATTAAACTGAAATGGCAGCACAGATACCAAAAACAAACAGAAAATGATTAGGCTGTTAATAGCCACTGTGGTGTTTATTGGGGTAATCTTGTCTTTCAGAGTGTGTTTGGACACTAAACTCTTGGTCTTTGCTAATCAAGAGGACATTGTGAAGGCAGCTGCCAGGTTCATTTAGGGCCACAGTAAGAAGGTGTTGAATGATAGGCTGCACCCCCGACCTATCCCTATAATTACCCCAGTCAGACCAGTCATTAGCTGTGTTGTCTGTCTCATGAACACCTGGCCGTTTTCAGTCGGGCAGAAGAACAGGATCGCAGCAGGTCCAGGATCTGTGTCCCTCTGCTGGTGCACACACCAGTGGATTTTTGTGGTGCGTTTTAGTCTTGGTTTGTTTAAGTCAATGGTTAGAGTTTCAGTTCCCACTGTGGCCAAACACACTGAGGCAGGGAGGATTTGCGTGGGTCGGGCTTTTGCCAAACTTCCAGCTATTTTTCCTTGTGCTGTTGCCGTCTTTCAGTGGCCAGATGAGATATCAGGGTCCCTCTGCAGGCCTTTAAAATCGGTCAATGATCAGGTCGACTAGAGGTTAATGGGAGGTGTGTCAGGAGCTTTTTGCCTGAAATCCTACATCCCAATTCAGGGTCCATAATGGTCATAATGGGTCATAATGGGCCGTCAAGGTTGTGCAGAGAAAATGGGGCCCATATTTGGAGAACATAAATGGTGTAAGCTTTATGGCCCCGAGTATGCTCCAATCCATTCCACACTGGTTGACTGCGTTCAGGTGGTCCTCATCAGTTTGTAAAGTTGATTGACTGACTGATTGAAAAAGCCACTGCATGGAATTATGGAGGCCATCACCTTCATGGATGTTGACTTTGAAGGATGCTACAGTCACTGTGGTTTTCATAGTTAGTCAAAATAGATTAATCTTTTATATCGTCAATACTAAGAACAATCCTATTTGCCAGGTGATATTTTACATGTCAGAGCAGGCATCATTTCTGTTTATGTGAGTGTGCTTGTGTGTGTTATTTCTTTCTTTCAGTATTCTGTATGCTGACATTGTTGGCTTCACCCGATTGGCCAGTGACTGTTCTCCCAAAGAGCTGGTTATTATGCTCAATGAATTGTTTGGCAAGTTTGACCAAATTGCCAAGGTGAGTCATCATTTTGAGTTTCTTAATGCCATTTATTACAAACAACACTGACCTCCAAGCTTAACTTGCAGCTGACAGTTTACCACTTTAAGAGATTGTAGCAGTGATAATGTAAATATTAGAGAAGTGAGGTTGAGAATGGAAGTTTTCTGCTAAACCTAAAACTGTCTTGGTTAAATCTCTTCTTATCAAGCCATGACCAAGGCACTAAAACCTCAGTAGTATGAGACTGCGGTCGTATCGAGTTGGCCCAATGTGTTGGCATGTGTACACTTATATCCTGTCTATCTGTTTACCAGGCAACTTATCTCAAAAGTATATTTTTTCTCTTTTCCTTTCTCATTCTTCATAGGAAAACGAATGCATGAGAATCAAGATCCTTGGAGATTGCTACTACTGCGTGTCCGGGCTGCCGGTCTCTCTGCCTAAACATGCCAAGAACTGCGTCAAAATGGGCCTGGACATGTGTGAAGCCATCAAGTGAGTCTGTGCCAGCAATCACCCTCAACTCTCATTGAAACATATAGTGTCTCTCGATTAAACTCTTAACAGAGATGTGATAAGCACACTCAGTTTTGATATAAATTATGTAAACAAAATGTGCTATCTATGGAGCCTCTCTGAGTTTAGTGTGGTATATCTGTAATGGTGGACTGCAAGGGGATTCATTCTCAGTCATGTCTCTCATTTGGGAAAAAACAGCTTATGTTGCGTAAAAAAAGTCTTTGTGGTAATGTTTAGAATGGCAAAAGTTGAAAGTGTCATTTTAAAGAATGTATTACAATAGAAGGAAGTAGTCTGAGCGAATGTTGACTCTGCTTTAGTGGAGGATGTTTTATAACCAGGTGACGAGAATAGGACTTGGATGGGCTGCCATGGACAGAAGCCACTCTCCTTTACTATAACGTTAAAATTGAAAGCACCTGTAAGTCAGTGAAGTCAAGAATATATTTGTTTTGTTGACACTTGTATATAGATAGTTTTAACATACGTATTGATGCACAGAGACCGACAGCAGGGCTTCACAAAGACACATTTGGAAAGCCTGTTGTAATGTCGCCCTCCGACTGTTACTGTGCCTTGAAGGACTATCTTCTGCATATAGAAACAACCTTCAACAACAATGAGCTTTAGTATTGCTGTGAAACTTCTCCAGGCAGGTACGGGAGGCCACTGGAGTGGATATCAACATGAGAGTGGGCGTGCACTCGGGCAACGTGCTCTGCGGTGTGATTGGCCTTCGCAAGTGGCAGTTTGACGTGTGGTCACATGATGTCACGCTGGCCAATCACATGGAGTCAGGAGGCCTTCCTGGGTTGGCTGTTTTACTTCTGTATCATTAGTAAATATTGTAAATGAACAAATTGACTAACTGGATTATTCCAAACGACATTATGTAAGACAAATAAACATCTTACGTGTGCCATGCCAAATATTTCATTGCTTCTCCTGCTCTTTCCCTCACTGTTAGACGTGTCCACATCACAGAGGCGACTCTGAAACACCTGAACAAGGCTTATGAAGTGGAAGAGGGCAACGGCCACCTCAGGGACCCCTACTTAAAGGAGCTCAATGTCCTAACGTACCTAGTCATTGATCCACGGGTAAGTTCTCTGTCCATCTTACTTGAAAATGCACATTGTGAGGGAGAGTGAAAACACCTGCTTTTACAAATATTTGCTGATATGATGATTATTTATATTAAGAGAAAAATAATTTGAATTATGTAAATCATTTTAAAACCTGTGATTACATGTTCTGAGTACGGACAATACCGGGTCTTTTTCATGTTGCAGTCCAAATGCTATGAATCATGGTTGATATGAGATGATCTACTGTCTATAATTTAAAAACAATACCATAGTTTTGTTAATTTTGAATATATTTTACCCGCCATTCTGATTGCAATTGGTTTCTCCAGACATGTACCATGAAGCATACAAGCACATTTATTTTTTTCTGGATTTCAGAATTTTGGGGTTCAGGACAGATCTGTCAGGATCAGCCATTACTGCAGATTTTCTGCCTTTTTGATTTTTGGCAAAACATTTTCTTAATCACTCTGCCTACAAATTACCCTCACTCCCCATTTTGTACATAAAACTCTTCCATGCATTGTTCAATTGTGCAACCAAATTTAGTTTAAATGACCCAAAACTTGGCGCAGATCCAGGTTAAAAGCTTCTAAACATTTTCATTTATTAAAAAATACCTTTAGTGGAGGTTTGCTAACCCTGAGTTCTCCCTAATGATTTTTTGTGATTTAGGAACATACTATTTCCACGCCTTAGAGCTTCAGCTAAATGCCTACAGTGTACCATTAATGTTATATGTATTGTGTGTGTATGTGTGTGTTTTAAGTCTAAGGACCCATCATTGACCAGCCGTAGCGCGCCTAAACCCAGAGTGAATGATGGTCTGAAGATGCGGGCGTCCGTGCGTATGACCCGTTACCTGGAATCTTGGGGAGCAGTTAAACCTTTTGCCCACCTTCAGAGCCGAGAGGGCTTCACCACAGACAACATTGTCAACGGCAAGCCGCGTCCCAAGGTTAGCAGTTTGTTCTTGTCAGTTGTTATTAAGGCATCAACTATTCCTCTGCTGGAGCCCACATTAAAAGCATAGTGTACATATACAAGGCATGGTCTCACTGTGTTCATTCAGGAAAGCATATAAGAAATAAACTACGGATAGAAGTGTATAGAAGGGCCTTTTTACTGTGTGCTGGTTAATACACATTTGTTTGCTATAGGATGTTAAAAGATTTAGGCCAGTATGACTTGTTTTTAATGTTATTCTGATTTTCTGGTTTTCTGATGTTCTGATATTCTGATATTCTGATGAATAACTGCATAGTTGTTTGAGACTTTCCCTGTCTTCTGCAGGACATCCCTCTACGAGCAGCCCCCGGCTCCAAGTTTACTGAGAGGTAAGAACAACTCTGAGCTGCTATATTAGAAACAATGAAGCCTGTGTAACAACACTGTTGCTCCATAGCATCCCAATGGCCTGCAACATGTTGTTTCCCATCTGTTCATTAAATCTGAACTGGTCAACGCTCCATCACATTTCATTGAAAATATTTTGTAACACAGTATATCAAAGAATTTTTTTTTGGGAGTCATTACATTATTGTCAAAATTCAGCTATACACACAGATATTATCATAATGTATAAAATCGATTATTTTCATGGGAGCTTAGAAATTTTGATGAATGATGTCACTAATGGGTAAGCGTCACGGTGATATTCCCGTGGTAATCAGGGTCAAGAATCACGTTCGACAACTTGTTACCTGTGAGATTTCCCTTTCTGACTTTTCAGACACCTTTTCAACTTTTCATAACACTTTAAACATTTAATATCCAGTTTATGGCCTTATCTAATGTTTAGTGTCCTACTCTTACAGATAACAATGAGGTGTATGTAATAAACCATGTCTTGGCTGCTATACTGTATGTAAATGCCAGGTATCAGAGAAGGGAACTTCGAAAATTACTGTTTAACCCTAAAGTCTTAGTGGTGGTTAGTTGGCACACATCCATATTTATGAGATTTAAGGTGAACTGCCCCCACCTTCAAACAGAATTCACAAGGGTAAAACTTTGTGCTAGCAGACTATGAATTATTATTGATCAATGCAGTGAAAACACACAAATATCCCATAAGACGTGATAATACTGAAATTGTTCTTAAAATGAAACATTATTTGACATTAAGTCAATATATGTTCCCAAAGCAAAAAGAGTTACAGGATTTGGTCTCAACCTGCAAACAAAACATTTTCCAACAAAATGTCGTCACTGAGGGTCTGCTTACTACAGCTGTGCTGCATTGGCATTCGTCCCTGCAGAGTGGTGTGAGTGCTGAGCTCTATGGCGGGGCCCTTCCATTAGCTTCAGATAATGAATAGACAAATTGATTACAGTTGTAGCTTATAATGGTTCATTCTCTTTTCTTGTCTGGCATAGGCAGTAAGCGTACGGACAAATATTTAAAGTGTAGCTGCTGATTAGTGGGCAGGACTCACCTACACAAACAGTGTGGGCTGGAGTAATGTGATTAGAAGAGATAAGTGTGTGCCTAAAAGCACAAGCATTCCACCCCGTGAGAATGGAGGTTTGTGTTATCTCGGAAATTGTTAATTTCATTCATGTATGCACAGTCCACTGCAGCAGAGGCAGCAGCTGGTCTGAGGCTGAAGTGACAGTGAAATGAGGTCCGCCCACTCGAGCTTGATGGTGTAGCGGACTATATTTTTTCTGTGGTTAAATGCAACAGTTGTGAGTGTGCCACTCCTGTTCACACGCGTACATCTAGCTGTTATTAACTGTTTTTAGATGGATTTTTCACATTTATTTGATCCGTGGCCCATGTGTATCTCGTTTGGCTCCCTGCTGCTCTGTTGTGATGAATTTGTGTTTGTGTCTCATTGTTGGGCCCTGACAGCTTTGATGAGTCTCTAGAAGAGCCGTTCTCCTTGCCTACCCATCCATTCAGCAGCTATAAGTGAGTGGGGCCTTCACGGCCTGCAAGGTCCTGATTCCCTCAGTGCAGTAGTTCTCAACCTTTTGGCTTGTGACACCTAAAAACAAAAAAATCCTACCATTGTTTTAAATTGCAGATTAGTAACCAGCAATCAATATGCTTAACACAGTTTCCCAAAAGGAATTATGTAAATATTGTTGAATTGATTTTTTTTGTGGGAGTAGAATAGAGACTAAAATGACTCATTTATCACTGTAATTAAAAAAGATATAAAGCATTACGCAATAAATTCCAATATAGCAAATATAAATCCCCAACCTTTTTGATCATTTTGCTGAGTCCCACACCTCAAAAAATATGCATGTGACGTGCTCTCCCACTGGATGAGAACTATTGCCTTGGTGGAGAGCCTTGCTCTCCCACACTAACTTGAGCAGTGGTGCAAAACTGTTCTTTTCTCACCGTTTCTCATTGCTACCTCTTTGTAACAGGGCAACATATGATCTCAAAAGCCATCAGAAAGCATGTAACCTCTTTTCGTGGACTGACATGCTCCTATTAACACTGATTACTGACTTGGGGCTTGTGTGTATCTGGGCCTGTGCATCTGTGTGAGTGTTTCCTTCCTGATAGAATAGGGAGTTTCCAAGCAGAAGCACGGCAGAAACACTCCGGCTGAATCCCACAGAGATCATCTAACACACAGCATTCTGCATCCAGCACACTCCCTCTACGTAACCATATCTCTCTTTTCTCACTAATGCTGAGATTGGCATTAACCACGTTGCCTCCAAGCACAACTAAACAGGACCTGAGTAACCCGCATGACCTGATCTGGTTTTCCAGCATCTGCTCCGGTCCACTCATGTGTTTCGGTGTCTGTCTGTTTGCCTCTTCCTAATTGTCTCTATGCTTTCCGGTATAGGAACAAATCCCAGAAGAGTAAGTTTGATGAGGAGCTGCACAATGAGATGACTACTACCATAGATGAGCTCAGCAGCAAGTAGGTCCAATGTAACCCAAATCGCATGAGAAATATGACGCAAAATTAAATCTGTACTGAATCACACAGGGCAGAAAAGCTCTGCTACACTGTTCTCTATGGTTTGAAATTTTCAAGCAGGTTTCACTTTGATGGGAACGCAGGTATTTGATAGATAAAAGAAAACACCTGCTGTGACATCCCATTCCCAGCCTCGGCTGTAGCTCAAAGCACCGCTGTGCCTGAATGCAGCCTCCCACAGTCACTAGCATGGCTGCCGACTCTTGAGTCTTAGTCTTGGTGCCATATCTTTGCAAATACTTTATTAAATATTGTAACACTTATTGATAACAAGAACCTGCTGTCATTATTGCGCCATTTATTTGTTACCTCTACATAAAAGTGCTTTTTGATAACTTTTTCTTTGTAAAATGTTAACTTTAAATTTTTAGCAGGGTGATATTGGACTAGTGGTATTTTGAAAACACGTGGCTTAATTTACAAGCCCTCATACTGGTTTGGATGATTTGGATCTGTGTTGTACAGTATAGTACACTGGCATGAAATCGTGGTTTTGTTTTTGTTGGTAATGAACAGAAATGATGAATACAAGGTTGTTCTCTGCCTGTGTTTCCTAATTCACTGTGATCTCCCAGCAGTAGGCAGCTAACACTTGTTTACTGATAAATGTCATCAGAAGTGCAAGGTGGACCTTTTTTCAAAGCATTGCTATTGTGCCAATTTACTGTGTCAAGAGTGAACCCGCAGAGAGCAGTGCAGCAGCTGTTTATGTCCTACTAGTGATCCAGTGCTGATTTACCACAGTATGGATGTTAAACTTGTGACACTTGAAATGTAAAAGCCAAAGCAATAACCTATTCTTCTTCATCTCTCTTTCCTTCCTTCCTTAATCCATTCTTCTTTCCTTCCTCTCTTTCAGGCAGTGGTCTAAGTCTGAAGAGAGTAGCAGTTTTGCTTTGTTCTTTCCAAAGAAACATCTGGAAAAACCGGTTAGTTGGACACAAAGCTGCAAATAGATAGAAAGCATTTATAATTCCACATAATCACACATGTCCATTCAATCATTCTAGTGCTGAATAAGAGGTTCAGGTGTGTTCTGTTTCTCCTCTTCTAAGTACCGAGACCTGGATTTGCCGATGTTCAAACATTATGTTGGCTGTGCCACCTTCATCTTCCTCTGCATCTTTTTGGTTCAGATGTTTGTCACAGAGAAGTGAGTATGACCAGATTGCCCTCTGTTGTCTACTATCCAAATGACAAAGTTGTCAGCCTTTATAATGCAATGCGGTGGGGAAGAAATAGCACACTATGAAGATTATATTTATACTGAAAGGAAAAGGAGAGGCTGGAGACTGGATTTTTGACATACTCTGGTTTTTCTCTCCCTCAGTCGACAGATGTTGGGTATGTCATTTGGAGTATTGGTTTGTGTGCTGCTGCTGACCCTGGCCATCTGTTTCGCCGGTCACTTACAGGTCAGTGTGTTAAGTCTTACGTTGAGATTTTACATTTAGATATTCAGGTGACTGAAGTTCAAGTTTCAGCTCTTTTCAGGCAGTTTGTCCCAGTTAGCATTTAGGTTTGTAGAAAGTGGGATAAAAATAAGCCTCACAGGCACAGTGAACCTGCCTTACATCTTACAGCAACCTCTCAATCCACACTTGTCGCAGGTCAGTGTAAAAGAGTTGTCATTTGTCAAGCAACACGTGTTAAAGGTCCTCATTGTATAACGCTGGCCTTGTCCTGACCTGTATTGCATGTGCACGACTCATAAGTGTTTTGCTTTCAAGTCATATTCAATGAAATGAATGTGCTTGTACATGAGAAGTGGTATAAATGTGAAATTCTTTGTAGATTATTATATGTTGCGCGAAGGACACACAGCATAAATGCCGTAAAATACAGCGATCCTTCAGGAAAAATGTAATTTTACTCACCATCTGCCAGTAACCTTCCTTAAGCTCCCCCCCCGCATTATTCAACAAGAAATGCACAGATTAGATTTAGATGCTCTTTACATATTGCGGAGCTTTAGGCAAGATGACATGAACATCAGTGCTCTTGTTTTCTGCTTCGGTAGTAAGACAACACAAGATCAAGTTACCCAACATCACTTGCAGCCAAGTATAAGTGGTTCATACGTCAAAAGCGCAACACAAACATATTACAGTAGGCAAGTGCTTGATAAATAAAGGCACGGCTGAAAGGGATGTGATGCGGTCATGATCACATGTTGTGTGAACACATGTGCTTCACTGTGCCAGAATTAGCCAGTGTGAGAATGGAAGCCATCCCTTGCACTCACTCCTGCTGTAGCTTTGTATAGCTAACCTACTGACTTGGTGGATGACACCCACCATTCAGTCCTTGACAGGCAGTGTTTTCTCCTCTCAGGCAGATTCCCCCTCTGGAAATAGCCAGCGAGTCACTCACAGATGATGTCTGACTGTGTAAAAAGCCACACGCTCGTCACACCTGTTTGATTCCCTCTTTCCTCGTCCTTCTCCTCACTTCTCTTTATCGTCTGCAGCGCCTGTTTCCAGAGAAGCTGTCAAGGTGCCAGTGGCTGCCAGCTGTGTCGGAGGCGGTGGTGAAGCGGCCCTGTGTGCGTCTCCCCCTGGCCACCATCACCACTACGGTCATCGTTATCTTGGCAGTGTTCAACCTGGTAAGACTGCGCTCACATGTTGAGAGCTAAGAGAGGGTCATTATATGCTCTGCTATTTCTAGCTGTGCTAGACTTCATAGCTGCCATGCCAAGCTTCAAAGCACGCTATCCAGTGGTTGCTGGTCAGTCAAACCTTTTTTATCTCCCTGCAGTGCTTCAAAGAGACACGTGTGACAAACTGCACCAGTGAGATGGCTGACTTGCGTCACACAAATGATTCCCATGAGCTGGGATTAGAGGACGATCTCTACTACCTGCCTGTGAGTGATGGATTTATTAACCATAAACAACAATGACATTTTTTTTTTTTCCATATCAAACTGGATTTAATAGTATTTGCAAATAGTTCTGGCAGGTGTTTAATGGAGAACAAGAGAAGACACGATGCCCGGAGGGTGGATTTGTCCATCACCGTGACTTAAGTTTTTGGGCTTTTCAAGGCAACAATGCCAAACAGAAACAACGCATGATCCAAAACATCAGACACCTCATCAAAATGTTTGATCAGTTAGATGCTGGCCCTGCTGGACAAGTCTTGTGTGGTAAAGTTATATCACAGCCAGTTATGACATAAATTCTGCAGTGGCTACTTGTACAGTAAATAGTGACATTGTGTATCAATTTTATCCTTTGTACATGAACGTCCCAATTTGATATATGAACTCACGTTGATCGTTAACACTTTACTTTAACCCCTCCCTATTTAACATTATTAAACAGTGTATAAATTATTATCTGTAAGCAGATAGAGGGACATTTAAGTGTCTATGAATGTCAACAATTATAATTAAATAGTTAATGAGATTGATAGCACAGTATAACACAGCTGTAGTGATATTTAGTGACATACAGTTTGACAAATACATTAATAAACACTTAAAAATGTCCTTACCATTGCTTACAGAGACACATGTGCTGTAATATCAAATAGGGTTTTTTTTTTAAATAAATTGTGACTAGATTTGTTGCTACTGTTATTTGACCCTGGTCTAATTACCCCCCTCGCCATCTCTCCCTCAGTACTCCGTGTACTGCTGCATCCTGTCGCTCATTGCATGTGGAGTCTTCCTCCGGGTGAGCTTTGAGCTCAAAGTGATGTTCCTCACCCTGGCCTCCGCAGCATACTACTACATCATCCTCCACACCAAGGGGGAATACTTTGTGGCTTACGGAAACATCCTGTACGCTCACGCCACCAACAGCATGAACTGCAGCAGGTGAGAGTGAATGTGGAAAGTCAATCAGAGTGTATCAGAGCAGTTTAGTAAGTGCCACCTTATGACAGCATAATCAAGCGGTGCTGGTGGTCAATTAATCAATTTCAGTTTAAACAGAATAATCATGTATGCAATATGTAAATGGAAGTGAAGTCCAACCATGAATGTTGTGGTTTGTCCTACAACAGAGAGCATGAAACCATCCTGAGCTGGATAGGGCTGGTGAAACACCCCCAGGTGATGAGCTGCATATATATCACCCTGTTCTTGGTCACTATGCTCATCATCTCACAACAGGTAATGGCAATGTTCCCCTCTCTGTCTTTGTCTTTGTTTCGTTTCTTTCCCCTCTTTACCCCACACATCCCAAACAGACAAACTGAAAACATATTAACAGATTACCAAGAGAGCTGTGCAAGTACATATTCACGTTCAAATAGTTCAAGTCAAATCACTTGTTGGCATGTTGTGAATTTATAGCTTTTAAATATTTGTCTGTCCGTGCCGTCCACCAATTGTGAAATGACAAGTATGACAATTCTGGAAATTAATAAATCAAGGAGGCTGCAGAAGAAATCCAGGACAATTACAGTACAAAATTAACTTTGTGTCCATTTGGCAGAACGAGTCCTGCTTCCGCCAGGACTTCCTGCTGAAGTATAAGAACCGCACGGAGCAGGACGAGATCGAGACCAGGGAGAACCTGAACCGCCTGCTGCTGGAGAACGTCCTGCCGGCCCACGTGGCAGCGCTGTTCGTTGGAGAGAATAAGAAGAACGAGGTGAGGCCTCTCTCAGTCTGTTGTATTAGAATTGCAAGATGGGGGTGGGGGAGGGTTGGATGGATCTCTCAGGCCAACGAGCCCCCTGTTCTTTATGTATGATATGATTAGTGATAAAGAGAAAAAAAGTGACTTTATTTAGCCATCATTCACCAATTGAAAGGTAAATGATCATAATAGAGACAGAGCAACTCAACTCATACATTATACATTACATTACCACAGTGGACGCACATCTTAGTGTATTACCAACACAACTGGTAGTAGTAAAGGGAGGTCTGTCTGAAAATAGAACTTAGTGACCTAAAAATTATTAGCAGTTTATTTTTTTTTGTGTGTGTTTTTTCCCCCGACAGGACCTCTACTACAAGTCCTATGACTGTGTGTGTGTGATGTTCGCCTCTGTGCCAGATTTCAAAGAATTTTACACCGAGTGTGATATCAACAAGGAGGGCCTGGAGTGCCTGAGGCTCCTGAACGAGATCATCGCTGACTTCGACGAGGTCAGGAAGACAAATGAGAAAAGGCCTCTTTTTCACCCTTAATGCTCAAATAGTTGCCAAGTGCTTCTCTGAGATACATGACAGATGTGTCTTTAAAGCACCGACCTGTTATCGGTAGCTCTGTTTATGCACTTGGTCCCATTCCAAATGTTAACCTTGTGGACCCTGACGTGTGGGATGAAACAGTACAGTATTATTATGTGAACTAATGCTTAAGAATAAGAGCTAAATCCCTACAACGTAAATGCCAACAGGAGTAAATACCGTAAATGATGATTTTTTTTTTTTTTTTTTGTTCTTCTCTAAACCGACAGCTGCTGTCCAAGCCAAAGTTCAGCGGAGTGGAGAAGATCAAGACAATTGGCAGCACTTACATGGCTGCCGCGGGGCTCAGTGGGACGCCTGTTCAGGAAAACAATCAGGTGGAGCAGCTGCTGCGTCACACCAGGGTCAAGGCCTGGGTCAGAGCGGCCGTGTTAACCACGTTTCTTAGCAAGCCTTCAACACACTTCTTGTTCTGTCAGTGGAAAAAAAAAATGTAAAAATTTTGAGGCAGCGATAATGAGTGTGATGAACGGTCTGCTCCTACAGGACAGAGAGAGGCAGCAGGCCCAGATAGGGAACATGGTGGAGTTTGCCATCGCACTGATTGGCAAGTTGGACGGCATCAACAGGCACTCCTTCAATAGCTTCAGGCTTCGTGTGGGTGAGTGTGCTCGGCTGAAACCTCCCATTGACTGAGTACTGCACTGCAGTTGAGGCTGACACAATAACCCAACAGGTTTCCTTGGTTACACTGCACATGATTGAGGTTTATGCAGCCGCCTTCACTTGGTTATTACTCATGCTTCACTCAGGACTGTAGTAGAAGTTAAACCTACCTTACCAGAGTGGAGCCGTCTGTATAAGTGAATGTACTTTAACCTTTGCCTGCTTGTACTGTTCAGGGTCTAGGAGCTTATTTTCAATGACTGGTTAACTCGAGTACATCAAATAATATCTAAAGTAAACGTCATACTCAAGCCATGAGTCAGAACCCAGTGAGTGTCCGAGGAAACTTAACTTCAGTCTGTTGTGTCTGTGTCTAACCCCTAACCCTGACTCAGTCATTCCCACAGTTGATTCTGAGCAGACATCTTGGATAAAACATGTTTTGGTTAAAATATTTACATTTCTTTGGAGATAAAAATGATCATGAGGCATAAACAGTAATATACGCCTTCTTTAACAGAGTGCTGTCCTTATCAGCAGCCGGGTATAAACAAAGACTCTGAAACAAAAATCAACTAACTTTTCAAACCAGTGATGACGACATTTTAAAATTCCTCTGCAGCCAGTTTCACAAGGCTTTTAACTGTTCCCCAGTTGGTATACTGATCTCTCGTTCAGTTGTGAACGGTTTCTTAAACTACTTCATTGTTTGCATTAAAAATTCAAGGTAGAGGAGGCTGCAGTCGATCAGGACCAAACCTCACGCCACAAGAACAGTTTCTTGACACAGACCCATATCCCCTACAGATGGTACTTAAACCGTTACACATTCCCTGGACAATATTTTGCACATTCCTGCACAGCTTTAGTGTTATTTCATTTTCATCTTAAAAAGATATATTGCACATATTTAGTAATATTTTTTCATATTCTGTATTGTAAATTATATTTACTACTATTTAGCACTAGTACTCTAGTATTTTAATACTACTTTATATTTATGCTTATGCTGACTTTTGTACTACTTGTCCGTACTTGTTGCGCACCAATATACCACAGCAAATACCTTGTATGTGAAAACATACATGGCAATTAACCCAATTCTGATTCTGATTGTGATTCATCTTGTAAACTGAATAAAGCTAAACTGTTCTAAACTCCTCATCTAAATAATATTCCTGCCGTGAAGCGAGTCTGTCACTGATCGGTGGCCACAGGTTACGATTACAGGATAATACTGAATTGAACATTAGCAACCACAAGCTACTGGTAATAGTGGATCAAGTGAGGTTGTTTTATTTCTTATGAACTCAACTTTTCATTTGCAAGAGGAAGATTGAGTTATTTCTTTGGTAAAAGCTTTAAGCAGAAAGTGAAGAAAAGGGAATTTGGAATTCCTCCAGATTTTTTGTAAATCTAGATATTCTGAAGGAATTGATAACTTACTTTAACTCTCAAATTTGTTGATAGATGCAGTGGATTTTTCATGTCTTTACCTGCTGGGTGCTCAGGGAAGGATTTGATGTTGTGTTTGCTGTCTTACAAATCACTGCTATCTCTTTAAGAACAGCTACAGTATTGTCTAAACCCTCCTTTGTCCTTGACAAAAAAACGACTGCAAACCAACAGCATTGTAAAAATGGCAATGAAAAGGTTTTCCATTCTGGCTACCAGCTGAGCCAGTGTCTGATTTTCCTTCCAGAAACACCGAAACTTGTTGTTTTTCCACAGGCATTAATCACGGCCCAGTGATAGCCGGAGTGATCGGGGCGAGGAAACCACAGTACGACATCTGGGGCAACACGGTTAACGTAGCCAGCAGGATGGAGAGCACCGGGGAGCTCGGGAAGATCCAGGTACGTTCAGCACAGCCCGACGGAGGCAGACAGCAGTATTTCAGCTGGTGTTCTTCAAGGTCAAACTGTCACACACTTATTGCTCCTTAGCTTTGTACAGCGGATCTCAACACAATCATGGCTGGATTTAGAAAGATCTAATTTGTGACTTGTGGCCCAGATTTGATTTCCTTCATCCGCTTTGAACAGTGAAAAAAAGAAAGAAAAAAAAAAACATTTCCCATCTTTAGCCAGTCATGAGAACATCTCATGAGATGAACATTTAATTTGCTTTTCCCCAACCATGGCACTTTCTTGCTGTGTATCAGTCTTACACTGTGGATTCAAAGCAATTAATGCTTTTATTTGAGAAACTAGTTAAATGAATTTGTCTCTGCTGGCGGCACTGCTCCCAAAATGTAATACTTCCAAAGCTATAATATAATGCTGCTATAATGAAGTTATAAATCGATACATAATACACAATAGTATTCAGGAAGTCTCATGTTACTTTCGCTGCAGGTGAGTTCTCACAATGGATTTTGGGTCTCCAGATGTGGTTTTAAATCAGACCATTTAGCAGCAGGACACAAAAAAATGTTGAAAATGGTAAAAAATTGACTTTTGTTAAGTTTTCTCAGCTGCAGTTGTGTGTTCTGTGTCCGCCCCCAGGTCACGGAGGAAACGTCCGACGTGCTGCAGAGGCTGGGCTACTCGTGCGAGTGTCGAGGACTCATCAACGTGAAGGGGAAAGGGGAGCTGAAAACCTTCTTTGTGTGCACCGACATGAGCAAGCAGCAGGGCATGGGGCTGAGCTGAGGCCGGGCCGCACAGCAGCCGGCAGGACCCGGACACAGACTCATGTACGCGAGCCAAGAGTTCACGGGCCCCCGCACGCCACAAGTGTTGAGACAGAACTGACTGCAGCACGGCCGTGTTCCTGTTGTGTTGCTGCGTGTTACGGACTTAAAGGAAGCGCTGCCCGGCTGAATCAACACTTTCGCCTGTTGATCTGTTGGACAGATCGGGATGGTGGAGAGATGGTCAGCACGTGCAATCGCCATCTTTTTCTATTCACAAGCACATTTATGTCCAGTGATCGGTCACTTTTGTACTTTTTTTTTTTTTTTTTTGTCTTTAACTTAGATGTTGTTTGTGATAGAAAACATGCGTATTGTACTAATGCCAAATACAGTTGAAGACCTCTTAGGACCTTTAAAAACAAAAAAATGGATTCTGTTTAGATAATCTGAAGCCCATCTGGTTTTCTTATCTGAGAGGACGGACACTGCTCTGTTACTGTGTAATGAGCATGACACATGGGAGCTGTTTCAATATCAGAAACTGTTCAGAAAGTAAAGGTATAGAAAAACTCTTTTTGTTCATTTATTTGGAACACAAAACAAAAAGTAGTACGTTTCACTGTCTGGCAAAGTTACTGTATCCTCAACACCCTTGATTGCCCAGTAAGTTTAGGTTCAGGTGTAACAATTCTTCATGTGAACATCTTTTAGGTTCCAGCCCTGTAGTTTGGCCTGAGTAACAACTGTTTAATATTACATATATAACAAGATATTTGCTGCGTTTCAGGAGGAAGTGGACGAATCCATGTGCTGTATGTGTGCCATCCGTTCAAGTGTTTATTCTGCTTGTCTGCATATATGCTGCAATGAGGGAATCCTGATCACAGACCTCTCTCCGGTCTGTGTGAGCTAACAACCTGCCTGCTGTGAATGTTTTTCTGGCTCTAACTCAGACGATCACCTGGACTGATCTGGATCGCTCTCTGTCTCTCTGAAAACTTGATTTGTCTTGTGGCCTTATCTTTTTGAGACCATCATCTTGTCTGTAATTGTGGTTACATAATAACAATAATAATAATAATAATGTATTGGCCTTCATGTGAACAAATGTGACATTGACTTTTGTACAGTTACAGAATGTAATAAATGTTTTCCTATGTCTACAGTATTTCACAAGAGCCAAGGTTTATATAAAAAAAGGTTTATTGACCGAAATGCATACAAATGTCACACAAAAAGCACCTTTCGTACAAAACTTAAGTTATTAAACCGTGAGGGCGGTTGGAATTTCATTATACAGCGACGTCTGGAACTGTATCCTGACAACTGGACAAGGTCTCCATTGGTTCAGCCATCTCCTGCACTGAAAACATCGAGTTGTATAATATTAGATGTGCCAAGTTCTTGCTGAAACTGTATTTTTAAGGTGAAGTTCGGATTTGACATCCCAACTAGCAGACAAATACATGTTATTCAACACAGACACCCAGGAACGTTGTTTGTGCTCATAATTAGATACAAACATTCAAGTGAAAAACAGTATTTCACAACGTTCAACATGTCCACTGTGGTATTTACCTGTCGTGAGGTCAATGAAGGGCCCGGCTGGTTCTGGGGGTAGGGCGATGCCCATGGCCCTCCTGATGCCGTAGACGCTGCTGACGTCACATGGGGCCACTTGACCAGTCAGCTCCGCCAGGTTCCCAGTCACCTTCTCAGCTGCAGACAGAGCGAGTCAAAACATTATCAAGACTTTGTGTTATTTGCGGTGTAAGAAGAGACGGAGGCGAGCGATTCCATCTTCAGCCAGAACATTTTACACAGGAAGTTCTGTGTTAACGTTCCATGTTATGTTGTGTGAGTGGTTCCACATTTTGGGAAATAAACTTATTGGCTTTCTTGATGAGAACATTGATCCCACTCTCATATCCTACAGTAAATATGAAGCTACCGCTAGCAGTGGGTTAGCATAGAGCATAAAGACGGGGGAAAACGGGGAAAGCAGCCACTTTAAAGCTCCCTAATTAACAACATGTCTCGTTTGTTTAATTCAACCAAGAACTAAAGTATAACAACGACAAGTTGTGGTTTTACAGGGGCCAGGAGCAGTAACACTGAAGTCTCCACTGGCTGCCAAGCAAACGTTTGTTATGCAGATTAAACAAACGAGCCATAACATGTTAGTTATGAGCTTTATGTTTGGACAAGTCAGAGGCAGCTCTTTCCATCTTCATGCTGAGCTACACCAACGTGTTGTCGGCTGTAGCTTCATATTTATGACAAAGACATGAAGAGTGGTGGTTTGGTAGTGGGAGCTTGAGACAGCTTAGCGGACGTAGGATCCAAGGAGAACACATAACAGCCCTGGCAATTCAGTGTTCTCAGGGTTGTGCAAATACTGAACAGTAAATATTCTTAGCACACACTACATCTAAATTAAGAAGAACGAGTGTCTGTGGAATTGCCACTTTAACGAATACATCCCTGGGGTCAATGCTGGTGATTTGAATCAGACCATTGTGAAAGTGTGAACTCCTGTTTGGATCTAAAAGATCACACATCTGTGTAGGATGGCTGGTGAAGAGGTAAATGGAGTGCTGTTAGATGTCTGCAGCTGGTGGTGACGGCTCGAGTGGAGGAGCAGCGGAGGGGGGGGAGGGGGGCTCTTACCCAGCTCCAGCTCCTTGGCGGTCGGGGCCAGCAAGCAAATCATGTTCGGCGGCTGCTTGGCACTCAGACGCTCCTTCTGCGCTTCCTGCAAGTCGCGCAGGAGCTTTGTAGTCTCGTCCAGTTTCTGCTGGAAGTGCAGGGCCTCTGTGACAGAGAGAGACAACACACAAAGTCAATACTTCCTCTGGGTTCCTCCAGTTACCTTGCAGTAACCCATCCTGTCCTTGGTTACACGCATTGAACACAATACATCCTTTCTTTCTCTGCCCTGACGTGGACCCCTCAGGCTTACTGTTACATTCACATCCGACTGCTGAGAGAAAAACACGATGATGGGCTGTTAGAAAGATCTAAGAGGATACATAATGGGATGCTGAATGGCTAAAAAGCTCATCTAACTGCTTTAGATGAGAGCTTTTTTTGTTGTTGTTGAATTACCTCAATGGCAACAGCATTTAGTGTAATTATGAGTTTTTTTGTTCAAATTAGTATAGTCAGGGCTCCTGTCCTACTCTCTGGGTTGGGCAGATCAGATCTGTGATCTTCTTCATTTCGGCTGTATAGGCTCATCGTTAAAATGATGCACTTGCTATTGTGGAGTTGAAAATGCATAATGATTCTACACAATCCAAACTTGCAACTACATACACAAAAAATGTATAACTAATGTTACTGTCTACAGCAGGCAAGTAAATGAACATTTTAACACCATCTAATGCTATTTTTTAAGACTTTCAAGACCTGCTGATAACCTTTATTTAAAAATGAAGTGAGTAATAAACTTAATCTATAATGATAAACTCTATATGTAACACAGACTAAGTCAGTGAGCAGTTTTACCCCCAGAGAGCTCCTCAGCCATCTGCAGGCCTGCAGCAGAGCGCAGGAAGTCGAGCCTGTTGCAGCTGGATGCTTCGGATTCAGTTACCTACGAGAGACGAGGGGGTGGGGGGTGAGAGACGACGTGTTTAGTCAGATTAGAAAAGTGCATTCCGCACTAGACAGCTGACGCATCCAGGGAACATCCAGGCCTTTTGAAGCCTCTTCAGTCACGCTGCTTCTTCGCTCCAACAAAATCAAACCTAATGAAAAGCTGCAGCGCCCGGGCAGGGGACGAGAGTGAGCTGGAGGGCGGCCAACAACAGCAAACAGCCAGGACAGAGGGGCCGCTGTGTGCCCCCGGTGGAGGGGCCCGCGCTCTGGTTTCCTCCGTCGCTCTGAGGAGCGATTCAGCCGCGCAGCCAGCGGGCACTGAGGGAAAACACGGACCCCTCCAAGTGCTCCGACGGCGCGCACTGAGCGAGCAGCGCCGCTGTGTTTTGAAGGGGAAATGTTCTTTCCATGCGTGGATGGATCGCAGCTAAAGGCGGGCCCCTGCTATGTTGACACAGCTGGTTGACGCGCCAAACCATCTGCAGAGGCCGCCTATAATGACAAAATGAAATGAAGGATCCACACACGAGGTGCAGCGCACGTGCTGCACGCCGAGCGACTTCCCATCCAACACTGATGAGAGCTAGCGGCTCAGGTTTTCCGTTACACGCTGGTATTTCCCATCATGAACTTCATGTCTGTTTCCATTTGAACTGTACAGGCGCCGTTCATGGCTGAGGACGGGTTTTTGTCTGAATATCAGCTTCAGATTTGTACAAACTCTCACCTTTGCGTCATCCTTGGCCTCTTGTGTATTTGCTGCCCCCTCCACCTGCTGGACAGGCAGAGAGAAACCATCATTCAGTCAACTGACACTCTTAAGATTTCTATCCTGTGCTGTTGAACTCAGTGGTAACGGAAAGTCGACTTGGACGAGTTAGGATGCCACGGTGGGCTCTTACCGGCTCTGTCTCCTTCAGGGCTTTGGAGTGCTCTCCGTTTGTCATTGCATCCAGAAGGTTGTCTGCCAGTTTGTACACATACTCGTCTGATTTGGCCAGGAACCCTGACAAGCTGTGAAACACACACACACACACACACACACACACACACACACACACACACACACATACATACACACACACACACGCACAAAACAATTACCGCTATTGTTTTCTTGGCAGCTACTAACCATAATGACAAACAAAATTGCAGCGTTTACCAGGCGACAACCTCACACAAGAAAAGATGCTTCCAAGTATTTATTCTATTTAAAAAGATGTAATAAAGCAACGATGGCAGCATTCAGAAGGATAAATACCTGTGTTCAGTACGAATCATAAACAACACTCTTGAGTACAGTAACAAAGCATTTCTACTTTGTACTGAATACAGATGTTAAGAAGGTGAAACTGAGTCTTTAATACTTGGTTTGTTCTAAACACAAAACATTTAATGTATAGCCTGGAGCACCATGAGATAAGTATACACGACAGGCTGAAGGTGAAACCAAAGCGTAAGAACGGATGGCCTGAGGTAAGGGTGAGGCCCAGTGCACAGCTGACCTCCTCCAGACTGCGAAACCTCGGCGAAAAAGAGAAACATCTGGAACGTGATCCAGGAATGCCTCAAGTGCCGTTGTGTGTGTCCGCCACAGAGCTCGAGTGCGTTTGTGCTCATACCTGTCTGAACCCTGCAGACTGGACTCCTCGCCATAGGAAGAGTAGATAAGGTCAGAATCCTCCTTGCTGATATTGGCGAAGCTGGAGTCGTAGGTGGGCGCGTAGGAGGTGAACGGCCCGTAGTTGATGTAGGACACTGCGGAAAGCGGGATTGTGGGTCAGGTAAGCTCGGCCAGCAGGGAGAGGTGTGACGTTGGGCCCCTGGGATTAGCAATGACCTGAGTGCAGTACCTTGAGTGATCCTGTTCCTCTTGTCCTCCCTGAAGCCCTGCAGGGTGTTCACGCCGCTCTGCAGCCGATTGGACATCATGCCCAGTTTCACAGGACAGTAACCCACATCTGCAACAGGAAACACATTTTACCAACTTTCAGAAGTTCTCTCTCCACCTAATATTCTGAATTCATTTAAGAACAAATTTAAAGCCATAAAAAAAAGCTTGCATTGATATAATTACTGATCACTTTAAATCTTATTTTGGAAACTATGAATTTTCCAAGAAAATACTGATATAAGTGATTGTTAATGACTAAATCAGCATATATACCATATATTTTTTCCAAGTAACACTCCAAATTCCAAATATATTTAGTGTACAATCATAAAAGGCTGAGAAAGCTAAATATTCCGATTTTGTTTTGTTTAAATGTCTCGATTCATTATTAAGAATGAATTGATTATCTTAATAGTAGCCTAGTTTTCTGTTGATCAACTAATGTGCTTATGGACTACCGATCTCTACTGAGGTTCCAGGTGGACTTACCTCCCGCTGATGGATCTGCTGGGTTGAGGATCGCCAGAGTGGTGGAGCCGTCAGACTTCCGCCTGGCAAACTCAAACTACACAACAAATAAATGACAGGACTCAGTGGCGGGGAACACCCACAAAAAAATCGTCTTTTCAGTACGAGAAATGATTGTGCTGTGGTCAAACATTTGCGATGGACCTGGAGAACATTGGGCACACTTCTAAACCACATTAAGGGACAAAAACTCTCAACAGAGGGCGTTAAAACTAGCTACTTTTCCTCTCATGTCATAATTTTGAAAGAGCAGGAGTCATGGTATTTCTAATTTCAATTTGAAAGAAAGACGACATCCTCAGTTTAACCCTGCATTCTCACATCACACTGCAGCAATCTGTTGGACAGCTTTCCTCCAGACTCCGCGATGACCTTGCGGATTTCCTCAAGCTCTTTCTCTGCCTTTGCTGCCTCGTCCTTGGTGTCCTTGTCCTGTCTACAAATGGAAAACAAATTGAAAGGCGGCAGATGAGACACGTTGGCCATGAATGAAAAGGTTTGAAAAGGTAGCAAGAATAAAAAGCTTGCACACTGCAGCAAAAATACTGTATTAAATCTTCTACCTCCTCTACCTGGAAGCGTTCTGTTGACGTCAATAATAGCCATCAAGCTTCTGCTGTAAAGGGAGGAAGTAGCTGAATGAAAACCAGCACGGTAAAGGTTTCTGTGCGGTTCCTCCAAGGTGAGTCATAACCAACACGAGGTTTTAATCATCGGGTTCTATTGAATAACTGGGCAACGGCGCTGATTTAAAAGATGTACAGCCATGAGAGAAAACATGCCCCAGCATGCTGCGAGGCATTCCTCACATTCTCTGCCTCCAGCGCCACAGTGGAAAACTTATTAACTTTAGTGTCAGAGGAAAACAAGCTCACAGAAAACGACACTGTGGACTGACAAAAGGGAGATACCTTCCACCAGTGTGCTGCATTTTTTACTTCTGGATGATAAGTCATCTCGACCTTATCTGTGTTGGCGTGTGACTGATAACTTGAGCATTCATTTCAGTTTGTAAAAGTCTGAGACCGTGGCAGGCAAGCCGGACACTGCAGTTAGATGCATTGCTCATGTCACCCAACTTAAACTGACTTTAGAGTAATGTAAAATATGAAGCGTCTAGAGATTTAGGTAGTGAATCCATAGTCTTAGTCTCAGATCGAAACGTGGGCACACCTAGCTTAAGAGCAGCGATGCTGAAGCATTACATGACTGGGACTTGATGAAACATGTATGCAAAGTCAGCAGGTGGAAGGACCTGGGCGTGCTGGGTGTCTGGGAGCTCTCGCTGGTGTCTGTGGTCGCGGCTCTCTCCCTGTTCTGGTCCAGGCTGGTGCCCTCTTGTTCCTCAGTCTTCCCGGGCTGTTTGGCGGAAGGGTCGAGGCCGGACATGAACTCGATGCTCTGCTTCAGGCTCTCCAGTCTTTCCTATTGGAGAGACAATTAAAAGCCGATTTATTTATTTTCCACTTGGAGAGAAGAAAAACTGCCTGATTAACCTGTTGTACCGACCATGTGATGGATGTGATCATTCTGACAACAATTTGAGAATATCTGCTGCCCCCATGTGTTGCATTATGGTAAAATCATCCAACTTTGTCCCAGTGCTACATTTGAAGTTTAAAGAACTCAGAAAGATAAATAATGACATCTTGTGGCACATAAAGCTTTGTGTCAGAGAATGGGAAGATTTACACATCTACAGTAAATACCATCTGGGTTTAAACAAGTACATGTGCCATATTAACATACAAATATGTTAACCTTTAAATCATAAAGATATAGCGTAAATAATAAATGCCCAGAAAAGCCTTTTCGTACTACAAGGCTATTTTTAATAATACAAATTGTCTACAGTCCTTAAGTGGACACTGGTATGAATGACCTACAGGGGAACGGGAACTGTCAGGGTGCATGTCCTCATCACAATAAACTGAACAACACACAGGACAGTCCCGTGCTGTTGGTATGATTCCTTAAAGAAAGTTTTCTCCCAAATCTTCAGTTTCATACCTGGCTCAAGATCTTCATTCCAGAGTGTAGCAGTTTCCGAGCTGCTTTGTGGTAAATCGTCTCAGGTTTGTTGTAAATCATGGCGTTTTCACACATGATCTTGAAATCCACCTGCATCAACAACACATAGCAAGTCCGACATTTGACAACATGACTTGTGAATCAAAATGCATTGAAAAATTTGACATTCAACTTTTTCAAAGTTGCAGTTATTTAAAAAGCCTACTCAACACACCTTACTCTTCAGAAGCTTCTTGATCCAAATACTGACGGTCCTGATTTAAAACTATAAAGTCAATCCACTTAAACTATTGACATGATGTGAATGAAGGTTTAACTGGGATAATGTGACCCCTGAAATTGACGTGAAGCGATCAGATAAAGAGAAGACGTCTCATTGTTGGAGTGGCGCTGCAACACTAGCTAGTGTGTGTGGACAGAATACAGGGTGTAAACGCAGACAGATACCTTGAGTTCATCCAGCGACTGGTAGCACTCTTTCTTTACTTTGTCCTTCATTGTACTGAAGTCCATAGGCCGTTTGATAATAGAGGAGTAGCCAGGGGCAATGAGGTCCGTCACCGGAAACGAGAAGAAGGCACTGGGATCTTTCCTAGAGAGAAAAAACACAAACACACACGCAGCATTTCTTCACTGCACCAGGAATACAGTAACTGTACTGCAGACAAAAGGAGGGCTATGTGTCAGTAATATAATCCCAACCACTGTGAGGAGCTCACACACAATTATCTCATATCTATAAACCAATCAGTGCTGCACCTCTGGAGCTGCCTGATGAGCTGGTTCAAAGCCTCCTGCAGGGGAGTCTGTTCCTTTTCTGCGAGGAAGAAGAACAATGCATCAAGGAAAGATTGTTGTGGGTGGGTGGGGGGGAGTGTTGACGTGAACTGTGAACCAGAGGAAATTGCAGACTACCTTCCAGTTTATCCAGCTCTGAACGGATAGGAGTTCTGCTCTGTTCTCGGTCATCATCCCCATCTGCATCCTGTCCTTTCTTCTTCTTTGTCATCTAACATTACAGAAACAAACATCAAAATATAACATGTAAACGATCGACCCCCCCCCCCCCCTTTAAGAATCTAAACACTTTAACTTTCCCATCTAGCAGAAGGGGACCGGATCTTTAGAGTTGCTACCTTTTTCTTCCCTCGGTCCTCCTCTGGTGAGCCAAAGCTCCTCTCTTTATCCTTCTTCTTTTTCTTCTTCTTGTCCTTGGGTTTGTCCGCCGGCTGCTCGTCGTAGAAAGTGTCCAGGCTCGAGCTGCCCGTGGTCACTTCGTTTCCGGACACCTTCAGCACCAGCTTCAGCGGCCTCTCCCCGACCTCTGCACGAAAAACAAAATATCAAGTCAGAAACAAACCCTGACCGAGCGACCGGCGGCTAGCCGGTGACAGCCGAGGAGAACAATGGCGGCCGACGGCGAGCGGGCCAAGCAGGCGCTGGACTGAAGCTGCAGATAACGGCGTGCTGTAACCTTGAAACGCATGTTAAACCTCGGGGTTCACGCCGGATTGCGACACACTGACGGAAACATAAAACAGCCAAACGAGGCCGGGCTCAGCCCAGCAGAGCAGCTAGGCTGAAGCTACGGCGGAGCTGTAGCTAACACACGGAGTCCAGCTGCTGTTCACAAACACACCAGGAAACACTCCGCCGGCCTCCCGCTCCAACCACCCAAACATTAAATACCTTCATGTCCGTGTTTTTCGGACTTGTGCTTCTTGTGCTTCTTGCCCATTGTTTGTATTTTGATCTGGCACCGGCCGGACGCTCCCTCCGCTCTCTGTGGTGGCGGAAGCTGCGCCGCGCGGCGCCCCCTGCCGGCCCGGAGGGGCCACCGCGACGCGACACGGCCGCCGGCAGGGGGCGAAGTAAGCTCAGTGTTAAACTGCAGCCCCTGACCGAGCCCTGCAGAGCTCTGATCCTGCCGTGGGGACCCTTGTGGCTCCACATTTTCACTGTCGGTCTGCATTAGGGACCATTTAGAGAGAGGATCTGACAGTGACTTGTCTGGTATTATATCTAGTGGTTCCAAAGAGGAACAAAGAGCACCAGAGAGACACAGCAGTGGGCCAGGCCATCTTTCATAAGGAGCAAACTCATTCAATCCCAAAAAATGTTTTCATTGATTTTTAATAAATAAATGTAGTAAATGTGTCTTCGGTCTGGGGAAATGTCAGAAATGTTCCTTTTCCTGTCCTGGTGTCGGTGTGTGTGTGTGTGTGTGTGTGTGTGTGTGTGCAGGTGTGACACCGCAGGGAGAGAGGGACACAGTCCACAGAGCCATGGCGGCCTACATGTGGCGGGCAGACCACGAGCTGTTGGTGCCGCCGCAGAGAAAGCACCTCAGCACCCAGTGACACCAGCAGGCACGCTCACAAGCTGCTGAACGTGCCGGCGGAGCAGCCAGCCACATATCCAGCCTGCAAGTTGACATTAGCGGGGAAAGGCGTCCATGCATGCTGTAGCAGACAACAAGAAAAGAATCTATTTAATTGCAGTTTGACTTAAAAACCTAATCTTGTTTAAATAAAACAGATTAAGCCCCAGAGGAAGGCCGATGACACCCAGTTATATTTGGGCTCTGTAGGACACTGTGCAGTGTGCTGTTATGCGCCGGTAAAGCGGCACATATTGTACCAGCTGATGAATGACAGATGTTTTATTCATGGAGGAAAGATAGTGTGCATTCTTTGAAGCACATTCCAGGTTTTATGAAGAGGGTAAAGATGGGGGCAGAATGTTTGGAAGGAATGAAGATTGACTCAATCCAACCATTTCAGCCATTCCTGCCTTGAGATGAGGAGGTGTTTCTGACACTCTGTTGATGTTTGAGTCTCCTATCTAAGCAAACCCATCCCCAACAAATTACCTTCTGATTTGTGTCAAGAAGAAATGCCAGCCCCGTAGTACTGTACACCCTTTACATACTGGCACAGTGACTAGCTGATACTGCTGTGGAGGAAACTTGAATTACAGGCCAACAAAGTTTTATCTGTGGAATTCAAAGGTCAGAGAATTACTGCCCTGACAATATGAGGGAGGGTGGTAGAATTTTTTCTTTTCACTTTCCTCTTCTTAAATATCTTTTGGTGCTGGGCAGGTAGCATACAGTTGGTTAATCAGTGATTCTTCACTGGAAACAGCTTGTTTTGCTGTGTCTGAAAATCACGCTCAATGAGATTGAACCAAAATCGTAAAGTTGCAGGCCAGAAAGCCAAAACAATGAAAGATGCTGAAGATGCTCAACAGAGCTGAAGGGAACCACAGAGTTCATTGTGATCATTCTCTGTGGGTTCATTACTACGAGCGATTTCGCAATTTTGTCCATTGTTAAGTAAAAGTATTAATTGGTGCAGCTTTGAAGAAATATTTTCTGATTATAGCATCTTGCAAAATATTTAGATGGCAAACATTTTTTGTTTCTAGAAAAATAGTTGTGAGTCATGTGTAGTGGTGTGTTTGATACTTCCACCTGGTGCCAAAGTAAGACTTTTTAAAATCTCACACATATTGGCTTTAAATGGAGCGACTTTAGTTTCCATTGAGGAGCAAATCCTATTAGATCACATACACTTTTACATTCACGTTACAAGCATTCAGCTCAGTTGCCTGGATGAGTATAGCAGGTGGGCAAGCTTAAATTCATACAGTGCCTTCATTACAAGCAAGCAGTGGCAACGGTTGAGTCTCAGTCCTGAGGAGGGGAAGGGCGGGATACGTGCCAGCCCCCCGGCCGGCCGGCTGCAGCCCCAGAGAGGCCGTGGGATCCATCTGCTTCATTCCAGCTGCGGAGTTGCACACGCGTTGGAAGGCCATGGATTAAAAGGAGATCAGTTACACCAAACAGGGCTAACAAATGGCAGATGTTGTGAATTTCATTATCCTCTGTCACAACAGAGGGGCTAAAGGGACCCAGAGACCGTTTCCACATGAAAGCGGCATCCCGGCAGAACCATGGGAAACCGCTTCCCACTCTGCAGACTGGATGGAGCTGGGATGTTTGGTCTCTCCACATATACACAACAAACATACAAACAGGCATACAGAGGCGGGCTTTGAATGGTTTATCTGTCTTGCACATGGTTCGACTGAACTGGCATTGGAGATAAAATGTGCTGTTTGAACAACACTGAGCCAGAGCTCTACGGTCATTTTACATTTTTTAAGGTTCTGGAACAATTCAGTTTGAGCTGCTCTAAAATAACAGGAAGTTGTGTTGCGTTGTGAGTTTTTCTGACACGAATATTGAATATTTGTAACATCGTTTGTCTGGGTTTTGTAGCTTTGACATTTGCACTGTTTAAAAACTTGAATTCTAAAGTTACTTTGGGTAATTACATCAAACTTAAAGCCTGTGACAAATGTAAATTAAGAACTTCTCTCCTTATGGATGGATATAAGAATATGGCATGAAGTTTGGTCACAGAAGTATATTCTTTTCACTAGAAGTTGTCAGAGCGCTGTTCAGATATGACAGATGAAATGTTTGGGGTCATTACAACTGTCAACGCAGAACGGTTTTGAAGATGTAACCAGCCATCACGAGTAAGTCAGACAGAAACATCAAAGACGAGAAGCCAATCATTCTGCCTCAGTGTTTTTCTCCCGCCTGCCAGTCTGTCATGGCAACATCTTTGAGCATCAATCACTCATCCCCGTCAAAGCGTTATGTGTATGGTGACTCTATTTTTATCTGCAACCAGAACACCTCTTGTGCGTGGCTTTGATTATCAATTTCTACAGCTCGCCATTGTCTCCGTGATGTTCCAGTCATGTGGTCCTCTGACATCCCACCCATGTCTGCGGACGAAGGTCTGCGCCAATCTTGGGCTGCAGTAATACGATGCTTAAGTGTTTAAATGTAGAGACTGCAAATAGGTTATCCAACCAGAAAATACCCAAAGCAGCCATGGTAACGCCAGTGGAGAGGATTATTTGGAAAGTCTATGGACAAACAAAGGTGGAGAGTGGCGAGTGACAGTGATGTGATAAAGGTCGCCTTCAGATTCAAAACCAGGACATCATGGTTTCACTGCGAGCGTTGTGAATCACTGAGCCAACATGGTGCCTTATTGAGGTTATTTAATGTGTTCATCGAAGCTTCTGCCTTCCCCAAATTGTTAGCCACAGTCTTCTGTGATCCAATTACTATAATGTATATTTCAGTGGGCTGGCTTAATGTTTTTGGAGTTTAATGTCACCCTCTGCTTTAAGGTACTTAATGTATTATTCTGTTTTTGAAAACTCCATTATAATGGAGGATTTCTTTTTTAAGGAGGCTGGTCTGATGTGTGTGTCTACAGGGGATGCTTGTTGGCAGTTGTCTGTGTGTGCATTTCCATGGAGCACACACATCAAAATGCTTACATGCATCATAAATTTGCAAGCGTGTGTTTGTGAGCTTGTGTGACAGGACAAGCAAGGTGGGGGGACAGGGGGAGGGTGCGGCCGCTGATTTCTGTCGATATGAGCCTTTATTCTCCCCGAGCCTCTGAAGACAGTGGTCCTGGGGTGGGAAAAATACACAGGGGAGGAGTGTTAAAAGCCTGCGAGCTTGGTGACGATCCTTCGTCAGATCCTTAGCCGTTTGAAAAGTTCATATAAACTGAAAGACAGCCACTGGGAAATGGTCTTTGCAAACTCAATGAGAATTTATCATCTCAACACAGGGAGAGGCACCGTTTGAGGTGGAAACGCGCTGCCTCTGATCTCGCTCTCCTTCAGAGGTTTATCAGGGACCCCTCCTTCCCCAAAAACGGGTAAACCTGGGTGCTTATAAACAAGGCTTCTCAGCTGTCATCCTTCTTAGCCTGTAGCCCCCTAAAAACAACGAAACTCCTCTTTGAGACCTGCGGATGCTGAAACTGAATGAAAAATAGTTAACTTTTCTCCCTTTCAGGTTATTTTAGCAAACTAACTGTTAGAAGAAGCTCTGTGGCTGAAAAAAGGGTAATTATTTGAATACAAAATTGAGTTTCTTGCAATGATTTAAGTACAAAATGATCTGTCGATTGTATTAAGTCCCGAGTGGGTTGTTTGTGTCAATTAATAGCTGTTGTCTGCTTGTCCAATTGACTGTTATTAAATTCCTCCTCCAAACAGTGATAGTCTAATCATAGCTTAGCAACCATAATATGTATCTTTTAGAGAAATTTACCATTTTTGGGAGCCACCATATTGGATATTTATAAAGATACCTGAATGGCGCTCCTCTCTGTCAGTCATCGTATTAAACCCGCCTCCTACTAGATAAATGCTTGTGATTGGTTATCCCGATAAATCGGCAGAGAAGTCAGTTTGAATGGGAGAGGGGCCAGACGTATCTGCCAGAGCAAATGAAACATAAGCTTGCAGATTCATCTGGTTCCCAGGCTACACAGCAGGCCTCTTAAGGTTTGGATTTGTGTAGTGCTGTAGTTATCAGCGATGTTAAGACTTTGGAGGATGACGTATCTCTATTTAGCCTCCAAAAGCAATGGTGTTTTTCTGCTCTAATGTAAGCTGCAATTGCAACGTACTACCTACAGTAGTAACTTAGTCTTACTTCCAAAACCATTATAGCATTTCATACTACATTATTTTGTGGGGTAGCAGGTTACGATAGCACATCCGCTGTATTTTACCAAAGCCGGTCCTGGATGCTATATTGTATGGTGACGTAAGCGGCTCTCACCTGTTCTCGTTACATTCGCCAAACATATTTGTCCTCATCCTAAAAAACCTTTTGTCTTTTAACATTAAAAATGCTCTTTAAAAAACTGTGAAAAAAAGCACAATCTAACTTCTTTCTTTTCCAAGTATGTAAGCTAAGCAGTCAAACAAGGTAATGTTAGAGGGAAGAAGTCGGGCTCTACTGTGCAATACAAGAACAATGCTGTTTTCTGTCTTCTACATGCATCATCAACTGGTAAATCTGCCACCTTTTATCATTATAAAATGCATATGCATACTGCTTCAGTGTTAACATCCATAGAAAGATTTTATAGCATTTATCAACAATTGGAAGAAAATTCAGTTTAGTATAGTTCTCTATGATTGAAAACTTTCTTGTTAAGTAAACCTTCAGCTGCTGGTTGCTTGTTGTTCTGCAGTCTAGTTCAGCCTGCAACTGACAGACTTGCAGTCTCCCTATCTCACGAACAATCAAATCCTTCCCACTGGTTAGGCATAGAAAGACCCACATGACAGCGATTTCCAGGGCCTTGGAAAAAGTGGAGGAAACCAGAGATCACTGTGAGGGGATGACAATAATTGTCTCATTTAGAGACTGATGCCCACAGGTAAGAGTAATTACGGAGGACCATTATTCTCTCCTGTCTGTGGGTGTGTGTGTTTGTGTGCTGTGGAGGCCAGCGTTTCAGGCGGGACCCAGCAGCAGATTACAAAGGTGTGGCTTTTGTGCGGCATCCAAATGTGACACATAAAAGACAAAAGCGTGGATCAACAGAGGGTGTCTCAGCCCCATTCCGCTACTTTGCCGTCAATCTGACAGATGGCATGGGCCTGTCTGAGGCCCTGGCAATGAGGAGTGCAGTGGCTTCAAAGGCCCTCTGTAATCTGCAGTAACATCACAGGCTGGGAGAAAGTGACTGTCTCCCAGACACCCGCCCTACTAAGAGGGCGAGCGAGGCGCTAATGAAAGGCAGATAAAGGGATTGCAGGCACAGACAGTGCCTCATGAAAAAAGAGAGAGAGAGAGAGAGAGAGAAAACATCAGGTAGGCTCGCCTTTTTTCTTTAGCCTTTCTTATTCTTTTAAAGAATCTACAGATAAATGGTCTCGTCAGTTCTTTTGTGTCCCCTGAAAAAACAGCAACACACAGATAAAGAGTTATTTTCAAAGCTCTCCTCCCCCATTGAGTGTGACTCAATTCAGTCTAAATGGTCAGTGCTGAGTATGGGGTAAAGTTAGTGATGATGGAGGAAGGATGAAGATTGTGCTTTTTGAAGGAAATGCCACCAGTTCCTTGTGTTTTTGGTGGCTTTGATGTGCCAGTCAGGCCTGCCGCTTGCTGACAGCCGCAGCATTAATCAGAGGAACTTGGTTGTTTTGCACACTTTGACGTATTCATTTATCGCCCAGGAAGGAGCCACATCCCTTCATTCAGACTCATCAATCCTTGCTTTTTTTATTTTTTGTTTTGCGTGCTGACCCCTGGCCTTGCAGACTGGTTCTGGGGACGTTGAATGTCACCTCTCTGGTGGGGCAGGATATAATCGGCCTCACCTCTACGCATAGCGCTGGTTCTGCAACCAAACAAAGGGGCTGGACTCTCTCTTTTTCTGGAGTTGCCCAGGGTGAGAGACGCTGGGCAGGTGTGGGGATACTCACAAACCCCCAGCTGAGCGCTGCTATGTTGGAGTTCTCCCTGGGGAATGAGAAGGGGATGCCTCTATGTGAATACAAGTCGCTGAGTGGAAGGCTCTGACTGTTGTGTGTGCTTATACACCGAACAGCAGCTCATAGTATCTAGGAAAGGAAAGGGTTCTGTCTAGGGACTCTATAGTTCTATCGGGAAACTTCAAAGCTCACATGGGCAAGAATGGAGAAACCTGGGGGTGGGGTCTTCTGTGGAGGAGGCAGAGTTGGAAGACTTGGGGGTAGCTTCACCCACATCCCTGGCAGAGGTTTTTAAGGTAGTCTAGAAGCTCCTCAGTGGCAAGGCGCCAGGTGTGGATGAGATTTGCCCTGAGATGCTGAATGACCCTCTGGACATTGTTGGACTGTCTTGGCTGACATGCCATTTTCAAAAAGGGGGACCAGAGGGTGTGCTCCAATTACTGGGGTACCACACTGCTCAGCCTCCCCAGGAAAGTTTATACCAGGGTACTGGAGAAGTGGTTCGACCGATTGTCAAACCTCAGATTCAGGAGGAGCAATGTGGGTTCCATCTTGGCTGTGGAACAGTGGTGTTTCGTGGAGTTGGAGAAGGTTTTTGGGAGTGAATTTCTGCCCCAAGCAAACAAGTTCAAGTATCTTGGGATGTTGTTCACAAGTGAGTGTAAAATGGAGCAGATTGGTGTGGTGCCAGCAGTAATGCAGACGTTGTACCGGACCATTGTGGTGAAGAAGGAGCCGAGCTGGAAGGCAAAGCTATCAATTTACCAGTCAATCTATGTTCCACTCCTCACCTATGGTCATGAGCTTTGGGTAGTGACCGAAAGAACGAGAATGCGGATACAAGCGGCCGAAATGAGTTTAATCCGTAGTGTGGCTGGGTTCAGCCGAAGAGATAGGGTTAGGAGCTCGGACATCGAGGCAGCTCGGACTAGAGCCGGTGAGACTAAAGCCAGTCGGACTAGAGCCGCTTCTCAGCTTCGCCCATCACAGCATCCCCCCAGGAAGAGCTGCTGCCACCACAACCTGTCCCCGGATAAGCGGAGGAAAATGGATGGATGGATTTCTTACTTTTTAGTGACATCTCAGTGGACTGAAGGTTCACATCTCCTTCTAGGAAACGCTGGGGTGACATCAAGCTGTACAACTCCCAACTATACAGAGCATTTAGTTGAAACACAATGTAGTTTTATTATAACAAAGTCGAAAAGTTATTATCCTTTGGGTATAAAAAAGTATTGGCCTTAGTTACAGCATTAGTTTCCCCTCCACAGGCCTGACACGGTGTGATGGGGAATGTGGACAGCTAGCAGGTCTCTGGAGGCGTTCACAAGTTTACTTTGAGCAGTACATGGTATGGACGGGTTCAGTGGAGCGAGCATGGATCAGTCATGGTCTGCAGACCCTCACTCAGCTCCGGAGCCGGGGGATTTGTTAGCTGCTCTCAGGGTAACCAGGCCACTCTCCATTTCACACATTTGCCTGTTTCTTCTGACAAGCCACTGGACTGTGTAGGTCTGTCAAAGCTGTTAATGGCTCTTATCTTCAGGGAATATGCACAGCCCTATGTTATCCATCCTTTTCAGTGTGTAAAACCATATCACAGAGGTGTGTAGCAAGAGAAAGAGAAACAAAGTTTTAACAACTAAACGACTAGGCTAAAGCACAGAATTTAATTTGCTCAAAATCAACCAAATACTATATGATTGTATGAGATAAATATAAACTGTGACCAATTCAGTGGTAGTTTTATACAAAACATTCCTGCATGTGTATGTGAGGGTCCACCGACTTTGCCTGTTTCTGCACTCATACAGGATTTTTTTCTTGGTGACATATCTGTTGCAATTAATGAGATTCTTCTCTCTTAAAGTGAAATGCTTCAGAAGCTGCTGCTTCTTATATTTGAGTGGCAGGAAATATAATTTTTGGTGCATCTATTTTGGAGAGAGTTTTCCATCAGGCAGTGTTATTTTCCATGCTCATAACAACTGTAGGAATTGCTGATCTTTTATTTCATACCAATTAAGAAAAACCAACAGAAAACGAAATATCCCTAACAAAATATTTTATCAAAAAGTCTGTCACAGAAATATGGACAAAGATGCATGTTCAGGGGTGTGTCTAGGCTTATAGCGGTATCCTGCCATAAAAATGTGAAGGGCCACCATGGCTGCCTCCTGCTAAATCTGACATTTGTTCCTCCCTTCATTTATCATTTAATAGATTCACTATAACAGTTTTTAGCCACATGCCTCTGGCATAGCATTGGTTGGTGCATGTAGCCATGTACCACTTTTTTCAGATTCAGACTAAAATATCTGGACAACTATTGGATGGATTGCCATGTAATTATGTACAGACATTCACATCCCATTAGGAGGAATAGTAATACATTTTCATCTATCATCAGGTCAAAATTAAAATGCGTGTGATACAGTTTATAGTTTATGTGCTAAATAGCAAATGTGAGCATGATAACACACTAAACTAAGATGGTGTCCATCGTTAATATTATACTTACTAAACATCAGCGTGTTCACACTGTCAGGTTAGCAGGCTGAACATTAATCTCAAAGCACGGCTGTGCCTAAAGACAGCTACTTTATGTAAATTAAATTCTTGATCAAAACCTGAACAGTCTTTGTTCATCATATTTTCCACCCTCATTATTGCTTAAAGCAAAGGTATTAGTTACTAATCCAGGAATGAGTGCCACACCTGAAAGTAAACATCCTCAATGGCTTTCAGGGCGATTATTTTCATTCACTACATAACTCCTTAATATTTTATAAAACTGTCAAAATAACCGCCTTAAAATAATGTGATTCAAAATATAAAAGAAGGGATCGAGGTGACACAGCAACGAGTTAAGCTCATAGATCACCAACTCAACCAGCACAAGCCTGCAGATGAGGGATGTGTCCATAAAGCTGGTTTTGAGTAAGGGCGGCATAAAATGTCTGGGTGTCAGCTGCTGTTTCACTTTTAGCTCCGCCAGATTCCTCTCCTCCCCACACCCAGCTGGGGATACAAAAGTCATTCAAGAGTCGTGTAATTAGCTGGAGTTTAATTAAAGGACAATCTGAAAAAAAAAAAAAGACAGACAAAAAGGCACATAAAAGAGACTTGTAAAACAGAAAATGAAATGCTTAACAAGCTCAGTATCACCAGTCAGAGACCTAATTTACATGGTGAACCTTTACAGTGAGCATGTTTACAATTTTGCGGGTTCACTGTTACCGTTAGTATAAAGTTGTGATTCTATAATTGAAACATAACACAACAAACATTTTACAGCATCTCAAATCTTACTGCACATCAATCATTTCAAGCTTGTACTCCATGAAGTGTGTCACACCTTAAACATTTTATATATAAAAAGTTCTGTGGGTTTGACCCTGCATGCATAATTAAGTGATTAAACCAAAAGAAGAATATTAAATATTTGCTCACATTTCATGATCTTTATGATGCAGAATGAACTACAAATAAAATAACCCATATTAATTACCAAATTTGGTGAGTGATGCTGTTTGCATAAGTTAAATGTTGACCAAACAGAGAAAGTTTTATCACGCTGTAACTCCAACACCTCTGTTAACTCAGTGATAATTAATACAAGTAAGAAATAGGAGCCTGTCTGCCCACAGTGCAGCTAATTGCCCCGGAGGGAGTCCAGAAAGCCACAAGCTGTTCCGCTCCTTCATTACTGGACGGCAAACTGGTGGTTCCTGTGCTCAGACGCTGCACTTTTTTCAGTTAGCGTTGAACACTAATTGTATAACGATTTTCTTTAAAGAAAGGTAAAAACAGATATGTCAGTCATTTTTGACGAATAATTAATGCAAAGCTGTTAATGATCTTCAATGATTTACAGATGAGCTTTTTTTAAGAGAACATGATGATTTGTATTTTTCTAAATTTGCTGTGTGTTTGGTAATATTTTCCTTTTGCTGAAAACCTCACATGAAGATGATGCCAATTTTTGGAATGATTGAAACGCTCCTAATGAGTTTCAGATAGCCACCATGTTTTAAAGAGTAATCTACAGATGTAGCTGACGTGTGGGGGCATTAAAAAAGAAAAAAGCAAAACAGAAAGACTCCAGTGAACCTTGTAATTGATAGGTTAAATGAAGAAATATGTCTGTTCAGTATAATTCAGTCACCGTGGAGATCTTGGCAATTTTCATGCAGTTTTAGACCAGGAATCTCTCAACTCATTAAAAACTGGTGAAAATGTGAGACAGAACCACCCAACCATGAAAACATGTGCCATGGAGACATGCATCCAAAACGACAATATTAAGCTAAACTCCCACCAACAATTCTCCTGATGTGTTTCAGAGCATATAATATGTGACCTGTAAAAATCAGCTTGGCAGACGTTTAAGGTGGAATTATATGACCCCCCCACCCAATTAAATGAATTTAGAGGATCACAACTTTCAGCAAATGATAAAAACATGATTACCATCTGCGCGTTTGAGGAGCTCTTTCTTTGCCAAGCCTTTTGATGAGGCTGCAGAGTTATCCAACAGCTTTAGCAGATGTTGTGGTATACTGAGCTGAAAAGCAGCTCTCAGACATTTCAGTCCTGTTGAGAGATTGTTCTCAACTGGTACAGTTTGAATCTAAGAAAAGGTTAACTGGGATCTGCGGGAGTGACAGGTAGCACCGTTCAGATCTCTTACAATCTCGGCACCATGTTCTCTGCTCTCTGAAAAAGCCTTTGCATAGTAAGGACCACACTCACCACTTCAAATACTCAAGAGGAAGAAGGGATTACATATGGCAGGATTACAGTAAACTTTTTTTTGCCTAATTCCAGTGAATGTAATTTACATTTTTGCACCTTTTAAATGACAAATATAATTGCAAAAGTAGTTGTATAACGGTATGTATATGAACATTTTAATTTGTAGTAGCAAATCACAAGTTATACTTAATTTCTTTAAGTGCTTTAGATTTGTTTTTAGGAAAATGAGTGCTGAAGTTGCTGTGAATAATAAAATTATGCCACGAAACTGAACAAATTCAAAGAAATGTTCAGTAATGTGTAGCACCTTACACTGTGAAAGTGACATTTACAACCTGACACACTCAGCACGGTGGCAGCAAGTTGATTGAACCAACCCATCAGCTTTTTCTCAAACGACACACTTTCCTTGGTATAAAATAAGAAAAAGCCGTTGAATCTGGAACTGCTGCTCCTTCAAAGCAGCCTCCTTTACGGAAAAGCTGGCATGACCTTGTTTCCTTGGGAGTAAAGATACAGAAAGCTGGAGGGGCTGGGCGAGGAAGAGGAGGGGTGGAGGAAGGAGTGTGTGGGGGGGTACAGTGGAAGAGGTGGGGTAACTTCAAAACCCACATCAAAAGGAATAAATAATTGTTTCTGCTGGTTTTGTTGTTGTGATACGGATCGGCGAAGCAGCAAGTGGCGAGCAGGAAGCTTTGATTTGAGGCAGCCTTCCTGGAGAGGGCTCCTTCTGTCGGCAGCTGAGCAGAGAGAAGCGGGACCCACTGATTAAAGTCCTGTTTGTTTTAATCTTCTCTTTTGCCCAGGGGAGGCCCACAGAGAGGGAGAGATCCTGCTGGGGGGGTGGGACGATACTCTCCTTTGGGGACCCGTCTTAAAAAAGGAGGCAACGTGTGCAGAATCCAGACGCAGGGTGAGGAGAGCGAGTGGAGGGTCGGGGGGGGGGGGGGGGGGGGGGGGTTCACTGTAGGGGCCAAAGGGTTTCGGGTCAAAGGGAAATTGCAGATTATCAGGTTGATAGTCATGTATTCAGTAAACCACTCAATTTTCCTCAAAACTGGATTACTTTTAGTGGTTAGTTCATGAGCATACATGAAAATGGCATAACTGACGTTTCATCAGTGAACCACGCCTCTAACACAGGCCTCTCAATGTTCTGTAATGAAAAAAAAAGTGAGTCCCTTCGGCCAGAGAAGAACTTTCCCCATATACCACCATCACAAAAGAGATATCTGTGATACTGTTAACAGGACACATCATACTTCAAACAAGGTCAATTATTATTCTTTGAATTGTGACGTTTTAATCCATGAAGGTTTTATATTTGTGAAACCCAATGTAAAGTCTACGGGCCGAGTGGGAATGTACGGACGGGACCAACGAAAGAAACACTTATGCACGTGTGCAGTGAGCTCTACAATGTGGGAGAAAAACCCGAAAGTTGGAAAACTTTTTTGGCTTAATGTGCTCAGCGAGCAATTCTTTTTTATTCACGTGTGGCACCATTTTTGAATCTGGTATCGAGTTCCTGTAATATGTCCTGATGCCGTTACATGAAACGTCATAAAAATGATTACCGTTCTTCCTGTGGGGACATGAATATCCGTACCAAATTTCATAATCCATCCAAATATAGTCAAGACATTTCATTCACAACCACAAATGTCATCCTCATGGTGGAGCAAGAGGAAAAGTCAGGGTATCACCAAAGTCATTAGGATTCATTGTCTGGACACCATGGATGTGGTGGTACATGTGTATACCAAAGGTCACAGCAATAGTTTTCATTTCACCAAAAACAAAAGAATGTCAGCCTCATGTTGGATCAATAGGAAAAGTCACAGAAAAGTCAGTGTTATCTTGCTCCTCTGGGAAGCAGGAAGCAATTTCTGTACAAAAATGTTTCAATCCATCCAGTAGTTGTTGAGATTAAGATTTCTGTTTAGAGCGACCAACCACCAGATCAATCCCTAGAGCCACGCCGCTAACATGGCAAAAAATATTGATTAGAACAGTTTTGAAAGTAAAGCCCTCCTGACCTCAATTTTTTTTGTCTTTGTAATCTTATTTCTGTGGTGAATCTTTTGTCACTGCCATCCCACCCCTTGAAATTTTAGCAAAAAGGTTCCTAAAACTCTTTTGCTGTAGCATAGATGAATGTTAATATGGCACCAACACTGCAGGAGTTAGTAGCAACTAGGGCCACTTATATAAAACATATATGTGGTCGCGCTGTTATACAGCTGTTAAGATTAAAATGATCACCACAGGACATATGATACGTTAAAAGGCAGCTGTGTGGATAAAAGTTATCATCAAATGGCATATGATACTGTATATTAACAGTTTGTGCAACAACGCAGGCCTGCAACCCTGCAACCCTGCCACTGATTTAAAGATCTCAGAGGAGCTCATGAAGAAGATATGTAAGTAGGTGGATATAGGACCCCCCGCTGACAGCTTCTGTGGAAAATGTCAGATTTTAAAGGTTCATGTTGACATGGGTCAAAGGTTATATAGTGTAAGACAGCACAGCCCCGGGGGAGGTGTGTGTGTGTGTGTGTGTGTGTGTGTGTGTGTGGGTGGAGGGGGGTTGCATGTTGAATGTCAGAGTTTAGGGGGGTGGAATCCACTCACAGCAGAGCTCTGCACACGAAGCACACATTTGCACGCATACCCAAATGTGAACACATGCACACACAGCCTCAAGCCTCACGAATCCTCCACACGCATGATGGTAACGTGATGAGAAGTGACACATGACATGAGAGGTAGAAGAGCTCAACAAGACAGAGGAACTGTGCACAACAATTAATATTTATTTTGCAATCGGTTAATTGCATCCGAGTCAGTTTAATGAAGTTAAAATGAATAAAAGTTAAAATAAAGTATGACAGTACTAGAAAAGCATTACTGTAAATGTTAATTTTTGTATAAATGGAACTTTACTCCTCAGTACAGAAACTTTGCACAAGCCGAGTGTTTGACTGAATTGAGATCACACCAGACTTTCCCTCCCAGGCCCCAAAGAATTTAGGGAAATAAGCTGTTTAGTAATTCCTACATTTACCTGCAACACATCATGCATGCAGTTACATTACTCTAAATGTCACTATACAAAGCTGAAACCTTCCCTGCCACCAGCCTAGAATAAACGGAATATTTGCACTGTGATATAATCTGAGAGTTTCCCGCTGATTTGCATCGACTGATATATGCGACACAAACTCTTTGATTCTGACAGAAAATCCAGTATTGGCAAAAGTGTCATCAGAATTGCTGAAAGAATGAAATAGACTTGCTGAAGCGCACAATGCTCGGAGCGCTTTACGCAGTTATTCAAACAAAGTAGTCGCATTGGATCTTATCGACATATGACGAAACAACGGAAGGCAGCGCTTTCCATCCCTGACAGTAAACAGCCGCTCCGTCCACAGGCCTGTCAGTGTTAGAGACAGAGCTCGTTAGGAGCTGACATCAAACGCTTATGGAGACCGATGATTTAAATATTGAATCGACTAGCGGCAGCACGCAGACAGGGGCGAGCTGGTATGTGCTGACACTAAGACAGATGTATATTTTAGCAGCCGTTTCCCAGCTAAACTGCCTAATGGCCTTGGGGAAGCGGCAGATGAAAGTCAGACCTGCAGATCTGCTGGGACGTCTCCGGGGTTTGTTGTACTGTAAGTGGCAAGGACCACCATCGCCCTCCCCTTCAACCCTCCTCTGTCCCTGCCCCCAGTCCCCCTTACATGCTGCTTCACTCTCAGTAGGATCAGAGGAGAGGTCCCCCAAACGGAGGCCCCTCGCCAGGCCCCAGGCAGCGGGGACACTAACAAGCTCTAATGATCTCCAGCCAGGCCTGTCTCTCTGCTCTTCCTCCACTCACTCACACCACAACCTGCAGAACAGGCCTCCGAGCAGACACACAGCCCTGCTGAACCCACTGCCACCAGTACTGCATATACCATCTCCTGTCCAGCTACTTTCAGTTTAGGATCAAGATGAGACAACCTCTGTCGGGACTGGATGGACGCTTCTTTATGGAACACCCCAGAAGAATGTGCACTGATAAATGCAATATGGATGAGGGTAAATGAATGTTTGGTATGATGAAAACTCATTGACCCCCTTTTCTTTCTGCACTTCTGGTCTGCAGACTTTTGTTGGCATGTCTGCTCTCCAAGGGGAGACCAGATGTGAGGCACTGGAGGGATTGAGGATAATTGCAAACATGGTTTGGTGTGCTTCTTATCATAATGGATACAAGTGTATCTATCTAAAAGCCACGAAGAAGAGAGAACGTTGCTCTCCCACATCACCATGACCCTGAGGCAACAAGCTACAAGGGCAGGTTGGAACAGCTTGGATCTCTTGTCGGGCATTAATCAACTCCAAGAAATTAAAGGTCCACTCTTAAACAGTTTTGCAATGTTTAAAAATGTAGTTGTTGGCAAGGGATCCTGCATTTCTGGGTTCATGTTGTTTCGATCCCATGACATTAAGTTGAAATATTTTCAGTGCAGCTTCAATAGGGCTTAATGGCACATCATTTTTCAGTTATCTAAATCATCAACACTAAATGTTTGTTTTCAGTCCCACAGAGCTAAAAACAAAGGGCTCCTCTATAAACTTTTCTTTTTGCACAGACAGAGAGAAATCCATAGTAAAATATGTTAATACAGTAAAATGTGTTTTAGCAAGAGGGCTAGAAATACAGAATGCTAAATATAAAAGGTACAAATAAATCGGATGTTCCTAGTACAGATCCAGCAGACACAGAGCAACATTAACATTAATTTGGAGTTGCGTTCTGTCCACCTGGTGAATATATATTTGTTTTCAGCTCTGTTTTGGTCTTAATCAACTCATGCAGGAAATATCTGGCTTTTTACCTGCTAAATGCTCCACTATGTTCATGTATATTTGCTCTGTTGAGCTGAGGGGAACTGCAGAGTTTTCACTATTTAGCTTCCCCATTCACATTACACATAGTTGTTTGACCAATTCTACATATAAAAATACTGATCAGATCAGCTTTAAATATTTATCATGACAGCTTCTATTAACATAAAATACTTGAAACATATGGTGTCTTATAGGCCCCTAAGCATCGGCCTAGAGACCTTGGACCAGTTTTGGGAAAATGGGGAAAAACACTAAGAGAGGATAATAAAAGCAGATATTAACAATATAAATCATAAAGCTGCTTTTGGATTCCACTGAACATCATAAACTGATGATCTCTAGGACAATAAGAGGGAATTTTAAAGAGTTGTATTTTATATGTGGTGTTTTTATTAAGGGCAAGCCAACACAAGTTGTTGAAAATGGAAATTATTACCAACTGAATTGTAACAAATCAAGATTAGGATCTCTTTTGTAGTTGTTACACTGTGAAATACGCATAAAACTAAAAAGCAGAAGTCTCATAGACTTTCTTCCTCTAGATGTTTTGTTTGCTGTTAAAATCTAAAAGCTCAGTTTCATATTGCTCTAGAATAAATGGGTTATTTGTAACAAGCAGCTTATAACTGCCCTACTTACTTACTTTGTAAGGAATTTTATTATTTTCATACATACATAAGGTTCTTGGTAGGAGAACATTTATAAAAACACATTATTATATTTAACTCTAACTGCATAATTGTTTGTTAAGTTGCCAGACCGCTTACAGTGTTATATGTGTAAAAGATGATATAATTCTATAAATATTTGATAAACAACCTGGTGCAGAGTTGTTTACATTGCTGTTCTGCTGTCTGTTCTTCTGGCTTTTGAGGGACAGGAAACAGTTGCTCTCATCAGCAAGACCAAATCCAGTCCCTGAAACCATCAAAAGGATCATGTGGGTGCTGGCATGCAAGCCAGACCGGATGGACCTGCCCTAAAAATGTGAGTGCATTAGCCGCACATTGTTTAGCTGCTGCTGGAAGTCCAAGACTATAAATGAGTTTAGATTGAGACAGTCTGTCTGTGTAGTCACCAGAGTTGACATCAGACAGACACCGCAAAAACGTTCTCTGCATGTCGCAAAATGTTTTGACACAAGTGTACGATAATTCCAATTTATTTACATGTAGTTTCTCGAATCAAGAGAAGGGAGGCTGTGGGGGCGGTGGGTGTGGTAGTCACATCCAGTAACACTAAAACACTTTGCAGCAGATTAAACTGAGTTGGAAACAAGTGAAATTGTCAGATCTTTCCCCTTTTTTTAAGAACTAATCAATTTACAGCCAAATAACGAAAAATGATTACTTACAAGGGGTCACTTTTTGCAGAGCAATGTCTGCTTCAAGTCAGTGTCCTCTTTTGTTGTGGAGTACATTCTCCTCCAGGAATAATGAGCATGAGGCGATCAGACAGCAAAGCTGGTTTCGCTCTCTGATGTTTGTGCCAGAAACGCACATCCTCGTTAGACTGGTCCACAGCTACTGGGAACAGAAAGTTCCCGACTCTGGCTTTAGTCAGCCATTGTGTTTGCATCACTCTCTAACCCCTAAACCTTCGAGTGTATAATTGAGTGGTTACAGAATATTTTCATTAAGTCAGAAGTCGCTGTCCAGCCCTGGCAAGCAGTACGTCTCTGCTCTCAGCTTAGTGTACTTCAAAGTTCTCTTGAAACCTAGCTCTCTGTTTATTTCTGTCAGTCTTGAAGCCCGTGTAATCAACGGGGAATTGGCTTGAAGGTCTTAAAGGGTCCACTTTGAAATAGATCAGTGCCCGCTTACATCCACCCTCACCCTGGATATGAGAGGTGTGGACATAAATTTCGCATTGGACAGTGGAGAAAATGATTATGAATTTTCAACATTTTGATCTAAGCAATGAGTGCGGATAAAAGGCACAGTCCGGAGTGCATCTGAAAAAGGAGCTTACATTTTCTATAATATTAAACCTAAGTCAGCCTTTGATCTTTTAATCCTGTGCTCATAAGGTTGTGAGATAAGCAGGCATGACTAACGTCTCTTTCTAATAGTCAAGAAAGAGCAGTGCCCACATAATGAGCTCTTTTACCCCTTTTGAAGACAAATTGGACTGAAATTCCATATTTAATGGATCTTTCTTTCAATAGAATTCTGTTTAAAGTCAAGGGAGAGATGGCCAGTCACGTTAACAGCGCTGTTAAACACAGTGTGGGCGTCTGGCCTTGTTTTTCCTCTCAGCCTCAGAGATGTCTGAGCTGTCTGCTGCTGTCTTTGTGGTATCATCCTTGTCGTTTCTTTATTTAGCCAACACTGTCACTTAGAACGACTCGCAGGGTTTATGTAAATATGAATGTGGAACTAAACTCCTGCGCGGCACACAGGCTGTCAGTGTTCCTTGTAATCACATCCGCAGATCTGCTGATGCCAGCTGTGGTCACCTATCTGTCCTCAGTCAACATCCCTCTGCCTGTTCATCAGAGTATTGAGGCTGCTGGACTGAACTCAAACCAAAATTATACCCACACATGTAAAAATATTGAGCAATATAGCATTTGAAAAAAATGTAAGCTGCCCCATCAAAACAAAATACGTGAATGGCTTCATTACACACAGTAACAAGACTTAAGGGCCACAGCCACAGTGTGAGTCTACGATGCCCATAACACACAGTTTGGAAATCCACTTCGCTCTCTTGCCGAGAGTTAAACGAGAAGATTCTCATGACTGTCCGGTAAGTACGGAGCTACAGTCTGGAGGAGATTAGCCTCGCTTCGCATAGATACTGGAGGCAGAGGGAAGCAGCTACAGTGGTTCGGTCCAAAGTTCAGAAATCTGCCTACCAGCACCTCTAAATCCCACCAATGATCATGGTGTATCTCGCTTGTTAAATACACACAAGCAGAAACGCAAGAGCAACTATTTGTGGCTTTACGGGGAGTTACTGACTGTGAGGTCATTTAGTACCCGGGTGCAGTGACTTCCTGGTCACTTGACGTCAATGTGAGGTTGCCAGGCAACCAGGACCACGACCTGTTGCTCGAGAAGAAATAGTTAGAGTCCGTAACACTCCCTAAAACCATGAACTATTGTTTTTAGGTTTTTATTTTCCATTTTTTATTCATTTATTTTATTGTATTTTTACAGATTAAATAAATGAGATGCAACCTTTTAATTGGAAGGCATATTCTCCCAGTTTTCCTCAGCTTCCAGTCTGCTAGCTCCATACTAACACATAGACATGAGAGTGGTATCAATCTTCTCATCTAACGCTTGGTGAGTAAGCCAATAAGCATATTATTCAAACTATTCATTTAAATCAAAATGGTTTGTCTTATTGTCAGGCTCAGCTCTATTGTCGTTGGGCTCACTTAACTGTCTACTGCTAGTATGTTTGCATTTTTTTGATGTACGGTGTTATACAGTCAGATATAAATTCATGACTGAAAAATATGCCCCTTGTTTATGTCAAAATGTGAGTTGAGGAGAAGAGAAAATGCTGAGGATTAAAGTATTGATCATTATGATATAAACCTCTCAACAACATTTAGTGTAATAGTGCTGTTTTGGGGGTACAGTTGATTGGACCACCAGGCACCACGGGCGATGCCAAAAACACCAGCACAGCTTTTGTCCAGGATCAACACTTTAATGAGGTAAATCTAAGTCGTGAAAGAATAAAATAAATTGAACCTCAAAGTTGAACGAGTCTCAGATACATAGTACAGTATACATGGTGTATGGTTTATCATCATTTGTAGGTGTGATCCATTTTTGACATGAAATCTAAATTGTAATTCCGATCTTTGACCTTTAAAACACACAAATAATAGTTGACACTATTAGCCTTTGCAGGGCATAGCAGGGCATCTAATCACATTTAAAGATTAGAGCCGTCTGTGCGTCGCTTTGTAACTACAGCCGGGTAATAGTTTCTCTCTGGCTCTCCCACAGGCTGCGCTGAACCTTTAATTGGGTGGCACACATTCCTGTTGCTCTCTCTCTCTCTCTCTCTCTCTCTCTCTCTGTATCTCTCTCTCTGTATCTCTGTCTGTAACTCTGTCTGTAACTCTGTCTCACAGGCAGACAATGTTATTTAAATCGCTCTAATACTTTCATCTCATATTCTCTTTGTCCCATTGTTATGCAACCACATGGACTCAGATGTAAAAAGACACTACAGGCACAAAGAGAGGAATCTTTCTGATTTTATGCATTACTTCTCTTCACATCTTGCATTCTCTCCAGACAAATACTGGAGAAATTAAGTGGTGGTGGGGGGGAGGGAAGGGGGGGAGGTTGAACAAGGCCAATTTGTTTAAAGGCTGGTCTTCAGGATGAGGCACACCACAGAGCTATATTCATATATTACATTTGCGTTTTTACACTTCTGACGGGCGCTCCATCGTGTGGCCGTTTTCATCTCTCCTTTTGATGCTGGTTAAAGGAGAAGGCAGCCATTGTCCTCTGTGGCCTGCAGGCATGTTTTGAGCTACGCAGAGAGAGTCAATGGAGAGTCGGGGGCCGGCTAAATGTCAGGCGCACATGGCCGCGCTCGCATAGCTTAATGCAGGCCTGTGTCTGGCCCTTGTCCTTGTCCCCCTCCGACTCTGCGTGTCTTTATCCCTCTGTCTCCAGCTTCTCCCTCTGTCTCAGATGTACAAGCCATCTGGTCTGGCTCCACATCTGTGGATATCCTGCCTACAAAGCCCGGACAGCAGCGCTCTTTGTGCAGCGGCTCTTTGCGCTCTGAGGCACCTGCCGTGGCTTAAATCACTTTACCCATGCAAAAGAGGCAAGCCCATTAATTGTGTCCACTGCTAAACATGGCATGTTGTGTAGCACTTGCAGGAATATTGCTTATGGCCACAGGCGGCTTTGCTTGGGAATACCAACGCGGCTCTACAAAGAAGAAGAACATTTGCAAACCTTTCAGCGACCTGTGTGGTTACAGAACACACAGTCATTACGATGTCAGCCCTCTGCCAAAGAGGGAAATGTGCCAGCAACTATAGTGAGGGAGACCAATTATGTTTGGAGAAAAAATAAACACAGTTCAATCATTAATTAGTATTTATCAAATTAGCTTAAATCTCTTTTCTTCTTATTCCCTCTTTTGCTGGCTGCAAACAATGATATGAATGCAAGGACTAATTACTCTTCACCGTGTTTGGCCTTGGCAGCACTTTGCTCCACAGATGTGTTCAATATGGGAGCAGACACAGCAAGTACGTGTGTCCCAGGAATGAAAAGCCATGTGCCACGGATGCTCCCCACTGGTTTCTAGCGAGTAAACGTTTGATTCATTATATAACACCACAATATCCAACATGGACTGTCTCATATAAGTCTGTTTGTGGAATGTGTCTTAGGCGTCTTTGTGATGCTTTAAAACCTTTGTCAGATAGAGTGAAATCCACATAAATATATTTTTAAGTTTTGTGTCCTGGTTTAAACTGGGCACCAAAAGAATACACTAATGAGGGTGTTTAAATCATTAAAAGTTTTGACATGTACAAATCACTTTGGATACCAAATCGCATTGTTTTTAATATCTCATCAAATGCCCAATCAAAAACCATCACAATAACATTGGTTACATAATAACGTAAATAAACATATACAAAACTGTGGTTAAGATGATCATTAGACTCTGTCTCTCAACAGTGATGGTATTTAAGCATGAATTTCTCAAAGTTGCACCTCACTTCCCATAAACCCTGTTGCTTCCGGTCACAAATATGTTGCTTCTTGCCCCCCAGTGAAGTTACTCCACATGCATATGTTTTCACTACAACTCAACTGATGAAGATAAACATGTCAGCAGTCATTCTCCCAGCAGCCTTCGACTTCTTCCAGCAACTGCCATTGCTGGTAGAGAGATTTAGCTCCATTTAGGCTGAAAGAACAGTGCCCACCTCCTGTTTGAGCTGTGAAGCATTCCTCCAGATTTCCTGAAGTCAAAAATACAGTAAACTGCCATGTAGACCAGAAATCTTATGACATCAAAGTTATTCGTTATCTACATTTATATGCTGTTGTATCAAATAAACTAATACTACTACTACTGCAGTTAGCAGACATTTTTCATTGGCGTCTTCGTGTAAAGGATCCCTCTTCAGCCTTCAGGATTTTTACATTCATCCAGTTTTGCACTAATCGCATGATAGAAACGTCATCAACACGACGCTCACTGTGAATTTTGTGAATTGTACTATGTACTATATTATACTGTGAATTCTCTGGACGATGACCTGCTCTATTCACACATGGGCTGAATCGGACATTACTCAGGCTTTGTAATAGGGAGTTGGCAGTGTAAAGTCAGTTTAACGTCACGTCCAACTAATTCGGACTGATTCTGGTTCCCACATACAGCTCCTCCGGGTAATGTCTAGGTAAATTCAGTGTTGCAGTGCATGTGTGAAAGGGACTATATACTATGAGGAGAACAATACAGTGGTGGGTAATGAAACAAGTGAAGAGGGTGCTGTTTGGTGAGGGGATGAAACATTCATAGTACTTCAACAGACTTAAACAGAGGCAGCTCAGAGAAAGATGAAAAGACCTTTATTAAATTGCTGGTTCATAATAGAACAATAGAAACTTTCACCACCATGTTTCATTGTTCTGGCCTTCATGAGGAGAGCCTTTCCCAGCATTCATTTCACACAAGTTAGGAACACACTTGGAAGAGAGTCAAACGTCATGCTAACCATGCCGACGGCATTTTATCAGGGTTTAATTTCTTCAAAATTAAGAAAACATGTGTTGGGGATGTGTTGAGCGGGATTGATATCAGGCAAATCCATTTTTCAATTATTTGATTTAGAAATCTAAAAAAGGAGGATCCATTTTCCGTACTCTATTTATTGTAACCCTCTGCGGTCAAAATTGCCCCACTGTGCTCTGTTAAAACACGAGAACCTGTTTCTATCACAAAACCTTGTGAGCAAATCAATGAAGAAGAAGCACAATCAAGCAAAGTCTGATGCCTTTTTGAGTCCTTGTCTAGAAAAGAAAGTATAGGTCACTGAAAATCCTCTGTGGTATAAAAATTACTTTAATTTCTAAAAATGTAATCAAGTAATATTTAAAAGTTTGTATAAGTAAAGTAACATTAGTCTAAAAATCAGGTCAGTTGACAAGAATATAGTCAGCAGAGCCGAAGGGGAAGAGCCAAGATCTCAAAACACCGTAAACCTGCTGGGCAGCCAGCCTGGACAGACAACACGCACTCAGGGCAGACTTGTCCTGTCAAAACAAGAGTCTGCCTACAGCAGCATGTCTGATGATGGAACAGGGTTGGTGGTTGTGGGTGGGAGGCACCCTGCAGGCTACAACTCAAGGGAGGTTTCTTTCACTGCATTTACCTACACTGTATCCCACGGGCACGGAAATAGTTTTTGATAGGCTGACAGGTGTGTTGTCGGATTTCTGAAGAATATAAACCACAAACCTGGTTTCTTTTGCTGGGTTAATAGATCAAGAGAAGAGTTTTACAAAAGTGCATGCACATAACAAGATTTCATACAGTGACAGGATGTAAATGATCAAATATATAAATCAAATTAAGTCTGTATAAGCTGGTGTCCACTGCTGAACATTAATTAAATCGAAAAGTCTGATTTCTTCTGACAGTGAGAAAAAAAAGTGCTGTCACACAATAACAGCGACAAAAAAAGCAGCGTTGAGAAATGAATCATTGGCCATTTTACGGGTGTCTTGTGTGCATGTAAATTTACTTGGTATCAGGGCAACTTTGTGTTTTTCACACAAACACACGAATACTTGAATAAAGTTTGAATCTTTCATTTGCCATGTAGGCATCTTGTGGAATTGTGCATCATACTACAGTATACCTGTCATGTTACTAGTTGGAATCCCAAAACAAAGTAGAATACACCAGATTTGATAGGCTGACCAATGATTATAATGTAGTGCACTCTTTTGATATTTCATCTATTATTTATCAGTGATGCCTGATTCTGTCAGAAATAATTTGTGTTTGTGTTTGAGTTTAAAACGGTTTGATCCAAAGTTGGAGTGGAGGGGTGTTTTTCTGCTATTATAAATACCACAGGACACACCCAACTCTTACGTGCCTTTCAAAAATACTGTGTTTTCAACACATCCTTTTTTGGCAGAAAAACTGGGCGATGAGTTTGCGCACACACGCACACACACGAGTGGCAGAACAATCTAGTTTCAACTTTCCAGTGCAGTTTTTGGAGGTTTGTTTTTATTTTGCAGGGGAAAAAAACCACACATCTGGGATCAGAGCACCAAAGACACAACGCGGGGACTCTCTGACTGGTTTGATGGTGGTACTGAAGTCCCTAGAGAGTGGCAGAGTAGTAATACCACCCATCTACAAAGCTGCCATGGTGAAAGTGATTGCCCAGTTAATTAGTGCAGTAAAAATATATATAAATGTGCAATTGAGAGCTGCAGGCAGCATAAAACCATTGTGCTGAAATCTTACCCTTGCATCTCCATCAAACGGCCCGAGTCGGGAGAGACTCTGATCACAGCGAGCTGTGTACTCTCTGATAATGCTGTTTCAGACCCTCTGCGGGCTCACACGGGCCTTTCATATGTGTTATTTATGTAATTATTATGCTCATGAATTGCGGATTGTCAACAGTAGTTTGAAGATGAAGCACTGTGTCAATTAAAGTGATCCGCATTTGAAGTTCGCATCATCCACCACTACAGAGGGAGCAGCTTCTCTGATGTGCAGGCATGAATACAAGCAAATGCATGTGATTAAATATTGTTTCCTATTATTGTTTACTTGGAGATTTCTCTGAAGTTAATTCCGAAAGTCTTTCACATTGAATCACTTTGAGCTGCACATCAGAGGGAGAACTTGAAATCAAATGCTTTTGGTTTTTCGGCTTTCTCATGGAAAGTTATTTGAGAGATTTATTTCAAACAGTTACTCTTGTCAGGCTGATCTAAAGCTTTGGAATTTCAGAAATGTGTGATTCTCTCCAGAGCCATCATCAAACCAGACTGAACTCAAACTTTCCACAACATGTGTTCAGTCAAACATATGTTGGCTTCTCAGAATTCCTCTGCAGAGTGGACATGTGCATCTGGGATGTTGTTGTTGTACTATGACTGATTTTACATTAACATCACAATACACCTTGGAATTGGAATTTGATCTTGTATTTCACCATTACTGGGGGTGCTCAATTTTGGGCATTGGCTCTTAATATGCAAGATTTGGTGTTAAAATGAACAAACGTGCCACCTACTAGATCAAAGTGGTGCCGCTGTGTGGTCTCTACTTATTTTTGCTTAAAATAGCAGGAAGAGGCGGAATTAGATGACCTTTCGACATGTTTGGATGATTGTTTTGTTAAAGGAATAGTGCAACATTTTGAAAGCTCACGATGAGCCTGAAATACGCTTATTTGCTTTCTTGCCGAGAGTCAGATGAGCTAATTCATACTGCTCTCATATCTGTGCATTTATTATTTAATTTGAACCAGGAGTCGATTAGCTTGGTTTGGCATAAAGGCGGGAATCGGGGAAAGAGCACAAAAATAAGTATTTAGTATTTCCTAAAAATGGATATTCCTTTAAGCATGTGGCCATAAGTCAGTCAGATTCAATAGCTATTTGGTTGCATTGCATTCTGTGTGCATTTAGACCATGAATTACCATGTGTTGTTCCTTATCCAAATAAGATATCAAGATACATATCACATGATAACACAGGGTGTAAATGGGGTCCTTAACTCTCATAATCAATAATAAAATTGCCGTTCCTGCAGATGTTATACTTTCAGAAGCAAGGGCCTTATGCAATAACATTCTCACCATATATTAATTTCTTTTATTAGGTGTTTTACATACACTTTCTAATGACAGTGCCCTTAAGGATTCCAATCAGGCTTTGGGAGCACTAATTGTCCTCTCACAATTACAGCCTATTTCCAGACAGGTGTGTGTGTGTGTGTAGGATTTGCTAAATTCCCTGATGAGAAAGGACAACAAACACTTCTTCTTCATCAGTAGACAAGTGTGACTTCTAAGATCTAAGCGCTGATTTGGCATTCTGTTTTAGTGTGACTGGCAATGAGGGAACAGTTAAGTCACACACACACACACACGCACACACTTTAACAAGATACAACTGTAGTTTGCAGCAAAAGCACAACATTTCCACCGTGGAAGGTCACACTGCATCCCATATTGTTCATCGCAACAGATGAGATGAAGGAGCTGCTTTAAGCTTTTCATCTCTCATTCTCCATCACATCTGGATATGCAGCACAGCCTGTCTGTTCTAAAAGACGAGTGTTTAGTTTTCAGAGAACTCGCTGACCATGTGTTCCAAGAAAACCTGGTCTGATGCCCTAAAGAGCTCAGCAACACAATGCATCCCAGTGCACACCTAAGCATCGCAGCAAGCCAAAGTAATTAACAATTAACATTGTACAAATTCTCCCTGCTCACTTGCTTTAAATAGGAGGCGGGTGGGGGTGCTGAAAAACTTGAGGTTTCTGAAAACAAACTTTGCCAGGCATTCTTTAGACTTCGTTTGGCCAAGTCTGAATCAAAGCGAGCAGACAATCTTCCCTTTCATCTCTCTGAGGCTGTGAAGGAACGGACTGTGTCCTGCCATGGCTGTGAACTTGCACAGCTTAGCACTGTGAAGGCCACGATTTTTTTTTCCAGAGGGTCGTCCTTTGAGTGTTTTTTTTTTCCCTCTCTAACCTTTTGATCTAAATCTTCTTAACTTTAAATGAAGTGCTTCAGCCTCTTGAAGATTCAGAGCTTTCATGTCACTATTTGTCTTGAGATGTAAATCCTCTTGGCGACGTGATGACTTGATCCTGTTGATCAAGTACGGTCTGAACTTAAGTATGGACATTCAGTCTTGTTCTATTCAGCAAACATAACCTGTCCAACAAAAAGAGAATAAAATTCCACTTTTGGGCTGAACATCACATCTCCAGATCTGACATTTGTTGGATGTTTTTGTTTGATCTTTAGTTACTGTACCAACGGCGTCCACTCTGAGGATGTGTTTAACCTCTTAATCTCGTTACTCTTCCTGTAATACTCAGTACCTTTTGAGTTACACACAGTGATTGGTCACAAAACACTGCCATGAAGCATTCACAGTATTAGATTTCCAATTTTGCAACTCCATTATATACTGTACAAGCTGGGGCTAATTCCCCTTCAATAAACTCAATTAAAATGTAAATTAAAACCAGGCTTCCTATACTGTAATAGGGTAGGGTCTCGTGATGTAACATTTTTATTGCAAAACATCAAAACATTCCTCATTTCTATACATTCTGGATAAATAAATCCACTTACTTGGTTTAATGGTAACGTACATGATGAATTCACAAATAAACACACCACTGTCCTTTCAGATGAACTGTAAGCCACAGCGCCAGAGTTTACATCCAGCCCTCAGTCACTTAGGGAATGGTTTCCATCTTTACTCACACCTACTTGCCCATTTGCTATTGTCTTGTTGAAATTATCATGAAGGTGGGATTGAGATGACCTCCCTGTGAGAAGCTACAGGTTTCAACATAACAACAGCAACAAGCAAACATAATGACCTGTAGCAACATCTACAGACATTAATCTGTCAGAGGGACTGCAATTATGTATATAGGATATACATCATCAGTGTTAAAAGATAGAAACAACCACATGTCATTCACATAACAATGGAGAAAGATGTAACGATTTCCAATTGATGACATGTACTCAGCTATAAATGACAAATAATAGAGGACCCAGGATGGGGCCTTGAGAAACACTGTAGTAAAGAAATGCTGACAAGGAGTTTAATCTTACAATGCTGACAGAAATGTGTATGTCTGTAGGATAGGATGCAAACCATTTAAGAGCCGTGTCTGTACTGTGTCTGAACGAAATTCTCAAAAGGTTCAATAATTTTGTGAAGAATCACCAGAATGAAGCACAGATCGAGGAGGAGCAGGATGGAGCAAAGCCCAGAGTCAGCAGCCGTAAGAAGGTCATTACAGACTGTCAGCAGAGCTTTATCTGTGCTGTGTTTTCATATAAAACTGAATTTGATATTTTAAGAGCTCTTTCCTGGTTGTCTCATCTGTTCATGTAAAATATGTAATAAAAACAAAACCAAAAAGGTCCACCTCAAAGTGCAACCAAGTTTGCTAATATAGTAGATATAATATAATATAATAGAGTCCTCTACGGCCAAAATCTGGGGGGCCCGTCTTATTTTGGCCTTTGGGACAAACACAGGGACCTTGCCTGGCTCAAACTGGGTTAGAAGGTCTGTGATGTGAGAAGAGGCCAAATACCGAAAAGTGCGATAAACTGACAGTAAAGTACAGCCGTTGACTTTCCGGCACCCACTGTGATATCCAACAAGGGAGACCCAAACCCTGTACCCATTTTGGCACGATCAGGATGTCCTCATGACTGAGACGGCTGGTGTGCTCTCATGCTGTCATACGTTTGCCTCTTCATTTCTAAACCTCCTCCTTATGCTCAACGGCTGGAATTTAAAGATGGTTTTAAAAGTAGAATATCTGAATACACATGACAGTTAAGCGTCATATAACATTATGCACCAGAAAACCGTGATAATCTTTGCATTGTAATGCTATATTAACTATCAATCCCAGTGGATAGTCGTGCAGCTTGAATGTTTACTTGTTATCTTCAGGTATGGCCTGTTGGATCCCTTCGTTCTTGCGGAGACCTGGTATTGAGGGTACTGAGAGTACAAGCGGTGCACCTGTGCTCATGACGGTGAGGAGCCTCCTGAGGGGCCAAGAGAGCAGACAGAACCCACTCTTCTATCTGTTCATCACACATGACGTACAGGACAGAGAGGAATAGACATTCCTGCACCCAAGCCTTTCCTGACCCCACTGTGCCAGTGTTTGGCCAACCCGTCTGAGGAATAAGAGGAGTCCCTGGTGCTCTGTGCTTAGTGCTGCTAAACAGGCTTTTGTATGTGCTATGCACAATGCTCCATCACTGGCACTTTGGACAGCGTGAGGGCTCTGCTGCCAAGGGAGCTCCTAGCTGTTGTTCTTTTCATCTAAGTTAAGCCACTTGGCCCGCGGCAGAATGGACATGGAGAAGAAAGGACGAGCAGAGAGGCTTGTGGGAGATGGCAGGATTCCTCCCAGTCTCCCTTTGGGACACGTTTCCCGTGCATTTTATCCTCGCACCCTTGGTCTGATTCACCATGAATTCTTTGGAACACTTTGGTACCGCTTAATTTACATGTATGCCAACAGGCTTTTAATGTATTTAAAACTTGGATGATGTTCAAAGGACGCTATAATTCCTCTGAAATAGGCCTTTTGAAGGCTTTATCTTGTTCTTTCTCTTCTGGCTAATCTTGGAGCCCCTCCGTATGCCAGAGCAATTTTTCTAATGCCAATTAAGCTTGACATTAGCATAAAAAAGCTTTCAAAGGGTTTTTTTTTCTTTTTGAATGAAAGATGGATGGTAAATGGACACTTATTTACACTCCAATCGTCTGTCTGTGGAGTTTCAACACTCAGCAACCTCAACAAAATAAAGGACCCTGGTCTTTGTTTCTATTGTCTTGATATTAGCAGATGGGAATATGAAGGCCAAAAAAAACCTTAATAACAACTCAACACATTGCTTTTGCAAATTAGCCATCCCTGTGGTACAACATCACACATTCTGCTTTGTGTCCAAATGAAGGTTATGCTATTAATGCAGAACATGTTGGCAGTCTCTTTCATTTCTCACAAGAACTGTAGTAATTGCCACAGAGTGCTAGGAATCAATTAATTACCATTAGGGCCTCATTCCAGAGCACAGTGAAACACACAGCAAATGGTTTTTCATTAGCCACAAATGTGCAAATGTGACCCAGGGGAGAGACATAAATTCTTAGCAGATTTCTTGCATTTTTGAGTGGAAGTTAAAAGCCTTGTTCTTTCTCTTCATGGAGAGTTGGGACACATTCCACTCCCAGGGAAAAAGTGCAGGTCCCACTCAGGGGAGCGCTGTGGGAAAACTCAAGCTGTTGTCGTATTGGGTTCTTGTTTGTCAGAGCTGCGAACAGTGGGACATAATAAATCTGCAGTGTAAATTCTATTACTCTGTGTTGTGGGATTATTTAAATTATGATAAACAGCTTCGTTAACCAAATCCTTTGAAGTGAAATAGTTTATTTAGTCGATTCCGCAAAGTACGAGAGTAGACTGCAAAATGGACAAGAAATCTAAAGGCAGTGGTGGAACAATAATGCCGGCTCATACACATTTTTAAATACTTGCTTCAAGCTGCAAGTTTATCCTATGGTTCACTTGACAGATGACAATAGAAGAGGTAACTGAAAGAGAGCAACAACAAGAACAATGGCTGCATGCAAGCAAGATGCTCTATATCTGCTGCATGCACAGCATCAGGGCCCTGGAATGTAGTCATCGTCAATCGCTCATATAACAGACACTGCAGTGGAATAAACTGAGATTTTAGACAGATTTTAGAGGGAGAAACCATCATTTAATGACTCATATATTTATATAAAATATACAAGATGTAAAGCAGAACAATCAGCAGCAGCAGCAGCAGCAGCAGCAGCAGCAGTAAACCAGGCCCACTCTTATGAAGATAGTAGCATGCACTACATTTGTATGTGGACACCGTACATTGTCGGTGTATAATTGCCAGTTTCATACACTACATCTCTCAGTAGACATTTTGAGGTGTCCAACACGGCTGTAACTAATTACGTTAATAAAGGCTGTATTATATTCAGGTATGCCAGATCCAGGGCAGTGGTATTATTCATGCTGGCTCACTGGAACAACTAAATGGAACAGAGCCATTGCTAATGATATTAGTTACACCTGTTTTCTAATAATACCAGTATTTTATTATTTTTAAATTATAAACAGATGCACTGAACAACAAAAATTTTGTGTGTAGTTTTCTAGAGTAGCGTGATAGTTCCACTTATGGGTAGAAGAACATATTTTTATCTTCATGCGACTGAGTATTTTTCAGCAATTCAAATGCTAAAATTAGTTTTTATATTTAGTTATATTCAGTCATTACTGCACAGTTAGCCGTCTGTAATTTAGAGCATTATCAAAGCGCTGCGTAGAATTATAAACCTTTTGAGACGAACTACTCTACCTTATATTATGGGCTGCACATCCTGCTCAGTAACTTCCCTTCCCCTCCAAACATCTTCAGTCTTCACTGGAGTGTATTTATAGGCTGGGAGAAAAAATCTTACACTTCAAAATTATAGCTCATTCTACCTCTAACCTGCATATTGTGGTAGAGATAAAACTGGACAAAAAGTTACTGTACCCTGGCCAAAATGTTTCTATGTAATTAGTGGGGACTAGTTATTTTTAGTTCTCAAAAATGTAAGATATACTATTAAAATCCTTACATTTTTGTAAGTGTAGTCCTTGTACCTTTTCTTGTGGACACTTGTAGAAAGCAGAGTTCCTTGGATTGTCTTACCTGCCTGTTTCCTTCTTTGCATTTTGCACAGAATTGATTTAGGTGACCCACCTACAAAAATGTTCTTCTTTATTATTTTTTTACAAATGTTTGAGGAAATGCAGTTGAACATGCAGAATGATTAAGCCAGAATGTACAACTATATGTAGTACATTATAAATTAAGTTTCTTAATTAGAAGTGAGCGTGTGACTGCAGTCTTTGAAATGCTGATAGCTGGTGGTCCTGACGTGGAGGTCCACCACCACAAAGAACGTCTCAGCCTGTGGGCAAACGCTGCCTGCTCTGACTACATGTTGGAAATGTGAACCTGCCCATTTTCTGAGATGTTTTTTTCTGATCCTCCCAGCCTGCCTGTTACTGACCATCATACGTCTGATCTTGACATCGTAAACTGCCTTTTAACTCTACCTGCAGCGCGTTTCACCCTTGTTGCCTGTTGCGTAACCTGCTGCCAAACTGACAGTTTGATTGTATTGATACCCTGTAACAAGCACAGCAAGCCAAGCCTCAAAATCATTTTGAGGATTTGACAGATGTTTGCGTGGGGATTTATACAGAGACAATGATGCAATATAATTGTAATCTACATATTTTACACCGGTTAAGCAGAGCCCTGCACTAGGGGCTTGTGTGTGAGGAATTGGACTATACTGTACTTCTGCCTGCGGAGTCTAATGCCAAAGCAGCACTTTACTTGCATACTTGTTTCCACAGCAAGTATAATGGGTCCATAAGCTGAAACAGGTACTTAAGTTATATCAGCTGAATAGGAAAAAGTGACCAATCCATCAACAGTGACGGATGACAACACACAGCATCTTCAGCTTGAAGCTGAAGTGTAAAGCTTTTGCTCTTTGACGCAAAATCGAGCTTGTGAGTAAACTAAACCCAGACAGAGTGCTGCTCACACATTCTTTAAAAAAAAGTTGGAGAAGAGAGTAGTGCTGACAGGGAACAGGTCTCCAAGTAAAGAGGCTTTGAGATCACTTCTGAAGAGTCCGTGAACACGTCTCTCAACTCTCTCTTGTGTTTCTGTCTCGTTATCTTATTCTTTAATCACATTTCTGTTCCTTTGTGGCACTGCTGTGGCAGTGCTTTGCTGCTGTCACCTCACAGCTACTGTGGGGTACCGTTGCAAATCCGAGGCGATTTGCCGCCTTTAGAACAGAGCAGCCAGAATCACAGTAAGAGAGACCTTAAAGGGAGAGCCGCCTACAGTAAAGGCTCACCAAATGGCAGAGTAATACAAGAGCAAACAAGATCATTTTCAAACTTCATCATTTTCTTGAAAGGAAATAAAGAACCGTCCCTTTCCCAAAGTCTGAGACAGGCCGCCCCCACACCCCCCCGCCGCCGCTCAAAAAGTGGGAGTGCAACCCATTAGCAGCAAGTCACTCGCACTGATCGTCAGCATTAGAAAGTGCTTTCAACTCTGCTGGCTGTCAGCAACTCTGGCAGCTTGGAAGAGCTTTAGCTTCGACTCTGAATCTTTGCAGAGAGGCTGTGGTCGGCAATGACAAAATCAGTTTGAACTCTTGTGTGGAGGATCTGTTAAAAGGGGTTTCGGATCAAAGCAGCCTAAGTGGGTCAAAATTACCTTGACCATCTGAGAACAGTCACATTTTGAAGGGGGGTGGGGGTAATCTGCAATGTAGAGGGTAGATTAACATTTTGCCGAGAAGATTCCTCCCAAAGACGCCAGATCAAAGCAGAGCGGAGCTTTTATTTCTTCTCGTCCGACGTTCCACTGACTCAGTGTTAATTTGATAATTTGACTGGTGCTTTACTCTGCGTGTAGCAAGGCAAAAGTGTTTACCTTTTTCCATGTTTGGAGAAATGTCTGGGGGCCTCCTTTGTTTTAGCTTTTCATTTGAAATAAAACAAAGAATCCAGCGTTTATTTTGGTTTTAGGAATATGAATGTGCTCAATATCACCTCCAGTATGTGATGGTGTAAACTGAGAAATGTTTTATTGTACACTTCTGAGAAGAATCACTGCCGAGTGCACGCAGTCTGCTTTCATTTGGAAGAGATACTGAATTACAAAATTACAAACAGTACAGGGAGATTATTTCAAAGGTCGGACCAAAGAAGGATGGGTGCAATTCATGCACTCAAAGTTTGCTAAAGGAATGCAATTTCTATGTTTATGCTTTGTTTTATTTCTCTTTTCAGCCATGGCTTTATGGATGGCAACGCTGTTTTTTTTGCAGCAAGCAAGTATTGGATAAATCGTACAGACATTCATGTTGCCCAGACGTTGAACCCTAATGACTTTGATGATTCCCTGACTTTTCATCTAGCGCCACCAGCAGTCAAACCTACCACTTATCAAGTAAAATATCTACTGGGTGGATTAGCAATAAAATCTTTTTCAGACACTCAGAGGAGGATGAATCCTGCTTTCTTGCTGCCTCTATTGCTCTTTCGGGCTGTTTATCCCCTCCCTGTTATGAGTTAAAACAGATTTCAAGCTTTGTCATTTTCTTCATCTCACCTTGCTTTTTGTTAAGGTCAACAGCCGCCCTTGCCTCTCTCACCGCCAGTGTGAGCTTTGTGGAAGAGAAGCGAGATCTCAGGAACAACCTAATCCAGCCAGTCCAGGCAAAAATGGTTTGGTATTGAAGCAGTAATGAGCCATGGCAGTTACTCAATGGGAGCTCTGTATGAGCAAATGGACAAGAGGAGAGGAGCCATAATAGATTAAAATCAGACAAAAACCTGTATTGACAAATCACTGCAGCTCTTCCTGCTCTTTCAGCACAATCGCCAGGAGGGAACAAATACCTGTTTGCTTTCTGCTCCTCCTGAGGACCTGTCTGTTCTGTTAATACCACCTTCAGCTGCACTGTAGCTGCGGTGCTTTCTTTTAACTCTACAACTGCAAAGAGAAAACAGAAGTGTGCTGTGTCTGCAAGAAAAATAGACTTTTCTTCTTGATTTTCTCCCCTTGACAATAACAACAGATATGTTTCTGTAAATCTGATCTCATCACAAAAAGCTGCACATGCATTTACAACTGTGTTTGTTTCTTCTTTATATATACTTTTTAATAAATGGTAATGACATAAGGAGTTGCTCTTGTATTACTGAAATCATCTTGCCTCAGTTCATTAGCAGAGGTAATTTCTGGTTTAACCCAGGCCGTGCTAATTCCAGCCGTGGCCTTTTGTACATGCAAGGCAGTCCTTTAAAGACGGCTCGCTTTTGAAGCCTGCTGGTCGAGCTGTTCAAAGCTGCAGCTGTTTTTGGTGGTGTTTGACAGCTTTAATTGATGTTTATTTTGGCATCGAGTTTCATTCCTTTCATGCAAATGTCCTGCATGCAGCGAAATGGGTCAGGGCAGCACTAGGTGGGCACAGTTTGTGTGTACCAGGATAAGAGCAAAGTGCTTAACGAATTTACATTTTAGATCACAGAATCTGAACGAGCAGAGCACAAAAAAAAAAGAAGAAGAAAAAAAGCAGCCACACTAATGCTCAAAATGAAAAATGGCTTCACAAGCCTCTTTGATTGGATAATGGATGGTGAAAACAATGTGCAGCATTTTAATACGTCTTGTATTACAAAGAAGCCTTTTCTTCAGCTTCCAGACCCAGATAACAAGGGGCTATAATTTTCATTTTCACCTTCATGTTCTGTGAAAAAACATACCCATCCCATTATAAATTGTTCCTCCGCGTTTGATATACGTGTGAGCTCTTTGGCTGTGTTTTGCAGCGGTGTTGCTGCCAGTCTGCCCACCTGTAGACCTGCCGCCTCTCAGACATTCTGGCTCACTGCATGTCCGCCCCTCCTCTTCCTCCCCCTCCCACCCCCATCCCGCCATGCTTTTCCCTCCACCAGGGCTGACATCACCATGGAGGCACGCAGGGGCCTCCTCATCTGCTCCCAATTACAGCCTCGCAAGCTCCTCCGCGGAAAAGGCTCCAAACAGTTATGAAACCGAGAGGAACAACCCGAGACCTCGGGAAAACAAACCGGTGACGAGGCTCGCCACCAGCGGGTCTGGCGAGGCGTGCGTCTGTGTGGGATCATCCAACGACACTTTGCTTCAAATTAAGGCATCAGCTGGGCTTAGGGGTAATGATCAGAGGCAGTATTATGGATGTGGATGTGGAAATGTAAGATGTTCTGACATAGCAAGCGGGGTCTGGATGTGCAGCGGCCCAGTCAGTAAGAAAGAAAGCATGCTGTTGTTTTCACATTCCCACAAAATTTGTGTGAGAACCGGACAGTCCGACTGACTTGTATTTGAACTCCAGGGTTGTCCGGTGCCAAGTACATAGGAGGCTGTAAAAATCCAGACAGGTCAGAAATGAAACAGCCCAAACGGCCTTTTCATATTTGTTGCTGTTTTTGGTTCCGCGTCAACATCTTTTTACCCTCACGGATTTATCCTGAGCCATTTCTCAATATTCCAAAGCATTTCTGCTTTGATGATGATTTTTACTCCATACTGAGAAAACATGCCTAATCTTGGATAAAGCTGCACTACCATTTTAAGTCCAGAGGTCCACTAGCAGTCATCATGCATCAAAGTCAGATACAGTAGAGTAGAAACAACACAGGCACCATGGAAGGCCTCCTTTGAGTCCGTTGTGGTCACAGTTGCATTGAGATGTAGCCTTTTTCGTATATTGTAACAGAGCTAGAGTATAATATATTTAATGTACAGTATAATAATATAATACATAATAAAATATACTTACCTTAGGTTTCCAGGACTGGGTTGCACAAGCTATTTGTAAATCCATCACTAAGTTTGTGTGTAAAGTCCTATAAATTCTTCTAAATTAGTGAATTACTAAATCGGGTTGCATCATTAAAACCTAAGAAACCTCTTGACTAGTCAACAATTTAAAATGTGTATAATGTGTGTCGGTTGCAAGGTAAAGTAGAAAAAGTCTGCTGTAGCATAATTGCCAAAACATAGTTTTTTAGTGCCAATCGTTTGAATATTGTGTGATATGGTTGTTTATCTGCAGACGGATAAAATGCATGTGGCAAGTTTCTACTGTTCACCCCTCCCACACTCACTCTGTATATCATATGCCGTGAAGCATATAAACACACTGAAAACTGCAGGGATTCAGCGGCTTCAGTGCAGCCACCCAAGTGTTCAAAATGTGTAAACTAGGGATGCAGCGATACCACTTTTTTCAAACCGATACGATACCGATACTTGGATCTGAGTACTTGCCGATACCGAGTACCGATGCTGATAACGTCCGTGATGTAGGGGCGGCTGGGAATCTCATATCGCGGCTCGAGTGTGCTGAGAAGATGGCGAAATCCTACGTTTTCCACAACCGACAGTGGCTGGTCATCCAGAGCAATAAAATGAGTCAGAGCCTCTGTTACTTTAACTGTCCATGGATTTTCTCTTGACATTTTTTCTCGCTTTTCCAAAACCTGAGTTAAAGTTGGCTGTTGTGGTTTTGCATTAGCCTTGGTAAACTCGGTGTACTCAGGGTTATGATGTGTCCTCAGATGTTTTATCAAATTGCTCGTATTGAACGACGTACTCTCCTTCCCTCCCCTGGACACCTTACGAGTACACAGTTTGCACTCTGCCTTGTTTCTGTCATTGTCGCATATTTTGAAGTGCGTCCACACGGCTGACATGCTGTTTAGTGTGTAGCCTTCTGCAGCCGGTCTCACTCGCCTAACCACACTGTTCCTAATTAGCTCGACATTCTGAAAAATACAACAAAATGACAAGCCATCCTCTGATCGCGGTCTTCGTGCAAAGCAATTGCATGCAATAAATTGGTATCGGTTCATGGTATCGATTAACTTTAACGAGTACGAGTATGAGTATATTAGAATAGTATCGGCCCAATACCGATACCAGTATCGGTGCATCCCAGTGTAAACCAGAGCCGATGGAAGTGTGATGCTGCAGCACAGTCACTGAAGTAATACTGAGTGTGTATCAAGTAGCTGGCACACACAATGTTTTTACAGGCGATTGTGGAGGTCACTGACATTGAGAATCTCGCAGTGAGAGATTGTGTCGTGACCCATACACTCTCCAGATGTTTCCCAACATGCAAAGGGAGAAAGACCTGACCCTACTCCATCCACCAATGGCACATGTCTGAAACTAGAAAGTGCTCAAGATTCACGATCCTCAAAATTTATTTTAGAAATAGATCTTTTTTTTTTTTTTTATCTCCATCAGGACCTGGATTTGCTTCAAACTACACACACTAGTGCTGTAACTTTTCATTTGAAATGTGAAGAATTTGAAGTAGAAAAATCTAATGTATGATCTTTGATGCTTTGTTCAAACTGTACTGTCTGTCTCTTTGCTGACTTTGTAAAACACCACTGCCTGGTGACCACAAATACAGAACACGGGGAGCACAGATCTCGTCTGCCAAAATGTACTCACCTGCTGAGCAAAAAGGCGGAGCAGGAAGCTACTGTGGGCAGCAGAGTATTACGCTGAATGTGCTCCAGCTCAGTCACGGCTCCATCACGGTTGCAGCGTCCACAGGAAACATTTCAGAAGTGGAGCGTCTGCTCTTCAGCAGCCACATTCATAATAAAGTTCAGAGTTGTTCTGGCTACACTTTTTCTGTTTTACAAGCAGGAAAACAAATTTGTAACTCATTTAGATGTGGCAACGGATGGTTTTTGGTCGTACTTCTACTTTTTACTTGTTACTCCTGCTCTCTGACGTGACTAACTTGTGTTTTTGTTTATTTTTACTGTTGTGATCATACAATCATGATTTTATCTGCAAACCACTTGGTAATGACTGCTGCTCCACGTAGTATTTATGAGCCGCAATTAAATTTCACACTTTGTTCTGTTGTCTGACAACAGAAAATATGTAAATGAGAGCAGCTATATTGTGAACTCGGCTGCATTAAAAAACAGTATAGGTGATCACAGAGAGCAGGAGGAAACAGCGAGGGAGACAGCCCCTCACTTCTCTCCTCTCTCTCTCACTAACTACACACATGAAAAACAAATTCTGCTGTGTATGTGTGATGAGGAACAAATGAAATGTGTCAATAACCAAAAAACACAGGAGTGTATACACATTTACAAGTGAATTTCATGCTTCAAAGTTGCAAGCTGCTCCAGCAAAAATAGACCCAGAACATAATGGTAGTGGAGCAGGGAAATGAGCCTGACGAGTTTAACAACAGAACAACATTGTCACTATAAACTGCAAGAGCTAGCGTGGCTAACAACTGAAAATTATACAGCTTTTTGTCAAACACTTTACAGTCATTACCCTTTATGTCCTTGTTTTTTTTTTCATTCACTTAAATGCTGTAGTTCATGATTATATCATGGAAATGTTCCATGTCCTAACTTGGAATGTTTCAATCCAGTTCCTACTCCACTCCAAAGTTTTCTCCTCGTACCAGGAGGCAACAAAAGGCACAACCTCCAGCAGGATGACATCACTGGCCTCTCTGGACCCCCCCCACCCCCTCTCCCCTTACCTTCACCCCCACCCCCACCTTCAGAGCCAGTCGTTGGACCGCCAGCCATCCATCCGGCCAGCCTTTCTCTCTCTGGGAACACGACTTCATTACAGAGATGAATTGTCTTATTGTGAGGACCCAACTGCCCCCTCTCGCAGGAGAGGGTGGGGCCTTGCTGGACATCGGGGCATCATGCGGTGACCCGGCTTCAGGGGTCAGTTCACCCACTGTTTGAAAAGCATCTCGTAACGCATCACTGGATGACTGCCCCTTCTTCTCAGCCGAGGGCCCTCTCACAGCCACACCAGGCATCAATGCGCTGAACATCTTTCTACATCTTTTACAATACTAAATGAGTGTACACTTACAGACACCAAATATAAGCAAAACATGACGTTTTTGTGTCATCATCACCAGTTTGTTCATCTTAGAGAGGATTCTAAAATATTTAGGATGATTTTTGACAAAGTCTCCCATTTTTTCCATTAACTGTTTTATTTTATTGTTTTTGTAGCCATGTACTCCGATCTACAGCTGTACCTTCACTTGAGCAATATTTTGAGTACTTTAATTCCTGCACTTGAATTTGAAGGTACTACCCCCCTCATGATGAAAAGGAGTTTGTGGACGGTCATTTACTCGCACAGGCAGAATTTAAAGTCTTTGATGGTGGTCTGTTTGAAGACTAACTGCTGACCTTGGCCACCATTGTGTAGGCAGGGGACAATTTTTCTGCAAGGCATGTGCATTGTCAGGTCAAGCCCGTTTTATCAACTGTGAATGGAAAGTCAGTCCTTTTTGCTAAGTAGGCAGTAGCCACGCAAACCCCTTGGAGGCAGACATGTCTGGGGTGAGTTATGTAGAGTCAGGTTGGTTGCAGAGTGTTTGATCAGCTCCTGGAGGAAGCAGCAGTTTCCTCCTGCAGAAGACATAGTCCATGTATGTCACTGTAAACTGTTCAAGCCTGAAAACGTGAAGCTCCCAACAGAATAGTGAAATACCCGATCGAGCTAACACAATCACATAGTCACAATACTACAAAAGGTAAAATGTTAAAGCTGCTATTATCGCTATTTTTATGATAACAAAATCAAATGACAATGTGAAGAGGGGTCTGTTGTAGTGATGAACATACAGAGAATTATCTATGCATCTAAAGCTGCCCTCGGCTTGACAAAGATTCAGCCCATTGTTTTGGGTCACTTGTTTCTAGCCGCAGCAGGCTGCTGTTTTCAACAAAAAAAAGCACCTCCTTGCTCAACTTTAAATGGCAGACACACACAGTTTGTGACTAGCTGGTGAACATTGTGGAGCATTTAGCAGATGGTAGAGACCAAAACAGAGTTTAAAGTGAACATGGGACTTGCATTTATCAGATCACAAGAAACGCGACTCCAAAAGAATGATAATGTTGCTCCATTACTGTTGGATGTGTAAATATGCAACTGTTTGCCATTTGAGCCATTTCAAATTAAAAAGTGTGTTTGATATATGAATGTTGTGTTCACAACTTGTTTCCGCTGCCCCCAAGTGGTAAAAAGAATCTGTTACTAAATTACTTTACCAGTTCTCTTTTCACTCAATTTTCTACACACACACACACACACACACACACACACACTCACACACACAGGCCGAAATACAAACATGCTCACCCGGGACCTATAGACATGCAAAGTGGGGAGAGATGGTAGAGTGATGGGCTGGTTTAAGATATATCTGCTCTTTTCCAGCTATGCCCTGCTAGGGGTGAAATGCCTGGTTCAAGGGAAACTCAAGAGTAACTTTAGAATCTTATTCACAGTTAAACAACTGATCCAACAACACCTTGGGTACGAGTTGACCTTAAAGAGCAACTTTTTGACCTCCAGTGGTTTAATATTCTCACCTTGCTTTAACGATGGGTGTGGTCTGTACACAGTGACATCACTGTTGGGTGGGGCTACCGGCGCAACTGAGCCCACTGAAACACACTTGACTGGTGTGCCAACTTTTTTCAAGAGATAATTTGACCAATTTTAGCAACGCTGACAATGTTGATGGCTCAATATGTCCATCACCTTTGCATTGGCATTCATGGCCCTCACAGGATGAACTGTTATAACTTTGGTGATCTCCGTTAGGCCAAAAACATAGCTCTGTCAAATATTTGCAAAGTATTTTCATACCCGCAAAACTAATGACATTCCCGTCATCCTCAGCTGTAGTTTGTGTTTAGTGCTAACCAGCACATGTTACCATGCTGAAGACTTATCTTGTTAAACTTGTTGTTTGCTGTTTTGTCCCTCAGCACATAAATGATCGTAACTATGAAAGTTGTTTTGAAAGAAAGAATCCTGCCTAGAGATTAAAAATCCTAACTTTGTTCTGTCATTACAGTCGGACCATGTTCAAGTGTTGAGGCTGGCACTTGGAAGAATTTGGCTTGTGGCAGAAACAGTGCTATAAAAGGAATCACTATGCTTTATCATTTATTTATTCATTGTAATGTACAGTCGTACATTTTATAGAGGTAAAAACCAGCCAGTCAAGAATTAGTGTTGCTTTTATTGCTTTTCTTCTGAAATGTCCTTGCTGTTTTCTTTCCAAGCAGCTACAAGCAGAAGTCTGTGGGGGTGGCTATGAGCCAACTCAGAAATGTTTTATTGTTGTGGAAAAATTATTTTAAGTACTTGCTTTACAATGCTGCTTGAGGCATGCCTCCTTCTGCTGACAGCACTCAGTAGCTTTTGTCTGGTTAAATGATATGCTTTACAAGATTTTAGTAAAGTAAACAATGTCAAAACAGTGTGTTGTGAAATGCTCTTTAGAAAAGTTCTGTTCAGAAAGTGCTCCACATGATGTTGTGGTTTTCTGGTGAGCAAGATCAGTGAATGTATGAGCCTTTAAATGTACCCAATCACCTCTCAGTGTAATGCATTCATTCATGCAGGAATAACACCATATGGAATCATTAGATACATTTTTGTAACTTTTCTTAATTTTTCCTTCAAGAGACGAAATTAAATAAAAAAAGACAGTATATTGACGAGACATGTAAAACGAGCTATTTTAAAACTGCATGAACATCCAGTGTGTCTCTCTCACACTTGGCCTGTTGGCTAAAAGTCTCTTTCTTTGACAGCTATTCGACAGCTCCTGCAATTGAGACCTCTGAGGGCAACTGGAAATGTCAGATGTGCTTCTGCATCTTCATGACAAGGACTGTGTTCAACGTTTTCCAACAAGGGACTAACCTTTTTCTATTATGTGGCTAATCTGATGACTCATGACATCTCCGATGTCAAGCTGGAAAAAGGGAATTAGATAAAAATGTTGTATGTAGGTTCGTATTTTGATCCCCCCAAAAATGGCCCTGCTTGTTTTTCTGTGGATGTGTGGGTGAAAGGTCACCTTGTGGACAGGAAGCCTTTCTGCAACAAGAGCCCAGAGGCTCACCGCGCCAAGCCATAGCCATGTTATTCCGAAACAGGCCTCTTCGCTGCGGAAAGTGCTGCTAAATATTTGGGTATTAGCCTGCCGTTGTTTTCCTGTGTGGACCTCAGCCTCGCATCTCAAGCCGAATGCCCTGAAGATGATATAACACTCAGTGCAATTTGATCGTGGCCTCGGCGATTGAACCCAAGCACAGAGTGCAATTTCAAAGCCTGCTGAAACTATTCAAAACACTAGCGGGCCGTTAGCGGCCCAGGATAATGAATTCCATGGTGGTGCGGGCCTCTGTGTGGGAGACTCAGAGCTTAGCTAAATAAACCTTGTCTGGCTGAGTGGCCCCACTGGTGCCCAGCCCTATGGGGCCGTGAGCAGCCTGGTTTCTCACAGGTCACCGGACGGGCTCAGTGTTAATGACAGCCTCATTTACCCTAAACTCACTGTTACATCCACTAGCAACATCCCAAAAGTCACACCTCTACTCCGTCACAAAGGATAGGCTACTGTTGGCAAGGGCATTGTTAATGGCTCAGCTTGAAATGACAAACTGCGTCTACAGAGGGTTCATGGGAGTTGAGCTGGTTGAAGCTGATAGCAGAGATCACTAGTCTTCCCTGTGGTGGGAGTGACAGGCTCTGATTTTTTTTTTTCTCCTCTCTTCATTAACTATTCACATTTGCACCTTATGTGCAGATCACCATCACCACTCGACATGAGTCCAAGCAGTTCAAAGGCGGCGTTGCTTGGAAGTGTGCACGCCACCCCAGGAGTCGCCGGGCCTCGGACACCCGCAGAGAGGTGGGTGCTGAGAGCTTGGGCGTGTTTGGATCAGGGACTGAATTTTCCTCTGAAGATGAGGAAAAGGTTTATGGCACGCTCCCATGAGAGTGTCTCCTGCTCTTTGAAGCTCCTGTCTTGGTGGCTGCTCTTATCTTGGGAAAGGATTATTTTATCTCCTCCTGTTTCTTTCTTTTGCGTCTTCTTCTTCTTCTTCTTCTTCTTCTTCTTCTCTCTCGCTTTCCATCAACACAGGTTTCACGCGGATCTCTTAGGAGATCTTCTCCTTGCCCTTGCTCTTTCACTACACTCATTTCCTATTTCCCCCTTTCAGAGTACACCCATTCCTCTTTCACCACCACCCCCCACTCTCTTCCCTCTGCTTCCTCTGCTGCACCCCCATTCTCTTTTTCTTTTCCCCTATCTCCTCTATTCTACCCTTCCAACACATGACAGACTGTGTAATTAATGAGCATCATAAACCTCTCTTTCTATTAGCTACCCATTAGTAAACCTGGCAAGCCTGTCATTTTGGACAAAAACACACAGCTCCTTCATTTGATCCTCACATCAAAGGGGGAACCCCACTGTTTTCGGCTGAATACACTAATTGTGTCCTCGTTCTGGATGGGGCTACACCCCCACCGCTTCAAAAAAGCAGCCAGTGCCGAGTGCAGATAGTAAAGTGAAGTACAGAAGCAGAAAGTATTGATTATACGGGCTTAAATTTGGAGAGCTTTTGACGTTGGAAAAATTACCAGTCATTCAGTGGCGCGCCTGAAAGCCCGCACAAGTGTGTGTTTGTTTATCAGCACTTGCTCTGTTCAGTTTTACTGTAGACACATTGCAAAAAAGAAATGTCAGTGGGTTTGAAGCCCGGTTTTGACTGTTTTATATGCTGCTGTTAAGATAAAAAGGAATTTTTAAGTGAGGTGGTAAGGATTCCCCCAATTTACACTACAAACCAATAATGTAAAGTACGAGATCAGATATCTTCTTAAAATAAATCTTAGTGGTCTGGACACTTTCACTGTAAATTTGTGCAGGCTAATGAACTTTTGTGCTAATATGATATAATTAGACATCTTTGATATGTGCATTTTACTAAAAGTAAATGTAAAAAAAAAAGTAACATTTTTAAACCACATCCTTTGTTGCTGTTACATGTTTGCATAGTAAATCTCTTGTATACACTGCCATATAAAATAACTGTGTTAATGGTCTTGTGGGGCATCAAATGCTCTCAAAGGAAGAAGCTGCTGCCTGCCAGTTAGTTTGTATGAATACATCAAAGGTGTTTTAGCAGGATACGGTTGCATCTGCTTTGACATTTTATTTCATTCCACTTAGTAACTGAGAAAGTGTTCATGTAAAGGCTTATTGCTCTAAAAGCCCAAAATATACCAATCTGTCCAGGAATATTGTGAATCCAGGTTATTTCTGTGGCTTCCACTATGCAGGATGGCAAACGCATGTCAGGCTGTCCTTCCCTCGCCGCAGACCCTTCGCCTGACACATCACACGCTGGGCAACCACAATGGGCTGAGTCACCACTGCTGCAGGAATCAACACTGTACTTCAGTCACAATTGTCTTCTGCCCTTTACAACATCTATGCCCTTTTGTTCCCCAAGATAAAGGCAACAGTCACATGTTTGAGCTTTAAGCGCCTAGCAGCTGCTCTTCTCTCCCTCTACATGCTTCACATCCCCCTCCTCACCACCAGGCAGCATTCCCTCCGGTGGGCTCTCCAGGCATCAGGCCCCTAACATTGTTACAAGGACATAAACACAGACAAACCATTAGATCCCCCCGAATCTGGCCGTCTGAATGCCCCCCATTATGCCTGTTTCCAGGGAGAAGGCCGAGTTTTATGGTGGAATGAGCTAGAGTTGGCCACCAAGGTAGGTGCTCCCCCAGGTCAATAAATACCTACATCAATCAGGCAGGTGCCTAAAGAATTTAGCTTTTGTTCTTTGAGGCTTTTCCACCATAAAAGAAGAAACACAACAGAAATCAGGAGACAGATTTCCACTGGATTTGACAAATGCCTCAATAAGAGACAGATATTTACTTCATTTATTCTCCGATTTGATGATGTGTCGAGCTCAAATAACTTCATCCCACGATAATGGGGATTGATTGGAGGTTTGGGGGTTCTCGTCCACGAGATGGAACTCTAGCTTTAAACCCCCGCCACCTCCTCCCTCGCAGGCATCAAAGGCGAAGCTTGGAAATAGGGCCCGCAAAGCCATCTCTCCGTTGGCCTCTTCAAAGGACAGGAAGTGTGTCAGAGGGACAGGCCTTCTTTCCCAGCAAATTCAGGCGAGTTGCTATAATAACAAGCTCATCTGTGTGTCTGTGGCAGACTAGTTCAAAGGGGAGCCTGGTTCCTCTTGGTACAACATCTGATGATAGAGTCAGGATGCGGAAACCACTGTTTAGTAGAAATGCAACTGGAGGGCTGCATTAGACATAGACATGTGTCCAGTGTATAGTCACATCCCTAAAGATCTGAAAGTCCTTCCCTGAAAATTGGGGTCAGATTACATTTTTTGATCTTGACTTTCCCAGAAATCATCCCAACTCAGTTATATTTGCATATGTCACCTTTGGCTATTAGCTGTTTAACAATGTGCAGGAGTTCATAGGACTTCTGCAGGAAGTTGGTGTATTAACCTCAATAAAGGTTCAAGTGGGATTTACAGCTGTGTGTTAAGGGGTTACATAGCCTATGGCGCATGGGACTTCAAGAAGTGTGAGTTGCTAAGGCTACTTGTGTGTTCTCCAACAAGTTTCTGATGCAGGTAGAGATTAATGATAGTTTGGGCAACACTAAGGAAGTTGAAGAAAGTTGCAGTAACTTTGCTCCTGTGAACTGCAAACCTTCATCAGCTCTTTATGATCACTGATCTCTGTCATAATGAATGAAAGGACGTAAACGTGGCTATTACATGGCAGTCTACTGATGAGACCTGGGTGTAACTCCAGTTCTTTAAGTGTGTGCACACCCTGATGTTAATGTGTATCATAAAATAAATAAAACAATGTAAACACACTTACTATGGGGAATATCATAAAGCACATATGTGGCCTGATTGTGCACAATAAATCTCTCTTGTGATGCAGTGGTGCTATCAGCGGGTCAAATCTGACGCCAAGGACGTACTGTACTTCCCACTTGTATTACTTCAATGGTTATGCCTTACCTACAGCATAGGAACTGGCGTGTACACATTTGACGGATTCTGTTTTTAGTCTTTTGTGAGGCTGAATGCCCGTCAGTAGGCCACCTTTACACACCCTGACATTTGCTGGCTGGCAGATTTTCCCTCAGTGGTCATGGCAGAGACAGGGTTTTATGTGGGAATACTGGTGCGTTTATTTGTACCACAGAGGAAGACTTACAGAAATCTTGCAGGGTCCTGCCTAGTAAAGGCCAACCACTCAACCATGTGGGAGCTATCGCCTAAAATGGTGATAAGCAGCACTTCAACAAGTCCATTTGCTTTAACAGATGTTTGGTTTCAAGATTATGTTTTGAAATTGCAGAAAGCCTCCCCTAAGATTTTAATCTGCTGTTTTTAGACTTAAAGGGAAAAATACACCATGACACAGAAATGACAAGATAAGAGTTTGCCTCTAAAATTAGACATCCAGCAGTTGAAACACACAGCACGTTTTTTGCATCTTGATTGATAACACAAAAAACACAATCTTTTAAGCAATACTACCAACCTGACCTGCAGCTGACAGTCCTCAGAAAACCTTTTTGATAAAAAAAATGTTCGCTAAGTGTATTATTTAAATGTACTAAAGTGTACTTTTTTTTGAAGATGCACTTATTTGTTGCACAGCAATGTCAAACAAATAGGCCCACAGTCATATTATGAAACCTAATTAGACTACATCAAGGACACTTTTCATTTTTTTATTCTAGGTGATTGACTGGATGATTTGAGATTTGAAAACTCCCATCACTTTATAAAGATTACCAAAAACCTTCTGAAAATGCTGCAGCAATAAATTGAAAAATGCTATATTTTATGTAAGCTATATTTTATTTTCACATTTAACACTACTTTTATTTACATTCTTTGCTGAATCGGCAAAGCTGGTTATCCCTTTAGAACTAGTGAAGCACAGGGAAAAAATGTGTTACAGATCAGATCAGTAGTATTTTCTCATGTTTCTAGTACAGATAAATACTTTTTATCCAGTTATTTTTTTTGAAATCATGGCATGAATGCAGTGAAATGCAACGAATAGGGAAATTGTTGCTAATCTGGGATCATTCAACAGTCACAGATTAAACTCTGATTAAACTTGATTCATGTTTGGAGCATGCACTGATTGCACTTTTACCAATGCTTTCGCACAAGACGATGCCCACAGTGTTTATGTATTGCTGTAACACTGAGCCTGGCATGACACACGGCACAGTAGCCTCTGTGTATTATTATATAATTGAAGACTTCAAAAGAATTTTAGCCTGCTTTTATCTGCTGCCTCAGTCTAATAAGACTGTGATTTCTAAACCTTATTCTCATGTCAAAGACCCCAAACAGACAGACGCACGCTGACCACAGAACCCAGTATGATGGGATTTTGTCCCGGGGAAAATCCATCTGAGAGGATTATTACTGGCATGGTTTATTACTAAAATAAACAACAACTTTATAGGTCAAGCCAGGATCCAAGCAGTCATTTATTTGTCTGCTGGCATGCTCTATCAAGGGTGTTTATTCATGATCAATTATGGAAAAGATCTTGTAACTATTGTGATGTTAGACGTAAGTGATTTAATTAATCATCAGTCCTTCTCCACTGATGTGGAGTATTCCTTGTTACTTTCTGTGGCGTTTTGCTTATTTAATTTGTTCTAAAATAAGATGTTACAAACTACATGGTGTGAGTGGTGCGGTTGGTCCCAATTAACCTGCACACGTCCTGGGACCCCTGCAGGAAGTCCACAGAGCTGTTTTTTGGGAACCACCGACAGGACTCAGGGCGCTGACGTGCACTCGCAGTCTGGTTTGAGGTGTAAATCCTGATCTGTCGGCGGTTGAAATTAAGGTTTTCTTGACGCCTCCTCGGCGCTTTGAAGTGAGACAAGAAGGGGGAGGAGGCTGAGCTCAGCGAGCTGCGTGAAGTCAGCCAGAAAAAGTCAACCAACGCCGGAAGTTAAGACATCCATTTTCAGAATAAAAATGTGAACTAAATATACGCAACTGACACGAAACGGACCACTGCGGGTGTGTTTCTGACCTGTTGGCTCACTCGATGATTTAACTGCAACCGGTCTGGGTTTACAGCAAGGCAAAATCAGCTATTTCCAAAATTGCAGGCGTTAAGATGACGGATGGTTTCGTGGATTACACACTTAACAAAGCTCTTATAGCTTAAATCCTATGAAAATATTCGACAGTAGCTGGACAGCAGGATTTTCGCTGGGCTAATCAGTGTTTCACGAAGCCAATTAAGTGTTTTATTCTGAAAGCGCGGCCCGGAAGTCGCATGAGGTCCTGCGTGTGTGTGAGTGTGTGAGTGTGTGTGTGTGTGAGTGTGTGAGTGTGTGTGTGAGTGAGTGTGTGTGTTGCCGGCGCTCCGGATCAAAGGCTCGCTCGGCTCTCCGGTCGTACGGTCCTGTGCGGAGCGCAGTCTGCCCCTCGGTCTCCACGGACGCTCCTCGCTCTGGATATCGCAGCCTGTTTCTCAGCCCGTCCTTCCTCTGCCCGCCTCTGGATTATATTCTTCTGATGGTTTTTCAACTCCAACCCGATGCATAGAAATGGGTAAACTGCACTCGAAACATGGTAAGCTTTCCCCCCCCTCACTCCTCAGAGAGAGACCACAGCTGTGGCTCTTCTTCTTCTTCTTCTTCTTCTTCTTCTTCTTCTTTCTGGTGCCGAAGTAATTTCGGGCAGAGTAACTCATTGTGCTCATTGTCTCCTCTGACTTTCTTTTTTTTCCCCCCCTCAAGCCGCTATTTGTAAACCGAGGGAGAGCCCAGAAGGTAAGAGCGCTTCTTTTTTTATTCCCCTCTCCCGCATGACAAAGTCTCACATTTGGGTCGGGTCAGGTCTGGGGTCTGAGGACACACACACACACACACACACACAGTTTTCAGCGCTCAGTCCTGCTCTCAGAGGATGGACCGTGTGTGTGTGTGTGTGTGTGTGTGTGTGTGCCGCTGACGGCGCGTCTCTTTTGTCTGCAGGCGGCAGCTTCGTGGTGAACGCCTGCCTGGCGAGGAAGGGCATCGACGACTGGCTCGTGAAGCAGAAGTACTACTGCGCGAGCCCTCGCCTCGAGCAACAGGGCTGTCACCACAAGAGCAGCTGCGGGCTGACCGCGCGGGTGAGTGTGCGTGAGTGTGTGTGTGTGTGTGTGGGGGGGGGGGGGGGGACCTCCTCCTCCTCCTCCTCCTCCTCCTCCTCCTCCTCCTCACCTGGTCCGCGGGCTTCAGGCTCCGGCTCAGGTCTGTCCTGGGCCCCGGGCCTCGCTCCTGCGACGCGCCCAGAGTGCCGGCAAACTTTCTGACCCTGTGCGCTGGAGGTGCGCACACGGACTGCGAGAAACGCGAGCTGGCGCTGCTGCTGCTGCTGCTGCGGTCGGTCGGTCGGTCGACCACAAGCGTCGCCTCAGGTCTGTGTCTGTCACGGCCTCAGACGGAATGAGAAACGAGCCCTCGCCCGCTCGTGCAGGGAGCAGGTGTTGGTGTCACCCTGTGCACTGATTTTCTTTTTCCTAAAAGGTAACAGCGGATGAAGCCCGAGTTGAAAGCACTGCAGCGTGACAGCCCGGTGACAGGCGTGGATTGTACAGGCCGGGGAGGGAAAAATGTTGGAGGTCATGCTTGTTTTTGTGTTTTGGCAATGCCGTAAACACTGTGCTGCTGTTGTCAAGTGAGGAAATCCTTTGGAATTGCTTCAGAGGAGCTTTAAGCCTCTTTGGTTAGCGATGCCTTCCTCAAAGGCAGCGTGTTTGAGGAACTGGAGCCCATCAAGACAAAAGGAAGATCAGTTCCTCCGCCCACCATCCAGACACTCTGAGCAGAAATGCATCTATTAAATCCAGCCCAGAATCCACCAGCTCTTGCATTTTAACACACAAGAGGGCCTTCTGTATTATTCCGCTGTGATGTTGTGTGGCATGATTTTCCTTCTTAAAATACCCGACACTTCCTGAAGTTGCTCGCCGTTTTTTGAAAAACTAGGATCCTGCCATCACTAGCGCGTAGCTGCATGCCTCTGTTTGCACGCAGCAGTTCTGGCGTGCGGGTCATGTTATACCATTCATTTAAACTGATTATCACGCAAGCAGGACACCACTGCACATGCTGGCCATTGGTGTGAGGATTTATTGGAATGTGGAGAAAGCAAACATCAAACTTGAGGAAGTCTTGGGCAACTGAAATATCTGCCTCTTCCTGCCTGAGGCAGGTCTAAAGTCCACCATTTTTCTGTCATCTGCGGCAAGGTGTTTGTGATAGCTTTGCTTCTCCTGAGGGAGCGGCCATGAGAGAGGAACTGTAGTGGTCCTTTTTTAAAAATGTTTCTATGAAAGTCCCGGTCTGGGGGGGGGCTCGAGTGTGTTAAGGAGTGTTTGGGAGGTTGGGACTGGCTTTACATGTTGCTCCCACATGGTGTCGAAGTTGCTAATCCTGACATGGGCCCAAAGCGGCAGTAAACTTCTTCATATAGTAACAGGATCCTGCCGACTGCAGGCTCCGCGTCTCCGGGCCATGTTTTTGGAGATTGGCTCTATGAGAAACACCTGCAATGATGTTTATTTTCGAGAGCATGCCAGCGTTGCTGCAGCCATTTACATGGCTGCTTATGTGTTGAGTGGGGTTCATACGCCGTGGGCAGTTGAAGCATTTAAAACCACATTATTACCATGCAATTACCATACATTATTACCACAAAAACAAACATTAATTTCTTTGTGTCTGGATTCATGTGCTTCTTCACCCAACAATAGTGCTGTGTGAAGTTCTGGCCCAGGATGGGGCGGGAGCCCCCACTGAAAGGGTAGGGTGAAAAATTGGAGTTAGTTTGTATAAATAATTCAAGTCTGGGTGCCTAATGGCTTTTTTTTATAGCTCAGAGGGAAAATAATTAAAAGAAAAAAGGTGTTTCCACCATCAATATTTATTTGGGTGCTTTGTCCTTTTGTTTTTGTGATTAATATTTTTGTTTGCTTCTTGACATATTTTGAGTGTCATAGAACATATTTCTACACATTTATGAAGTGTTGGTTTGTATAATCTTAAAAACAATTCTTGTTCTCACGTGGAGCCTTTGACATCGCAACAATCAAGAATCTTATGTTTTCTGAATGGGACAATTCCATGTTGAGTCTATTCACACATTTCTTGACATGTTAGCCAATGTTTTCCCTCTCACCACGCTGGCACCACTACTATAGAGTAGCTTTCCTAAAACCTAAAAACCATCTAACTTCATACTGGTACTTTTTAAGCTCGTTATGTGTGGTGTAAGTTCTATGCTACATATTATGATTTGTGTATATATGTCTTAGAACATTGCACGCTGATGTTTTCTTTGTTTATTTTGTTCACATTAGAGGTGTTGAAGAAGCTTTACACAAATGTTATTAGATCCAGACCATTTATGGATTAAATTCCATTTGTGAAATTAATTTTACTTCAAAAGATTTGTAGAATTCTTCAAAATGAATCTATAGCCCTCACACACTTCAACTGTATCAGGAGTCCTAACGCTCTGTGAGAAGAAGTTTAAAGGCTCGACCCCGCGGTGCTTTCAGATAAAAACAGAAGCTAACCTTGTAGGTGAGAGAATGCGAGTCGTCTCTCTTAGCTTCAAAAGCTGTCTAGATTATATAGAATACCTGGTGAGACAGTTATTTATAGCTGTTGTTCTTTGAGCCCCCCTCCCAGCTGAACCAGGGTCCAGGAGAATGTGGGTCGGGTGTCACCAGTAGGGAGTCCACGCTTGGAATTCTTTTGATCCGATCTCTTCCAAACCATATTCCCTGTAGGAACAATGCCGGGTTTCGTACAAGTCATTGTTTGGAAGAGCTGCTCACATTAGCAGTTCGTCTTCATTAATGGTTCAAAAATCGAAACCGTGGTTGAGCACGCGCAGATGGACTGAGGGCGTAAAGATGCACTCGAAGGCTTGACGATGTTTCCATGCAGACTCTGCACTCATTCATGAGTTCTGCAGTCAGAGGCAGCGTTGGCAGACAGTGAGTGAGTGGTGCGGGCAGGTGGATCCGTGGGCCTCAACGCATGAGGTCCGGGGTCATGTGAGTCTCGGCGCACTTTCTCCCCCCCGAGTACAGCGCGGTGTCCACACCTAACCGTACATTTGATATGTTATATGCACCCTGTAGAATGATGCCGCTGACACAGACACTGATAGGGCTGAGGGGTTTAACAACTTATGACTTGGAAGTTCAAATTTCTGTTGGTTAGTTTATTAAGTTGCGTCTCTTGGCATCAGATGACAGAAAAGTCTATTTAAAAAAAAAAATCTATTTTAATGGTTATTCCTCACAAAGTTACCCCTTTCTATTCTTAAAATCCCCCTCCCCCTCTTCTGGCTCTCCCCTCTCCTCCCTTCTCCCCTGCTAGCCTCCATCTGTTTCTTGAGTTTACCCTGTGGCCCTGTGTTGGTTGCGGCTGATGAAATGAGGCTGCATTTGAAGTGGGCCACTCGGGGAGGTGTTTGTAGTGACACTGATGGCTCCTCCTCCGCTGTGAAGCCCTGCCCTCTGTGTAGTAAAAGCCACATCCAGCCGTACCAAGCTGCTGCTCTCACAATTCCAGGGCTTACATTTCCCTTTCTTCCATCAACTTGTGTGGAATCGCAGACAAAAAGCAAAGGTACATCTGACGACAGAATGCAACTCAAAAGCGAATCACAGTGAAACTTCTGCTCCCGACCCCCTTGTCTCGCAGTTGGTTGCCAGCTCTTTGATTTTTGGGGGGATTTTTTTTTAAAGTTTTTTTTTTTTAAAGTAGAAAGGTTTTTTTGGAAGTAGGCCTAAAGCTTTTAAACGCATTCCCTCAGCCTCCAAGTCTGATAAAAGACATGGCAGGTTTTTTGCGCCCCCTTCGTCTTTCGCTTCTGCTGTTGTGCTTTTTCTCTCCTTGTCGTTTTCACAAAGCGAGGGCCCTTGTCTAGAAGCTGAAAGCACCTTTCAAATGCAGACTCCTCTTCCTCTCGCTCTCCTTCTTTCTGTCCTCTCCCCGTGCGTTTTCTTTTCCCACCGGCTGGCCTCTTGTGCGTGCCGTGTGACGTATGCCCCTCTCCCACCGGGCTCTACCCCCTCTGTGCTCCCAAGGGACCGAGGGCCTGTTGTTGCTCTTTGAAGAGTCTGGGAGAAAAACTTTGGAGCCACACTCTATAAAGAGAAGAAAAGCCTTAGCCTTTGGGGAGGAGGGGTAGCACCTGGCCATAGAGGCTCTGTGATTTTTGTTTAGTTTTTTCCCATGAGAAGATGGGGTGGAAGTCCTGGGCTGACGTCAACGTAGCTGGGGGACTGGGAGGTTCGAGGACGCGCAGGTGGCTTTAATGTCACGTCCGGCATCGTATGTCCTATATATTGCTAAAAGCTGAAGGAGTTTCTCCTGTGTGACAAAGCAGAGTGGATAACGCTCGCCTGCTGTGAATGGTGCCTATCTGGAAAGGATTTCTGTGAAAGAATGATAGTGTTTAGAGTAAGGTAAAGCTCTAGTGGCATGTGGACATTTGATCAGGCCTAACTAAATTTTTTCTGCTAGAGCATCTCCTCTCCATCTCTCTATTCATTTCACGATGGCCATTATTCATCTCATACCATTTTCTGATTTTATTAAGAGATGCAGTATCAAATTTGTTCAGTGTAGTTTGAGTGCATCTTAATTCTTTAACTACATGTTTTTAAAGTTTGTAAAAGCCATGATCAACTGTCACTTGTAGGTGTCATTAGGAATAAAACCTTGAATTTGGTATCTTAATAGTATGAGAGAAATGGCCCTCATGTATGTGCAAATCTGTTCATGCATGTGCGTGTGAGCGTGCAGTATGTCTGGAGTCAGCTGTACGGATGCACTCCAGAGATCAAAGGCTTCTGGGGGAATGTGCTCTAAATCTCTGGGGATTAGCAGCTGAGATTGTGCTTTGTTTCCCCAAATATATGCTCAGTTTGGAGCAACGGATAGCTGTTGATCAAAGTGTCTCACACCACCCTTTCACGGTTACATTTAGGCTGGAGTGTTTTGTTACACCCTTGAGGGTGGTATTTATTTTAAAATTCTAAGAAATAGTTAGATTTTTAGTATGTTCGGTTGTTTAGTTTTCCTTTGTTTTAAAACTGGCCTCACAGTTGATAAGCGTACGCCTAAAAAATAGTATAAATAGTGTGAAATCCGTCTAACTCTAGAGTTCATTTAACTTACATCATCATTTTTGCCGTAATGCTTACACATCTTCAACATTTTGATGTGCGAATATGCTTTAGACATGCACATGCCTTTTGAAAAGCTTCAGGAAAGTGGTCCTTTCCACTTTTGACTTGGAATATTTCGTTAGAGAGGGGAGCAATTAATTGTTGAATATTTTAGTTGATAGATAATGGCTGGTTTCATGCAGCCAATATGGGAGATCAAAGACTTTACAACTAGGCATGTACATTTTATATAATTCGTTTGATAGATTAATGTTGAATTGAATGAAAGAGGCTTTACTTTAGGATTTCAAGAATAGGTTTTAATCCATCACAACATTAAATATGAGAAAAGACTCAGTTACCATGTTATTTTTATTACAGCAAACAACAATGATGAGAAGGTAATTAATTACACATACATTGGTAAATGCAAAAATCCATAAAACCGCTAAAATAGCCCATGAGCATGGGCAACATTTTCTATTAATACACAGCCATCACAGTGCAAGAACAAACCTATTTTACTCTAGGTATTTGGCCTTGTGGCACAGGTGGATCTAGTAACATTAATGATGGCTCTGTTCCATTAGGTGTCCCAGTAAGCCAAGACAGTGGACCTCGCTCACCTAAATGGAATGTAGCAAATAATGTTATCAATTACACCTGCGGCATGCCTGCTACGACGTATCAGAATGACGGCGTGTAAAGGCAGAAGTGTTGTGTGACAGACACAGAAAACAGTAGTCATAGTTGATGGAGTTATAGTTTTTCACATCAGATGATTGATTGTCCTGTGATGGCTCTGAGCTCCCCTGGGCTTTCTGCGGGAGCTCCGTACCCATTTTAATCACCCACTTAAAAGGCTCTGCTGAAGTGGGTGTTTAAGTGTTTAAACCCTGAATAATTCTCTCTTGTTTGTTTATCAGGTTCCCCTGCGGGTTGCGCTCTTGCCCGTGCAGTAAGTGCTGAATAATTTGACTGATCACTCAAAGTGGCTCTCAAATAGGACGCGATCAACATCTGCATTAAACTGCTATCAAACTCTCGTGAGAGTGCGCACGCGCACCGGATCGGGCACGCACGCTCATGTGCCACGAGGCACTGATAAACACACATACACACATTGCCTATTTGTTTACCCTAATATGTGAATCCATTTATCACTGCTAACAGACGCGGAGTCCCAGCGTGATTCCCTTCCACTTGTTTTTCTTACAAACTGATCGTAGGGAAACACCAGTGATGGACTCTGCAACTTCCATGAGCCCTGCTGTTGTCTTTATCCTCCTTGTGTTTGAGAGCTTTTGTGACCAGGGCGCGAAGGCCACCTGAGGTAGAGGTATTGGAGGAAGTGGATTTAGGTAAACAGAGTTGGGAGAGCATTGTGCCTCCCACGGACCGAGGTTCCAGGGCTCTTCAGCTCTTCCTGTGGCGCCAGGGCTGGCGGAGGTCTGGATTGTCTGTTAGGGGATGTTTTTGGTGGAAGGAAAGCTAAACAGAGGAGCAGCCCTGCTGAAAGGAAAGCTGTCCTCCCCTGGTGTGTTTATGCTCCACAGGTGCCACAGCCTAAAGAGGACCTCACCCTGTAGACTCTCAGTGAAGCTCCCCAAAGGGCCATTTGCCCTGTCCGTCAAAACCCACCACTCCCCCAACCCATTTTCTTGCTCAAGTTTGAAAAAACACCATCCTTGGGCAGAGTTTTGTAAATCTTTGGGGCACTGCTTTGACATAGGCTTGTATTTATAGTGTTCCTGTGTTATGGCAAAAAAATCCGTCCTCTCCATATAGTCAACTTTATGTTTTGTAAGCTTTTGTTTTACTAAAAGGCTCACACGAGTCACATGATGTTACATTTGAGTCCTCCCTCTCTCTGCTGGTATTTACTTTTGTATACTTTTGCCTGTCATAAATGGTGTTACATGTCAGTGTTGCTTCCTGTATGCTGATGATGTGATTGATTCACTCATATTTTAAGACACATACAAGGAAGCTATGAAACCAATAGAAGCAGTGAGACTAAATGTATAGAACATGTATGCCTTGTATGCTTTTTCATAAATATTGTTTCTTGGTTGTTTCTGTGCACCATATGTTAATGTGTGTGTATGAGCGTCGGTAGTAGAATTTGGTAGCAGTTTGCAACTTAGTAACCCACTCTGCTGCTAGTTCATTATGGTGAGCAGTGACACAAGCCACTAATTCTAGTCAGCTATGAATAGAAACCTTCCCCTGGCACCAGTGTACTTGTATATAGTAGTTGAAGTGTCTATTTCTGCTGCTATGTTTACTTGCAAAGTTGAAACACTCTCTGTAATTACGGAGATTTTGGGTCCACAGTTAAAAGGTCAGATGTGAGGGCTGTTTAGAGGTAGTGTGGCTTGTGGCTGGCAGGATGTCTGCTCCAAACATGCTGTGCGTGCGTCTGTGTGTGTGTGTGTGTGTGAGTGAGTGGATGGATATACAGTATGTGTGCATAGGCAGAGCGGAAGAATGGCCACCTTGGTGTTGAGGTCAGTTCCATCTGGTCAACATGCACACGTAAGAGGTTTTCATAACTGCCACCTACCACACGGAGCTCTGCTGTTGATTGCAGACACAAGTAACTGGCTTTGAATGGTATAAGATGGGCTGGTGGTTATGGACAAGTGTCAGCGTGGAGGAGTTGTAGAGATCTGATTATAAAGATTAGCTTTTATGACATCTCTTCATCTACACTTTGCTTCTCTTTAACTGTGTGTAGTGGCTGGATTGCATGTAGATTGCAGTACTGTGCTCACAATACAACCCTGACAACTTGCAAAACTGGTTCAGTAGGTCAGACAATAATATGGAGTTACTGTAATATGAATATTATTATTTTTTGTGTGCATTCCAGCTGGATTAGATGATAAAAACCACACTGAAGAGAAGACTTTGATTCTAAACTGTGATGTCCTTTATTAAAACATTACAGACTTGAGGGCTTGTCTAAGTCTACTATCTTCTCTCTAAGGTAACTTACAAGCGAGCTAAGCTGTTTCAAGTGATGGAATCTTTTGAATTTTTGAAAACATTTTGAAACACAATTGAATATTGTGGAAGCATCAAGGATCAGTTGTCTCAGAGTGAGACCCTTAAGCTGTAGAAAGTGTTTCTTCTCATTTGGCTTTGGTTAAAGGTTGAAGTGCCTGTCACTTTCTTGCTGCCCTCGAGGTAGACTTCCTGACTAAAACCTTGTTCCTCCCACACTTTGCTGCACTTGAGACTGGCGTCTGAAGCCACCCAGGCGACTGAAGGACTGTCTCTCCTCAAAGAGAGCTTTGACTAATTGCTAAGACCCTCTAGACACAGTGCAGCACACTCACTCTTAAACACAACACGCATGGGAGCAGGCATGTTGCCAACCAGTTGTCTTAAATGTGTAATCCATCCTATTTTTTGCAATAATGATTGACACTCTGTAAGCCCACATCACCTCAGCAGGACTGCTCGCCACATTCTGCCAAGGATGTAGAAAGGATCCAGAGCAAACTAATTTCCTTCATGAAGGGTGAGATATCCCATTGCTGCGCTAACCCCACAAGCTTTCTGAGATGAGGTGTGTCATTTTGCATAACACTCTTTCTCTACTCTTTCTCTCCTTTCGTTCTCCCATTCTTTGGAACTGAGCTTTGCTCTGATTTCAGAGGGCCATAATGTTGTGATTTGTTACTCTTGGCAGGCGGAGAGCACCTGTAAATCAAGGCCAAGCGACAGGCTGTCTCCATTCCCTTCCAAACCATAGCTTCCTCTCGGGAATGCAAGGTCCCAAAGTGGAGTTCATTGGCTGCTGGAGAATGTGTTTTAAGGATTCACCTCTTGCTCAGTTTCCCCCGTTAACTCTCTGACTGCCAAGGAAACTTGGGGATAAAAACAGAAGTTGCTTCGCTGTCTGCTCAAATGTGACCTTAATGCCCGTGTGTGACTGGCTGTTTATGAGCAGACGTTCAGCTGCAGCCAGCTCTGCCGAAAAAGACTTAAAATGACAATAATTAACATGTAGTAACAGTAGTAGTATTGGTCTCATTTATTCTGAGACTACAGTAGTGTCCACAGCTACAGGGCAGCGATGTCTCTTTTTTGTCTTTTTCAATCTTTATAAGTAAAAGAAAGTAAGAGAACATTTGTTACTGAGGTCCCATGTGTTTGTAGAAAATAAAAGCACTCTTAGCAATTGGTGTCTACAAATTGCTGGAGGGGTGATCATGCAGTCAGACTCTTGATCTTGACACCTTGTCTCTCCCTCTCCTCCACTCCGTTGAGATCAAGCTTTGATAAACAGTGTGATAAATGTTAATTGCTGTGGTTATATCTTTTTCAAAAGCTAATAAAGGCTGTTACCTTGAGTAACAGGTAGGGTTTAGTGCCCGAGGGGCTGGCTGAGTTGTAAAAGCTTATCTTTGCAGGTGTAAAAGTTTTGTAAATGGGTCATTAAAGTGTTGGCCAACTTCACACATAAAACACAAAAAGGGAGAGGGGGAGGGAGATTACTTCAGATCAGCATGTTTCTGAAGCGTAGAGATGAGGGCTGTAAATCTCTGCTAATATTCCACTGAGCCTTTCAGGAGGCAGCCTTTGATGTGGGTGAGGTAATGTGACCAGCAGTGTTTGCAATGTAAATCTGACGTGGAGAAATGAGGGGTGGCTGTGCGCTATCGCTCTGCAAAAGGAAGGCATCCAATCCCGGCCCTTCGTGGGTCCTGTAAAAAAAAAATAAAAAAAATAAATACATTTAAGGAGCAAACAACACGTGTACAAAAATTCACACATCCACACTAATGCATGCACACGCATGCTCACACACTACACTGACACGTGTCTTTGCAACCTCTTATACAGCAGAGAGTCAGAGAGTTCCTTTACACAGACATACAGTATAATTTTACTTAATATATAGCACACAAAGCAAAACTCTGCTAAACCGCACCTCCTCCATACAGTATGCAGGGCTTTTTCTCCAGCCTCACCAAAGTGTTCCTGGTGTGCATGCGTGTGCGCGGAGAATATCCTACATGACCTGTGTCGTGAACTAGAGCTAACACGGTAAGCCCACTGGCATGTGCTGCCTCCACAAGCCCCTCCAGTCTTGGTGTTGCTGACCATGCACACTTTAATCATAGAGCAGCTTCCTCCAACCTGCCTGGTGATGGATCGCAACTCCACGGCTATAATTTCCTTCCTGGGGTGAAGGAAGAGAAGTGGGTGTGCCGTGACTGAGGGGTGTCAGGCATGGGGCCGTGGCGTCTGGAGAGAAGGTGTCCGTCTTTGATGCTCCCTCAAATTACACGTTAGTCCCCATTGGTCGGCAGAGTTAAAGGAATTGCTGGTGCAATTATTTATCCAGTTTGTTGTCGTCCTCTCAAGTCTTGCTCTTTCTCTACAGACTGTGAAAAATTGAGGCAAACAAACTGGTTGAGAAGCTTTAGTGGTCCTTTGGGGGCCTACATGTGAGTTTGAAGGTGGGTGTTGTAACCACTTCATGATATTTACATAATTTTCCCATCTGATAAAGCCCCTGAATTGTGAATTTCTTGCTGCACAGTTAGCTTGGTAAAAGTGCTGTTCAGCTGTGTATTATTTGTACTGATAAAATGCTCTGTAAGGCACTTCAGATTAAAAGCATCCACCAGATAGCTTATGTTTTGGTAATGGTGCATGTGAGGGCCTCAACATCAAAAGATTTACAGTCTGTGACCTCTGGAAAGGCATTGAGTTCCTTATCAAAGGCATAAAATTGCAGCGTAAAACACTGCAGATATGACTTCCTCTTGGCACTGTAGGCTGTTCATGAGATCAGTTTTATGCATTTGTTCGGTTTGTTGTAAAGCTCTGACATTTTGAAAGACCTAAGCATCTGTTCTACTGGAGCAAATTCAAGAAACTACCTCAGTGCATCGTGTGACGATGAGCCTGATAGTCTCTTTGTAAAAAAAAACACAAAAAAACCCCGATTTATCTTGTTTGGCTAGAGAGAGACATTAATTGGCCATGGCTCTCAGTCTGTAGGTGTTGTATGAAAATTGGCCCCATCTCCCCTCCCTTCATAAATGGGACTGTCTCGCGTCAGCTTTGCCATGCTATATGATTATCTGAGATCTTTATTTCATGTGTGAAAACGGATCCCCTTTGAAGCCTCACTCAGAGGCAGTGCAGCGCTTCACTACCTCACATCAACACTCTCTATCTTGGCTCCATCTCGGGGCGTCATGTTTTACTGCTACGTGAGGCTTTGAATGAGGCTGTTTAATGTTGCTGGAAGGTGGGGAGCACTCCAGCGTAAAGAACTGCAAAAGACTGGACCCAGGTTTAAACTGCTGTCTGATGATGATCGGTGGTCCGTTTAGTTATTATTTTTTCTTCTTCTTCTTCTTCTTCTCTCCAAAAGCACCATCACACTTCCCGCACATTGCAGGATAGGCACTGCTCCAGATTCCAAGGGTTGTGCTGCTCGGGCCCTTTGAAACTGCCTCCGGTGTATCTCAGTTTACTCTTTGGGATGGTGGGGGGGATGGGTATTTCCTCTCTTGAGGTCTTCTGCGAGTAACACTACACCTATAAGCTAATTTGCAGCTCTAAAACTAATAAGAGTTTTTTTGTTGTTTTACTTCTCGGTTTTCAGCACTGGAGCTGTGTGTGCACTTGAGCTTTTGAATTCCCGTGCTATACTGCTGTTTTCACCATTAGTAATTCATACATTTAGCTAATGGCTGCTATCCAGGCTAGTTGGAAAAATCATTATATTTGCCGGGTGCACTACATTTACGGGACAAAGTACAATGACATGATGACAAGTTAAGTGTCTCACATGTCTTGCACTGTCCTTTTGTATTTTACGATACTACCTGTACTCTTCTATACCAATCTATCTACATATGCTGTAGCTGTGACGAATATGGCACAAATGAGTATAGTCACTTCTCACTTTGTGTAACGCTCTGCTTCACACTCTCCAGTGCTCGGTGGCTTTTATGTGAGTGTCAGCGACCTCAGCCGTCTCCTGTTTGAAAGGCCCAGGGGAAGCAGACATGTACTTAGAGAGTCACCGCCGCTACTCCCACATTTTCCCTTGTCTCCGTCACTCTGCTTGTCTCGCCCACTTGGCTAAATGGCCTTTCATGTGCGTCGCTCCCCACTTCATGTCTGCACCGCTGCTCCGAACGTCGCGGTCCCGAAGGTGTTTCCTTGCGACAGGTGGGGGACAGGGCAGGAGGCACCCAGCCGCAGTCCTAATGAGATTTTTCCTGGGTTTTGATGGAGTGCCAGTAGCGCTGCCATTGCTCTAGAGGCCTGCCTCCACTGAGCCCTGGCGCACGATCAGGGGGAGCTGTCGTCGGCCGCATAAATTGTCAGCCTGTGTGGCGGGTCGTGGAGGCAGACAGCGTAGAGCCCAAGAGGCCTTGTGGGACTTTCCCACAATCACATACAAGTACATATTATTTGCACTTTAATTTACCCTTTTGCTTTCAAACACAGACTCACAGCAGAAAAAAAAAATAAAATTGGCCCAGTGGGTCCGTGTCTGCAGTGCCAGAGTAAGGATGATGCTGGAGGCAACTTTCTGTCTTAACTCACTAAGTCGGTTCTGTGGCAGCATGCGCTCACTGTCTTTTTCACTTTTTCTCTCTAACCAGAGGAATAAGGCAAACGTCACTATACAATATGGATCCTGCAAAATTCAATGGCAAAAGCTCTTTTCAAACTTTTCAAACTTTATGCTACTCAGGGTAGGCTAGCTAAGCAGAGCGTTTCAGCTACACCCTGCTCTACATTGGTTCAGGATGCCCTCAATAGATGATTTCATCATTTACATTCATGCTGATCAAGGTTAACAACCAAGGGATCGGTTGGCTCATTTAACATTATCACAGTATTTTGAAGAAAATGTAGTGATTCAAAGAATGTGGCCTCATACTGACTGTGCTTGTATGGACGTAAAGTCAAGGTTACCTATGATGAGTTACAATACATTTTTGTTACTGGGATAAAATGTATTTTAGTTACCCTTTTTATGCCCTCTTAAATATGCTAATCTGTCTTTGGTGTGTCCAAACTCATATTCTTACAGTTTGCCATTGATGAGGTTTGCCACATATTTCCAATGGCTAAACCAAACAGGCCAGCAAGTAATGTAGATGGGATGTTGTAATGGGGCAGGCACACTGTGTACTGCTGTATAGTCCAGCAATAAATCACTTTCTGTGAAGGGGCTTGAACAACTTTAAAACACACAGGGGCTATACAATCCCTTGTCCTAGAGGCCCTGAAGAAGCTCTGAAGGACCTGGCTGCTGTTGAAAGCAGAATACTTTATGTTCTGGTCTCCACAGAACATTTAACATCATGTCTGGAAAATTGTTTTAACTGGTCCCAAATGCAGTGGAAAGATGCTTGTTTGTGCCCTGAAGCAGCCAGCCCTTCTGACCGAATCCTGCAGAGAGGCACGGCAGTGACACCTCGCTGTAGATTTTATAAAACTGTTTGGACCCCAAGCTACAGAGACAAACAGCAACACACTGCACAAACACTTCAACACCCAGTGTATAGCGGCGTTAATCAACAGTGCATTTAAATCACAAATTGATTTTATAGTACCAATATTGGCTCTTTGGAAGGTTACCACCTCACATGGTTGAGCCACTGTGGGTGGGAAGGTGGGGTGACTTCTCCTTTGGCCTGAAATGGTCTCCCACAGTGACCTCTGACCCTTGAATTAGCAAGGGTCTTAAGAGAAGCCCATCTTTGGCTCATTGCAGGGCTAAAGGTGATTGAAGGCTCTTTTGTGGGTACTGTTTTACATACATATATTTATCATGGTCATTGTGCACGCCTACCATGTGGGCTGGAATTTAATGAAACCCGGTTTTCCCGGATTCACTCACTGTTTGCAAATGTTGCATCAGTTGAGCCTCGTCTTTACTCATTAGTTACTCATCCCCCTTTAGTAGGGGATGACCAGCATTGCAGTTTTGGGCAAATCTACTTTCATTTAAAATCAAACTGACGGGAGTGAGTTCAAGCCTTCATTTTCTGTGGCTTAACAAACTGAACTTACTTTCTTGACTAACACCAGCTTTAACATGCAGTTACAACTGCTGTTCCTACAACTGCTACCTCTGTTACTTGTATATCCAGTCTTTTGATTTGTTTAATAGTCGTACAATTTTGCATTCTGTGCTGCCGTCAATTTCATATATTGTTGATCATATGAGAATATTTGATGTTTTTTCAGAACATACATTTAGCCATACACAATTGTTTGATGTAAAATGTTGCTTTGTTGCGTTCAGTCATCTTGTAAAAAAAGCGTCATTGGTTGGTATAAATCGTTCTGTCTAACGGGCTCTAGCAAACTTTAGTGGACACAAAGGAGACGAAGCCAGAAGGTGTCAGGAAGACGGAAGATCTAGAAGCAGACCTGGTGGCGTTTGTTACAGCAACAAAACACAGAAAGGAGATTGTATGTTCATTTACTAAATCAAACAAAGAGGAGTAGGGATTTTAGGATCTAGCTGACTTGGTCATATTAGTAGTATGACCAAGAAATCTGTTAATCCTTTACTTTGTAGGAGGGACAGAACTGTTAAGTGTATCATTCAAGTTACTGGTGGGGTTGGAAGAGATTAATCTCTTTCTTGTTGGTTTGAAAAGTAATAGAAGAGTTATAGAACTGTTACTTCTGCCATTAAAATCTCAATTTTCTGGTGCTGGGCAAATAAATTTCTCTTATTATTCTTGTGCCTGGTGGGAACACAGGAAACCTAGAAACAAACGCTCCTTATTTTTAGAACTCCTACATGTTATTTTTTGGCACAGGACTATCTTATCAATCACCGCCAAAGCCAGGATCTAGAGAGCTAAGCTCGAAAAGTGGTAGTGTCATCGGGTCAGTCTGAAAGTGCTCTTCAGAGACTATATTAGAACAGATTGTAAGGATGAGTATGTCAGATCAACCACGGCCAAGGTGATTATCTGGGGGAATGGGTGCAGTCTTTGGTTCAAAGCTGTATCACCGTAGAAACAGAGAACAAAAACACAAGCAGATATTCAGATTTTCTTTTTTTTTTTGGAAACAGATGTAGACTTTATCCCTGACATCATTACAACTTGAAGCTATCTTAATCAGGTTGAGAGGACAGCTGTCAAAAATAATTTGCATGTCACACAGGGCAAAGGAAAATGCACTTCTAACTGTGAATGATAAGAAATATGGGTTTTCTGCCCCAGTTTGAAAATTCTTGTTTCTGTGTCTGCTTCCTTGTATATCCATTTCTATTTAGTGGTTTAGAGACATTTCATGAGGAGGAAGAAGTGCATGTGTGTGTGTGTCTGTGTGTGTGTGTGTGTGTGTGTGTGTGTGTGTGTGTGTGTAAAGTAAAAAAAAAAAAGAAAGCATGGGATATTTTTTCTTAACACTGACCAGAGCAAACCCCAGAGTAACCCTAGCAGACTAATAATACGGCTCCCATCCATCACCATAGACAACAACCAATTAGCACATTCCTCTTCCCCATTTTTTCTCATGTTCTTGGTTAACCCCAGAATTATTTTGGATCATTCATCAAAAAGCAGAAATATATTCAAGATGCCGTGTCAGTGTGTCTTTTTGTGTGAGGAATTGACGGAATGTTGATTGTGGAGTGATGGTTCTTTTCTGTGAGGCTACTTGGAAACAGAGTCCGGTGTCAACGTTACCACAGTCTAATACAGGCGGCAAAACCCGTGTCTGTGATCTGAATCTGAATGGGTCAACACGCACTAACCAACCCTCCTCCGTGACAGTCCTCCTGACCTGGGCTGAATTTGGATTTCTGAGTTGGAGAATGTATGGACGGAAGGACAGATGTCAAAATCAAACTTAGAGTAATTTTATCTGGTAGTTGTAATTCTGTGTAATTCTGTGGTTAAGCAGTGAAATATGTGGAACTGTACTGCAGACTGGAGTCTCTGCTGACGGTGACAACCAGTGATTAACCTGTGTCAGCTGTCTGATGTGAGTGCAAGTTCAGTGGTTTCCCTAAAAGCAAACTCAGGAACACATCACACAAACTTCTGTCACCTGAACTGAGGCTTAGCGTCAGAAACTAAGTGAGTAACAGTATTTTTTCAGTCAGTAAATTTTACCATATTGACTTAATATAACCAAACTTTGTGAACCTTTTACAGTAAATTATAAGAAAAAATTCTATTTTTTCAAACATTTTTCTTTCATTATTACACAGTTTACATTAAAAATGTGTCAGGAAAGCAAAGCCTCTGATTAGATTTTCACCTCAAAGAAAGCTGGCAGACACCATAAACCCTACAAATGCTAGACTCGTAGCAGTGGCCATCTCCCATTTAACATTAATTAATTACCCATTGAAAATGATTTGCTGTGTTAATCTAATTGACTTTGATTTGGCTGGCAAATGTGCAAAACTGGGAAATTAATGCAATCACATAAATCTGAGAAGTCTGAGAAATCTATCGTCTATCTATACATTGTTGTTTAAACTTTGCCTGCTTATGAAAGTCATGCTAATGTAATCCCGCAGTTCTCATAGCGAAACTAAACTATGGATTTCCCCTCCGTCATAGCAGACCGCATTAAAACCAGCTCAGGAAAGCATGTCATGAAGCAAGATTGGAACGTGTGTTGACCCATTCATACCAACAACAAACACGGGTTAATCCTGGGTCCCTGCTTTGGGGTATCAGTCCATCAGCCTGACTGCCAGCCAGTCCTGTTAGTCCTGTGGTTCGCTGTATTCTCTTCCCGAGGCCACCCACAGTGCTGTGGCCCGGCCGGCACTAGTCTGAGGAGGGTAGGATCACACCATCTGACCTTCTACCTCTCTGGATTACACAGAAATCCCCTCTCACGCTGTCACAGCCTCGCCTCTGACACACACACACACACACACACAGATATCTATGAACACATCAGCGGGTATACAGTAAAAACACACTCCTACATATTCTCCTATCATATCCATGGAAGCATTTTATGAAGTTAATTATTAATTATTAATCATCACCTATGATAAGACTGTTGTTAATAAGCTCTGTCTCAGCAGATTCTGTGTGCAGTGTATCTAGGTTTTGACTGACTGACTGATATGTTACTTGTGGTAGTTGGGTGCAATGGAAAACGTTTGGCTCTTTTGAATATCTGGATATGTGTTGCACTATGTGCGTACGGATGTGTGCATGTACATGGGTTTGTCAGCCCGTGAGTAATGGTTTTTCTCCCAGATGACTGTAATGCCATATGGATACCTGAGCCAGACTTTTCCATAGTGAAGCCCGAGGATCACATGTCCCTCCTGTGGTATGCACTAACAGACAGAGCTGCCAGGAGAGGGGGCCCGGGTGAAAACAGTCCGGGATAAAAACAAGTCGCCGAACGTATCGCTGCAACGATAGCCCGCCACCGAAATAGCCCCACTACCAGCCCTCTTTCTCAGAATTCCCTGCAGTGCCAGCGGCAGTGATTTAGATACTTCTTTCATAGTTTAAATTCTGACTGCCAGCCTTATGCTCAGTTTGTTTCAGTCCTGCAATTACCATCCTCTTAAACTTTCCGTTGCTGTTAAAGCTCAGCGCACAGTTGTCAAACTTTGTTCATATATAGCTATATAAACGCTGTAATTTTGATTCGGGCATGTCACTCTGTGTTGGAAAGCCGTGCTGTGGATTTGCACCGTTAAAGATGTTTGTTTTATGTGACAAAAATATGATACGTCTCCGCTATATGACTTGAAACATTGATATATGTGTCTACTTTTCTCCGTTTCTCTTTCCAGGACTCCATGGATGAAGCATGTGTGGGGAGGATTGGTGATGAACACTACCGTTTAGAAGGTAGGCCCCCTGCTTTTCATCATCGTCATCACTAAAGGCTACACCAGCCCCATTTCACTGATTTTGCTCATCTTTATTTTGATTTGAATGAACCTAAACTGGCAAATATACTGTTCGCAATTGCCCTCCACGTACTTGTGTGGTTCGTTTTTGCAGTCGTTCATCCTTTCCCCCCTGCTCCACACCCATTCTCTAAGCCCCCAACAATGTGCTGATGAGGTCCCCTTTACCTTCCCTCCCGCCTCTTCACCTCATCCGCCCCTCCCCCCCTGGTGCTCTGCAAAGTGCCTCCATTCCTCCATGTTTTTTCCCTGATGTGATGTGATCCCGGATTAAGAGCTCCGGGAGGAGAAAGTCTCTCCCTCCCATTTGAAGATCGGATTGGACGTGAGGTGGAGGCACAAGTAAAGAGTTGAATGAGACCAGCCCAGGATTTTGGAAGCGTGGCAGAGAATTCACTTTTATTTCAGCTCTGTTTCACAGGATGATAAACAAAGTAGAGAGACAAAAGATAAATGGAGTATGAAATGAGTTTTAGTCAGTGGGCTGAACCTGAGTCTGGGGCGAGGTTGTCCTCCCTTCAAGACAGATGTTGCTAATTAGAACGTGCTGCATTGTTCATTTTCAATGATTAAAAGGTGAAGGCCTTAATGATTTGCTTTTCACATTTAAGTTACTAAGGCAGAGTCGTTTACTGACAGCTAGCATGCAGAGGCAACCGTGACACGTTTGTGGATGGAGAAAGGTCACAATACCAGAATTTTAGTGGGTAAATTGGGGTCTCAGTGAGGACTGGACACAGTTTCACTTTCCTACTCTGTAGTGAAGGTGAAGTCGAGTGGAGTTGAGGTTAATCAACTGTTTTTCGTTTCATACCAGCAGGCTATTTTTCAAGCTTCACACTTTTTGTTTGGACTTTAACTTCATGTTTAGAGGTGGATAAATCCAAGTTATTTTGTCTTCAGGAGAAATTGTTTGAATTGCAGCCACTGAGTTAGTTTTTTTCTAAAGAAAATATATTTGTTATCTAAACGGTTCTTTATTTTAGTTTGGAATAAATTGTCATCATCTTCACAAATAGCGAGCCCTTTAGCTCCTCCTCAGGTTCACTAAGACCCAAGTAAAGACAATTATGTTTTCCCCTACATGAACTGCATTTGTTGCAGTGATCAGACCCATGGTCCATACATCTAACAAAGATGAGTTAAGTAAAAATGACAGAGAAATCAGTGAGAGCAGAAACAACCCAACACACATAAAAGGCGTCTTTCATCTGGGTTTAAGGGAGCACTTCCAAAGAAAGTTTTGTAGGTATTAAAAAAGAACTTCGGGGGAAAAATTGCAATGGAGGGAAAAAAAGGCTCACTGATGGAAGTGTCTTTAGGTTACCTTACATCACTACTGCAAACATGCAATAAGAATAGCCTACATGGGCTTCTTATTAAGTTCTCATTAACCTTTAGTTAACAAGGGAATAGTTTGCTGAAGAGACTCTTGTTCATCAGCATCATCTTGTTTCAGATCATATTACAGTTACATTACCCAGCATCGCCTACTACTTTGTCGGTCACGAAGCAGCTAAACGGGGCCGCTGGATGATTAACTGTTTTGCCCGTGAGCACTTCAGTGGGGGCTTCTGAAGAAGGCGAAAAGTTAACGCGTCCCATCCCCGGCTACCCCAAAATCACCCTAGCACCCAGCTCCGAGCTGTCTGAATGTCATTTATAATACAGTAGCCGAGCTAAGCTGGGTGTGATTGCTCACAGTGTGTGGCAGCGTAGCCGACCTGCCGCCATTTCTGCGTGTGCGTACGAGTGTGTGCGCGCACGTGTGTGTAGCAGGGCTGCTGGAACAGGCTCGGTCTTGGAGGGTGCCTGCCTCGGCTGCCCTCGTCTTGCCCCTCAGATCTGATGTGCAGCCAATCCCCTGGCTCAGCTCCTCTCATAAAGAGCCGGCTTATGTCTGTGGTGGGGGGTGTCGGAGGGGGAGGAGGGTGATAGCAGATTACTGTTACTCCTCCCGGCATTTCATTAGCTCCGAGATAAGCATCTCACCACCATATTGAGCCTGCTACGGAACAGATTTGCCCCCGCACACAATGTTCCCTTTGAGCACCTCAGATGATCAAACAGCGGGACCCCAAATGCTGCTCCTCTCCAAAAAGTTGGTAAAAGCTCCCTGGGATGATGCCTTTCATTTCTGGCATTTTCCCCTTCCCAGGGATGAGACAGGTCTGCTTTGATCTGCTTTGGATCAGGAGGAAAGAAATTGGGCTGTTGTGTCTGCTCCGTTGGCGAGCAAACAAACAGTGTTTCAGATTTGACTTGGCTTAATTAATTACTGATTCTGTTTTACAGCCGGTCTGATCCTCTTCCAAAAGGTTTGAGAATGGGACTTCAAAGTGTGGCGGGAGGAGAGGGGAGCAGGGGAGGGTGGAGAGAGAGAGAGAGGGGTGTGGTCTGTGTGGGTTTATGGGTGTGTGCGCGGACTATGATTCGGGGGGATGGGGGAGTTGATGCTCACGCAAAGCCAAATGTCCAGAGGTGAAACATACAGGGGCTGTGACTGGGTACAGGCTGCCAAAAGCTCCTGCGATAATAAACGTAAACATATATGAGGACGAAGCAAGGAGGCTTTGCAAAGAAGCCGACATGTACACCTCCCAAATCTCAGTTACATGTTGTGTGTATCTGCGGTCTCATGTGTCAAACTAATGCTGGATTTCAAAGCAGAGAAGGAAATCCGGTAGTATTACATCTGGGCCAACATCCAACACTGAAACTAAAACATGGAACCAGACGGAGACAGTTGTGCTATCCACCGGGCCAGACCACCTTACAATATAGTGCAATCAAAAAATACACCAGCATCAACTGTGGCCGCAGACAGTAACATAATGTTGAATTAACCCCCCGTATGATACAGTTTTACCAAAAACAATCATAACTAAAGGCTACACAAATTTCTTAATTGGATTGTTGTACTGGATTCCCTTAATACCCCCGTAAAGGAGTTTTAAGGTCTTCACATGTCACGTCACCAGGACATTCTCAGTTTGACTCCTGTCTGTCTTTTAAAGTGTAGTACTGTGAAACTATCATTGACTCCTATGGTATAGGCAATGTTCTTCACAGGTCGTCAGTTTAAGTGCATGTGACGGATTAGTACTCCCTCTGGACTGTCTGCCTTTACTGTACGTCTGGACAGTAATGTAGGGTGAATGTCATGTGATGAGCTCTGCTGCGCCGAGCCAGGGACTCAGGGGTCCTCTATAGGCCTTTTGATGTTCACATGCTGATCCACCATTTATATCCGAATGCAACCTAATATTCTATCATGTTTTAGACATGTTAATGTCATTCAGTTTCATGTTTGACATCCCCTCTCAGTGGGATCCCATTGGGATATATACACTGTAACTAAGAGCTTAAAAACTATCACTATATGTGTAACTGATGATGGAACAGCTTTTGCCATTGGAGAATTAGAGCTGTCACAGTTTCAACATTTATGCTTTTTGCGTTGGATTGCATTTTGGTTTCCAGTTCCAGTCTTGATATCACTGCTTTGATTCAACAGTGCCTCTGCTGTGTGCGCTGATGCCGCAATTAACTTGTTACCTGACATGAAACACTGCAAAATATGATACTCATGTAAAAGTTCAATTAGATTATCATCTTCCAAATCTGGCAGCATGAGTGTATTTTCAGTTCACCTTAAAATGTATTCGATTTTTTTGAACCCTGTTGTGACTGGACCCCGCACTGTCCCTGATCAATTTGCTCTGATTGCTTCCATGTGGTGTTTTGAACATAACATGTTCCAAAGAGCACTTGTTGACCGTGACCGTGAGAGCCAAACTGTGCTTCGATTTTTTTGTCACTTTTGAGTATTATCACAAATACCGTAAATACACTCTGCAAGCTCAGTGCATTTGAGCAGCTGGGCAAAACTACGAGTTCTGATTTGCAAGTTGCCACATTTAAAGTTGGTGAATGCCGTGTGTGCATCACTTATGCCGAGCACAGCAGAGCCTGTGCCGTCATTGAAAAAATATGACATTACTAATATATATGTTGATATAAAAATACAATTTCATAATACCAGCAGTGAGACAAAAACTGTGAGGAGTTTGTCTGTATAGCTTTATTTCCAACCTGGAGCACTTGAATGTGTGACACGTCTTAATTGCGGATGCCAAACTCGGAAGTAGGAGCTTACAAGGAACACTTGAAGGCGATGACATATCCTCAGGTTATGACTGCACCCAACGTTTCCATCCTCAGGCTCACTCTTTTATCTTGTGTGTGTGTGTGTGTGTCTCTCTCTCTCTCTCTCTCTGTGCGTGTGTGTGTGTGTGTGTGCATCGCTGCAGTGGCTTTACCCCCAGAGAAGACAGACAGCTGCTGTGTGGAGGAGAAGATGCAGGAGAGGGACAGCCAATCTCCCGCAGGGCCACAGAAACAGCTCCAGTTTGAAGTGAGTGTCAACACCGAACAGGACGTTTATTACTTCCCCTCTGGATGAAACTGGGGCAGTGGCAGGACACACACAAACACACACACTCACGTACACACCGGATGATACTGATAGTTCAACGCTGCGCTGTTTCAGGAGTTGGAGTGTGCTGTGTCTGTGGAGGAGGATAACAGGCAGGAGTGGACCTTCACCCTATACGACTTTGACAACAACGGCAAAGTCACCAGAGAGGTAATAATCTTCTGCTCCGAGCAGTGATTCATGTGGATCCATAAACCTTTGATGAATGAATGAATGAATAAATACAGTAAATCAACAACACAATAGCTGCAGTAGGAAAAAGAGAATTTAGTTAGTAACTTAGTTTTTACACACCAAGACTATTGTAGTGTTGTGTTTATCATGTAATGGGAGGCCTTTAAGACCTCAGCAGCTCACGGCTACAAAACATCCTCCTTTTGGCTATGGGAATGAATCAACAACTTCCGTGTAAACTTGAAATCTTGCCCTATTCTGGCATCTCAACATCCCAAAAAGAAAGTGAGGAAAGAAGTCACAAGCCTCTAACCCAATCTCACTCCTAAGAACCAAATCCAGCGACCTCGGAGTGTTTCCGCTGCTGCGAGGTACCTTGTGGCTTGCGTCTGCCTGGTACAGATCTGAGAGAACATCCAGAAAGGCCCGTGTTTTTTGAAAACAACTTGAAACAGCGCAAAGAGACTGGAGCTGTCCTCTGTGTGGTTGGCTGTGCAGTTTTTTTGGCATTGCCTGTGGCTCCATGGCTCATGAGACGGCAGGCGGCGGCTTGGAGGGGGAAAGAGAAGCTTTCTTCTCCAACTCCTTTTTTTTTTTCTCACACAAATAAAAAACAGAACGAAACCAAAAATGACACAGGAAGCTTTTATTTTATTACATTTTATTTTTCTCAGTCTGAAACCAGTATGTGGAACCCGTCTCTGAAGGATTCATGATAATCCTTTTTGTTATGAGTCAGAGTACTATAGTGAGTGAAAATCATGCTGTTGGAGCCTTTGTGTGGCGTGGGCTTAATTCTCAGCAGTTTTGTCAAAGGAGCTCTTATGGAAAAAGCTGTGTTACCTTCTAAAGTGAAACACTAATGAGATTTGAGATACCGTGTGTGTGTGTGTGTGTCTGTTCATTTCACATCCATACCAGGTGAAATTCTTTATGGACAATTAGAGTTTGGTTTGCTGTGAAAAGATCCAGCACAATTGTGAACATCCAAGAGGGAGTCTTTATCTCAGTATGGTGCAGAAAAACACTCGCCAATGCAAAATATAGCTTCTAACCAGCCACCAGAGACTGTATTATTTTATGAGCAAATTAAGCAGAGACTCGATGTGGGTAACTTGTACTGAAATGAACACTGTATTGTTTTTAATTTGATTGATGTTGATGATTGTTTTATTTTTTTTTGTTCCTATAATTCTCCCTCTATCCCAAAGGCAGCAGCCCTTATAATGACCTTTAGTTACATGGAAATATCTGTTTGCACGCTTGTGTGCTCCTGCATGTGCGGGCACGGGGTGCTTTGCATGTGAACGTGCGTTTGAGTTTACACATGCTCACACATGCTTTTGTGCATTTTATTTGAAAGCGTACACAGGGTGTTGCCCTCTTTGCAGATGTAACTTTAAGAGACATTGAGGAATTCAATAGAGGAAGCGCAGAGCTCACGCAGCAGTAACACAACTCGTATCAGGCCTGACATCCCAGTCAGCCTCTTCTGCTTCCGCCAAGACGTTTCTTTTCATGAATTTATAACTTGTCTTTGCACCCTGTCTGATCTCTTCACTTGGAAAGCTGAACTAAAACAACTGACATCAGTGTGTTTCTCTGTTCACTGTTGTCACTTCTTTAAATTCCTAGCCAGTATGAAGTTTAATGTTTTTAGATGTAATGCATGAAGCTACAGGAAATTGACTTCAAAAAGTATAGAGATAAGAATAGTCTCCTATTTTCATTTTTTCTTTTTGTACGGAAAGTCTGTGTCTCTGCACCAATTACTTATTATTAAATCAACAACTTTTTTTTTACACTCTGTGATCAAATGATTCTCATCTCTCTTGAATGGAAGCAGTGTATCTAAAAATACTGAACTCACCTCCTCCTCCTCTGTCCTGCAGGACATCACCAGCCTGCTCCACACCATCTATGAGGTGGTGGACGCCTCCGTCAACCATTCCCCCAGCAGCAGCAAGACGTTGCGGGTCAAGCTCTCGGTGGCTCCCGACTCCAGCCAGCGGTGGAGGAGCTGCACGCAGGGTGCGGCAGGTAAAGCTCACGTTAACACAGTGGGTGGGGGGCGGAGGAGCAGAGAGGGCATCTTGGGGTCCCCCTTTGCGTTGCCTGCTGTCAGCTCACCCAGAGATGTGCTTGTTGTCATGCAGAAAGGCGGCTGCTTCAGGCCTGTCAGAGCTTTGTTCCTCGCAGTCTCGGCGTCGCTCCATCTCTCCCACTCAATGGGGTTCATTTTTAATGATGGGGGGAGTGACAGAGCTAAGAGAGGGCCCCCTCCCTCAGCGCCTTCAAATACTCTGAAAGAAACCTTAAGAGATGTGCCGAGTCCTTTTGATAACCACAGCCATTTTTCTTTTCTCCAAAGTTCCCTTTTTTCCCCTCTTCTCCCCCTCTTTTCCTCCCCCCCTTCTCAGAGCTGCCGGGAAAATATAGCTACGTTCAACTTAACTTTTCTCACTGACGACTTGGTAAACAAGTAGTCAGGGAAAAATATCTCAAAGTATATATTCCTGTGTGTTTGTGTCCTATTGTTTCGACTATAAATATCCGTCGAGAGATTCAAACAGAGCAAGCTTTGAAAATATTGCCAGTTGCCTTCATGCTAATTTGAAACTGCATCAGATCTCGCGTCCTTAATAAACTATTTCTGAAGTCTGCATGTTTTTTATTTCATTCCATGCCTTATAAGAGGCTGGGAGTTGAAAATAGAATAAATGAAGCATTGTTGTTTTTCCTTTTCTATAGATCTTCAAAGTAAAACCCCAAAACAAAGGTTGCTTTCTTCTGAGGCTTGTGTGACTGTTGTCGTGTGTGTGTGTGTGTGAGTGTGTGTGTGTGTGTGTGTGTGTGTGTGTGTGTGTGGCGGCTCTATGTAGCTCTCTTTGATAATGGCCTCCTGTCTTTCACACATACACAGACATGTCCCACCCCAGAGAGAAAAATGACAAGTGCATAGAAGACCCCAAGAGTGCAGACAAGAAGACTCGAGCACTCCTAAGGTAAGCCCACCTCCCCTGCACACTTCAGTCTATTGTTAAAGCTTGTAGTGTCTACAAGAAGAGGACTAGTTTATTATTACCATATTTCTTATTATGTCACTGATTATAACATCCACTTTTTTACTACAAGCCCTGTTACTGCACTCTTCAAATATTCCCAGTTGAGATTCAAACTTGTGTTTTTTCAGTCACAATCTCACTTCTCTAACAATTACTCTGCTACTGCCTGATCATAAGGAACACTTGTTTTACTTTCTCCAAACACTACCATACTGAATCTCTCTGGCCCAAACTGCTACCTAATGAGAGGTGCCGCTTGTGTCCACAGGCGCCACCACAGTGACCACCACACCCAGCCGGGCTGCCAGCGCCACTGTGTGGATGAGAACCTGGAACGCAGGAACCACTACTTGGACCTGGCAGGCATTGAAAACTACACATCCCGCTTCGGAGCCGGTGAGTGGACCGGGGCCAGGGGTGTAGAGGGGGAGAGGGGAGGCCCTTTGAAGCTGCATCCAGGGGCCCTCATTACTGCGGCACCTGCTTGGAGCCATTAGGTGAAACTACCAGCCCACTGCGCTACTCGCCAGTACAAACATCTGGGCTCAGACAGGCACAATACCTCAAGTGTTCAAGGCCAAAGCCCATCTACAGAACGGGCTGTTGTGAAGTGAAATATTAGGTCTAATAAGCAGCAGCCTTGATCTGATGGTCAGTGATGACATGTGATTATTTTAATGTTGGTCCTGTTAGGAAAGTGCTAACAGAGATCTGCTCTGTGTCACATTGGGTTGGGGTTAGCCGCATGAAGAAAGAACCTGAATTTAAGCTGCCAGAATCTTATCCTGGAGCTTTTTAGTGGATCTTTATTGTGAACTGTTGGCACAATAATTTGCACATAATGGGTTATTTTTCTTCCCTTGTTTTTCAGGGTTTTGAGTGCCCATGTAATGAATTTCGACATTTACGAGTCCTGCGACGGAATTGTTGTTGTTTGTTTTTCACCGCTGCTTTCTCAGTTAAAACAACCACCCTTGTCTGTCTGTCTGTCTCCCTCACAGCTCCCGCCACAGAGCCGGCGAAGGCAGAGCCTCAGACCCGGCCATCCAACCAGACTCGCTCTCGCTCCCATGAACCAGAAAATGGCCACCCCCACGCCCACCACCGCCGCTTGCAGACTGTCGTGGACACTGTTGGTCCGGACAGCCTCCACCCCGCCCGTACGCGAGGCCAAGACTCAGGGAAACACGCCCTCCGTTCGCCTAAGACCCACAGCCGCACGCCTCCTGCGCAGATCAGCGGCAGGGTGATGAGAAGCCGGGGTGTCCCTCCTCCCCCAGCACTACCCAGCCAGACCCCGCCTCACCAAACCACAGCCCCCTACCGCAAGCACAAGCAGAGGTCCAAGGAGAGCCAGGGGTACAGGGCCCTAGGCTCTCTGGCAGGTCCAGGACCAGTGGTGGAAAAGGAGCAGGTGAGGGACCTGCCCAGCGTGCTGCTGTACGAGGGGGGTCTGGCACAAGTGGTGCAGCGGCATGAGCATCACCACCACCACGAACACCATCACCACTACCATCACTTTTACCAGTCCTGAATTCCCGCCCTTCCCAGGACGGCTCAGCACTCGCGCAGCTCCACAAAACCGGCCGCCGGGCCAGCAGACACTGACTGCACTGAGCGTCCTCTTCAAACAGCGGGCTGCCCTACTTTGTGCAGCACTGCAGTGGCTTTGTAGTGGACACGGGTAGGAGAGGAGGTTCATGGGAGGGGTGTCCCAGTGCTGAGAGGTTATTAATCAGTGTTATAAAGGGGTACAAAAGCTCAAGTATGCAGCAGGACAGTGATTCAGGGCCAGAGTATGGCCAGGCCCGAGGAATCACGGCTCGGGTTAGAGAGGAGTCACAGAGGGACAATTTAATAAACAACCCAGAAGATCCTCTCCCCCTGACCCTGTAATCCTCTAGCTGATGAACTCTACGGCTCCAAACCAGCACCACAACCTTTCCAGACCACTAAGCCAAAAGGTTTTTAAGGACAAGGAGGGACGGGAGGAAGAAAGACTGTGATGTAAAGATGAAAATATATGAAGGAAATATAGGCGATAGGAGAGCAGGGCATAGTGTGTGTGTGTGTGTGTGTGTGTGTACGTGTGTGTGTGAGAAACAGCGTGTGAATGCGTGGGCGTAGCAAGAGTGTGTGCGTATGTGAGTGTCACGACACTGGTGTCTGTTGAAAACCACTTGAAGTGCACTCATGGGTGCGTGAGTATTTAAAGCAGGCTGTCAGGCAGGTTTTTGAAGATGAAAATGAAGATTCTGATTCAAGCACGCAATACCCCGTAAGCAAAAATGGGAAGGAAAATGTTGAAATGTTATAAAGTAAAAAAGAACAGAGATCCCAAATCCGCTGCTACCTCTAATTTTATCCTAATTGTTGTTGTAATGGTGACTTTGACTAAGCATTCAGAGGTTATTTTCAAATTACTTTGAAACTTTTTTCAAAGAAGAGAAATCATGTCACAACCCGCAGTACTGAAGTGTCGAAAAGCTCCTTACTTTTTATTAACTAACATTTACTGTACATAAGGTATATATTGTTATCAATTTTATAAGCTTTATTGATAATGTGATATCTTTGTATTCACCATCTGAATCTTTTATGTTTGTTTAACTTCACAGCCGCATTTTATAAGACCACTAGGAGCCTCATTTTGACTAGAAAATGTACAACTGTATCCCTCCCTCAGTCTCACACTCACTTTCATTCTCCCTCTGTTTCAACCATGTGATTAGAGACGTAGCTGTGATCTAATAATCATGCCTAAATGACTAAAGTCCCAGCTCTCAACTGTGCTGTTCAGTAGCTCGACCTCACACCACGCCCAGGTGTTTTATAGAACGCATGCTTGACCGTCGTCCTACATGCTGATATCATGGAAACATAAAAAAAACAAGGAATTATTTTAAGGTACAAGGCTGTATCAAAGCACATTACTCAAGTGTAGTTCATGTACACTAAGCTGGAATTGAATGGGCTTCATGCTGTTTATGTAGACCAGATGAACCAGTATATGGGTTCTGCATAGATATGTATTAGACAAATTTGGCAAAATAATGAAATTAATCTTTGCAATTGACATACTATTTCAAATATTATAAGTGCCACTCTAGTTATCCTATATTGCCCTTTAAAATATATATTTTATAAAGCGTGTAATGTTCCTGGATGTCAGTCAGACAGTGTTTGTAGCAAGTGTTCTCTTCCTTTTTTATATGAATGTCCTAAATGTCAGCAGTTAAAGCACATGCCCTTAGTCCCATGATATACTTAAAAAAGCAAAATTAGAGATGGTGTTATCTTGATATTTGTGCAACAGAAATCTCCAGTCCTGGCTCAGGCCCTTTGGCATATTTGCATAAATTGAAACATCCAGACAGTTGGAGGTTGGTGTATTCATTCATCAGCGTGAAGTTTGACCTTTTTAAGGAGAGTTTTCTCTTGCAGTTATTTATGCAGGGAAATGTTTTGCTGAGCATGCAGGCAATGTTTCACCACTGCCCTGCCTCAGATCTACTGGCTTACTGTCTGGACTTCCCTTTTCTGACCGTCAGGCTCGCGCTTCCCCCTAACTCGTAGGAACTCTGTCGTCCGGCCCCCGCAGGGTCACACGGCTGCTCCCTCCGTTTCCATGGCATCTTCCTGCCCCCCAGCTGTCGGCAGGTCTTTCACCGTGCCGCCATGTGGCCTCAGAGCTCAGCCAACAAGGCTCTGCTTGTGGTGCGGCGGGGCGAGGGCTCCTTCAGCTGTCCCATTCCTCTGGTGCTGGATAACACCAGGCCCGGCCCGCGGTCTCCACTAGACCCATAACTCACCGCTGCTGCTCTCCTGCCAGCAGTCTGTTCGTCCCCATCCCATGATGCTCCATGGCCGCTGCTATAAACATGCAGATGTTTATGCCAACGACATGTGAGAGCTGCAAATGTCAAAGCTGTTGGAACTTTGTTGTGCCAGAATTTAAGCTTCTCCAGGATAGTTGTTTTATCGCTGGTAATTTTGGTGAGCACACATGTTCTTTTCAGCATCTCCCAGCATCACATTTATAAATGACCTTATGCATCCATAGTCTTCTGTTGCCACTATGTTTAATTTTCTTAGTTTGCCATAAACGCGTGCGTGTGTTTAGCTATGAGCAAGAATGCAGTGTGTGCCAGTCTCGTCCTCAGCCCTGTGGCGTACTCCCACAGCTGCAGGCCGTCCTTTAGCAGGAGGCACCGGTCGGACGGCTCATCTCACGGGAACCGGAGGTGGAAACGGCGCCATTCCCCCGGGCGGGATCACAGCTGCGCTCCATTCCTCAGCTTCCCTCACCTCACGCTGCTTTTTTCCTGGACATTGAGTCCTCACTACCGCGGCCCCTGTAACGCCGTTAACTCCTGCTGTCAGTGGTTTCCCCTCACCCGAGACAGTGTTGATACCAGTGTGACTATGCAAATATAAGTGGTGTGGAAATGGTGGTCTGGCTGCGTGAACGGACAGCATGCAGGCGACTGTTCGTCCTGCAGGGTGGTCCGATTCGACATGGTGAGCAAGAGCTTCTGAAGGAATTTGGGTGAAAGGCTCAGTCAGACCCACGGCCAGCTTGCAATTTCTAAAGTTCTTTTACCCGAAGAGAGTTTCACTGAACAGAGAGAGAACTTTTTTTTTTTTAATGCCCTGCTTCTCATCGGTACAATTACCTGAACTCACACCAAAAATCCCCCCCACTACAAACACTTTCATACTGTTGACTTCAAAGCAGCATCACTGGAGCAACTGGGGGTGATACGCCTTGCTCGAGAGCACCTCAACTGCATTTGCTGAGAGTTGGGAAAGCAGTTTTGTCACACAGAGTTTACCTTCTGCTCTGGGGAATAAAAATCTTTTTAACCTTTAGGCTACCACTGTTGCAATCTCCTCTCCTGTCTTCTATCATACTGTGGCAATATATCTATATTTTGGGATCAAAAAATATTAATATTAAGGTTTTAAGCTATCTATGTAAATCTACCAGAATGTTTTTTATTTCCATTCTACATTTTTTTTATTTCAATTTATGAATGCCTCTTTTCCGAAAAACAAAAAATGTAAAATCATGCCATACAAACCTCTCTACTACCACCATCTTCTGTCCTGTTGTATAAAATGTTAAGTATTCAGAGCCACTAATTTGCTTTGTTAGATCCATGTATCGACATTTAAAAAATATCTGATGTATATAGTGGACTGCAGAAAGGATAAACCAGCATTATGTAGAAAGAATATAAGGCTTATTTATAATTACAGTAAATAACTGTCAAGCTATCTCACTTGCCTACTGTCAGCTAGCACTCCAATATCCACCACAACAATCTCACCTAGCAGGGAGGAATAATTATCTGTCTATAACAAGCTGTTTCTGTCTCCTCACACAGACACACTTTCACTCGGTGTTTGTTGTAAAAGAAAGGTGTTTAGCACTAGCTGTTCTTCCCTTTTCCCCTCCCTCCTGGTGTTTTTTCATGACTTTGTTTAGTTTATATAGATTGTATTTGATTAATTGCTTTATTTATTTGATAGCAGATCTGTGCCAAGGGAAAATACCCTTTTATTAAAGTATGAACCTGTTCCTTATAAACACACTGACTTCTGGGGTCATTTTTATTTTATTTTCATTGTCACTAAACTTATATTACTGTGCAGGTTTGCATTGCACACATGATTTACAGTTCGGACAATATGAACTTCTATCCCTTCAAAATATATATTAGTATATACCAACCAATGTAGTACTGGTAGGTCATATATTTATGCTAAACATAAAATTAGCATTGAGTTAAAAAAAAAAGAAAAAACAGACCTACCAAAAAAATCATCCAAATGTTTAATTTTTAGAAATAAACTTTTTGGTTTCTTGCTGAGAGTTGACTTGTCGTCACCGTGGGGTATCCAGGCAACCAGCAGAGACCAAGAAACCCCACATAAACCTCCATAAAACCACACGTGCATATAATGTGTTAATTAGTAAGCTTCTCCCAAGATGTCGAACAATTCTTTTAATGTGATTGAAGTTGCTGGATTGTTGCCATACCAATCGTCCTTCTCATTGTCGTTCTCTTCCACATTTGCTGTCACTCGTGGGGACGTTAAACATCAAATGTTTGAACGTGTGTGTGTGTTTTCTGAAACCACACATTGCATTGTTTTGGGGGGGGGGTCTCAGCTCCTTGACGCGGTAGGACTGTCCACTGACCAACTGCTCGGCTGATGGCCATACGGGACTTTTAGGATCAAAACAAGATGACACCATGTGTCATTGAGAAGAATTGATCTTCAATGCTGATAACGTGTTTTTGTGCGGTTTTCCTTTTATCTCCTATTTTATTTTCAATTTCCAATAAGTCAGCTGAATGTGTGTGTGTGTGTGTGTGTGTGTGTGTGTGTGTGTGTGTATGTGTGTGTGTGTGTGGTGGAGTAAAGCTCCTCTCCACTGTACTTTAACCGCGGTGTCACAGAGGGTTCCCAAATCTGGCTGACCACAGCTGCTCACCACGCCGCACTCTCTACATGCACACACACTTTCATCTGCAGCTTAGCAGCTTATCTCTGGTCAGGGCAACCGCAGAGCGTCTGCCTCTTGGCAATGTGATACGCCTTCCTTTCACAAACACGGCTATTTGTGTAAGCAAGGCAGAACTTGTATCATCATTACAAATGGTTTATATCCTAACAGAGCTTACCAGGTTATTATTACTGCTGCTTTACACGTTTCAGTTATGAAAAGCATCAGACACATAAAAGTAAATTGTTTGGATTATGATAGCATGTTTAATCTCAAATGTTATGGGGAAATATTTAATATAGCTACTTTTCACATTAAAAAATATATATTTGAATAATATTTAGAATACTTATGTGAACATTTGTGTGTAATATTACATATTATATAAATATATGTTAAGTACGTTATGTACGGTAAAACAACCAACTGTATAAGGCTTTGGAGGAATAATAATTGGAGATATTAAAGTAAAATTATTGATCAACACCAGACATTTCTTGCCTGAAAACATTCCTTTAATCAATAGATGGACTGGGGGTTTAAAATTAAGGCGATGTCTGCAGCCTATACAAAGCAATCAAAAACACAGAAGCCCATAAAGTATGATTTTGAGAGATCCCCACCTGGCCGGCCATTTATAGGCATTAGACGCACTTTTAAAGTGATGAAGCGGGCTTACGGGTGCTTATCCAGGAGATTCTTCTTTTTCCAAGACATAAAGTATAGTCCCGGCCGTTGTACCATTGCATACAAATTCCAAACAATAAAGAAATGGCTCCGAAGCATTAAGTCTGTAGCTGCTCTTACACAGCCTGTTGGCGGAAAACGTTTTTGTTAACATTGTTAAAAGTAGATGAAGATAAAATATTTGAAGTGACACTCAGAGCAAGAAGTTATAGCACTGTTTCATAAGCACTTGGCAAGTCTAGTAAATTCCGTGCTTGCTCTGCATAAAACTGCTTTTGCTATATTTGCCGTAACTAATGAAAGCCATAACAGCTGAGTTTCTCACTCTACAGGGAGAAAGAAAGATAGAACAACCTCATGTATGACAGTGAAGGCCTAGCAAACAAACAATAATCAACCCTAAACCATATTGGAGTTTGAAGTTTGCGAGTTCATATTGAACTGGTGACACGTTGTTTTGTTGTTGGGTGAAATGCAGATTGTGCACTATATAAACCCAGTATTCTCTTTGTCCTCTGCAGCCCTCTTTGAGAAAAAAAATGCACAAAAACTTCCTTTCTTTGCATCTTCATTGCAAGTCTCAGACGCTGTATAGCCGAAGGGGCCATTTCTTACGTATCCTCATGCATCCTCTCTCTCTGTAGCCAAGCATGAGACTTCTTTTTTTTTGACATTTTCTTCCTTTTTTTTTTTTTTTTCCACTTTGACTTTGATCTGCACTCCTTTCAACTCTTCACATATGTTGGTAATAGCCTTGGTGTTCATGGAGATTTTCTTCTCCAGTGCAGAGTAACGGTTGGATAATGCATTCACGCCTTTTGAAATGACAGCACTGGAGACAGTGTCCTTCATCTCATCTGTAAGCCCGTCTGTGCTGCTCAATCGTTTTGGTTTGGGACTCTTCGTAAGTGTGTCAGGTAAAAGAGTGAGGGGTGTAGAACATGTTTTACAAGTTCAAAATAAAGTTTGCTTAGGAATTTTGAATTAAGATGATCTACACTTGCTTTCTACATTACGTTACATTTCAACTGCTACTCAATTGCTGTGTTATTAATGATTCCATACTGTACATGGTTTCTTCACACTATGCCAGTCTTTTCTTTTCAGTCTATCTATCTTTTCTTTTGCTGGACGCACAGCAGAACTTAGTCTCCACGGTCTAGCCTCCTGTCAGCTAACTTGTGTACATAAAGTATTGGTACATACTGTAATACCTTTACTTATTATGTGGCAGCTAGGTTTTGAGTGAAGCTGAATTTCTGAGGACATTTTTTTTATTATTGTGCATAAGAGCTGCAGTTGCATAGAAAGTGGAACCCAAACATACTGTAGCCTAACCTTAATAATTAAGGTAGAGAGGATCATTCAATCAATTGGGGAGATATCACCAAGGAAAAAATACACACACACACACACACAGACAGACATACAGACTGACAAACAGGATTTAGATCAAACTTTCTTCTTTGAAATTTTTTTAAATCACAAATGTCTGGTATAGTTGACTCCAAAGTCAAGCATCCACTGTATTTATATTTATTTGTTTTCCTTTTTAACATCTGTATGTATCTTACATGTCCTGTAATCAACACAAGGGTAATTAGGCAACATAAGTTACCTTTGTGAAATATGATGCATTATTATTCATCATTACTACTTCCAAACAGCTTATTAAGTAGTTAGGATTAGTTCTACCTCAACTACATTAGCAACAGTCTTAAAAAGCTGCTCATACGTTAATGCATCAATAGAAGCATCACAATCACATGTTCTTACATCACAATCACATGTTGTGCATCACAATTACATGTTGCATTCCAATCAGTGGTTGTTGTATCAGAATCGTTAATTGTTACATAACAATGACATGTTGTTGGATCATAATTACCTTTTGTTGCATCACAGTGACCGATTGTTGCTTCAAAGTTCGCATGGAAGGCAGGGAGGTGTGCTCTCCCTGCCTTAAGCTCTCCACGTATGCACCTGGAAGGGCAGGGAGGTCCCAGAATAGAGCATACCCCCAAATACATATAACTGCAAATATATCTACTGCATGTAGATCAAGCATTTTTGTCATAGTGGTCCTGACTGAAATTTATCGGTGAATACAGGTCAACTCTTGTTGCATCACAATAATTTGTTGTTTCATCACAATCCACAGTTCTTGCATCACAATCACATGTTGTTGCATCACAACCCTCCGTTATTGCATCACAGTGAGGGATTAAGAGTCTCATGCTCTACCGACTGAGCTAACCGGGCTATTTTGGCTTTTTCAAAGCATCCATTTTTCGAGCTCTGACGTTAATAAAACCTCCACTCAATTTTCCTTAAAGTTCGCTATGTTTTCTTTACCTCCAGTAGCGCCGTGGAGTAGTTTTTTCGGTCAGTCGAACCCACATTTTCTTTATCAGTTGGTCCCTGTTATTTCAGTGTTGTGCATGAGTATGCACATGGGTAACGCGATACACAGCCCTACAATTGGTGTCAAATTATTCCACTGATCAATGGGTGGCGGTGACACGCCAAGATATGCTGCAATGTGAAAGCACTGAGGGCTGACTGACTGTGTCGCGGTGACTTTCCCACATATAAATGCAGCATTGTTTTTCGCATATAAGTTGCCAAAACACTTCCTACCAAATTACTGTTTTCTGTTCTTTACAACAGTTTTAGTGCTATTTTGCTATTTGCTGTTTCAAAGCTACACATGCCACATGTTTGGTACCATATTTAAGATGAAGTTGTGTTTTTTTAAAATGAAACAAACTTGTTATTGTCAATTGCTATCTGTTTTTGAGAAAGAGCTGTTTATTTGGATTGAGTAGGAAATGCTCATTTAAGTGAGAGATCTCAGTGAACTGCAGCAGAATTCTACAATTTACTGGGGCCTATATTGTAAAATAATTAATACATAAACAAATTGAGCATGGCGTTAGTTCAGGCAGGCCACAGAGTCAAGGTGTCAGCTGCGTCAGCCTGTCTATCCTGGCTGCTTCCTCCGCAAGCCACTTCACAACCCACCTCCACCCAAGCTCCTTCCTTCATGCTGTGTCTGACTTATCAATGTCATTTCTGTTGTCATTGATGCCTGCTCTGTTCTGTACCCTACGGGGGGGGGGGGGTTCTTGCTGCTGCTCTACCTGCCTTAGGCCTTCCATGTGTTCGCATGGAAGGCAGGGAGGTGTGCTCTCCCTGCCTTAAGCTCTCCACGTATGCACCTGGAAGGGCAGGGAGGTCCCAGAATAGAGCGTACCCCCAAATACATATAACTGCAAATATATCTACTGCATGTAGATCAAGCATTTTTGTCATAGTGGTCCTGACTGAAATTTATCGGTGAATACAGGTCAACTCTTGTTGCATCACAATAATTTGTTGTTTCATCACAATCCACAGTTCTTGCATCACAATCACATGTTGTTGCATCACAACCCTCCGTTATTGCATCACAGTGACCTTCTGATGCATAACAATGACCGATTGTTGCATCACATTGACCTGTTGTTGCATTCCTATCACTGGTTGCTGTATCAGAATCATTAATTGTTGTGTCACAGTGACCTTCTGTTGCATCACATTGACCTGTTGTTGCATTCCAATCACTGGTTATTGTATCAGAATCATTAATTGTTGCGTCACAGTGACTTTACGATGCATAACAATGACCGATTGTTGCATCACAGTGACCTTCTGATGCATAACAATGACCGATTGTTGCATCACATTGACTTGTTGTTGCATTCCAATCACTGGTTGTTGTGTCAGAATCCTTAATTGTTGTATCACAGTGACCTTCTGATGCATCACAATCACATGTTGTTACATCACAATCACATGTTGTGCATCACAATTACATGTTGCATTCCAATCAGTGGTTGTTGTATCAGAATAATTTATTGTTACATCACAATGACATGTTGTTGGATCACAGTTACCTTTTGTTGCATCACAGTGACCTTCTGATGCATAACAATGACCGATTGTTGCATCACAGTTACCAGTGTTTGCATCATCATAATCACATGTTGTTGCATCACAATCACCAATTGATCAGTTTTAGGACGTACCACGTTCATTGCTTGATGTGTCACAGGCAACAGACACTGTGAGGATCCTGTGGCCTACTGTGACCACTTAAACCTCATCTGACTCAGGGAACACACTCTTCAAGGATGAACCGCCAAAGGATAAGTTTTGCGCCCAATGTGGGGCTCGAACCCACGACCCTGAGATTAAGAGTCTCATGCTCTACCGACTGAGCTAACCGGGCTATTTTGGCTTTTTCAAAGCATCCATTTTTCGAGCTCTGACGTTAATAAAACCTCCACTCAATTTTCCTTAAAGTTCGCTATGTTTTCTTTACCTCCAGTAGCGCCGTGGAGTAGTTTTTTCGGTCAGTCGAACCCACATTTTCTTTATCAGTTGGTCCCTGTTATTTCAGTGTTGTGCATGAGTATGCACATGGGTAACGCGATACACAGCCCTACAATTGGTGTCAAATTATTCCACTGATCAATGGGTGGCGGTGACACGCCAAGATATGCTGCAATGTGAAAGCACTGAGGGCTGACTGACTGTGTCGCGGCGACTTTCCCACATATAAATGCAGCATTGTTTTTCGCATATAAGTTGCCAAAACACTTCCTACCAAATTACTGTTTTCTGTTCTTTACAACAGTTTTAGTGCTATTTTGCTATTTGCTGTTTCAAAGCTACACATGCCACATGTTTGGTACCATATTTAAGATGAAGTTGTGTTTTTTAAAATGAAACAAACTTGTTATTGTCAATTGCTATCTGTTTTTGAGAAAGAGCTGTTTATTTGGATTGAGTAGGAAATGCTCATTTAAGTGAGAGATCTCAGTGAACTGCAGCAGAATTCTACAATTTACTGGGGCCTATATTGTAAAATAATTAATACATAAACAAATTGAGCATGGCGTTAGTTCAGGCAGGCCACAGAGTCAAGGTGTCAGCTGCGTCAGCCTGTCTATCCTGGCTGCTTCCTCCGCAAGCCACTTCACAACCCACCTCCACCCCAGCTCCTTCCTTCATGCTGTGTCTGACTTATCAATGTCATTTCTGTTGTCATTAATGCCTGCTCTGTTCTGTACCCTACGGGGGGGGGGGGGGGGGGGGGTTCTTGCCGCTGCTCTACCTGCCTTAGGCCTTCCATGTGTTCGCATGGAAGGCAGGGAGGTGTGCTCTCCCTGCCTTAAGCTCTCCACGTATGCACCTGGAAGGGCAGGGAGGTCCCAGAATAGAGCGTACCCCCAAATACATATAACTGCAAATATATCTACTGCATGTAGATCAAGCATTTTTGTCATAGTGGTCCTGACTGAAATTTATCGGTGAATACAGGTCAACTCTTGTTGCATCACAATAATTTGTTGTTTCATCACAATCCACAGTTCTTGCATCACAATCACATGTTGTTGCATCACAACCCTCCGTTATTGCATCACAGTGACCTTCTGATGCATAACAATGACCGATTGTTGCATCACATTGACCTGTTGTTGCATTCCTATCACTGGTTGCTGTATCAGAATCATTAATTGTTGTGTCACAGTGACCTTCTGTTGCATCACATTGACCTGTTGTTGCATTCCAATCACTGGTTATTGTATCAGAATCATTAATTGTTGCGTCACAGTGACTTTACGATGCATAACAATGACCGATTGTTGCATCACAGTGACCTTCTGATGCATAACAATGACCGATTGTTGCATCACATTGACTTGTTGTTGCATTCCAATCACTGGTTGTTGTGTCAGAATCCTTAATTGTTGTATCACAGTGACCTTCTGATGCATCACAATCACATGTTGCATCAAAATCACGTTTTGCATCACAATCACCTGTTGTTGCATTCCAATCACTGGTTATTGTATCAGAATCCTTAATTGTTGTATCACAGTGACCTTCTGATGCATCACAATCACATGTTGTGCATCACAATTACATGTTGCATTCCAATCAGTGGTTGTTGTATCAGAATAATTTATTGTTACATCACAATGACATGTTGTTGGATCACAGTTACCTTTTGTTGCATCACAGTGACCTTCTGATGCATAACAATGACCGATTGTTGCATCACAGTTACCAGTGTTTGCATCATCATAATCACATGTTGTTGCATCACAATCACCAATTGATCAGTTTTAGGACGTACCACGTTCATTGCTTGATGTGTCACAGGCAACAGACACTGTGAGGATCCTGTGGCCTACTGTGACCACTTAAACCTCATCTGACTCAGGGAACACACTCTTCAAGGATGAACCGCCAAAGGATAAGTTTTGCGCCCAATGTGGGGCTCGAACCCACGACCCTGAGATTAAGAGTCTCATGCTCTACCGACTGAGCTAACCAGGCTATTTTGGCTTTTTCAAAGCATCCATTTTTCGAGCTCTGACGTTAATAAAACCTCCGCTCAATTTTCCTTAAAGTTCGCTATGTTTTCTTTACCTCCAGTAGCGCCGTGGAGTAGTTTTTTCGGTCAGTCGAACCCACATTTTCTTTATCAGTTGGTCCCTGTTATTTCAGTGTTGTGCATGAGTATGCACATGGGTAACGCGATACACAGCCCTACAATTGGTGTCAAATTATTCCACTGATCAATGGGTGGCGGTGACACGCCAAGATATGCTGCAATGTGAAAGCACTGAGGGCTGACTGACTGTGTCGCGGCGACTTTCCCACATATAAATGCAGCATTGTTTTTCGCATATAAGTTGCCAAAACACTTCCTACCAAATTACTGTTTTCTGTTCTTTACAACAGTTTTAGTGCTATTTTGCTATTTGCTGTTTCAAAGCTACACATGCCACATGTTTGGTACCATATTTAAGATGAAGTTGTGTTTTTTAAAATGAAACAAACTTGTTATTGTCAATTGCTATCTGTTTTTGAGAAAGAGCTGTTTATTTGGATTGAGTAGGAAATGCTCATTTAAGTGAGAGATCTCAGTGAACTGCAGCAGAATTCTACAATTTACTGGGGCCTATATTGTAAAATAATTAATACATAAACAAATTGAGCATGGCGTTAGTTCAGGCAGGCCACAGAGTCAAGGTGTCAGCTGCGTCAGCCTGTCTATCCTGGCTGCTTCCTCCGCAAGCCACTTCACAACCCACCTCCACCCCAGCTCCTTCCTTCATGCTGTGTCTGACTTATCAATGTCATTTCTGTTGTCATTGATGCCTGCTCTGTTCTGTACCCTACGGGGGGGGGGGGGGGGTTCTTGCCGCTGCTCTACCTGCCTTAGGCCTTCCATGTGTTCGCATGGAAGGCAGGGAGGTGTGCTCTCCCTGCCTTAAGCTCTCCACGTATGCACCTGGAAGGGCAGGGAGGTCCCAGAATAGAGCGTACCCCCAAATACATATAACTGCAAATATATCTACTGCATGTAGATCAAGCATTTTTGTCATAGTGGTCCTGACTGAAATTTATCGGTGAATACAGGTCAACTCTTGTTGCATCACAATAATTTGTTGTTTCATCACAATCCACAGTTCTTGCATCACAATCACATGTTGTTGCATCACAACCCTCCGTTATTGCATCACAGTGACCTTCTGATGCATAACAATGACCGATTGTTGCATCACATTGACCTGTTGTTGCATTCCTATCACTGGTTGCTGTATCAGAATCATTAATTGTTGTGTCACAGTGACCTTCTGTTGCATCACATTGACCTGTTGTTGCATTCCAATCACTGGTTATTGTATCAGAATCATTAATTGTTGCGTCACAGTGACTTTACGATGCATAACAATGACCGATTGTTGCATCACAGTGACCTTCTGATGCATAACAATGACCGATTGTTGCATCACATTGACTTGTTGTTGCATTCCAATCACTGGTTGTTGTGTCAGAATCCTTAATTGTTGTATCACAGTGACCTTCTGATGCATCACAATCACATGTTGCATCAAAATCACGTTTTGCATCACAATCACCTGTTGTTGCATTCCAATCACTGGTTATTGTATCAGAATCCTTAATTGTTGTATCACAGTGACCTTCTGATGCATCACAATCACATGTTGTGCATCACAATTACATGTTGCATTCCAATCAGTGGTTGTTGTATCAGAATAATTTATTGTTACATCACAATGACATGTTGTTGGATCACAGTTACCTTTTGTTGCATCACAGTGACCTTCTGATGCATAACAATGACCGATTGTTGCATCACAGTTACCAGTGTTTGCATCATCATAATTGTGAGGGAAATCTTAGAGCTGGTTCACTCTAACAAGAAGTTTCAGGAGACCGGGATGTCTTACACAGGAATATTTATTGAAGCTCGATCGAGGAGAAAAGGTAAACACCACGTGTGAATCACAGCGTACTGCTACCCAAATCTGAAGATGGTGTCCTGAAGCTCAGTATTTAACCTTCCCCAGAACTGATAAGTTCCGCTATATCCAAATATGGTTATTCCTAACTCAGTCTGTCATGTGTGAGGACTCTATTGGATATCAGATCCAAACAGGGAAAGACGTCAACCATTGCTGTCCTAGCAACAGCATAGCCTCTCTACAGTCTCTCTTATCCAGCGTCAACAACCAGGCACCAGCCTGTTGTGTCTAACACTGAAAACAGAAGATATCTAGCAGACCTTGGTCTACCAGATGCCAGAGCCAACTCGGCCTTGTCTGGCACACAGAATGAGACAGGCGAACAGAGACAGACAGTTGACCTGACCTGTGAAGCACTGTCTTAAGTTACCTTTAACCTACAAGAGGGAAGTTTAACATACAAGAAGGAAAATTCCTTCACAATAATCACATGTTGTTGCATCACAATCACCAATTGATCAGTTTTAGGACGTACCACGTTCATTGCTTGATGTGTCACAGGCAACAGACACTGTGAGGATCCTGTGGCCTACTGTGACCACTTAAACCTCATCTAACTCAGGGAACACACTCTTCAAGGATGAACCGCCAAAGGATAAGTTTTGCGCCCAATGTGGGGCTCGAACCCACGACCCTGAGATTAAGAGTCTCATGCTCTACCGACTGAGCTAACCGGGCTATTTTGGCTTTTTCAAAGCATCCATTTTTCGAGCTCTGACGTTAATAAAACCTCCACTCAATTTTCCTTAAAGTTCGCTATGTTTTCTTTACCTCCAGTAGCGCCGTGGAGTAGTTTTTTCGGTCAGTCGAACCCACATTTTCTTTATCAGTTGGTCCCTGTTATTTCAGTGTTGTGCATGAGTATGCACATGGGTAACGCGATACACAGCCCTACAATTGGTGTCAAATTATTCCACTGATCAATGGGTGGCGGTGACACGCCAAGATATGCTGCAATGTGAAAGCACTGAGGGCTGACTGACTGTGTCGCGGCGACTTTCCCACATATAAATGCAGCATTGTTTTTCGCATATAAGTTGCCAAAACACTTCCTACCAAATTACTGTTTTCTGTTCTTTACAACAGTTTTAGTGCTATTTTGCTATTTGCTGTTTCAAAGCTACACATGCCACATGTTTGGTACCATATTTAAGATGAAGTTGTGTTTTTTAAAATGAAACAAACTTGTTATTGTCAATTGCTATCTGTTTTTGAGAAAGAGCTGTTTATTTGGATTGAGTAGGAAATGCTCATTTAAGTGAGAGATCTCAGTGAACTGCAGCAGAATTCTACAATTTACTGGGGCCTATATTGTAAAATAATTAATACATAAACAAATTGAGCATGGCGTTAGTTCAGGCAGGCCACAGAGTCAAGGTGTCAGCTGCGTCAGCCTGTCTATCCTGGCTGCTTCCTCCGCAAGCCACTTCACAACCCACCTCCACCCCAGCTCCTTCCTTCATGCTGTGTCTGACTTATCAATGTCATTTCTGTTGTCATTGATGCCTGCTCTGTTCTGTACCCTACGGGGGGGGGGGGGGGTTCTTGCCGCTGCTCTACCTGCCTTAGGCCTTCCATGTGTTCGCATGGAAGGCAGGGAGGTGTGCTCTCCCTGCCTTAAGCTCTCCACGTATGCACCTGGAAGGGCAGGGAGGTCCCAGAATAGAGCGTACCCCCAAATACATATAACTGCAAATATATCTACTGCATGTAGATCAAGCATTTTTGTCATAGTGGTCCTGACTGAAATTTATCGGTGAATACAGGTCAACTCTTGTTGCATCACAATAATTTGTTGTTTCATCACAATCCACAGTTCTTGCATCACAATCACATGTTGTTGCATCACAACCCTCCGTTATTGCATCACAGTGACCTTCTGATGCATAACAATGACCGATTGTTGCATCACATTGACCTGTTGTTGCATTCCTATCACTGGTTGCTGTATCAGAATCATTAATTGTTGTGTCACAGTGACCTTCTGTTGCATCACATTGACCTGTTGTTGCATTCCAATCACTGGTTATTGTATCAGAATCATTAATTGTTGCGTCACAGTGACTTTACGATGCATAACAATGACCGATTGTTGCATCACAGTGACCTTCTGATGCATAACAATGACCGATTGTTGCATCACATTGACTTGTTGTTGCATTCCAATCACTGGTTGTTGTGTCAGAATCCTTAATTGTTGTATCACAGTGACCTTCTGATGCATCACAATCACATGTTGCATCAAAATCACGTTTTGCATCACAATCACCTGTTGTTGCATTCCAATCACTGGTTATTGTATCAGAATCCTTAATTGTTGTATCACAGTGACCTTCTGATGCATCACAATCACATGTTGTGCATCACAATTACATGTTGCATTCCAATCAGTGGTTGTTGTATCAGAATAATTTATTGTTACATCACAATGACATGTTGTTGGATCACAGTTACCTTTTGTTGCATCACAGTGACCTTCTGATGCATAACAATGACCGATTGTTGCATCACAGTTACCAGTGTTTGCATCATCATAATTGTGAGGGAAATCTTAGAGCTGGTTCACTCTAACAAGAAGTTTCAGGAGACCGGGATGTCTTACACAGGAATATTTATTGAAGCTCGATCGAGGAGAAAAGGTAAACACCACGTGTGAATCACAGCGTACTGCTACCCAAATCTGAAGATGGTGTCCTGAAGCTCAGTATTTAACCTTCCCCAGAACTGATAAGTTCCGCTATATCCAAATATGGTTATTCCTAACTCAGTCTGTCATGTGTGAGGACTCTATTGGATATCAGATCCAAACAGGGAAAGACGTCAACCATTGCTGTCCTAGCAACAGCATAGCCTCTCTACAGTCTCTCTTATCCAGCGTCAACAACCAGGCACCAGCCTGTTGTGTCTAACACTGAAAACAGAAGATATCTAGCAGACCTTGGTCTACCAGATGCCAGAGCCAACTCGGCCTTGTCTGGCACACAGAATGAGACAGGCGAACAGAGACAGACAGTTGACCTGACCTGTGAAGCACTGTCTTAAGTTACCTTTAACCTACAAGAGGGAAGTTTAACATACAAGAAGGAAAATTCCTTCACAATAATCACATGTTGTTGCATCACAATCACCAATTGATCAGTTTTAGGACGTACCACGTTCATTGCTTGATGTGTCACAGGCAACAGACACTGTGAGGATCCTGTGGCCTACTGTGACCACTTAAACCTCATCTAACTCAGGGAACACACTCTTCAAGGATGAACCGCCAAAGGATAAGTTTTGCGCCCAATGTGGGGCTCGAACCCACGACCCTGAGATTAAGAGTCTCATGCTCTACCGACTGAGCTAACCGGGCTATTTTGGCTTTTTCAAAGCATCCATTTTTCGAGCTCTGACGTTAATAAAACCTCCACTCAATTTTCCTTAAAGTTCGCTATGTTTTCTTTACCTCCAGTAGCGCCGTGGAGTAGTTTTTTCGGTCAGTCGAACCCACATTTTCTTTATCAGTTGGTCCCTGTTATTTCAGTGTTGTGCATGAGTATGCACATGGGTAACGCGATACACAGCCCTACAATTGGTGTCAAATTATTCCACTGATCAATGGGTGGCGGTGACACGCCAAGATATGCTGCAATGTGAAAGCACTGAGGGCTGACTGACTGTGTCGCGGCGACTTTCCCACATATAAATGCAGCATTGTTTTTCGCATATAAGTTGCCAAAACACTTCCTACCAAATTACTGTTTTCTGTTCTTTACAACAGTTTTAGTGCTATTTTGCTATTTGCTGTTTCAAAGCTACACATGCCACATGTTTGGTACCATATTTAAGATGAAGTTGTGTTTTTTAAAATGAAACAAACTTGTTATTGTCAATTGCTATCTGTTTTTGAGAAAGAGCTGTTTATTTGGATTGAGTAGGAAATGCTCATTTAAGTGAGAGATCTCAGTGAACTGCAGCAGAATTCTACAATTTACTGGGGCCTATATTGTAAAATAATTAATACATAAACAAATTGAGCATGGCGTTAGTTCAGGCAGGCCACAGAGTCAAGGTGTCAGCTGCGTCAGCCTGTCTATCCTGGCTGCTTCCTCCGCAAGCCACTTCACAACCCACCTCCACCCCAGCTCCTTCCTTCATGCTGTGTCTGACTTATCAATGTCATTTCTGTTGTCATTGATGCCTGCTCTGTTCTGTACCCTACGGGGGGGGGGGGGGGTTCTTGCCGCTGCTCTACCTGCCTTAGGCCTTCCATGTGTTCGCATGGAAGGCAGGGAGGTGTGCTCTCCCTGCCTTAAGCTCTCCACGTATGCACCTGGAAGGGCAGGGAGGTCCCAGAATAGAGCGTACCCCCAAATACATATAACTGCAAATATATCTACTGCATGTAGATCAAGCATTTTTGTCATAGTGGTCCTGACTGAAATTTATCGGTGAATACAGGTCAACTCTTGTTGCATCACAATAATTTGTTGTTTCATCACAATCCACAGTTCTTGCATCACAATCACATGTTGTTGCATCACAACCCTCCGTTATTGCATCACAGTGACCTTCTGATGCATAACAATGACCGATTGTTGCATCACATTGACCTGTTGTTGCATTCCTATCACTGGTTGCTGTATCAGAATCATTAATTGTTGTGTCACAGTGACCTTCTGTTGCATCACATTGACCTGTTGTTGCATTCCAATCACTGGTTATTGTATCAGAATCATTAATTGTTGCGTCACAGTGACTTTACGATGCATAACAATGACCGATTGTTGCATCACAGTGACCTTCTGATGCATAACAATGACCGATTGTTGCATCACATTGACTTGTTGTTGCATTCCAATCACTGGTTGTTGTGTCAGAATCCTTAATTGTTGTATCACAGTGACCTTCTGATGCATCACAATCACATGTTGCATCAAAATCACGTTTTGCATCACAATCACCTGTTGTTGCATTCCAATCACTGGTTATTGTATCAGAATCCTTAATTGTTGTATCACAGTGACCTTCTGATGCATCACAATCACATGTTGTGCATCACAATTACATGTTGCATTCCAATCAGTGGTTGTTGTATCAGAATAATTTATTGTTACATCACAATGACATGTTGTTGGATCACAGTTACCTTTTGTTGCATCACAGTGACCGATTGTTGCATCACAGTTACCAGTGTTTGCATCATCATAATCACATGTTGTTGCATCACAATCACCAATTGATCAGTTTTAGGACGTACCACGTTCATTGCTTGATGTGTCACAGGCAACAGACACTGTGAGGATCCTGTGGCCTACTGTGACCACTTAAACCTCATCTGACTCAGGGAACACACTCTTCAAGGATGAACCGCCAAAGGATAAGTTTTGCGCCCAATGTGGGGCTCGAACCCACGACCCTGAGATTAAGAGTCTCATGCTCTACCGACTGAGCTAACCAGGCTATTTTGGCTTTTTCAAAGCATCCATTTTTCGAGCTCTGACGTTAATAAAACCTCCGCTCAATTTTCCTTAAAGTTCGCTATGTTTTCTTTACCTCCAGTAGCGCCGTGGAGTAGTTTTTTCGGTCAGTCGAACCCACATTTTCTTTATCAGTTGGTCCCTGTTATTTCAGTGTTGTGCATGAGTATGCACATGGGTAACGCGATACACAGCCCTACAATTGGTGTCAAATTATTCCACTGATCAATGGGTGGCGGTGACACGCCAAGATATGCTGCAATGTGAAAGCACTGAGGGCTGACTGACTGTGTCGCGGCGACTTTCCCACATATAAATGCAGCATTGTTTTTCGCATATAAGTTGCCAAAACACTTCCTACCAAATTACTGTTTTCTGTTCTTTACAACAGTTTTAGTGCTATTTTGCTATTTGCTGTTTCAAAGCTACACATGCCACATGTTTGGTACCATATTTAAGATGAAGTTGTGTTTTTTAAAATGAAACAAACTTGTTATTGTCAATTGCTATCTGTTTTTGAGAAAGAGCTGTTTATTTGGATTGAGTAGGAAATGCTCATTTAAGTGAGAGATCTCAGTGAACTGCAGCAGAATTCTACAATTTACTGGGGCCTATATTGTAAAATAATTAATACATAAACAAATTGAGCATGGCGTTAGTTCAGGCAGGCCACAGAGTCAAGGTGTCAGCTGCGTCAGCCTGTCTATCCTGGCTGCTTCCTCCGCAAGCCACTTCACAACCCACCTCCACCCCAGCTCCTTCCTTCATGCTGTGTCTGACTTATCAATGTCATTTCTGTTGTCATTGATGCCTGCTCTGTTCTGTACCCTACGGGGGGGGGGGGGGTTCTTGCCGCTGCTCTACCTGCCTTAGGCCTTCCATGTGTTCGCATGGAAGGCAGGGAGGTGTGCTCTCCCTGCCTTAAGCTCTCCACGTATGCACCTGGAAGGGCAGGGAGGTCCCAGAATAGAGCGTACCCCCAAATACATATAACTGCAAATATATCTACTGCATGTAGATCAAGCATTTTTGTCATAGTGGTCCTGACTGAAATTTATCGGTGAATACAGGTCAACTCTTGTTGCATCACAATAATTTGTTGTTTCATCACAATCCACAGTTCTTGCATCACAATCACATGTTGTTGCATCACAACCCTCCGTTATTGCATCACAGTGACCTTCTGATGCATAACAATGACCGATTGTTGCATCACATTGACCTGTTGTTGCATTCCTATCACTGGTTGCTGTATCAGAATCATTAATTGTTGTGTCACAGTGACCTTCTGTTGCATCACATTGACCTGTTGTTGCATTCCAATCACTGGTTATTGTATCAGAATCATTAATTGTTGCGTCACAGTGACTTTACGATGCATAACAATGACCGATTGTTGCATCACAGTGACCTTCTGATGCATAACAATGACCGATTGTTGCATCACATTGACTTGTTGTTGCATTCCAATCACTGGTTGTTGTGTCAGAATCCTTAATTGTTGTATCACAGTGACCTTCTGATGCATCACAATCACATGTTGCATCAAAATCACGTTTTGCATCACAATCACCTGTTGTTGCATTCCAATCACTGGTTATTGTATCAGAATCCTTAATTGTTGTATCACAGTGACCTTCTGATGCATCACAATCACATGTTGTGCATCACAATTACATGTTGCATTCCAATCAGTGGTTGTTGTATCAGAATAATTTATTGTTACATCACAATGACATGTTGTTGGATCACAGTTACCTTTTGTTGCATCACAGTGACCTTCTGATGCATAACAATGACCGATTGTTGCATCACAGTTACCAGTGTTTGCATCATCATAATTGTGAGGGAAATCTTAGAGCTGGTTCACTCTAACAAGAAGTTTCAGGAGACCGGGATGTCTTACACAGGAATATTTATTGAAGCTCGATCGAGGAGAAAAGGTAAACACCACGTGTGAATCACAGCGTACTGCTACCCAAATCTGAAGATGGTGTCCTGAAGCTCAGTATTTAACCTTCCCCAGAACTGATAAGTTCCGCTATATCCAAATATGGTTATTCCTAACTCAGTCTGTCATGTGTGAGGACTCTATTGGATATCAGATCCAAACAGGGAAAGACGTCAACCATTGCTGTCCTAGCAACAGCATAGCCTCTCTACAGTCTCTCTTATCCAGCGTCAACAACCAGGCACCAGCCTGTTGTGTCTAACACTGAAAACAGAAGATATCTAGCAGACCTTGGTCTACCAGATGCCAGAGCCAACTCGGCCTTGTCTGGCACACAGAATGAGACAGGCGAACAGAGACAGACAGTTGACCTGACCTGTGAAGCACTGTCTTAAGTTACCTTTAACCTACAAGAGGGAAGTTTAACATACAAGAAGGAAAATTCCTTCACAATAATCACATGTTGTTGCATCACAATCACCAATTGATCAGTTTTAGGACGTACCACGTTCATTGCTTGATGTGTCACAGGCAACAGACACTGTGAGGATCCTGTGGCCTACTGTGACCACTTAAACCTCATCTAACTCAGGGAACACACTCTTCAAGGATGAACCGCCAAAGGATAAGTTTTGCGCCCAATGTGGGGCTCGAACCCACGACCCTGAGATTAAGAGTCTCATGCTCTACCGACTGAGCTAACCGGGCTATTTTGGCTTTTTCAAAGCATCCATTTTTCGAGCTCTGACGTTAATAAAACCTCCACTCAATTTTCCTTAAAGTTCGCTATGTTTTCTTTACCTCCAGTAGCGCCGTGGAGTAGTTTTTTCGGTCAGTCGAACCCACATTTTCTTTATCAGTTGGTCCCTGTTATTTCAGTGTTGTGCATGAGTATGCACATGGGTAACGCGATACACAGCCCTACAATTGGTGTCAAATTATTCCACTGATCAATGGGTGGCGGTGACACGCCAAGATATGCTGCAATGTGAAAGCACTGAGGGCTGACTGACTGTGTCGCGGCGACTTTCCCACATATAAATGCAGCATTGTTTTTCGCATATAAGTTGCCAAAACACTTCCTACCAAATTACTGTTTTCTGTTCTTTACAACAGTTTTAGTGCTATTTTGCTATTTGCTGTTTCAAAGCTACACATGCCACATGTTTGGTACCATATTTAAAATGAAGTTGTGTTTTTTAAAATGAAACAAACTTGTTATTGTCAATTGCTATCTGTTTTTGAGAAAGAGCTGTTTATTTGGATTGAGTAGGAAATGCTGACTTAAGTGAGAGATCTCAGTGAACTGCAGCAGAATTCTACAATTTACTGGGGCCTATATTGTAAAATAATTAATACATAAACAAATTGAGCATGGCGTTAGTTCAGGCAGGCCACAGAGTCAAGGTGTCAGCTGCGTCAGCCTGTCTATCCTGGCTGCTTCCTCCGCAAGCCACTTCACAACCCACCTCCACCCCAGCTCCTTCCTTCATGCTGTGTCTGACTTATCAATGTCATTTCTGTTGTCATTGATGCCTGCTCTGTTCTGTACCCTACGGGGGGGGGGGGGGGTTCTTGCCGCTGCTCTACCTGCCTTAGGCCTTCCATGTGTTCGCATGGAAGGCAGGGAGGTGTGCTCTCCCTGCCTTAAGCTCTCCACGTATGCACCTGGAAGGGCAGGGAGGTCCCAGAATAGAGCGTACCCCCAAATACATATAACTGCAAATATATCTACTGCATGTAGATCAAGCATTTTTGTCATAGTGGTCCTGACTGAAATTTATCGGTGAATACAGGTCAACTCTTGTTGCATCACAATAATTTGTTGTTTCATCACAATCCACAGTTCTTGCATCACAATCACATGTTGTTGCATCACAACCCTCCGTTATTGCATCACAGTGACCTTCTGATGCATAACAATGACCGATTGTTGCATCACATTGACCTGTTGTTGCATTCCTATCACTGGTTGCTGTATCAGAATCATTAATTGTTGTGTCACAGTGACCTTCTGTTGCATCACATTGACCTGTTGTTGCATTCCAATCACTGGTTATTGTATCAGAATCATTAATTGTTGCGTCACAGTGACTTTACGATGCATAACAATGACCGATTGTTGCATCACAGTGACCTTCTGATGCATAACAATGACCGATTGTTGCATCACATTGACTTGTTGTTGCATTCCAATCACTGGTTGTTGTGTCAGAATCCTTAATTGTTGTATCACAGTGACCTTCTGATGCATCACAATCACATGTTGCATCAAAATCACGTTTTGCATCACAATCACCTGTTGTTGCATTCCAATCACTGGTTATTGTATCAGAATCCTTAATTGTTGTATCACAGTGACCTTCTGATGCATCACAATCACATGTTGTGCATCACAATTACATGTTGCATTCCAATCAGTGGTTGTTGTATCAGAATAATTTATTGTTACATCACAATGACATGTTGTTGGATCACAGTTACCTTTTGTTGCATCACAGTGACCTTCTGATGCATAACAATGACCGATTGTTGCATCACAGTTACCAGTGTTTGCATCATCATAATCACATGTTGTTGCATCACAATCACCAATTGATCAGTTTTAGGACGTACCACGTTCATTGCTTGATGTGTCACAGGCAACAGACACTGTGAGGATCCTGTGGCCTACTGTGACCACTTAAACCTCATCTGACTCAGGGAACACACTCTTCAAGGATGAACCGCCAAAGGATAAGTTTTGCGCCCAATGTGGGGCTCGAACCCACGACCCTGAGATTAAGAGTCTCATGCTCTACCGACTGAGCTAACCAGGCTATTTTGGCTTTTTCAAAGCATCCATTTTTCGAGCTCTGACGTTAATAAAACCTCCGCTCAATTTTCCTTAAAGTTCGCTATGTTTTCTTTACCTCCAGTAGCGCCGTGGAGTAGTTTTTTCGGTCAGTCGAACCCACATTTTCTTTATCAGTTGGTCCCTGTTATTTCAGTGTTGTGCATGAGTATGCACATGGGTAACGCGATACACAGCCCTACAATTGGTGTCAAATTATTCCACTGATCAATGGGTGGCGGTGACACGCCAAGATATGCTGCAATGTGAAAGCACTGAGGGCTGACTGACTGTGTCGCGGCGACTTTCCCACATATAAATGCAGCATTGTTTTTCGCATATAAGTTGCCAAAACACTTCCTACCAAATTACTGTTTTCTGTTCTTTACAACAGTTTTAGTGCTATTTTGCTATTTGCTGTTTCAAAGCTACACATGCCACATGTTTGGTACCATATTTAAGATGAAGTTGTGTTTTTTAAAATGAAACAAACTTGTTATTGTCAATTGCTATCTGTTTTTGAGAAAGAGCTGTTTATTTGGATTGAGTAGGAAATGCTCATTTAAGTGAGAGATCTCAGTGAACTGCAGCAGAATTCTACAATTTACTGGGGCCTATATTGTAAAATAATTAATACATAAACAAATTGAGCATGGCGTTAGTTCAGGCAGGCCACAGAGTCAAGGTGTCAGCTGCGTCAGCCTGTCTATCCTGGCTGCTTCCTCCGCAAGCCACTTCACAACCCACCTCCACCCCAGCTCCTTCCTTCATGCTGTGTCTGACTTATCAATGTCATTTCTGTTGTCATTGATGCCTGCTCTGTTCTGTACCCTACGGGGGGGGGGGGGGGGGGGGGTTCTTGCCGCTGCTCTACCTGCCTTAGGCCTTCCATGTGTTCGCATGGAAGGCAGGGAGGTGTGCTCTCCCTGCCTTAAGCTCTCCACGTATGCACCTGGAAGGGCAGGGAGGTCCCAGAATAGAGCGTACCCCCAAATACATATAACTGCAAATATATCTACTGCATGTAGATCAAGCATTTTTGTCATAGTGGTCCTGACTGAAATTTATCGGTGAATACAGGTCAACTCTTGTTGCATCACAATAATTTGTTGTTTCATCACAATCCACAGTTCTTGCATCACAATCACATGTTGTTGCATCACAACCCTCCGTTATTGCATCACAGTGACCTTCTGATGCATAACAATGACCGATTGTTGCATCACATTGACCTGTTGTTGCATTCCTATCACTGGTTGCTGTATCAGAATCATTAATTGTTGTGTCACAGTGACCTTCTGTTGCATCACATTGACCTGTTGTTGCATTCCAATCACTGGTTATTGTATCAGAATCATTAATTGTTGCGTCACAGTGACTTTACGATGCATAACAATGACCGATTGTTGCATCACAGTGACCTTCTGATGCATAACAATGACCGATTGTTGCATCACATTGACTTGTTGTTGCATTCCAATCACTGGTTGTTGTGTCAGAATCCTTAATTGTTGTATCACAGTGACCTTCTGATGCATCACAATCACATGTTGCATCAAAATCACGTTTTGCATCACAATCACCTGTTGTTGCATTCCAATCACTGGTTATTGTATCAGAATCCTTAATTGTTGTATCACAGTGACCTTCTGATGCATCACAATCACATGTTGTGCATCACAATTACATGTTGCATTCCAATCAGTGGTTGTTGTATCAGAATAATTTATTGTTACATCACAATGACATGTTGTTGGATCACAGTTACCTTTTGTTGCATCACAGTGACCTTCTGATGCATAACAATGACCGATTGTTGCATCACAGTTACCAGTGTTTGCATCATCATAATCACATGTTGTTGCATCACAATCACCAATTGATCAGTTTTAGGACGTACCACGTTCATTGCTTGATGTGTCACAGGCAACAGACACTGTGAGGATCCTGTGGCCTACTGTGACCACTTAAACCTCATCTGACTCAGGGAACACACTCTTCAAGGATGAACCGCCAAAGGATAAGTTTTGCGCCCAATGTGGGGCTCGAACCCACGACCCTGAGATTAAGAGTCTCATGCTCTACCGACTGAGCTAACCAGGCTATTTTGGCTTTTTCAAAGCATCCATTTTTCGAGCTCTGACGTTAATAAAACCTCCACTCAATTTTCCTTAAAGTTCGCTATGTTTTCTTTACCTCCAGTAGCGCCGTGGAGTAGTTTTTTCGGTCAGTCGAACCCACATTTTCTTTATCAGTTGGTCCCTGTTATTTCAGTGTTGTGCATGAGTATGCACATGGGTAACGCGATACACAGCCCTACAATTGGTGTCAAATTATTCCACTGATCAATGGGTGGCGGTGACACGCCAAGATATGCTGCAATGTGAAAGCACTGAGGGCTGACTGACTGTGTCGCGGCGACTTTCCCACATATAAATGCAGCATTGTTTTTCGCATATAAGTTGCCAAAACACTTCCTACCAAATTACTGTTTTCTGTTCTTTACAACAGTTTTAGTGCTATTTTGCTATTTGCTGTTTCAAAGCTACACATGCCACATGTTTGGTACCATATTTAAGATGAAGTTGTGTTTTTTAAAATGAAACAAACTTGTTATTGTCAATTGCTATCTGTTTTTGAGAAAGAGCTGTTTATTTGGATTGAGTAGGAAATGCTCATTTAAGTGAGAGATCTCAGTGAACTGCAGCAGAATTCTACAATTTACTGGGGCCTATATTGTAAAATAATTAATACATAAACAAATTGAGCATGGCGTTAGTTCAGGCAGGCCACAGAGTCAAGGTGTCAGCTGCGTCAGCCTGTCTATCCTGGCTGCTTCCTCCGCAAGCCACTTCACAACCCACCTCCACCCCAGCTCCTTCCTTCATGCTGTGTCTGACTTATCAATGTCATTTCTGTTGTCATTGATGCCTGCTCTGTTCTGTACCCTACGGGGGGGGGGGGGGGGGTTCTTGCCGCTGCTCTACCTGCCTTAGGCCTTCCATGTGTTCGCATGGAAGGCAGGGAGGTGTGCTCTCCCTGCCTTAAGCTCTCCACGTATGCACCTGGAAGGGCAGGGAGGTCCCAGAATAGAGCGTACCCCCAAATACATATAACTGCAAATATATCTACTGCATGTAGATCAAGCATTTTTGTCATAGTGGTCCTGACTGAAATTTATCGGTGAATACAGGTCAACTCTTGTTGCATCACAATAATTTGTTGTTTCATCACAATCCACAGTTCTTGCATCACAATCACATGTTGTTGCATCACAACCCTCCGTTATTGCATCACAGTGACCTTCTGATGCATAACAATGACCGATTGTTGCATCACATTGACCTGTTGTTGCATTCCTATCACTGGTTGCTGTATCAGAATCATTAATTGTTGTGTCACAGTGACCTTCTGTTGCATCACATTGACCTGTTGTTGCATTCCAATCACTGGTTATTGTATCAGAATCATTAATTGTTGCGTCACAGTGACTTTACGATGCATAACAATGACCGATTGTTGCATCACAGTGACCTTCTGATGCATAACAATGACCGATTGTTGCATCACATTGACTTGTTGTTGCATTCCAATCACTGGTTGTTGTGTCAGAATCCTTAATTGTTGTATCACAGTGACCTTCTGATGCATCACAATCACATGTTGCATCAAAATCACGTTTTGCATCACAATCACCTGTTGTTGCATTCCAATCACTGGTTATTGTATCAGAATCCTTAATTGTTGTATCACAGTGACCTTCTGATGCATCACAATCACATGTTGTGCATCACAATTACATGTTGCATTCCAATCAGTGGTTGTTGTATCAGAATAATTTATTGTTACATCACAATGACATGTTGTTGGATCACAGTTACCTTTTGTTGCATCACAGTGACCTTCTGATGCATAACAATAACCGATTGTTGCATCACAGTTACCAGTGTTTGCATCATCATAATCACATGTTGTTGCATCACAATCACCAATTGATCAGTTTTAGGACGTACCACGTTCATTGCTTGATGTGTCACAGGCAACAGACACTGTGAGGATCCTGTGGCCTACTGTGACCACTTAAACCTCATCTGACTCAGGGAACACACTCTTCAAGGATGAACCGCCAAAGGATAAGTTTTGCGCCCAATGTGGGGCTCGAACCCACGACCCTGAGATTAAGAGTCTCATGCTCTACCGACTGAGCTAACCAGGCTATTTTGGCTTTTTCAAAGCATCCATTTTTCGAGCTCTGACGTTAATAAAACCTCCGCTCAATTTTCCTTAAAGTTCGCTATGTTTTCTTTACCTCCAGTAGCGCCGTGGAGTAGTTTTTTCGGTCAGTCGAACCCACATTTTCTTTATCAGTTGGTCCCTGTTATTTCAGTGTTGTGCATGAGTATGCACATGGGTAACGCGATACACAGCCCTACAATTGGTGTCAAATTATTCCACTGATCAATGGGTGGCGGTGACACGCCAAGATATGCTGCAATGTGAAAGCACTGAGGGCTGACTGACTGTGTCGCGGCGACTTTCCCACATATAAATGCAGCATTGTTTTTCGCATATAAGTTGCCAAAACACTTCCTACCAAATTACTGTTTTCTGTTCTTTACAACAGTTTTAGTGCTATTTTGCTATTTGCTGTTTCAAAGCTACACATGCCACATGTTTGGTACCATATTTAAGATGAAGTTGTGTTTTTTAAAATGAAACAAACTTGTTATTGTCAATTGCTATCTGTTTTTGAGAAAGAGCTGTTTATTTGGATTGAGTAGGAAATGCTCATTTAAGTGAGAGATCTCAGTGAACTGCAGCAGAATTCTACAATTTACTGGGGCCTATATTGTAAAATAATTAATACATAAACAAATTGAGCATGGCGTTAGTTCAGGCAGGCCACAGAGTCAAGGTGTCAGCTGCGTCAGCCTGTCTATCCTGGCTGCTTCCTCCGCAAGCCACTTCACAACCCACCTCCACCCCAGCTCCTTCCTTCATGCTGTGTCTGACTTATCAATGTCATTTCTGTTGTCATTGATGCCTGCTCTGTTCTGTACCCTACGGGGGGGGGGGGGGGGGGGTTCTTGCCGCTGCTCTACCTGCCTTAGGCCTTCCATGTGTTCGCATGGAAGGCAGGGAGGTGTGCTCTCCCTGCCTTAAGCTCTCCACGTATGCACCTGGAAGGGCAGGGAGGTCCCAGAATAGAGCGTACCCCCAAATACATATAACTGCAAATATATCTACTGCATGTAGATCAAGCATTTTTGTCATAGTGGTCCTGACTGAAATTTATCGGTGAATACAGGTCAACTCTTGTTGCATCACAATAATTTGTTGTTTCATCACAATCCACAGTTCTTGCATCACAATCACATGTTGTTGCATCACAACCCTCCGTTATTGCATCACAGTGACCTTCTGATGCATAACAATGACCGATTGTTGCATCACATTGACCTGTTGTTGCATTCCTATCACTGGTTGCTGTATCAGAATCATTAATTGTTGTGTCACAGTGACCTTCTGTTGCATCACATTGACCTGTTGTTGCATTCCAATCACTGGTTATTGTATCAGAATCATTAATTGTTGCGTCACAGTGACTTTACGATGCATAACAATGACCGATTGTTGCATCACAGTGACCTTCTGATGCATAACAATGACCGATTGTTGCATCACATTGACTTGTTGTTGCATTCCAATCACTGGTTGTTGTGTCAGAATCCTTAATTGTTGTATCACAGTGACCTTCTGATGCATCACAATCACATGTTGCATCAAAATCACGTTTTGCATCACAATCACCTGTTGTTGCATTCCAATCACTGGTTATTGTATCAGAATCCTTAATTGTTGTATCACAGTGACCTTCTGATGCATCACAATCACATGTTGTGCATCACAATTACATGTTGCATTCCAATCAGTGGTTGTTGTATCAGAATAATTTATTGTTACATCACAATGACATGTTGTTGGATCACAGTTACCTTTTGTTGCATCACAGTGACCTTCTGATGCATAACAATGACCGATTGTTGCATCACAGTTACCAGTGTTTGCATCATCATAATCACATGTTGTTGCATCACAATCACCAATTGATCAGTTTTAGGACGTACCACGTTCATTGCTTGATGTGTCACAGGCAACAGACACTGTGAGGATCCTGTGGCCTACTGTGACCACTTAAACCTCATCTGACTCAGGGAACACACTCTTCAAGGATGAACCGCCAAAGGATAAGTTTTGCGCCCAATGTGGGGCTCGAACCCACGACCCTGAGATTAAGAGTCTCATGCTCTACCGACTGAGCTAACCAGGCTATTTTGGCTTTTTCAAAGCATCCATTTTTCGAGCTCTGACGTTAATAAAACCTCCGCTCAATTTTCCTTAAAGTTCGCTATGTTTTCTTTACCTCCAGTAGCGCCGTGGAGTAGTTTTTTCGGTCAGTCGAACCCACATTTTCTTTATCAGTTGGTCCCTGTTATTTCAGTGTTGTGCATGAGTATGCACATGGGTAACGCGATACACAGCCCTACAGTTGGTGTCAAATTATTCCACTGATCAATGGGTGGCGGTGACACGCCAAGATATGCTGCAATGTGAAAGCACTGAGGGCTGACTGACTGTGTCGCGGCGACTTTCCCACATATAAATGCAGCATTGTTTTTCGCATATAAGTTGCCAAAACACTTCCTACCAAATTACTGTTTTCTGTTCTTTACAACAGTTTTAGTGCTATTTTGCTATTTGCTGTTTCAAAGCTACACATGCCACATGTTTGGTACCATATTTAAGATGAAGTTGTGTTTTTTAAAATGAAACAAACTTGTTATTGTCAATTGCTATCTGTTTTTGAGAAAGAGCTGTTTATTTGGATTGAGTAGGAAATGCTCATTTAAGTGAGAGATCTCAGTGAACTGCAGCAGAATTCTACAATTTACTGGGGCCTATATTGTAAAATAATTAATACATAAACAAATTGAGCATGGCGTTAGTTCAGGCAGGCCACAGAGTCAAGGTGTCAGCTGCGTCAGCCTGTCTATCCTGGCTGCTTCCTCCGCAAGCCACTTCACAACCCACCTCCACCCCAGCTCCTTCCTTCATGCTGTGTCTGACTTATCAATGTCATTTCTGTTGTCATTGATGCCTGCTCTGTTCTGTACCCTACGGGGGGGGGGGGGGGGGGTTCTTGCCGCTGCTCTACCTGCCTTAGGCCTTCCATGTGTTCGCATGGAAGGCAGGGAGGTGTGCTCTCCCTGCCTTAAGCTCTCCACGTATGCACCTGGAAGGGCAGGGAGGTCCCAGAATAGAGCGTACCCCCAAATACATATAACTGCAAATATATCTACTGCATGTAGATCAAGCATTTTTGTCATAGTGGTCCTGACTGAAATTTATCGGTGAATACAGGTCAACTCTTGTTGCATCACAATAATTTGTTGTTTCATCACAATCCACAGTTCTTGCATCACAATCACATGTTGTTGCATCACAACCCTCCGTTATTGCATCACAGTGACCTTCTGATGCATAACAATGACCGATTGTTGCATCACATTGACCTGTTGTTGCATTCCTATCACTGGCTGCTGTATCAGAATCATTAATTGTTGTGTCACAGTGACCTTCTGTTGCATCACATTGACCTGTTGTTGCATTCCAATCACTGGTTATTGTATCAGAATCAATAATTGTTGCGTCACAGTGACTTTACGATGCATAACAATGACCGATTGTTGCATCACAGTGACCTTCTGATGCATAACAATGACCGATTGTTGCATCACATTGACTTGTTGTTGCATTCCAATCACTGGTTGTTGTGTCAGAATCCTTAATTGTTGTATCACAGTGACCTTCTGATGCATCACAATCACATGTTGCATCAAAATCACGTTTTGCATCACAATCACCTGTTGTTGCATTCCAATCACTGGTTATTGTATCAGAATCCTTAATTGTTGTATCACAGTGACCTTCTGATGCATCACAATCACATGTTGTGCATCACAATTACATGTTGCATTCCAATCAGTGGTTGTTGTATCAGAATAATTTATTGTTACATCACAATGACATGTTGTTGGATCACAGTTACCTTTTGTTGCATCACAGTGACCTTCTGATGCATAACAATGACCGATTGTTGCATCACAGTTACCAGTGTTTGCATCATCATAATCACATGTTGTTGCATCACAATCACCAATTGATCAGTTTTAGGACGTACCACGTTCATTGCTTGATGTGTCACAGGCAACAGACACTGTGAGGATCCTGTGGCCTACTGTGACCACTTAAACCTCATCTGACTCAGGGAACACACTCTTCAAGGATGAACCGCCAAAGGATAAGTTTTGCGCCCAATGTGGGGCTCGAACCCACGACCCTGAGATTAAGAGTCTCATGCTCTACCGACTGAGCTAACCAGGCTATTTTGGCTTTTTCAAAGCATCCATTTTTCGAGCTCTGACGTTAATAAAACCTCCACTCAATTTTCCTTAAAGTTCGCTATGTTTTCTTTACCTCCAGTAGCGCCGTGGAGTAGTTTTTTCGGTCAGTCGAACCCACATTTTCTTTATCAGTTGGTCCCTGTTATTTCAGTGTTGTGCATGAGTATGCACATGGGTAACGCGATACACAGCCCTACAATTGGTGTCAAATTATTCCACTGATCAATGGGTGGCGGTGACACGCCAAGATATGCTGCAATGTGAAAGCACTGAGGGCTGACTGACTGTGTCGCGGCGACTTTCCCACATATAAATGCAGCATTGTTTTTCGCATATAAGTTGCCAAAACACTTCCTACCAAATTACTGTTTTCTGTTCTTTACAACAGTTTTAGTGCTATTTTGCTATTTGCTGTTTCAAAGCTACACATGCCACATGTTTGGTACCATATTTAAGATGAAGTTGTGTTTTTTAAAATGAAACAAACTTGTTATTGTCAATTGCTATCTGTTTTTGAGAAAGAGCTGTTTATTTGGATTGAGTAGGAAATGCTCATTTAAGTGAGAGATCTCAGTGAACTGCAGCAGAATTCTACAATTTACTGGGGCCTATATTGTAAAATAATTAATACATAAACAAATTGAGCATGGCGTTAGTTCAGGCAGGCCACAGAGTCAAGGTGTCAGCTGCGTCAGCCTGTCTATCCTGGCTGCTTCCTCCGCAAGCCACTTCACAACCCACCTCCACCCCAGCTCCTTCCTTCATGCTGTGTCTGACTTATCAATGTCATTTCTGTTGTCATTGATGCCTGCTCTGTTCTGTACCCTACGGGGGGGGGGGGGGGGGGGGTTCTTGCCGCTGCTCTACCTGCCTTAGGCCTTCCATGTGTTCGCATGGAAGGCAGGGAGGTGTGCTCTCCCTGCCTTAAGCTCTCCACGTATGCACCTGGAAGGGCAGGGAGGTCCCAGAATAGAGCGTACCCCCAAATACATATAACTGCAAATATATCTACTGCATGTAGATCAAGCATTTTTGTCATAGTGGTCCTGACTGAAATTTATCGGTGAATACAGGTCAACTCTTGTTGCATCACAATAATTTGTTGTTTCATCACAATCCACAGTTCTTGCATCACAATCACATGTTGTTGCATCACAACCCTCCGTTATTGCATCACAGTGACCTTCTGATGCATAACAATGACCGATTGTTGCATCACATTGACCTGTTGTTGCATTCCTATCACTGGTTGCTGTATCAGAATCATTAATTGTTGTGTCACAGTGACCTTCTGTTGCATCACATTGACCTGTTGTTGCATTCCAATCACTGGTTATTGTATCAGAATCATTAATTGTTGCGTCACAGTGACTTTACGATGCATAACAATGACCGATTGTTGCATCACAGTGACCTTCTGATGCATAACAATGACCGATTGTTGCATCACATTGACTTGTTGTTGCATTCCAATCACTGGTTGTTGTGTCAGAATCCTTAATTGTTGTATCACAGTGACCTTCTGATGCATCACAATCACATGTTGCATCAAAATCACGTTTTGCATCACAATCACCTGTTGTTGCATTCCAATCACTGGTTATTGTATCAGAATCCTTAATTGTTGTATCACAGTGACCTTCTGATGCATCACAATCACATGTTGTGCATCACAATTACATGTTGCATTCCAATCAGTGGTTGTTGTATCAGAATAATTTATTGTTACATCACAATGACATGTTGTTGGATCACAGTTACCTTTTGTTGCATCACAGTGACCTTCTGATGCATAACAATGACCGATTGTTGCATCACAGTTACCAGTGTTTGCATCATCATAATCACATGTTGTTGCATCACAATCACCAATTGATCAGTTTTAGGACGTACCACGTTCATTGCTTGATGTGTCACAGGCAACAGACACTGTGAGGATCCTGTGGCCTACTGTGACCACTTAAACCTCATCTGACTCAGGGAACACACTCTTCAAGGATGAACCGCCAAAGGATAAGTTTTGCGCCCAATGTGGGGCTCGAACCCACGACCCTGAGATTAAGAGTCTCATGCTCTACCGACTGAGCTAACCAGGCTATTTTGGCTTTTTCAAAGCATCCATTTTTCGAGCTCTGACGTTAATAAAACCTCCGCTCAATTTTCCTTAAAGTTCGCTATGTTTTCTTTACCTCCAGTAGCGCCGTGGAGTAGTTTTTTCGGTCAGTCGAACCCACATTTTCTTTATCAGTTGGTCCCTGTTATTTCAGTGTTGTGCATGAGTATGCACATGGGTAACGCGATACACAGCCCTACAGTTGGTGTCAAATTATTCCACTGATCAATGGGTGGCGGTGACACGCCAAGATATGCTGCAATGTGAAAGCACTGAGGGCTGACTGACTGTGTCGCGGCGACTTTCCCACATATAAATGCAGCATTGTTTTTCGCATATAAGTTGCCAAAACACTTCCTACCAAATTACTGTTTTCTGTTCTTTACAACAGTTTTAGTGCTATTTTGCTATTTGCTGTTTCAAAGCTACACATGCCACATGTTTGGTACCATATTTAAGATGAAGTTGTGTTTTTTAAAATGAAACAAACTTGTTATTGTCAATTGCTATCTGTTTTTGAGAAAGAGCTGTTTATTTGGATTGAGTAGGAAATGCTCATTTAAGTGAGAGATCTCAGTGAACTGCAGCAGAATTCTACAATTTACTGGGGCCTATATTGTAAAATAATTAATACATAAACAAATTGAGCATGGCGTTAGTTCAGGCAGGCCACAGAGTCAAGGTGTCAGCTGCGTCAGCCTGTCTATCCTGGCTGCTTCCTCCGCAAGCCACTTCACAACCCACCTCCACCCCAGCTCCTTCCTTCATGCTGTGTCTGACTTATCAATGTCATTTCTGTTGTCATTGATGCCTGCTCTGTTCTGTACCCTACGGGGGGGGGGGGGGGGGGGTTCTTGCCGCTGCTCTACCTGCCTTAGGCCTTCCATGTGTTCGCATGGAAGGCAGGGAGGTGTGCTCTCCCTGCCTTAAGCTCTCCACGTATGCACCTGGAAGGGCAGGGAGGTCCCAGAATAGAGCGTACCCCCAAATACATATAACTGCAAATATATCTACTGCATGTAGATCAAGCATTTTTGTCATAGTGGTCCTGACTGAAATTTATCGGTGAATACAGGTCAACTCTTGTTGCATCACAATAATTTGTTGTTTCATCACAATCCACAGTTCTTGCATCACAATCACATGTTGTTGCATCACAACCCTCCGTTATTGCATCACAGTGACCTTCTGATGCATAACAATGACCGATTGTTGCATCACATTGACCTGTTGTTGCATTCCTATCACTGGTTGCTGTATCAGAATCATTAATTGTTGTGTCACAGTGACCTTCTGTTGCATCACATTGACCTGTTGTTGCATTCCAATCACTGGTTATTGTATCAGAATCATTAATTGTTGCGTCACAGTGACTTTACGATGCATAACAATGACCGATTGTTGCATCACAGTGACCTTCTGATGCATAACAATGACCGATTGTTGCATCACATTGACTTGTTGTTGCATTCCAATCACTGGTTGTTGTGTCAGAATCCTTAATTGTTGTATCACAGTGACCTTCTGATGCATCACAATCACATGTTGCATCAAAATCACGTTTTGCATCACAATCACCTGTTGTTGCATTCCAATCACTGGTTATTGTATCAGAATCCTTAATTGTTGTATCACAGTGACCTTCTGATGCATCACAATCACATGTTGTGCATCACAATTACATGTTGCATTCCAATCAGTGGTTGTTGTATCAGAATAATTTATTGTTACATCACAATGACATGTTGTTGGATCACAGTTACCTTTTGTTGCATCACAGTGACCTTCTGATGCATAACAATGACCGATTGTTGCATCACAGTTACCAGTGTTTGCATCATCATAATCACATGTTGTTGCATCACAATCACCAATTGATCAGTTTTAGGACGTACCACGTTCATTGCTTGATGTGTCACAGGCAACAGACACTGTGAGGATCCTGTGGCCTACTGTGACCACTTAAACCTCATCTGACTCAGGGAACACACTCTTCAAGGATGAACCGCCAAAGGATAAGTTTTGCGCCCAATGTGGGGCTCGAACCCACGACCCTGAGATTAAGAGTCTCATGCTCTACCGACTGAGCTAACCAGGCTATTTTGTCTTTTTCAAAGCATCCATTTTTCGAGCTCTGACGTTAATAAAACCTCCGCTCAATTTTCCTTAAAGTTCGCTATGTTTTCTTTACCTCCAGTAGCGCCGTGGAGTAGTTTTTTCGGTCAGTCGAACCCACATTTTCTTTATCAGTTGGTCCCTGTTATTTCAGTGTTGTGCATGAGTATGCACATGGGTAACGCGATACACAGCCCTACAGTTGGTGTCAAATTATTCCACTGATCAATGGGTGGCGGTGACACGCCAAGATATGCTGCAATGTGAAAGCACTGAGGGCTGACTGACTGTGTCGCGGCGACTTTCCCACATATAAATGCAGCATTGTTTTTCGCATATAAGTTGCCAAAACACTTCCTACCAAATTACTGTTTTCTGTTCTTTACAACAGTTTTAGTGCTATTTTGCTATTTGCTGTTTCAAAGCTACACATGCCACATGTTTGGTACCATATTTAAGATGAAGTTGTGTTTTTTAAAATGAAACAAACTTGTTATTGTCAATTGCTATCTGTTTTTGAGAAAGAGCTGTTTATTTGGATTGAGTAGGAAATGCTCATTTAAGTGAGAGATCTCAGTGAACTGCAGCAGAATTCTACAATTTACTGGGGCCTATATTGTAAAATAATTAATACATAAACAAATTGAGCATGGCGTTAGTTCAGGCAGGCCACAGAGTCAAGGTGTCAGCTGCGTCAGCCTGTCTATCCTGGCTGCTTCCTCCGCAAGCCACTTCACAACCCACCTCCACCCCAGCTCCTTCCTTCATGCTGTGTCTGACTTATCAATGTCATTTCTGTTGTCATTGATGCCTGCTCTGTTCTGTACCCTACGGGGGGGGGGGGGGGGGGGTTCTTGCCGCTGCTCTACCTGCCTTAGGCCTTCCATGTGTTCGCATGGAAGGCAGGGAGGTGTGCTCTCCCTGCCTTAAGCTCTCCACGTATGCACCTGGAAGGGCAGGGAGGTCCCAGAATAGAGCGTACCCCCAAATACATATAACTGCAAATATATCTACTGCATGTAGATCAAGCATTTTTGTCATAGTGGTCCTGACTGAAATTTATCGGTGAATACAGGTCAACTCTTGTTGCATCACAATAATTTGTTGTTTCATCACAATCCACAGTTCTTGCATCACAATCACATGTTGTTGCATCACAACCCTCCGTTATTGCATCACAGTGACCTTCTGATGCATAACAATGACCGATTGTTGCATCACATTGACCTGTTGTTGCATTCCTATCACTGGTTGCTGTATCAGAATCATTAATTGTTGTGTCACAGTGACCTTCTGTTGCATCACATTGACCTGTTGTTGCATTCCAATCACTGGTTATTGTATCAGAATCATTAATTGTTGCGTCACAGTGACTTTACGATGCATAACAATGACCGATTGTTGCATCACAGTGACCTTCTGATGCATAACAATGACCGATTGTTGCATCACATTGACTTGTTGTTGCATTCCAATCACTGGTTGTTGTGTCAGAATCCTTAATTGTTGTATCACAGTGACCTTCTGATGCATCACAATCACATGTTGCATCAAAATCACGTTTTGCATCACAATCACCTGTTGTTGCATTCCAATCACTGGTTATTGTATCAGAATCCTTAATTGTTGTATCACAGTGACCTTCTGATGCATCACAATCACATGTTGTGCATCACAATTACATGTTGCATTCCAATCAGTGGTTGTTGTATCAGAATAATTTATTGTTACATCACAATGACATGTTGTTGGATCACAGTTACCTTTTGTTGCATCACAGTGACCTTCTGATGCATAACAATGACCGATTGTTGCATAACAGTTACCAGTGTTTGCATCATCATAATCACATGTTGTTGCATCACAATCACCAATTGATCAGTTTTAGGACGTACCACGTTCATTGCTTGATGTGTCACAGGCAACAGACACTGTGAGGATCCTGTGGCCTACTGTGACCACTTAAACCTCATCTGACTCAGGGAACACACTCTTCAAGGATGAACCGCCAAAGGATAAGTTTTGCGCCCAATGTGGGGCTCGAACCCACGACCCTGAGATTAAGAGTCTCATGCTCTACCGACTGAGCTAACCAGGCTATTTTGGCTTTTTCAAAGCATCCATTTTTCGAGCTCTGACGTTAATAAAACCTCCACTCAATTTTCCTTAAAGTTCGCTATGTTTTCTGTACCGCCGTGGAGTAGTTTTTTCGGTCAGTCGAACCCACATTTTCTTTATCAGTTGGTCCCTGTTATTTCAGTGTTGTGCATGAGTATGCACATGGGTAACGCGATACACAGCCCTACAGTTGGTGTCAAATTATTCCACTGATCAATGGGTGGCGGTGACACGCCAAGATATGCTGCAATGTGAAAGCACTGAGGGCTGACTGACTGTGTCGCGGCGACTTTCCCACATATAAATGCAGCATTGTTTTTCGCATATAAGTTGCCAAAACACTTCCTACCAAATTACTGTTTTCTGTTCTTTACAACAGTTTTAGTGCTATTTTGCTATTTGCTGTTTCAAAGCTACACATGCCACATGTTTGGTACCATATTTAAGATGAAGTTGTGTTTTTTAAAATGAAACAAACTTGTTATTGTCAATTGCTATCTGTTTTTGAGAAAGAGCTGTTTATTTGGATTGAGTAGGAAATGCTCATTTAAGTGAGAGATCTCAGTGAACTGCAGCAGAATTCTACAATTTACTGGGGCCTATATTGTAAAATAATTAATACATAAACAAATTGAGCATGGCGTTAGTTCAGGCAGGCCACAGAGTCAAGGTGTCAGCTGCGTCAGCCTGTCTATCCTGGCTGCTTCCTCCGCAAGCCACTTCACAACCCACCTCCACCCCAGCTCCTTCCTTCATGCTGTGTCTGACTTATCAATGTCATTTCTGTTGTCATTGATGCCTGCTCTGTTCTGTACCCTACGGGGGGGGGGGGGGGGGGGTTCTTGCCGCTGCTCTACCTGCCTTAGGCCTTCCATGTGTTCGCATGGAAGGCAGGGAGGTGTGCTCTCCCTGCCTTAAGCTCTCCACGTATGCACCTGGAAGGGCAGGGAGGTCCCAGAATAGAGCGTACCCCCAAATACATATAACTGCAAATATATCTACTGCATGTAGATCAAGCATTTTTGTCATAGTGGTCCTGACTGAAATTTATCGGTGAATACAGGTCAACTCTTGTTGCATCACAATAATTTGTTGTTTCATCACAATCCACAGTTCTTGCATCACAATCACATGTTGTTGCATCACAACCCTCCGTTATTGCATCACAGTGACCTTCTGATGCATAACAATGACCGATTGTTGCATCACATTGACCTGTTGTTGCATTCCTATCACTGGTTGCTGTATCAGAATCATTAATTGTTGTGTCACAGTGACCTTCTGTTGCATCACATTGACCTGTTGTTGCATTCCAATCACTGGTTATTGTATCAGAATCATTAATTGTTGCGTCACAGTGACTTTACGATGCATAACAATGACCGATTGTTGCATCACAGTGACCTTCTGATGCATAACAATGACCGATTGTTGCATCACATTGACTTGTTGTTGCATTCCAATCACTGGTTGTTGTGTCAGAATCCTTAATTGTTGTATCACAGTGACCTTCTGATGCATCACAATCACATGTTGCATCAAAATCACGTTTTGCATCACAATCACCTGTTGTTGCATTCCAATCACTGGTTATTGTATCAGAATCCTTAATTGTTGTATCACAGTGACCTTCTGATGCATCACAATCACATGTTGTGCATCACAATTACATGTTGCATTCCAATCAGTGGTTGTTGTATCAGAATAATTTATTGTTACATCACAATGACATGTTGTTGGATCACAGTTACCTTTTGTTGCATCACAGTGACCTTCTGATGCATAACAATGACCGATTGTTGCATCACAGTTACCAGTGTTTGCATCATCATAATCACATGTTGTTGCATCACAATCACCAATTGATCAGTTTTAGGACGTACCACGTTCATTGCTTGATGTGTCACAGGCAACAGACACTGTGAGGATCCTGTGGCCTACTGTGACCACTTAAACCTCATCTGACTCAGGGAACACACTCTTCAAGGATGAACCGCCAAAGGATAAGTTTTGCGCCCAATGTGGGGCTCGAACCCACGACCCTGAGATTAAGAGTCTCATGCTCTACCGACTGAGCTAACCGGGCTATTTTGGCTTTTTCAAAGCATCCATTTTTCGAGCTCTGACGTTAATAAAACCTCCACTCAATTTTCCTTAAAGTTCGCTATGTTTTCTGTACCGCCGTGGAGTAGTTTTTTCGGTCAGTCGAACCCACATTTTCTTTATCAGTTGGTCCCTGTTATTTCAGTGTTGTGCATGAGTATGCACATGGGTAACGCGATACACAGCCCTACAGTTGGTGTCAAATTATTCCACTGATCAATGGGTGGCGGTGACACGCCAAGATATGCTGCAATGTGAAAGCACTGAGGGCTGACTGACTGTGTCGCGGCGACTTTCCCACATATAAATGCAGCATTGTTTTTCGCATATAAGTTGCCAAAACACTTCCTACCAAATTACTGTTTTCTGTTCTTTACAACAGTTTTAGTGCTATTTTGCTATTTGCTGTTTCAAAGCTACACATGCCACATGTTTGGTACCATATTTAAGATGAAGTTGTGTTTTTTAAAATGAAACAAACTTGTTATTGTCAATTGCTATCTGTTTTTGAGAAAGAGCTGTTTATTTGGATTGAGTAGGAAATGCTCATTTAAGTGAGAGATCTCAGTGAACTGCAGCAGAATTCTACAATTTACTGGGGCCTATATTGTAAAATAATTAATACATAAACAAATTGAGCATGGCGTTAGTTCAGGCAGGCCACAGAGTCAAGGTGTCAGCTGCGTCAGCCTGTCTATCCTGGCTGCTTCCTCCGCAAGCCACTTCACAACCCACCTCCACCCCAGCTCCTTCCTTCATGCTGTGTCTGACTTATCAATGTCATTTCTGTTGTCATTGATGCCTGCTCTGTTCTGTACCCTACGGGGGGGGGGGGGGGGGGGTTCTTGCCGCTGCTCTACCTGCCTTAGGCCTTCCATGTGTTCGCATGGAAGGCAGGGAGGTGTGCTCTCCCTGCCTTAAGCTCTCCACGTATGCACCTGGAAGGGCAGGGAGGTCCCAGAATAGAGCGTACCCCCAAATACATATAACTGCAAATATATCTACTGCATGTAGATCAAGCATTTTTGTCATAGTGGTCCTGACTGAAATTTATCGGTGAATACAGGTCAACTCTTGTTGCATCACAATAATTTGTTGTTTCATCACAATCCACAGTTCTTGCATCACAATCACATGTTGTTGCATCACAACCCTCCGTTATTGCATCACAGTGACCTTCTGATGCATAACAATGACCGATTGTTGCATCACATTGACCTGTTGTTGCATTCCTATCACTGGTTGCTGTATCAGAATCATTAATTGTTGTGTCACAGTGACCTTCTGTTGCATCACATTGACCTGTTGTTGCATTCCAATCACTGGTTATTGTATCAGAATCATTAATTGTTGCGTCACAGTGACTTTACGATGCATAACAATGACCGATTGTTGCATCACAGTGACCTTCTGATGCATAACAATGACCGATTGTTGCATCACATTGACTTGTTGTTGCATTCCAATCACTGGTTGTTGTGTCAGAATCCTTAATTGTTGTATCACAGTGACCTTCTGATGCATCACAATCACATGTTGCATCAAAATCACGTTTTGCATCACAATCACCTGTTGTTGCATTCCAATCACTGGTTATTGTATCAGAATCCTTAATTGTTGTATCACAGTGACCTTCTGATGCATCACAATCACATGTTGTGCATCACAATTACATGTTGCATTCCAATCAGTGGTTGTTGTATCAGAATAATTTATTGTTACATCACAATGACATGTTGTTGGATCACAGTTACCTTTTGTTGCATCACAGTGACCTTCTGATGCATAACAATGACCGATTGTTGCATCACAGTTACCAGTGTTTGCATCATCATAATCACATGTTGTTGCATCACAATCACCAATTGATCAGTTTTAGGACGTACCACGTTCATTGCTTGATGTGTCACAGGCAACAGACACTGTGAGGATCCTGTGGCCTACTGTGACCACTTAAACCTCATCTGACTCAGGGAACACACTCTTCAAGGATGAACCGCCAAAGGATAAGTTTTGCGCCCAATGTGGGGCTCGAACCCACGACCCTGAGATTAAGAGTCTCATGCTCTACCGACTGAGCTAACCAGGCTATTTTGGCTTTTTCAAAGCATCCATTTTTCGAGCTCTGACGTTAATAAAACCTCCACTCAATTTTCCTTAAAGTTCGCTATGTTTTCTGTACCGCCGTGGAGTAGTTTTTTCGGTCAGTCGAACCCACATTTTCTTTATCAGTTGGTCCCTGTTATTTCAGTGTTGTGCATGAGTATGCACATGGGTAACGCGATACACAGCCCTACAGTTGGTGTCAAATTATTCCACTGATCAATGGGTGGCGGTGACACGCCAAGATATGCTGCAATGTGAAAGCACTGAGGGCTGACTGACTGTGTCGCGGCGACTTTCCCACATATAAATGCAGCATTGTTTTTCGCATATAAGTTGCCAAAACACTTCCTACCAAATTACTGTTTTCTGTTCTTTACAACAGTTTTAGTGCTATTTTGCTATTTGCTGTTTCAAAGCTACACATGCCACATGTTTGGTACCATATTTAAGATGAAGTTGTGTTTTTTAAAATGAAACAAACTTGTTATTGTCAATTGCTATCTGTTTTTGAGAAAGAGCTGTTTATTTGGATTGAGTAGGAAATGCTCATTTAAGTGAGAGATCTCAGTGAACTGCAGCAGAATTCTACAATTTACTGGGGCCTATATTGTAAAATAATTAATACATAAACAAATTGAGCATGGCGTTAGTTCAGGCAGGCCACAGAGTCAAGGTGTCAGCTGCGTCAGCCTGTCTATCCTGGCTGCTTCCTCCGCAAGCCACTTCACAACCCACCTCCACCCCAGCTCCTTCCTTCATGCTGTGTCTGACTTATCAATGTCATTTCTGTTGTCATTGATGCCTGCTCTGTTCTGTACCCTACGGGGGGGGGGGGGGGTTCTTGCCGCTGCTCTACCTGCCTTAGGCCTTCCATGTGTTCGCATGGAAGGCAGGGAGGTGTGCTCTCCCTGCCTTAAGCTCTCCACGTATGCACCTGGAAGGGCAGGGAGGTCCCAGAATAGAGCGTACCCCCAAATACATATAACTGCAAATATATCTACTGCATGTAGATCAAGCATTTTTGTCATAGTGGTCCTGACTGAAATTTATCGGTGAATACAGGTCAACTCTTGTTGCATCACAATAATTTGTTGTTTCATCACAATCCACAGTTCTTGCATCACAATCACATGTTGTTGCATCACAACCCTCCGTTATTGCATCACAGTGACCTTCTGATGCATAACAATGACCGATTGTTGCATCACATTGACCTGTTGTTGCATTCCTATCACTGGTTGCTGTATCAGAATCATTAATTGTTGTGTCACAGTGACCTTCTGTTGCATCACATTGACCTGTTGTTGCATTCCAATCACTGGTTATTGTATCAGAATCATTAATTGTTGCGTCACAGTGACTTTACGATGCATAACAATGACCGATTGTTGCATCACAGTGACCTTCTGATGCATAACAATGACCGATTGTTGCATCACATTGACTTGTTGTTGCATTCCAATCACTGGTTGTTGTGTCAGAATCCTTAATTGTTGTATCACAGTGACCTTCTGATGCATCACAATCACATGTTGCATCAAAATCACGTTTTGCATCACAATCACCTGTTGTTGCATTCCAATCACTGGTTATTGTATCAGAATCCTTAATTGTTGTATCACAGTGACCTTCTGATGCATCACAATCACATGTTGTGCATCACAATTACATGTTGCATTCCAATCAGTGGTTGTTGTATCAGAATAATTTATTGTTACATCACAATGACATGTTGTTGGATCACAGTTACCTTTTGTTGCATCACAGTGACCTTCTGATGCATAACAATGACCGATTGTTGCATCACAGTTACCAGTGTTTGCATCATCATAATCACATGTTGTTGCATCACAATCACCAATTGATCAGTTTTAGGACGTACCACGTTCATTGCTTGATGTGTCACAGGCAACAGACACTGTGAGGATCCTGTGGCCTACTGTGACCACTTAAACCTCATCTGACTCAGGGAACACACTCTTCAAGGATGAACCGCCAAAGGATAAGTTTTGCGCCCAATGTGGGGCTCGAACCCACGACCCTGAGATTAAGAGTCTCATGCTCTACCGACTGAGCTAACCGGGCTATTTTGGCTTTTTCAAAGCATCCATTTTTCGAGCTCTGACGTTAATAAAACCTCCACTCAATTTTCCTTAAAGTTCGCTATGTTTTCTGTACCGCCGTGGAGTAGTTTTTTCGGTCAGTCGAACCCACATTTTCTTTATCAGTTGGTCCCTGTTATTTCAGTGTTGTGCATGAGTATGCACATGGGTAACGCGATACACAGCCCTACAGTTGGTGTCAAATTATTCCACTGATCAATGGGTGGCGGTGACACGCCAAGATATGCTGCAATGTGAAAGCACTGAGGGCTGACTGACTGTGTCGCGGCGACTTTCCCACATATAAATGCAGCATTGTTTTTCGCATATAAGTTGCCAAAACACTTCCTACCAAATTACTGTTTTCTGTTCTTTACAACAGTTTTAGTGCTATTTTGCTATTTGCTGTTTCAAAGCTACACATGCCACATGTTTGGTACCATATTTAAGATGAAGTTGTGTTTTTTAAAATGAAACAAACTTGTTATTGTCAATTGCTATCTGTTTTTGAGAAAGAGCTGTTTATTTGGATTGAGTAGGAAATGCTCATTTAAGTGAGAGATCTCAGTGAACTGCAGCAGAATTCTACAATTTACTGGGGCCTATATTGTAAAATAATTAATACATAAACAAATTGAGCATGGCGTTAGTTCAGGCAGGCCACAGAGTCAAGGTGTCAGCTGCGTCAGCCTGTCTATCCTGGCTGCTTCCTCCGCAAGCCACTTCACAACCCACCTCCACCCCAGCTCCTTCCTTCATGCTGTGTCTGACTTATCAATGTCATTTCTGTTGTCATTGATGCCTGCTCTGTTCTGTACCCTACGGGGGGGGGGGGGGGTTCTTGCCGCTGCTCTACCTGCCTTAGGCCTTCCATGTGTTCGCATGGAAGGCAGGGAGGTGTGCTCTCCCTGCCTTAAGCTCTCCACGTATGCACCTGGAAGGGCAGGGAGGTCCCAGAATAGAGCGTACCCCCAAATACATATAACTGCAAATATATCTACTGCATGTAGATCAAGCATTTTTGTCATAGTGGTCCTGACTGAAATTTATCGGTGAATACAGGTCAACTCTTGTTGCATCACAATAATTTGTTGTTTCATCACAATCCACAGTTCTTGCATCACAATCACATGTTGTTGCATCACAACCCTCCGTTATTGCATCACAGTGACCTTCTGATGCATAACAATGACCGATTGTTGCATCACATTGACCTGTTGTTGCATTCCTATCACTGGTTGCTGTATCAGAATCATTAATTGTTGTGTCACAGTGACCTTCTGTTGCATCACATTGACCTGTTGTTGCATTCCAATCACTGGTTATTGTATCAGAATCATTAATTGTTGCGTCACAGTGACTTTACGATGCATAACAATGACCGATTGTTGCATCACAGTGACCTTCTGATGCATAACAATGACCGATTGTTGCATCACATTGACTTGTTGTTGCATTCCAATCACTGGTTGTTGTGTCAGAATCCTTAATTGTTGTATCACAGTGACCTTCTGATGCATCACAATCACATGTTGCATCAAAATCACGTTTTGCATCACAATCACCTGTTGTTGCATTCCAATCACTGGTTATTGTATCAGAATCCTTAATTGTTGTATCACAGTGACCTTCTGATGCATCACAATCACATGTTGTGCATCACAATTACATGTTGCATTCCAATCAGTGGTTGTTGTATCAGAATAATTTATTGTTACATCACAATGACATGTTGTTGGATCACAGTTACCTTTTGTTGCATCACAGTGACCTTCTGATGCATAACAATGACCGATTGTTGCATCACAGTTACCAGTGTTTGCATCATCATAATCACATGTTGTTGCATCACAATCACCAATTGATCAGTTTTAGGACGTACCACGTTCATTGCTTGATGTGTCACAGGCAACAGACACTGTGAGGATCCTGTGGCCTACTGTGACCACTTAAACCTCATCTGACTCAGGGAACACACTCTTCAAGGATGAACCGCCAAAGGATAAGTTTTGCGCCCAATGTGGGGCTCGAACCCACGACCCTGAGATTAAGAGTCTCATGCTCTACCGACTGAGCTAACCGGGCTATTTTGGCTTTTTCAAAGCATCCATTTTTCGAGCTCTGACGTTAATAAAACCTCCACTCAATTTTCCTTAAAGTTCGCTATGTTTTCTGTACCGCCGTGGAGTAGTTTTTTCGGTCAGTCGAACCCACATTTTCTTTATCAGTTGGTCCCTGTTATTTCAGTGTTGTGCATGAGTATGCACATGGGTAACGCGATACACAGCCCTACAGTTGGTGTCAAATTATTCCACTGATCAATGGGTGGCGGTGACACGCCAAGATATGCTGCAATGTGAAAGCACTGAGGGCTGACTGACTGTGTCGCGGCGACTTTCCCACATATAAATGCAGCATTGTTTTTCGCATATAAGTTGCCAAAACACTTCCTACCAAATTACTGTTTTCTGTTCTTTACAACAGTTTTAGTGCTATTTTGCTATTTGCTGTTTCAAAGCTACACATGCCACATGTTTGGTACCATATTTAAGATGAAGTTGTGTTTTTTAAAATGAAACAAACTTGTTATTGTCAATTGCTATCTGTTTTTGAGAAAGAGCTGTTTATTTGGATTGAGTAGGAAATGCTCATTTAAGTGAGAGATCTCAGTGAACTGCAGCAGAATTCTACAATTTACTGGGGCCTATATTGTAAAATAATTAATACATAAACAAATTGAGCATGGCGTTAGTTCAGGCAGGCCACAGAGTCAAGGTGTCAGCTGCGTCAGCCTGTCTATCCTGGCTGCTTCCTCCGCAAGCCACTTCACAACCCACCTCCACCCCAGCTCCTTCCTTCATGCTGTGTCTGACTTATCAATGTCATTTCTGTTGTCATTGATGCCTGCTCTGTTCTGTACCCTACGGGGGGGGGGGGGGGTTCTTGCCGCTGCTCTACCTGCCTTAGGCCTTCCATGTGTTCGCATGGAAGGCAGGGAGGTGTGCTCTCCCTGCCTTAAGCTCTCCACGTATGCACCTGGAAGGGCAGGGAGGTCCCAGAATAGAGCGTACCCCCAAATACATATAACTGCAAATATATCTACTGCATGTAGATCAAGCATTTTTGTCATAGTGGTCCTGACTGAAATTTATCGGTGAATACAGGTCAACTCTTGTTGCATCACAATAATTTGTTGTTTCATCACAATCCACAGTTCTTGCATCACAATCACATGTTGTTGCATCACAACCCTCCGTTATTGCATCACAGTGACCTTCTGATGCATAACAATGACCGATTGTTGCATCACATTGACCTGTTGTTGCATTCCTATCACTGGTTGCTGTATCAGAATCATTAATTGTTGTGTCACAGTGACCTTCTGTTGCATCACATTGACCTGTTGTTGCATTCCAATCACTGGTTATTGTATCAGAATCATTAATTGTTGCGTCACAGTGACTTTACGATGCATAACAATGACCGATTGTTGCATCACAGTGACCTTCTGATGCATAACAATGACCGATTGTTGCATCACATTGACTTGTTGTTGCATTCCAATCACTGGTTGTTGTGTCAGAATCCTTAATTGTTGTATCACAGTGACCTTCTGATGCATCACAATCACATGTTGCATCAAAATCACGTTTTGCATCACAATCACCTGTTGTTGCATTCCAATCACTGGTTATTGTATCAGAATCCTTAATTGTTGTATCACAGTGACCTTCTGATGCATCACAATCACATGTTGTGCATCACAATTACATGTTGCATTCCAATCAGTGGTTGTTGTATCAGAATAATTTATTGTTACATCACAATGACATGTTGTTGGATCACAGTTACCTTTTGTTGCATCACAGTGACCTTCTGATGCATAACAATGACAGTTACCAGTGTTTGCATCATCATAATCACATGTTGTTGCATCACAATCACCAATTGATCAGTTTTAGGACGTACCACGTTCATTGCTTGATGTGTCACAGGCAACAGACACTGTGAGGATCCTGTGGCCTACTGTGACCACTTAAACCTCATCTGACTCAGGGAACACACTCTTCAAGGATGAACCGCCAAAGGATAAGTTTTGCGCCCAATGTGGGGCTCGAACCCACGACCCTGAGATTAAGAGTCTCATGCTCTACCGACTGAGCTAACCAGGCTATTTTGGCTTTTTCAAAGCATCCATTTTTCGAGCTCTGACGTTAATAAAACCTCCGCTCAATTTTCCTTAAAGTTCGCTATGTTTTCTTTACCTCCAGTAGCGCCGTGGAGTAGTTTTTTCGGTCAGTCGAACCCACATTTTCTTTATCAGTTGGTCCCTGTTATTTCAGTGTTGTGCATGAGTATGCACATGGGTAACGCGATACACAGCCCTACAATTGGTGTCAAATTATTCCACTGATCAATGGGTGGCGGTGACACGCCAAGATATGCTGCAATGTGAAAGCACTGAGGGCTGACTGACTGTGTCGCGGCGACTTTCCCACATATAAATGCAGCATTGTTTTTCGCATATAAGTTGCCAAAACACTTCCTACCAAATTACTGTTTTCTGTTCTTTACAACAGTTTTAGTGCTATTTTGCTATTTGCTGTTTCAAAGCTACACATGCCACATGTTTGGTACCATATTTAAGATGAAGTTGTGTTTTTTAAAATGAAACAAACTTGTTATTGTCAATTGCTATCTGTTTTTGAGAAAGAGCTGTTTATTTGGATTGAGTAGGAAATGCTCATTTAAGTGAGAGATCTCAGTGAACTGCAGCAGAATTCTACAATTTACTGGGGCCTATATTGTAAAATAATTAATACATAAACAAATTGAGCATGGCGTTAGTTCAGGCAGGCCACAGAGTCAAGGTGTCAGCTGCGTCAGCCTGTCTATCCTGGCTGCTTCCTCCGCAAGCCACTTCACAACCCACCTCCACCCCAGCTCCTTCCTTCATGCTGTGTCTGACTTATCAATGTCATTTCTGTTGTCATTGATGCCTGCTCTGTTCTGTACCCTACGGGGGGGGGGGGGTTCTTGCCGCTGCTCTACCTGCCTTAGGCCTTCCATGTGTTCGCATGGAAGGCAGGGAGGTGTGCTCTCCCTGCCTTAAGCTCTCCACGTATGCACCTGGAAGGGCAGGGAGGTCCCAGAATAGAGCGTACCCCCAAATACATATAACTGCAAATATATCTACTGCATGTAGATCAAGCATTTTTGTCATAGTGGTCCTGACTGAAATTTATCGGTGAATACAGGTCAACTCTTGTTGCATCACAATAATTTGTTGTTTCATCACAATCCACAGTTCTTGCATCACAATCACATGTTGTTGCATCACAACCCTCCGTTATTGCATCACAGTGACCTTCTGATGCATAACAATGACCGATTGTTGCATCACATTGACCTGTTGTTGCATTCCTATCACTGGTTGCTGTATCAGAATCATTAATTGTTGTGTCACAGTGACCTTCTGTTGCATCACATTGACCTGTTGTTGCATTCCAATCACTGGTTATTGTATCAGAATCATTAATTGTTGCGTCACAGTGACTTTACGATGCATAACAATGACCGATTGTTGCATCACAGTGACCTTCTGATGCATAACAATGACCGATTGTTGCATCACATTGACTTGTTGTTGCATTCCAATCACTGGTTGTTGTGTCAGAATCCTTAATTGTTGTATCACAGTGACCTTCTGATGCATCACAATCACATGTTGCATCAAAATCACGTTTTGCATCACAATCACCTGTTGTTGCATTCCAATCACTGGTTATTGTATCAGAATCCTTAATTGTTGTATCACAGTGACCTTCTGATGCATCACAATCACATGTTGTGCATCACAATTACATGTTGCATTCCAATCAGTGGTTGTTGTATCAGAATAATTTATTGTTACATCACAATGACATGTTGTTGGATCACAGTTACCTTTTGTTGCATCACAGTGACCTTCTGATGCATAACAATGACCGATTGTTGCATCACAGTTACCAGTGTTTGCATCATCATAATCACATGTTGTTGCATCACAATCACCAATTGATCAGTTTTAGGACGTACCACGTTCATTGCTTGATGTGACACAGGCAACAGACACTGTGAGGATCCTGTGGCCTACTGTGACCACTTAAACCTCATCTGACTCAGGGAACACACTCTTCAAGGATGAACCGCCAAAGGATAAGTTTTGCGCCCAATGTGGGGCTCGAACCCACGACCCTGAGATTAAGAGTCTCATGCTCTACCGACTGAGCTAACCAGGCTATTTTGGCTTTTTCAAAGCATCCATTTTTCGAGCTCTGACGTTAATAAAACCTCCGCTCAATTTTCCTTAAAGTTCGCTATGTTTTCTTTACCTCCAGTAGCGCCGTGGAGTAGTTTTTTCGGTCAGTCGAACCCACATTTTCTTTATCAGTTGGTCCCTGTTATTTCAGTGTTGTGCATGAGTATGCACATGGGTAACGCGATACACAGCCCTACAATTGGTGTCAAATTATTCCACTGATCAATGGGTGGCGGTGACACGCCAAGATATGCTGCAATGTGAAAGCACTGAGGGCTGACTGACTGTGTCGCGGCGACTTTCCCACATATAAATGCAGCATTGTTTTTCGCATATAAGTTGCCAAAACACTTCCTACCAAATTACTGTTTTCTGTTCTTTACAACAGTTTTAGTGCTATTTTGCTATTTGCTGTTTCAAAGCTACACATGCCACATGTTTGGTACCATATTTAAGATGAAGTTGTGTTTTTTAAAATGAAACAAACTTGTTATTGTCAATTGCTATCTGTTTTTGAGAAAGAGCTGTTTATTTGGATTGAGTAGGAAATGCTCATTTAAGTGAGAGATCTCAGTGAACTGCAGCAGAATTCTACAATTTACTGGGGCCTATATTGTAAAATAATTAATACATAAACAAATTGAGCATGGCGTTAGTTCAGGCAGGCCACAGAGTCAAGGTGTCAGCTGCGTCAGCCTGTCTATCCTGGCTGCTTCCTCCGCAAGCCACTTCACAACCCACCTCCACCCCAGCTCCTTCCTTCATGCTGTGTCTGACTTATCAATGTCATTTCTGTTGTCATTGATGCCTGCTCTGTTCTGTACCCTACGGGGGGGGGGGGGTTCTTGCCGCTGCTCTACCTGCCTTAGGCCTTCCATGTGTTCGCATGGAAGGCAGGGAGGTGTGCTCTCCCTGCCTTAAGCTCTCCACGTATGCACCTGGAAGGGCAGGGAGGTCCCAGAATAGAGCGTACCCCCAAATACATATAACTGCAAATATATCTACTGCATGTAGATCAAGCATTTTTGTCATAGTGGTCCTGACTGAAATTTATCGGTGAATACAGGTCAACTCTTGTTGCATCACAATAATTTGTTGTTTCATCACAATCCACAGTTCTTGCATCACAATCACATGTTGTTGCATCACAACCCTCCGTTATTGCATCACAGTGACCTTCTGATGCATAACAATGACCGATTGTTGCATCACATTGACCTGTTGTTGCATTCCTATCACTGGTTGCTGTATCAGAATCATTAATTGTTGTGTCACAGTGACCTTCTGTTGCATCACATTGACCTGTTGTTGCATTCCAATCACTGGTTATTGTATCAGAATCATTAATTGTTGCGTCACAGTGACTTTACGATGCATAACAATGACCGATTGTTGCATCACAGTGACCTTCTGATGCATAACAATGACCGATTGTTGCATCACATTGACTTGTTGTTGCATTCCAATCACTGGTTGTTGTGTCAGAATCCTTAATTGTTGTATCACAGTGACCTTCTGATGCATCACAATCACATGTTGCATCAAAATCACGTTTTGCATCACAATCACCTGTTGTTGCATTCCAATCACTGGTTATTGTATCAGAATCCTTAATTGTTGTATCACAGTGACCTTCTGATGCATCACAATCACATGTTGTGCATCACAATTACATGTTGCATTCCAATCAGTGGTTGTTGTATCAGAATAATTTATTGTTACATCACAATGACATGTTGTTGGATCACAGTTACCTTTTGTTGCATCACAGTGACCTTCTGATGCATAACAATGACCGATTGTTGCATCACAGTTACCAGTGTTTGCATCATCATAATCACATGTTGTTGCATCACAATCACCAATTGATCAGTTTTAGGACGTACCACGTTCATTGCTTGATGTGACACAGGCAACAGACACTGTGAGGATCCTGTGGCCTACTGTGACCACTTAAACCTCATCTGACTCAGGGAACACACTCTTCAAGGATGAACCGCCAAAGGATAAGTTTTGCGCCCAATGTGGGGCTCGAACCCACGACCCTGAGATTAAGAGTCTCATGCTCTACCGACTGAGCTAACCGGGCTATTTTGGCTTTTTCAAAGCATCCATTTTTCGAGCTCTGACGTTAATAAAACCTCCACTCAATTTTCCTTAAAGTTCGCTATGTTTTCTGTACCGCCGTGGAGTAGTTTTTTCGGTCAGTCGAACCCACATTTTCTTTATCAGTTGGTCCCTGTTATTTCAGTGTTGTGCATGAGTATGCACATGGGTAACGCGATACACAGCCCTACAGTTGGTGTCAAATTATTCCACTGATCAATGGGTGGCGGTGACACGCCAAGATATGCTGCAATGTGAAAGCACTGAGGGCTGACTGACTGTGTCGCGGCGACTTTCCCACATATAAATGCAGCATTGTTTTTCGCATATAAGTTGCCAAAACACTTCCTACCAAATTACTGTTTTCTGTTCTTTACAACAGTTTTAGTGCTATTTTGCTATTTGCTGTTTCAAAGCTACACATGCCACATGTTTGGTACCATATTTAAGATGAAGTTGTGTTTTTTAAAATGAAACAAACTTGTTATTGTCAATTGCTATCTGTTTTTGAGAAAGAGCTGTTTATTTGGATTGAGTAGGAAATGCTCATTTAAGTGAGAGATCTCAGTGAACTGCAGCAGAATTCTACAATTTACTGGGGCCTATATTGTAAAATAATTAATACATAAACAAATTGAGCATGGCGTTAGTTCAGGCAGGCCACAGAGTCAAGGTGTCAGCTGCGTCAGCCTGTCTATCCTGGCTGCTTCCTCCGCAAGCCACTTCACAACCCACCTCCACCCCAGCTCCTTCCTTCATGCTGTGTCTGACTTATCAATGTCATTTCTGTTGTCATTGATGCCTGCTCTGTTCTGTACCCTACGGGGGGGGGGGGGGTTCTTGCCGCTGCTCTACCTGCCTTAGGCCTTCCATGTGTTCGCATGGAAGGCAGGGAGGTGTGCTCTCCCTGCCTTAAGCTCTCCACATATGCACCTGGAAGGGCAGGGAGGTCCCAGAATAGAGCGTACCCCCAAATACATATAACTGCAAATATATCTACTGCATGTAGATCAAGCATTTTTGTCATAGTGGTCCTGACTGAAATTTATCGGTGAATACAGGTCAACTCTTGTTGCATCACAATAATTTGTTGTTTCATCACAATCCACAGTTCTTGCATCACAATCACATGTTGTTGCATCACAACCCTCCGTTATTGCATCACAGTGACCTTCTGATGCATAACAATGACCGATTGTTGCATCACATTGACCTGTTGTTGCATTCCTATCACTGGTTGCTGTATCAGAATCATTAATTGTTGTGTCACAGTGACCTTCTGTTGCATCACATTGACCTGTTGTTGCATTCCAATCACTGGTTATTGTATCAGAATCATTAATTGTTGCGTCACAGTGACTTTACGATGCATAACAATGACCGATTGTTGCATCACAGTGACCTTCTGATGCATAACAATGACCGATTGTTGCATCACATTGACTTGTTGTTGCATTCCAATCACTGGTTGTTGTGTCAGAATCCTTAATTGTTGTATCACAGTGACCTTCTGATGCATCACAATCACATGTTGCATCAAAATCACGTTTTGCATCACAATCACCTGTTGTTGCATTCCAATCACTGGTTATTGTATCAGAATCCTTAATTGTTGTATCACAGTGACCTTCTGATGCATCACAATCACATGTTGTGCATCACAATTACATGTTGCATTCCAATCAGTGGTTGTTGTATCAGAATAATTTATTGTTACATCACAATGACATGTTGTTGGATCACAGTTACCTTTTGTTGCATCACAGTGACCTTCTGATGCATAACAATGACCGATTGTTGCATCACAGTTACCAGTGTTTGCATCATCATAATCACATGTTGTTGCATCACAATCACCAATTGATCAGTTTTAGGACGTACCACGTTCATTGCTTGATGTGTCACAGGCAACAGACACTGTGAGGATCCTGTGGCCTACTGTGACCACTTAAACCTCATCTGACTCAGGGAACACACTCTTCAAGGATGAACCGCCAAAGGATAAGTTTTGCGCCCAATGTGGGGCTCGAACCCACGACCCTGAGATTAAGAGTCTCATGCTCTACCGACTGAGCTAACCGGGCTATTTTGGCTTTTTCAAAGCATCCATTTTTCGAGCTCTGACGTTAATAAAACCTCCACTCAATTTTCCTTAAAGTTCGCTATGTTTTCTGTACCGCCGTGGAGTAGTTTTTTCGGTCAGTCGAACCCACATTTTCTTTATCAGTTGGTCCCTGTTATTTCAGTGTTGTGCATGAGTATGCACATGGGTAACGCGATACACAGCCCTACAGTTGGTGTCAAATTATTCCACTGATCAATGGGTGGCGGTGACACGCCAAGATATGCTGCAATGTGAAAGCACTGAGGGCTGACTGACTGTGTCGCGGCGACTTTCCCACATATAAATGCAGCATTGTTTTTCGCATATAAGTTGCCAAAACACTTCCTACCAAATTACTGTTTTCTGTTCTTTACAACAGTTTTAGTGCTATTTTGCTATTTGCTGTTTCAAAGCTACACATGCCACATGTTTGGTACCATATTTAAGATGAAGTTGTGTTTTTTAAAATGAAACAAACTTGTTATTGTCAATTGCTATCTGTTTTTGAGAAAGAGCTGTTTATTTGGATTGAGTAGGAAATGCTCATTTAAGTGAGAGATCTCAGTGAACTGCAGCAGAATTCTACAATTTACTGGGGCCTATATTGTAAAATAATTAATACATAAACAAATTGAGCATGGCGTTAGTTCAGGCAGGCCACAGAGTCAAGGTGTCAGCTGCGTCAGCCTGTCTATCCTGGCTGCTTCCTCCGCAAGCCACTTCACAACCCACCTCCACCCCAGCTCCTTCCTTCATGCTGTGTCTGACTTATCAATGTCATTTCTGTTGTCATTGATGCCTGCTCTGTTCTGTACCCTACGGGGGGGGGGGGGGGGTTCTTGCCGCTGCTCTACCTGCCTTAGGCCTTCCATGTGTTCGCATGGAAGGCAGGGAGGTGTGCTCTCCCTGCCTTAAGCTCTCCACGTATGCACCTGGAAGGGCAGGGAGGTCCCAGAATAGAGCGTACCCCCAAATACATATAACTGCAAATATATCTACTGCATGTAGATCAAGCATTTTTGTCATAGTGGTCCTGACTGAAATTTATCGGTGAATACAGGTCAACTCTTGTTGCATCACAATAATTTGTTGTTTCATCACAATCCACAGTTCTTGCATCACAATCACATGTTGTTGCATCACAACCCTCCGTTATTGCATCACAGTGACCTTCTGATGCATAACAATGACCGATTGTTGCATCACATTGACCTGTTGTTGCATTCCTATCACTGGTTGCTGTATCAGAATCATTAATTGTTGTGTCACAGTGACCTTCTGTTGCATCACATTGACCTGTTGTTGCATTCCAATCACTGGTTATTGTATCAGAATCATTAATTGTTGCGTCACAGTGACTTTACGATGCATAACAATGACCGATTGTTGCATCACAGTGACCTTCTGATGCATAACAATGACCGATTGTTGCATCACATTGACTTGTTGTTGCATTCCAATCACTGGTTGTTGTGTCAGAATCCTTAATTGTTGTATCACAGTGACCTTCTGATGCATCACAATCACATGTTGCATCAAAATCACGTTTTGCATCACAATCACCTGTTGTTGCATTCCAATCACTGGTTATTGTATCAGAATCCTTAATTGTTGTATCACAGTGACCTTCTGATGCATCACAATCACATGTTGTGCATCACAATTACATGTTGCATTCCAATCAGTGGTTGTTGTATCAGAATAATTTATTGTTACATCACAATGACATGTTGTTGGATCACAGTTACCTTTTGTTGCATCACAGTGACCTTCTGATGCATAACAATGACCGATTGTTGCATCACAGTTACCAGTGTTTGCATCATCATAATCACATGTTGTTGCATCACAATCACCAATTGATCAGTTTTAGGACGTACCACGTTCATTGCTTGATGTGTCACAGGCAACAGACACTGTGAGGATCCTGTGGCCTACTGTGACCACTTAAACCTCATCTGACTCAGGGAACACACTCTTCAAGGATGAACCGCCAAAGGATAAGTTTTGCGCCCAATGTGGGGCTCGAACCCACGACCCTGAGATTAAGAGTCTCATGCTCTACCGACTGAGCTAACCGGGCTATTTTGGCTTTTTCAAAGCATCCATTTTTCGAGCTCTGACGTTAATAAAACCTCCACTCAATTTTCCTTAAAGTTCGCTATGTTTTCTGTACCGCCGTGGAGTAGTTTTTTCGGTCAGTCGAACCCACATTTTCTTTATCAGTTGGTCCCTGTTATTTCAGTGTTGTGCATGAGTATGCACATGGGTAACGCGATACACAGCCCTACAGTTGGTGTCAAATTATTCCACTGATCAATGGGTGGCGGTGACACGCCAAGATATGCTGCAATGTGAAAGCACTGAGGGCTGACTGACTGTGTCGCGGCGACTTTCCCACATATAAATGCAGCATTGTTTTTCGCATATAAGTTGCCAAAACACTTCCTACCAAATTACTGTTTTCTGTTCTTTACAACAGTTTTAGTGCTATTTTGCTATTTGCTGTTTCAAAGCTACACATGCCACATGTTTGGTACCATATTTAAGATGAAGTTGTGTTTTTTAAAATGAAACAAACTTGTTATTGTCAATTGCTATCTGTTTTTGAGAAAGAGCTGTTTATTTGGATTGAGTAGGAAATGCTCATTTAAGTGAGAGATCTCAGTGAACTGCAGCAGAATTCTACAATTTACTGGGGCCTATATTGTAAAATAATTAATACATAAACAAATTGAGCATGGCGTTAGTTCAGGCAGGCCACAGAGTCAAGGTGTCAGCTGCGTCAGCCTGTCTATCCTGGCTGCTTCCTCCGCAAGCCACTTCACAACCCACCTCCACCCCAGCTCCTTCCTTCATGCTGTGTCTGACTTATCAATGTCATTTCTGTTGTCATTGATGCCTGCTCTGTTCTGTACCCTACGGGGGGGGGGGGGGGGTTCTTGCCGCTGCTCTACCTGCCTTAGGCCTTCCATGTGTTCGCATGGAAGGCAGGGAGGTGTGCTCTCCCTGCCTTAAGCTCTCCACGTATGCACCTGGAAGGGCAGGGAGGTCCCAGAATAGAGCGTACCCCCAAATACATATAACTGCAAATATATCTACTGCATGTAGATCAAGCATTTTTGTCATAGTGGTCCTGACTGAAATTTATCGGTGAATACAGGTCAACTCTTGTTGCATCACAATAATTTGTTGTTTCATCACAATCCACAGTTCTTGCATCACAATCACATGTTGTTGCATCACAACCCTCCGTTATTGCATCACAGTGACCTTCTGATGCATAACAATGACCGATTGTTGCATCACATTGACCTGTTGTTGCATTCCTATCACTGGTTGCTGTATCAGAATCATTAATTGTTGTGTCACAGTGACCTTCTGTTGCATCACATTGACCTGTTGTTGCATTCCAATCACTGGTTATTGTATCAGAATCATTAATTGTTGCGTCACAGTGACTTTACGATGCATAACAATGACCGATTGTTGCATCACAGTGACCTTCTGATGCATAACAATGACCGATTGTTGCATCACATTGACTTGTTGTTGCATTCCAATCACTGGTTGTTGTGTCAGAATCCTTAATTGTTGTATCACAGTGACCTTCTGATGCATCACAATCACATGTTGCATCAAAATCACGTTTTGCATCACAATCACCTGTTGTTGCATTCCAATCACTGGTTATTGTATCAGAATCCTTAATTGTTGTATCACAGTGACCTTCTGATGCATCACAATCACATGTTGTGCATCACAATTACATGTTGCATTCCAATCAGTGGTTGTTGTATCAGAATAATTTATTGTTACATCACAATGACATGTTGTTGGATCACAGTTACCTTTTGTTGCATCACAGTGACCTTCTGATGCATAACAATGACAGTTACCAGTGTTTGCATCATCATAATCACATGTTGTTGCATCACAATCACCAATTGATCAGTTTTAGGACGTACCACGTTCATTGCTTGATGTGTCACAGGCAACAGACACTGTGAGGATCCTGTGGCCTACTGTGACCACTTAAACCTCATCTGACTCAGGGAACACACTCTTCAAGGATGAACCGCCAAAGGATAAGTTTTGCGCCCAATGTGGGGCTCGAACCCACGACCCTGAGATTAAGAGTCTCATGCTCTACCGACTGAGCTAACCAGGCTATTTTGGCTTTTTCAAAGCATCCATTTTTCGAGCTCTGACGTTAATAAAACCTCCGCTCAATTTTCCTTAAAGTTCGCTATGTTTTCTTTACCTCCAGTAGCGCCGTGGAGTAGTTTTTTCGGTCAGTCGAACCCACATTTTCTTTATCAGTTGGTCCCTGTTATTTCAGTGTTGTGCATGAGTATGCACATGGGTAACGCGATACACAGCCCTACAATTGGTGTCAAATTATTCCACTGATCAATGGGTGGCGGTGACACGCCAAGATATGCTGCAATGTGAAAGCACTGAGGGCTGACTGACTGTGTCGCGGCGACTTTCCCACATATAAATGCAGCATTGTTTTTCGCATATAAGTTGCCAAAACACTTCCTACCAAATTACTGTTTTCTGTTCTTTACAACAGTTTTAGTGCTATTTTGCTATTTGCTGTTTCAAAGCTACACATGCCACATGTTTGGTACCATATTTAAGATGAAGTTGTGTTTTTTAAAATGAAACAAACTTGTTATTGTCAATTGCTATCTGTTTTTGAGAAAGAGCTGTTTATTTGGATTGAGTAGGAAATGCTCATTTAAGTGAGAGATCTCAGTGAACTGCAGCAGAATTCTACAATTTACTGGGGCCTATATTGTAAAATAATTAATACATAAACAAATTGAGCATGGCGTTAGTTCAGGCAGGCCACAGAGTCAAGGTGTCAGCTGCGTCAGCCTGTCTATCCTGGCTGCTTCCTCCGCAAGCCACTTCACAACCCACCTCCACCCCAGCTCCTTCCTTCATGCTGTGTCTGACTTATCAATGTCATTTCTGTTGTCATTGATGCCTGCTCTGTTCTGTACCCTACGGGGGGGGGGGGGGTTCTTGCCGCTGCTCTACCTGCCTTAGGCCTTCCATGTGTTCGCATGGAAGGCAGGGAGGTGTGCTCTCCCTGCCTTAAGCTCTCCACGTATGCACCTGGAAGGGCAGGGAGGTCCCAGAATAGAGCGTACCCCCAAATACATATAACTGCAAATATATCTACTGCATGTAGATCAAGCATTTTTGTCATAGTGGTCCTGACTGAAATTTATCGGTGAATACAGGTCAACTCTTGTTGCATCACAATAATTTGTTGTTTCATCACAATCCACAGTTCTTGCATCACAATCACATGTTGTTGCATCACAACCCTCCGTTATTGCATCACAGTGACCTTCTGATGCATAACAATGACCGATTGTTGCATCACATTGACCTGTTGTTGCATTCCTATCACTGGTTGCTGTATCAGAATCATTAATTGTTGTGTCACAGTGACCTTCTGTTGCATCACATTGACCTGTTGTTGCATTCCAATCACTGGTTATTGTATCAGAATCATTAATTGTTGCGTCACAGTGACTTTACGATGCATAACAATGACCGATTGTTGCATCACAGTGACCTTCTGATGCATAACAATGACCGATTGTTGCATCACATTGACTTGTTGTTGCATTCCAATCACTGGTTGTTGTGTCAGAATCCTTAATTGTTGTATCACAGTGACCTTCTGATGCATCACAATCACATGTTGCATCAAAATCACGTTTTGCATCACAATCACCTGTTGTTGCATTCCAATCACTGGTTATTGTATCAGAATCCTTAATTGTTGTATCACAGTGACCTTCTGATGCATCACAATCACATGTTGTGCATCACAATTACATGTTGCATTCCAATCAGTGGTTGTTGTATCAGAATAATTTATTGTTACATCACAATGACATGTTGTTGGATCACAGTTACCTTTTGTTGCATCACAGTGACCTTCTGATGCATAACAATGACCGATTGTTGCATCACAGTTACCAGTGTTTGCATCATCATAATCACATGTTGTTGCATCACAATCACCAATTGATCAGTTTTAGGACGTACCACGTTCATTGCTTGATGTGTCACAGGCAACAGACACTGTGAGGATCCTGTGGCCTACTGTGACCACTTAAACCTCATCTGACTCAGGGAACACACTCTTCAAGGATGAACCGCCAAAGGATAAGTTTTGCGCCCAATGTGGGGCTCGAACCCACGACCCTGAGATTAAGAGTCTCATGCTCTACCGACTGAGCTAACCGGGCTATTTTGGCTTTTTCAAAGCATCCATTTTTCGAGCTCTGACGTTAATAAAACCTCCACTCAATTTTCCTTAAAGTTCGCTATGTTTTCTGTACCGCCGTGGAGTAGTTTTTTCGGTCAGTCGAACCCACATTTTCTTTATCAGTTGGTCCCTGTTATTTCAGTGTTGTGCATGAGTATGCACATGGGTAACGCGATACACAGCCCTACAGTTGGTGTCAAATTATTCCACTGATCAATGGGTGGCGGTGACACGCCAAGATATGCTGCAATGTGAAAGCACTGAGGGCTGACTGACTGTGTCGCGGCGACTTTCCCACATATAAATGCAGCATTGTTTTTCGCATATAAGTTGCCAAAACACTTCCTACCAAATTACTGTTTTCTGTTCTTTACAACAGTTTTAGTGCTATTTTGCTATTTGCTGTTTCAAAGCTACACATGCCACATGTTTGGTACCATATTTAAGATGAAGTTGTGTTTTTTAAAATGAAACAAACTTGTTATTGTCAATTGCTATCTGTTTTTGAGAAAGAGCTGTTTATTTGGATTGAGTAGGAAATGCTCATTTAAGTGAGAGATCTCAGTGAACTGCAGCAGAATTCTACAATTTACTGGGGCCTATATTGTAAAATAATTAATACATAAACAAATTGAGCATGGCGTTAGTTCAGGCAGGCCACAGAGTCAAGGTGTCAGCTGCGTCAGCCTGTCTATCCTGGCTGCTTCCTCCGCAAGCCACTTCACAACCCACCTCCACCCCAGCTCCTTCCTTCATGCTGTGTCTGACTTATCAATGTCATTTCTGTTGTCATTGATGCCTGCTCTGTTCTGTACCCTACGGGGGGGGGGGGGGTTCTTGCCGCTGCTCTACCTGCCTTAGGCCTTCCATGTGTTCGCATGGAAGGCAGGGAGGTGTGCTCTCCCTGCCTTAAGCTCTCCACGTATGCACCTGGAAGGGCAGGGAGGTCCCAGAATAGAGCGTACCCCCAAATACATATAACTGCAAATATATCTACTGCATGTAGATCAAGCATTTTTGTCATAGTGGTCCTGACTGAAATTTATCGGTGAATACAGGTCAACTCTTGTTGCATCACAATAATTTGTTGTTTCATCACAATCCACAGTTCTTGCATCACAATCACATGTTGTTGCATCACAACCCTCCGTTATTGCATCACAGTGACCTTCTGATGCATAACAATGACCGATTGTTGCATCACATTGACCTGTTGTTGCATTCCTATCACTGGTTGCTGTATCAGAATCATTAATTGTTGTGTCACAGTGACCTTCTGTTGCATCACATTGACCTGTTGTTGCATTCCAATCACTGGTTATTGTATCAGAATCATTAATTGTTGCGTCACAGTGACTTTACGATGCATAACAATGACCGATTGTTGCATCACAGTGACCTTCTGATGCATAACAATGACCGATTGTTGCATCACATTGACTTGTTGTTGCATTCCAATCACTGGTTGTTGTGTCAGAATCCTTAATTGTTGTATCACAGTGACCTTCTGATGCATCACAATCACATGTTGCATCAAAATCACGTTTTGCATCACAATCACCTGTTGTTGCATTCCAATCACTGGTTATTGTATCAGAATCCTTAATTGTTGTATCACAGTGACCTTCTGATGCATCACAATCACATGTTGTGCATCACAATTACATGTTGCATTCCAATCAGTGGTTGTTGTATCAGAATAATTTATTGTTACATCACAATGACATGTTGTTGGATCACAGTTACCTTTTGTTGCATCACAGTGACCTTCTGATGCATAACAATGACCGATTGTTGCATCACAGTTACCAGTGTTTGCATCATCATAATCACATGTTGTTGCATCACAATCACCAATTGATCAGTTTTAGGACGTACCACGTTCATTGCTTGATGTGTCACAGGCAACAGACACTGTGAGGATCCTGTGGCCTACTGTGACCACTTAAACCTCATCTGACTCAGGGAACACACTCTTCAAGGATGAACCGCCAAAGGATAAGTTTTGCGCCCAATGTGGGGCTCGAACCCACGACCCTGAGATTAAGAGTTTCATGCTCTACCGACTGAGCTAACCAGGCTATTTTGGCTTTTTCAAAGCATCCATTTTTCGAGCTCTGACGTTAATAAAACCTCCGCTCAATTTTCCTTAAAGTTCGCTATGTTTTCTTTACCTCCAGTAGCGCCGTGGAGTAGTTTTTTCGGTCAGTCGAACCCACATTTTCTTTATCAGTTGGTCCCTGTTATTTCAGTGTTGTGCATGAGTATGCACATGGGTAACGCGATACACAGCCCTACAATTGGTGTCAAATTATTCCACTGATCAATGGGTGGCGGTGACACGCCAAGATATGCTGCAATGTGAAAGCACTGAGGGCTGACTGACTGTGTCGCGGCGACTTTCCCACATATAAATGCAGAAAGCTACACATGCCACATGTTTGGTACCATATTTAAGATGAAGTTGTGTTTTTTAAAATGAAACAAACTTGTTATTGTCAATTGCTATCTGTTTTTGAGAAAGAGCTGTTTATTTGGATTGAGTAGGAAATGCTCATTTAAGTGAGAGATCTCAGTGAACTGCAGCAGAATTCTACAATTTACTGGGGCCTATATTGTAAAATAATTAATACATAAACAAATTGAGCATGGCGTTAGTTCAGGCAGGCCACAGAGTCAAGGTGTCAGCTGCGTCAGCCTGTCTATCCTGGCTGCTTCCTCCGCAAGCCACTTCACAACCCACCTCCACCCCAGCTCCTTCCTTCATGCTGTGTCTGACTTATCAATGTCATTTCTGTTGTCATTGATGCCTGCTCTGTTCTGTACCCTACGGGGGGGGGGGGGGGGGGGGGGTTCTTGCCGCTGCTCTACCTGCCTTAGGCCTTCCATGTGTTCGCATGGAAGGCAGGGAGGTGTGCTCTCCCTGCCTTAAGCTCTCCACGTATGCACCTGGAAGGGCAGGGAGGTCCCAGAATAGAGCGTACCCCCAAATACATATAACTGCAAATATATCTACTGCATGTAGATCAAGCATTTTTGTCATAGTGGTCCTGACTGAAATTTATCGGTGAATACAGGTCAACTCTTGTTGCATCACAATAATTTGTTGTTTCATCACAATCCACAGTTCTTGCATCACAATCACATGTTGTTGCATCACAACCCTCCGTTATTGCATCACAGTGACCTTCTGATGCATAACAATGACCGATTGTTGCATCACATTGACCTGTTGTTGCATTCCTATCACTGGTTGCTGTATCAGAATCATTAATTGTTGTGTCACAGTGACCTTCTGTTGCATCACATTGACCTGTTGTTGCATTCCAATCACTGGTTATTGTATCAGAATCATTAATTGTTGCGTCACAGTGACTTTACGATGCATAACAATGACCGATTGTTGCATCACAGTGACCTTCTGATGCATAACAATGACCGATTGTTGCATCACATTGACTTGTTGTTGCATTCCAATCACTGGTTGTTGTGTCAGAATCCTTAATTGTTGTATCACAGTGACCTTCTGATGCATCACAATCACATGTTGCATCAAAATCACGTTTTGCATCACAATCACCTGTTGTTGCATTCCAATCACTGGTTATTGTATCAGAATCCTTAATTGTTGTATCACAGTGACCTTCTGATGCATCACAATCACATGTTGTGCATCACAATTACATGTTGCATTCCAATCAGTGGTTGTTGTATCAGAATAATTTATTGTTACATCACAATGACATGTTGTTGGATCACAGTTACCTTTTGTTGCATCACAGTGACCTTCTGATGCATAACAATGACAGTTACCAGTGTTTGCATCATCATAATCACATGTTGTTGCATCACAATCACCAATTGATCAGTTTTAGGACGTACCACGTTCATTGCTTGATGTGTCACAGGCAACAGACACTGTGAGGATCCTGTGGCCTACTGTGACCACTTAAACCTCATCTGACTCAGGGAACACACTCTTCAAGGATGAACCGCCAAAGGATAAGTTTTGCGCCCAATGTGGGGCTCGAACCCACGACCCTGAGATTAAGAGTCTCATGATCTACCGACTGAGCTAACCGGGCTATTTTGGCTTTTTCAAAGCATCCATTTTTCGAGCTCTGACGTTAATAAAACCTCCACTCAATTTTCCTTAAAGTTCGCTATGTTTTCTTTACCTCCAGTAGCGCCGTGGAGTAGTTTTTTCGGTCAGTCGAACCCACATTTTCTTTATCAGTTGGTCCCTGTTATTTCAGTGTTGTGCATGAGTATGCACATGGGTAACGCGATACACAGCCCTACAATTGGTGTCAAATTATTCCACTGATCAATGGGTGGCGGTGACACGCCAAGATATGCTGCAATGTGAAAGCACTGAGGGCTGACTGACTGTGTCGCGGCGACTTTCCCACATATAAATGCAGCATTGTTTTTCGCATATAAGTTGCCAAAACACTTCCTACCAAATTACTGTTTTCTGTTCTTTACAACAGTTTTAGTGCTATTTTGCTATTTGCTGTTTCAAAGCTACACATGCCACATGTTTGGTACCATATTTAAAATGAAGTTGTGTTTTTTAAAATGAAACAAACTTGTTATTGTCAATTGCTATCTGTTTTTGAGAAAGAGCTGTTTATTTGGATTGAGTAGGAAATGCTCATTTAAGTGAGAGATCTCAGTGAACTGCAGCAGAATTCTACAATTTACTGGGGCCTATATTGTAAAATAATTAATACATAAACAAATTGAGCATGGCGTTAGTTCAGGCAGGCCACAGAGTCAAGGTGTCAGCTGCGTCAGCCTGTCTATCCTGGCTGCTTCCTCCGCAAGCCACTTCACAACCCACCTCCACCCCAGCTCCTTCCTTCATGCTGTGTCTGACTTATCAATGTCATTTCTGTTGTCATTGATGCCTGCTCTGTTCTGTACCCTACGGGGGGGGGGGTTCTTGCCGCTGCTCTACCTGCCTTAGGCCTTCCATGTGTTCGCATGGAAGGCAGGGAGGTGTGCTCTCCCTGCCTTAAGCTCTCCACGTATGCACCTGGAAGGGCAGGGAGGTCCCAGAATAGAGCGTACCCCCAAATACATATAACTGCAAATATATCTACTGCATGTAGATCAAGCATTTTTGTCATAGTGGTCCTGACTGAAATTTATCGGTGAATACAGGTCAACTCTTGTTGCATCACAATAATTTGTTGTTTCATCACAATCCACAGTTCTTGCATCACAATCACATGTTGTTGCATCACAACCCTCCGTTATTGCATCACAGTGACCTTCTGATGCATAACAATGACCGATTGTTGCATCACATTGACCTGTTGTTGCATTCCTATCACTGGTTGCTGTATCAGAATCATTAATTGTTGTGTCACAGTGACCTTCTGTTGCATCACATTGACCTGTTGTTGCATTCCAATCACTGGTTATTGTATCAGAATCATTAATTGTTGCGTCACAGTGACTTTACGATGCATAACAATGACCGATTGTTGCATCACAGTGACCTTCTGATGCATAACAATGACCGATTGTTGCATCACATTGACTTGTTGTTGCATTCCAATCACTGGTTGTTGTGTCAGAATCCTTAATTGTTGTATCACAGTGACCTTCTGATGCATCACAATCACATGTTGCATCAAAATCACGTTTTGCATCACAATCACCTGTTGTTGCATTCCAATCACTGGTTATTGTATCAGAATCCTTAATTGTTGTATCACAGTGACCTTCTGATGCATCACAATCACATGTTGTGCATCACAATTACATGTTGCATTCCAATCAGTGGTTGTTGTATCAGAATAATTTATTGTTACATCACAATGACATGTTGTTGGATCACAGTTACCTTTTGTTGCATCACAGTGACCTTCTGATGCATAACAATGACCGATTGTTGCATCACAGTTACCAGTGTTTGCATCATCATAATCACATGTTGTTGCATCACAATCACCAATTGATCAGTTTTAGGACGTACCACGTTCATTGCTTGATGTGTCACAGGCAACAGACACTGTGAGGATCCTGTGGCCTACTGTGACCACTTAAACCTCATCTGACTCAGGGAACACACTCTTCAAGGATGAACCGCCAAAGGATAAGTTTTGCGCCCAATGTGGGGCTCGAACCCACGACCCTGAGATTAAGAGTCTCATGCTCTACTGACTGAGCTAACCAGGCTATTTTGGCTTTTTCAAAGCATCCATTTTTCGAGCTCTGACGTTAATAAAACCTCCACTCAATTTTCCTTAAAGTTCGCTATGTTTTCTTTACCTCCAGTAGCGCCGTGGAGTAGTTTTTTCGGTCAGTCGAACCCACATTTTCTTTATCAGTTGGTCCCTGTTATTTCAGTGTTGTGCATGAGTATGCACATGGGTAACGCGATACACAGCCCTACAATTGGTGTCAAATTATTCCACTGATCAATGGGTGGCGGTGACACGCCAAGATATGCTGCAATGTGAAAGCACTGAGGGCTGACTGACTGTGTCGCGGCGACTTTCCCACATATAAATGCAGCATTGTTTTTCGCATATAAGTTGCCAAAACACTTCCTACCAAATTACTGTTTTCTGTTCTTTACAACAGTTTTAGTGCTATTTTGCTATTTGCTGTTTCAAAGCTACACATGCCACATGTTTGGTACCATATTTAAAATGAAGTTGTGTTTTTTAAAATGAAACAAACTTGTTATTGTCAATTGCTATCTGTTTTTGAGAAAGAGCTGTTTATTTGGATTGAGTAGGAAATGCTCATTTAAGTGAGAGATCTCAGTGAACTGCAGCAGAATTCTACAATTTACTGGGGCCTATATTGTAAAATAATTAATACATAAACAAATTGAGCATGGCGTTAGTTCAGGCAGGCCACAGAGTCAAGGTGTCAGCTGCGTCAGCCTGTCTATCCTGGCTGCTTCCTCCGCAAGCCACTTCACAACCCACCTCCACCCCAGCTCCTTCCTTCATGCTGTGTCTGACTTATCAATGTCATTTCTGTTGTCATTGATGCCTGCTCTGTTCTGTACCCTACGGGGGGGGGGTTCTTGCCGCTGCTCTACCTGCCTTAGGCCTTCCATGTGTTCGCATGGAAGGCAGGGAGGTGTGCTCTCCCTGCCTTAAGCTCTCCACGTATGCACCTGGAAGGGCAGGGAGGTCCCAGAATAGAGCGTACCCCCAAATACATATAACTGCAAATATATCTACTGCATGTAGATCAAGCATTTTTGTCATAGTGGTCCTGACTGAAATTTATCGGTGAATACAGGTCAACTCTTGTTGCATCACAATAATTTGTTGTTTCATCACAATCCACAGTTCTTGCATCACAATCACATGTTGTTGCATCACAACCCTCCGTTATTGCATCACAGTGACCTTCTGATGCATAACAATGACCGATTGTTGCATCACATTGACCTGTTGTTGCATTCCTATCACTGGTTGCTGTATCAGAATCATTAATTGTTGTGTCACAGTGACCTTCTGTTGCATCACATTGACCTGTTGTTGCATTCCAATCACTGGTTATTGTATCAGAATCATTAATTGTTGCGTCACAGTGACTTTACGATGCATAACAATGACCGATTGTTGCATCACAGTGACCTTCTGATGCATAACAATGACCGATTGTTGCATCACATTGACTTGTTGTTGCATTCCAATCACTGGTTGTTGTGTCAGAATCCTTAATTGTTGTATCACAGTGACCTTCTGATGCATCACAATCACATGTTGCATCAAAATCACGTTTTGCATCACAATCACCTGTTGTTGCATTCCAATCACTGGTTATTGTATCAGAATCCTTAATTGTTGTATCACAGTGACCTTCTGATGCATCACAATCACATGTTGTGCATCACAATTACATGTTGCATTCCAATCAGTGGTTGTTGTATCAGAATAATTTATTGTTACATCACAATGACATGTTGTTGGATCACAGTTACCTTTTGTTGCATCACAGTGACCTTCTGATGCATAACAATGACCGATTGTTGCATCACAGTTACCAGTGTTTGCATCATCATAATCACATGTTGTTGCATCACAATCACCAATTGATCAGTTTTAGGACGTACCACGTTCATTGCTTGATGTGTCACAGGCAACAGACACTGTGAGGATCCTGTGGCCTACTGTGACCACTTAAACCTCATCTGACTCAGGGAACACACTCTTCAAGGATGAACCGCCAAAGGATAAGTTTTGCGCCCAATGTGGGGCTCGAACCCACGACCCTGAGATTAAGAGTCTCATGCTCTACCGACTGAGCTAACCAGGCTATTTTGGCTTTTTCAAAGCATCCATTTTTCGAGCTCTGACGTTAATAAAACCTCCACTCAATTTTCCTTAAAGTTCGCTATGTTTTCTTTACCTCCAGTAGCGCCGTGGAGTAGTTTTTTCGGTCAGTCGAACCCACATTTTCTTTATCAGTTGGTCCCTGTTATTTCAGTGTTGTGCATGAGTATGCACATGGGTAACGCGATACACAGCCCTACAATTGGTGTCAAATTATTCCACTGATCAATGGGTGGCGGTGACACGCCAAGATATGCTGCAATGTGAAAGCACTGAGGGCTGACTGACTGTGTCGCGGCGACTTTCCCACATATAAATGCAGCATTGTTTTTCGCATATAAGTTGCCAAAACACTTCCTACCAAATTACTGTTTTCTGTTCTTTACAACAGTTTTAGTGCTATTTTGCTATTTGCTGTTTCAAAGCTACACATGCCACATGTTTGGTACCATATTTAAAATGAAGTTGTGTTTTTTAAAATGAAACAAACTTGTTATTGTCAATTGCTATCTGTTTTTGAGAAAGAGCTGTTTATTTGGATTGAGTAGGAAATGCTCATTTAAGTGAGAGATCTCAGTGAACTGCAGCAGAATTCTACAATTTACTGGGGCCTATATTGTAAAATAATTAATACATAAACAAATTGAGCATGGCGTTAGTTCAGGCAGGCCACAGAGTCAAGGTGTCAGCTGCGTCAGCCTGTCTATCCTGGCTGCTTCCTCCGCAAGCCACTTCACAACCCACCTCCACCCCAGCTCCTTCCTTCATGCTGTGTCTGACTTATCAATGTCATTTCTGTTGTCATTGATGCCTGCTCTGTTCTGTACCCTACGGGGGGGGGGTTCTTGCCGCTGCTCTACCTGCCTTAGGCCTTCCATGTGTTCGCATGGAAGGCAGGGAGGTGTGCTCTCCCTGCCTTAAGCTCTCCACGTATGCACCTGGAAGGGCAGGGAGGTCCCAGAATAGAGCGTACCCCCAAATACATATAACTGCAAATATATCTACTGCATGTAGATCAAGCATTTTTGTCATAGTGGTCCTGACTGAAATTTATCGGTGAATACAGGTCAACTCTTGTTGCATCACAATAATTTGTTGTTTCATCACAATCCACAGTTCTTGCATCACAATCACATGTTGTTGCATCACAACCCTCCGTTATTGCATCACAGTGACCTTCTGATGCATAACAATGACCGATTGTTGCATCACATTGACCTGTTGTTGCATTCCTATCACTGGTTGCTGTATCAGAATCATTAATTGTTGTGTCACAGTGACCTTCTGTTGCATCACATTGACCTGTTGTTGCATTCCAATCACTGGTTATTGTATCAGAATCATTAATTGTTGCGTCACAGTGACTTTACGATGCATAACAATGACCGATTGTTGCATCACAGTGACCTTCTGATGCATAACAATGACCGATTGTTGCATCACATTGACTTGTTGTTGCATTCCAATCACTGGTTGTTGTGTCAGAATCCTTAATTGTTGTATCACAGTGACCTTCTGATGCATCACAATCACATGTTGCATCAAAATCACGTTTTGCATCACAATCACCTGTTGTTGCATTCCAATCACTGGTTATTGTATCAGAATCCTTAATTGTTGTATCACAGTGACCTTCTGATGCATCACAATCACATGTTGTGCATCACAATTACACGTTGCATTCCAATCAGTGGTTGTTGTATCAGAATAATTTATTGTTACATCACAATGACATGTTGTTGGATCACAATTACCTTTTGTTGCATCACAGTGACCTTCTGATGCATAACAATAACCGATTGTTGCATCACAGTTACCAGTGTTTGCATCATCATAATCACATGTTGTTGCATCACAATCACCAATTGATCAGTTTTAGGACGTACCACGTTCATTGCTTGATGTGTCACAGGCAACAGACACTGTGAGGATCCTGTGGCCTACTGTGACCACTTAAACCTCATCTGACTCAGGGAACACACTCTTCAAGGATGAACCGCCAAAGGATAAGTTTTGCGCCCAATGTGGGGCTCGAACCCACGACCCTGAGATTAAGAGTCTCATGCTCTACCGACTGAGCTAACCAGGCTATTTTGGCTTTTTCAAAGCATCCATTTTTCGAGCTCTGACGTTAATAAAACCTCCACTCAATTTTCCTTAAAGTTCGCTATGTTTTCTTTACCTCCAGTAGCGCCGTGGAGTAGTTTTTTCGGTCAGTCGAACCCACATTTTCTTTATCAGTTGGTCCCTGTTATTTCAGTGTTGTGCATGAGTATGCACATGGGTAACGCGATACACAGCCCTACAATTGGTGTCAAATTATTCCACTGATCAATGGGTGGCGGTGACACGCCAAGATATGCTGCAATGTGAAAGCACTGAGGGCTGACTGACTGTGTCGCGGCGACTTTCCCACATATAAATGCAGCATTGTTTTTCGCATATAAGTTGCCAAAACACTTCCTACCAAATTACTGTTTTCTGTTCTTTACAACAGTTTTAGTGCTATTTTGCTATTTGCTGTTTCAAAGCTACACATGCCACATGTTTGGTACCATATTTAAAATGAAGTTGTGTTTTTTAAAATGAAACAAACTTGTTATTGTCAATTGCTATCTGTTTTTGAGAAAGAGCTGTTTATTTGGATTGAGTAGGAAATGCTCATTTAAGTGAGAGATCTCAGTGAACTGCAGCAGAATTCTACAATTTACTGGGGCCTATATTGTAAAATAATTAATACATAAACAAATTGAGCATGGCGTTAGTTCAGGCAGGCCACAGAGTCAAGGTGTCAGCTGCGTCAGCCTGTCTATCCTGGCTGCTTCCTCCGCAAGCCACTTCACAACCCACCTCCACCCCAGCTCCTTCCTTCATGCTGTGTCTGACTTATCAATGTCATTTCTGTTGTCATTGATGCCTGCTCTGTTCTGTACCCTACGGGGGGGGGGGGGGGGGGGGTTCTTGCCGCTGCTCTACCTGCCTTAGGCCTTCCATGTGTTCGCATTGAAGGCAGGGAGGTGTGCTCTCCCTGCCTTAAGCTCTCCACGTATGCACCTGGAAGGGCAGGGAGGTCCCAGAATAGAGCGTACCCCCAAATACATATAACTGCAAATATATCTACTGCATGTAGATCAAGCATTTTTGTCATAGTGGTCCTGACTGAAATTTATCGGTGAATACAGGTCAACTCTTGTTGCATCACAATAATTTGTTGTTTCATCACAATCCACAGTTCTTGCATCACAATCACATGTTGTTGCATCACAACCCTCCGTTATTGCATCACAGTGACCTTCTGATGCATAACAATGACCGATTGTTGCATCACATTGACCTGTTGTTGCATTCCTATCACTGGTTGCTGTATCAGAATCATTAATTGTTGTGTCACAGTGACCTTCTGTTGCATCACATTGACCTGTTGTTGCATTCCAATCACTGGTTATTGTATCAGAATCATTAATTGTTGCGTCACAGTGACTTTACGATGCATAACAATGACCGATTGTTGCATCACAGTGACCTTCTGATGCATAACAATGACCGATTGTTGCATCACATTGACTTGTTGTTGCATTCCAATCACTGGTTGTTGTGTCAGAATCCTTAATTGTTGTATCACAGTGACCTTCTGATGCATCACAATCACATGTTGCATCAAAATCACGTTTTGCATCACAATCACCTGTTGTTGCATTCCAATCACTGGTTATTGTATCAGAATCCTTAATTGTTGTATCACAGTGACCTTCTGATGCATCACAATCACATGTTGTGCATCACAATTACATGTTGCATTCCAATCAGTGGTTGTTGTATCAGAATAATTTATTGTTACATCACAATGACATGTTGTTGGATCACAGTTACCTTTTGTTGCATCACAGTGACCTTCTGATGCATAACAATGACCGATTGTTGCATCACAGTTACCAGTGTTTGCATCATCATAATCACATGTTGTTGCATCACAATCACCAATTGATCAGTTTTAGGACGTACCACGTTCATTGCTTGATGTGTCACAGGCAACAGACACTGTGAGGATCCTGTGGCCTACTGTGACCACTTAAACCTCATCTGACTCAGGGAACACACTCTTCAAGGATGAACCGCCAAAGGATAAGTTTTGCGCCCAATGTGGGGCTCGAACCCACGACCCTGAGATTAAGAGTCTCATGCTCTACCGACTGAGCTAACCAGGCTATTTTGGCTTTTTCAAAGCATCCATTTTTCGAGCTCTGACGTTAATAAAACCTCCACTCAATTTTCCTTAAAGTTCGCTATGTTTTCTTTACCTCCAGTAGCGCCGTGGAGTAGTTTTTTCGGTCAGTCGAACCCACATTTTCTTTATCAGTTGGTCCCTGTTATTTCAGTGTTGTGCATGAGTATGCACATGGGTAACGCGATACACAGCCCTACAATTGGTGTCAAATTATTCCACTGATCAATGGGTGGCGGTGACACGCCAAGATATGCTGCAATGTGAAAGCACTGAGGGCTGACTGACTGTGTCGCGGCGACTTTCCCACATATAAATGCAGCATTGTTTTTCGCATATAAGTTGCCAAAACACTTCCTACCAAATTACTGTTTTCTGTTCTTTACAACAGTTTTAGTGCTATTTTGCTATTTGCTGTTTCAAAGCTACACATGCCACATGTTTGGTACCATATTTAAGATGAAGTTGTGTTTTTTAAAATGAAACAAACTTGTTATTGTCAATTGCTATCTGTTTTTGAGAAAGAGCTGTTTATTTGGATTGAGTAGGAAATGCTCATTTAAGTGAGAGATCTCAGTGAACTGCAGCAGAATTCTACAATTTACTGGGGCCTATATTGTAAAATAATTAATACATAAACAAATTGAGCATGGCGTTAGTTCAGGCAGGCCACAGAGTCAAGGTGTCAGCTGCGTCAGCCTGTCTATCCTGGCTGCTTCCTCCGCAAGCCACTTCACAACCCACCTCCACCCCAGCTCCTTCCTTCATGCTGTGTCTGACTTATCAATGTCATTTCTGTTGTCATTGATGCCTGCTCTGTTCTGTACCCTACGGGGGGTTCTTGCCGCTGCTCTACCTGCCTTAGGCCTTCCATGTGTTCGCATGGAAGGCAGGGAGGTGTGCTCTCCCTGCCTTAAGCTCTCCACGTATGCACCTGGAAGGGCAGGGAGGTCCCAGAATAGAGCATACCCCCAAATACATATAACTGCAAATATATCTACTGCATGTAGATCAAGCATTTTTGTCATAGTGGTCCTGACTGAAATTTATCGGTGAATACAGGTCAACTCTTGTTGCATCACAATCACATGTTGTTGCATCACAACCCTCCGTTATTGCATCACAGTGACCTTCTGATGCATAACAATGACCGATTGTTGCATCACATTGACCTGTTGTTGCATTCCTATCACTGGTTGCTGTATCAGAATCATTAATTGTTGTGTCACAGTGACCTTCTGTTGCATCACATTGACCTGTTGTTGCATTCCAATCACTGGTTATTGTATCAGAATCATTAATTGTTGCGTCACAGTGACTTTACGATGCATAACAATGACCGATTGTTGCATCACAGTGACCTTCTGATGCATAACAATGACCGATTGTTGCATCACATTGACTTGTTGTTGCATTCCAATCACTGGTTGTTGTGTCAGAATCCTTAATTGTTGTATCACAGTGACCTTCTGATGCATCACAATCACATGTTGCATCAAAATCACGTTTTGCATCACAATCACCTGTTGTTGCATTCCAATCACTGGTTATTGTATCAGAATCCTTAATTGTTGTATCACAGTGACCTTCTGATGCATCACAATCACATGTTGTGCATCACAATTACATGTTGCATTCCAATCAGTGGTTGTTGTATCAGAATAATTTATTGTTACATCACAATGACATGTTGTTGGATCACAGTTACCTTTTGTTGCATCACAGTGACCTTCTGATGCATAACAATGACCGATTGTTGCATCACAGTTACCAGTGTTTGCATCATCATAATCACATGTTGTTGCATCACAATCACCAATTGATCAGTTTTAGGACGTACCACGTTCATTGCTTGATGTGTCACAGGCAACAGACACTGTGAGGATCCTGTGGCCTACTGTGACCACTTAAACCTCATCTGACTCAGGGAACACACTCTTCAAGGATGAACCGCCAAAGGATAAGTTCTGCGCCCAATGTGGGGCTCGAACCCACGACCCTGAGATTAAGAGTCTCATGCTCTACCGACTGAGCTAACCAGGCTATTTTGGCTTTTTCAAAGCATCCATTTTTCGAGCTCTGACGTTAATAAAACCTCCACTCAATTTTCCTTAAAGTTCGCTATGTTTTCTTTACCTCCAGTAGCGCCGTGGAGTAGTTTTTTCGGTCAGTCGAACCCACATTTTCTTTATCAGTTGGTCCCTGTTATTTCAGTGTTGTGCATGAGTATGCACATGGGTAACGCGATACACAGCCCTACAATTGGTGTCAAATTATTCCACTGATCAATGGGTGGCGGTGACACGCCAAGATATGCTGCAATGTGAAAGCACTGAGGGCTGACTGACTGTGTCGCGGCGACTTTCCCACATATAAATGCAGCATTGTTTTTCGCATATAAGTTGCCAAAACACTTCCTACCAAATTACTGTTTTCTGTTCTTTACAACAGTTTTAGTGCTATTTTGCTATTTGCTGTTTCAAAGCTACACATGCCACATGTTTGGTACCATATTTAAGATGAAGTTGTGTTTTTTAAAATGAAACAAACTTGTTATTGTCAATTGCTATCTGTTTTTGAGAAAGAGCTGTTTATTTGGATTGAGTAGGAAATGCTCATTTAAGTGAGAGATCTCAGTGAACTGCAGCAGAATTCTACAATTTACTGGGGCCTATATTGTAAAATAATTAATACATAAACAAATTGAGCATGGCGTTAGTTCAGGCAGGCCACAGAGTCAAGGTGTCAGCTGCGTCAGCCTGTCTATCCTGGCTGCTTCCTCCGCAAGCCACTTCACAACCCACCTCCACCCCAGCTCCTTCCTTCATGCTGTGTCTGACTTATCAATGTCATTTCTGTTGTCATTGATGCCTGCTCTGTTCTGTACCCTACGGGGGGGTTCTTGCCGCTGCTCTACCTGCCTTAGGCCTTCCATGTGTTCGCATGGAAGGCAGGGAGGTGTGCTCTCCCTGCCTTAAGCTCTCCACGTATGCACCTGGAAGGGCAGGGAGGTCCCAGAATAGAGCATACCCCCAAATACATATAACTGCAAATATATCTACTGCATGTAGATCAAGCATTTTTGTCATAGTGGTCCTGACTGAAATTTATCGGTGAATACAGGTCAACTCTTGTTGCATCACAATAATTTGTTGTTTCATCACAATCCACAGTTCTTGCATCACAATCACATGTTGTTGCATCACAACCCTCCGTTATTGCATCACAGTGACCTTCTGATGCATAACAATGACCGATTGTTGCATCACATTGACCTGTTGTTGCATTCCTATCACTGGTTGCTGTATCAGAATCATTAATTGTTGTGTCACAGTGACCTTCTGTTGCATCACATTGACCTGTTGTTGCATTCCAATCACTGGTTATTGTATCAGAATCATTAATTGTTGCGTCACAGTGACTTTACGATGCATAACAATGACCGATTGTTGCATCACAGTGACCTTCTGATGCATAACAATGACCGATTGTTGCATCACATTGACTTGTTGTTGCATTCCAATCACTGGTTGTTGTGTCAGAATCCTTAATTGTTGTATCACAGTGACCTTCTGATGCATCACAATCACATGTTGCATCAAAATCACGTTTTGCATCACAATCACCTGTTGTTGCATTCCAATCACTGGTTATTGTATCAGAATCCTTAATTGTTGTATCACAGTGACCTTCTGATGCATCACAATCACATGTTGTGCATCACAATTACACGTTGCATTCCAATCAGTGGTTGTTGTATCAGAATAATTTATTGTTACATCACAATGACATGTTGTTGGATCACAATTACCTTTTGTTGCATCACAGTGACCTTCTGATGCATAACAATAACCGATTGTTGCATCACAGTTACCAGTGTTTGCATCATCATAATCACATGTTGTTGCATCACAATCACCAATTGATCAGTTTTAGGACGTACCACGTTCATTGCTTGATGTGTCACAGGCAACAGACACTGTGAGGATCCTGTGGCCTACTGTGACCACTTAAACCTCATCTGACTCAGGGAACACACTCTTCAAGGATGAACCGCCAAAGGATAAGTTTTGCGCCCAATGTGGGGCTCGAACCCACGACCCTGAGATTAAGAGTCTCATGCTCTACCGACTGAGCTAACCAGGCTATTTTGTCTTTTTCAAAGCATCCATTTTTCGAGCTCTGACGTTAATAAAACCTCCACTCAATTTTCCTTAAAGTTCGCTATGTTTTCTTTACCTCCAGTAGCGCCGTGGAGTAGTTTTTTCGGTCAGTCGAACCCACATTTTCTTTATCAGTTGGTCCCTGTTATTTCAGTGTTGTGCATGAGTATGCACATGGGTAACGCGATACACAGCCCTACAATTGGTGTCAAATTATTCCACTGATCAATGGGTGGCGGTGACACGCCAAGATATGCTGCAATGTGAAAGCACTGAGGGCTGACTGACTGTGTCGCGGCGACTTTCCCACATATAAATGCAGCATTGTTTTTCGCATATAAGTTGCCAAAACACTTCCTACCAAATTACTGTTTTCTGTTCTTTACAACAGTTTTAGTGCTATTTTGCTATTTGCTGTTTCAAAGCTACACATGCCACATGTTTGGTACCATATTTAAAATGAAGTTGTGTTTTTTAAAATGAAACAAACTTGTTATTGTCAATTGCTATCTGTTTTTGAGAAAGAGCTGTTTATTTGGATTGAGTAGGAAATGTTGATTTAAGTGAGAGATCTCAGTGAACTGCAGCAGAATTCTACAATTTACTGGGGCCTATATTGTAAAATAATTAATACATAAACAAATTGAGCATGGCGTTAGTTCAGGCAGGCCACAGAGTCAAGGTGTCAGCTGCGTCAGCCTGTCTATCCTGGCTGCTTCCTCCGCAAGCCACTTCACAACCCACCTCCACCCCAGCTCCTTCCTTCATGCTGTGTCTGACTTATCAATGTCATTTCTGTTGTCATTGATGCCTGCTCTGTTCTGTACCCTACGGGGGGGGGGGGGTTCTTGCCGCTGCTCTACCTGCCTTAGGCCTTCCATGTGTTCGCATGGAAGGCAGGGAGGTGTGCTCTCCCTGCCTTAAGCTCTCCACCTATGCACCTGGAAGGGCAGGGAGGTCCCAGAATAGAGCGTACCCCCAAATACATATAACTGCAAATATATCTACTGCATGTAGATCAAGCATTTTTGTCATAGTGGTCCTGACTGAAATTTATCGGTGAATACAGGTCAACTCTTGTTGCATCACAATAATTTGTTGTTTCATCACAATCCACAGTTCTTGCATCACAATCACATGTTGTTGCATCACAACCCTCCGTTATTGCATCACAGTGACCTTCTGATGCATAACAATGACCGATTGTTGCATCACATTGACCTGTTGTTGCATTCCTATCACTGGTTGCTGTATCAGAATCATTAATTGTTGTGTCACAGTGACCTTCTGTTGCATCACATTGACCTGTTGTTGCATTCCAATCACTGGTTATTGTATCAGAATCATTAATTGTTGCGTCACAGTGACTTTACGATGCATAACAATGACCGATTGTTGCATCACAGTGACCTTCTGATGCATAACAATGACCGATTGTTGCATCACATTGACTTGTTGTTGCATTCCAATCACTGGTTGTTGTGTCAGAATCCTTAATTGTTGTATCACAGTGACCTTCTGATGCATCACAATCACATGTTGTTACATCAGTTTTAGTGCTATTTGCTGTTTCAAAGCTACACATGCCACATGTTTGGTATCATATTTAAGATGATAGCAGATGATCCTGGGGAATTTACAGCAAAAACATCAAAACACATGGTTATGTATATACATGTTAACGTCTGATAGTTAGCAGTTATTCATATTTGGAGTGCCAAGCAAAACAAAATGAACTCTTAAGGTGAATAATTACCAAAGACGGTACATTAAAGCAGGTGGCACATGCCCAGCTTGATTCTTTATATTTCCAGCCAACTGAAAGGTATGTTTTATTGCATTGCGACACCATTATCATGCTATAATTCAGCTAATCTTTTGTTAGGTGCTACAGTCAGAATCAAAGCATTTCAGCTTTGGGCCTTTTCCAAAAGTCCAAGCTTCACTCGCCCTGTCTGTTAACTTTTATATATTTATATGCTAAGCTGGAATACTAATAGGAGCCCAATTCCTAAAGCTCCCAATATAATAGACAGAAAAGACAAAGGATCTGTAGATGCTGATGGATTCCTTAATTCTCAGCAAAGTGCAAGGTCAGTAGCTCACAACATAGGAAGTCACTGTCTGGGAAATGGGTACATGATCATTTATAGATGAGCGCTACACACAGCAATTCCAGAGAGCATATACTCCAGAGACTTAGAAAATAAAGAGCAGCAACTAATGCTTTCTCTGTGCTGCACAGAGGTATTAAAGACTACAATCCGAACATTTTCATTCTCTCCCTCTAATAACTCTGCCAGTGCTCGAGAGGATATTAATTTGTAATACTATTATTAATACTATTATATTTGTAAAACTTCGTCGTGTAATTATAATAATAATTAGGTGTGTACAACTTAAACAAGGTATGAAGTGTTTGTACTGAACATAATGCTTTCTTTTACTCACTGACTAGTTTAAACACAAATCATTTATATTTATTTTGTTTAGTTTCATGTAATTTTTCAGAGAATAACAGCCACACCTCTGTTTTTTCCATAATTAGAGCTATGAACAGCTTGGTGACTGTCACAGAGAAATTCACCATTAGACGGGACTATAATGGGATAAACCTTTCCTGTGCGTGTGTACTGTGTTGTATTTGTTTTGTTGGGTGACAAGGGATTTCAGGGAATGGTCTTTCTGAGTAGAAATAAACCCTATCTCTGTGTTGCCACCAGCAAAAAAAAAAGGCAGTGATACTGACTTAAATATGGGGAAATGAGAGGCTGCCATAATATGTTCTGTGTGCTTTGTTTCCAGCAGATAGGCAGAGAGCTTTGAAGTGTGGATTGGCACAGCAGGGTGCTAGCTTCTGTAAAGGCAGGATGCTAAACGCTCAGGATGAGAAGGACATGAGGTAGTCTATTACCAATACAGGAGCGAAGAGGGAAAAAAAGGCAAATCCAATGATAATGTACATCTGTTCCAGTGAATTTATGAGCTTTGAACATTTTTTCATGTGGGATAAGTGGATCCTTTTTCTTACTGAATCTCAGAACTTCAAAGCAGATTCACTTTGGATAATGCAAATGATCGGAATATGCCGGTTCCTGCCTACTCAAGAGCATGAAAAGAAAGAGGGGAAAGGGAGAATTACAGCTAATTGGCATGGCAGTCTCATATGTGTGGAATGAAGGGCAAAAATAAAACACTTCAATTATTGTCAAGTTCATTCAATTAGGAAACAGTGCTAAAGTTCAGTGTGCACGACCCAGTAGCCATCGGCATTAAATGTCACTCTTCACTGTCGCTATCTCCCTCGTTATATCTGATGAAATCATAATTAGCAGGATTAAATCCACCCAATGATCACAAAGCTGGCACCGGAGAGAGAGGCAGCTTTGTTCAGATCTGATGCTGTGGTGGCTGAGGCCTGGGGTTAGAAGTTACTCATCTGCTGGTCCAATGTTTTGCTGTTTGTGCACAGTGCTCGTACCATTAATCCCATGCCCTCCAAATACGCGTAAAACATCTTCACTTAAAAAGAAATCCCTCTATAAACAACGCGAAGGGATGGAGCACTAACAAGAGACCACCTCCATGTCTGAGGGTCCACATGAAAGTCACTCAACATGTAACACCAAATGGAGTTTTTGCCTATTTTTCTCTTGGTCCCACAGATTTATGACAGGCAAACAAACTACAAAAGGACCCTTTGTGTCCAGGAGAGATTTTTTATCTTCGTATCTTCACCAGCCATTTGTATCAGGCGGCTGGGAGAAGCAAAGCAAAAACATATTTGTCATCTGCAGAAAGGAATGGTCCTTTGAGGATAAAAGCAAAATACTTCAACACACACGGAATGAAAAGACAAACACTTTTAGGCAGATTACTTTTAGAGAGATTGGGTTTTGTATCTGTGTGGACACGTCAGGGTGTGTGTGTGTGTGTGTGTGTGATCTATATCCTAACACCAGAGAAAGTTTGACATACAGTATACTGTATCTCCCGCAGTCTCTCCAACAACTTGGTTGCACTTCCTCCTTTTTCATTAAAGCATATGTCTGGTGATATTCTACATTTTTTTTATTGTCAACAAATCCCATGAAAAAACCAACAAGGAATATATCCTACTAACAAGTATTGTCTGTATATCCAAACCCTGATACATCTTATACCTCTGTGCCTCAGAGCTCTGTTGTTGTCCAGAAACTACTGAAAAGACATCAATGAGCCACACTGTTGCACAAGCGGACATGCTCCTTCATTACTGTGAACACAGCAACTGTAGTTTATTTTGAGTCAGTCCCACATACACCATCCTGCTGCTGTAAATACAAACTAGAGCATCACATCTATTAATCCGCTGCTAAAAATAGTCCCCGACAAATGCACTATTTATTAATGTTTGAGTATCTGTTTTAGGGAACTACAAAGCCTTTTACCCCTTTGTAATTATTTTCATCAGGAATAAATGCATTAGGAAACAGTAGGAATAAATGCACTTGGAGCTGAGAACCGCAGACAGGGTAGGGAAATAGGATCATATTGAGATACGGTTTGGTCTTTTATGGGATTTGTTTTTGTTTGAAAAATAATAACACCAGTCAGATGCGTCAAGTACCCAGGTGGCTGAGTAAGAAAATGCCAATAACATTTATACTACTGGCAAAATTTAAGCCAAGTATTCTCATTGTCAAGGATGTTGTGCTACCATTCATTATTGGGTGTTATTTAAACCTTTAACTTGGGATGGTTACAATTGTAAAAACTGTTAAAACGGTTTTGTATTTAAAAAAGAAAACACTGAGGATATTGTTTTATATGGTTCTTGATGATTTTATATGAATATGGATTTTGTTATATTAAGAAGCAGCTACATTCTTAATAGGAAGACGTGAATATCCATTGATTCATGACATGTCCACTACTTAAACTGCAGCAGTGGTAATTTACTAGAATCAGAAAATGTACCCAATGGAACCTGTCACAGTCATGTTCTCCTTTTCATCCAGTAAAGTTTGCATTACTATGATACCATGTATAAAGGGACATGTTGACCTATTTTTAAATAGTTAACAGTAATGGATGTTTGCCTTTGCCGAGCCATTTTACATAGACTTTAAACCTGGAGCTCAATGACAGTGATGCTCAAAACACGCAGACTCTCTTTTCACCGGTTGTTCGTTCACTTCATTTTGCAAAGAGCACAGTTCAACTTTTCCAAATTTCAAATCTGCTGTCTGGACTTCTAGAGACTGACTCCAGACTTCTAGAGATAGCAAATGAATAAAACAAGGCTCCAGAAAGTTGCATTGGTTTTTAGTAGATCATTGGAGCTCTTTCTTTTTGCAACATCAAAGGCAGCCGCAGCTCTTTGATGTGGCAGCATGCTGTTTAAGGTACAGAGTGAATGGAGAGATGTCAAGCTGCAAGGTGCCTCTGTAGTTTACGTTGAGTGCTGCAGAGAGCTGCAGATGAAAGGAGCAAACAGAGTTTGATAATGAATGTCCAACAAGTAGGACCCATCTCAGACAGCGCACACTCAGCGGGGTGCCCGCGCTAACCTTGAGCGCAGCACCCCAAACTTTGGGCAGACGCTGGAGACCAGACTCCTTCAACTTGGCTGCTCCTGGAAAAAGAGAGGGGGGGGGGGGGGGGGGGGGGGGGGGGGGCTCTTAGATGTGAGCTTTAATCTTCCTGTCAATTAAATCCTGATTGACATCCACACCCACACACACACTGTCATGCACACGTGCCCCTCTGAAAGAGATGCCATCCACTTCCTCTGTCGAATACCTCTCTCCCTGGCTTGGGGAGGCCGTTTCTAATTATACGCTAATCCTTCCAATGTATGAGTCAATTTGAGGCTTGAACTTCGTCATTGCTATAGTACTGATGTACATAGTGATCATCTCAATGTTAATCTCCATTAATCGCATGAGGTAATCCACCTTTATTTGTCCCTCCTGTGCCTCAGAGGAATATGACATTACATGTTGTTAATGTATAATTTACAGCTTTATTACTAGACACCATTGATAAAGTGGTTGTCATTGTTACTGCTAGTATGTAGTGCCAATGCCTGTGTAAAGGGCCACGCAATATCAGAAGATAAATCATTTTTTCTGAACCTGAGGAAAATTGGTGGTGCATAACAACTTGCATGTAGATTTACTTGAGAATTCATAGAAGATGAGACGTGCTGATTTGCTTCTGGGAGTTGTGTGTCTCTGGCAAATCAATAAGCACACGTACAGTACATCAGTGCACCTGGCCTAACGCTGAGCTCACCACATGTGCTTTTGATATCTCGTGCAGAAAGAATGCACAGCGATGAAGTGAGTGGAGCCAAAGTATTCCATCTCTGCTATGAGAGAGGCGTGGATCCAGGAAGCACTGAGCTGTTATTCATTGACATACAGTTTAAAACTTGACTTGGGTGGACAAGGTTATTTAGTGCTGGGCAGCAGTTTTAGTGGAGTACACAGAGCTGAACTGACTCCATATGGAGCAAGACTTAACTTTCATGCCCGATAAACTGCAAGCCGAAGAGTGGATCCTCCAGGCCAAGTTTCAGTCTATCTGTGTGTCTATGGTGGAAAAATACATACTATCTGTGTGTGGGAAGTGATTTGGAGGAACGTAAAAGGCCCAGAATAATTATATCTCTTGATCCAAAATCTCGGATGTTGAAATGTTTCTGACCCTCTGCTATTACGATGCAAAAAACATTGTTTTGCTCATAAAAAACGATGGTACCTGGAAATGTGCTGTACTGTAGTCTGACCCCTCTCAACTCATCTGATCCAAACTCGCTTTTTTAATTCCTAGATAGCTGACTGATTTGGACATATGACGTTTACAGCAAGATGACTATCCAAACACACTAGAGCAGAAGAAACTAATTCAGACCTTATCCAACACTTATTTGTTAGTAATCCAAAGTTTACGAGTTACAGCCTTTGGCCACATATGTAGAAAAACCTTGTGTTTCTTGGCTAGTCTCGGCTTAACAGGTCCAAAGATCTCTTCATTAATAACAAAGAAAGTGAAATGGATGAAGCTGGAGCCACATACTTTTCTGGCTTTGACACAAGCTGTTAAGAATTCTCTTGCAACAGAGGACAAGAATACCTAGAGATGTCTTTTGGGATTATATCTGTATTTTTTTATTGACAATTTCTTACCTTCTTTCTTATCCATCCAAACTTTTCTGGACCCCCTACTGTGATTTGGATGACAGAGAGCTTCATGTAGGATGCCTGACAGAGAGTACTCTGCATTACACTCCCCTTGGTGGAGCTGCCTGTTTCTTAGACAAGAAGAAGAACGCAAAAAAGAAACTCACTTCAGAAAGTTTTATCCCAGTCTGTCTTTGATTACTTCTGCCTTTGTGTTATGTTTGAGGTTTTCCCCCCACAGGGCACAGTGAAGAAACACAATAAACTAATCATGGTACTCAGGAGGGAGCTATAATAACAATAATGATAAATCATCTGACTGTCCAAAAAAATCATTTTTATCTAGACATCAAAGAATGCAAGGGGAGTAAGGGGCGATCACAGTATGAGCTGTTTCCAGAGTTGCGTTTTATATGCACTTTTTGAAGTTTACATCAGATACACAGCATGCTGGCTAGGCTGCAGTTTTCCAATATTATGACTATTACAACCCTTTAGAATTATTGCCATACTAAGATCATCACATTGTATGTTTATTTCCAACAAATCCACTCATAACAGCTTGTAATCATCAAAGGATATCAAATGAAACCACCAAAAATGAACTGTACACTGTGCACAAAGACAGGATCGGGGGTGCAGGTAGGATGACGGGAAGACATCAGCCTCTGGGGTTTAAAAAGGAATAAAGAAATGTGTCAGAAGGGAAGAAAGTACCAGCGTCTGAAACAAACCAGGTTGGTTTATTTATACGATAGTTCCATCATGTGGTTGCAATGCCAAATTGCAACCAGCAAGGAACTACTGACTGGATCTGCAGCTTTCCCCTTCAGGATATTACTGGTGGCTGTTCTTGTGCCAGAGCTTCTGCTTTATAAACTATAATTCCTCTTTATGGTTTTCCTAAATGCAGTACCCTCACAGTGAACACATCTTGCAAGAGGATGTGAAAACGTCATTACAGCTCAGTGAACAATGGGCAACTATATTTAAACTCCTATTGATTATCAAGCAACAAAGTGTGAAAAATGACTTTTGTTCCATTTTGAAAAGATCTGGGAAGTCAACTAACTGTTGCATTGTGAAGCATGCCCGCTGTTCCTGTTGGTGTTTGAATTTATTTGAAGTCTTGTTTTGTTTGGTGGTAAGGGTTAGTTTCCATTTCACAGGAGGGACTTGGTAGCGAAACAAGTTTTACTTTCGTCCGTGGAATGAGGAAGAGGCAAGTTTGAAGTAGTGCAGCATATCTGCCCAAATGACAGATGGAGGGAAGAACGCTTTCTGTTCTGGAGCCTCTAATGTGAGTGATAATCTTACAATGGTGTTACTGTGTGTTGTGTGCCTTTGCGGTCGAAGTTGAAGGTGAATCTTGTGTGTTTGTACATGTTTTAAGTTAGTGTGCCACACTTACATACACAAAAATGGTCAGTGTATATGAATCAACAACAAAAAAGCTATGGTGTTTGTAGGGATTCTGGTCCAATGGAATCTTGTGAAAATTTGCAAAATGAGGAAACTTGTGGTGGCTACTGGTAGCATGATGACATGTGGGTGTTTACTGTTACAGGTTGTGGTGCTGGAAGCAGCATAGGTACACGCTGGAGGTCCCTGAGTATGGACGCTAACATGCAAAAAGCATGGTTGCCCAGGAGCTTGTGCTGAAACAACGGACAGAGATACTGCATGCACTGTGCAGCAGCGGCTCAGTTGAACATCTGGAACGGCTTCTGGACATACTGCTGGCCCAGGGGGAGCTCATATGGGAGGACTACCAGAACATACAAGTACCGGGTAGGGCACTGTATACCAATGCCAGACAGTTGCTTGACCTGGTTTATACAAAGGGTGTGGATACTTGTGGGTGCTTCCTCGCGGCTCTCAAACAGGTTCTGCCTGAAGCGCAGAGAGCTGGCCTCTCATTTTCAGGATGCTGTCCAAATCTAGAAGAAAAAGGAGAATACCAGAGCACTTCTACTCGGACTCTTCTGACTAGAAGACCAAGCCTGGTCAGCAAGCTACAAGGCTGCATTGATGGTGCTCTTAAAGCTCTCGTCATATCAGGACATTTCAGCTCAGCAGAATGCGATGAAGTGCGACTACCATTACACACCCCGTCTCAGCAGGTACTGTATACGGCTCACGTTTTGTACACATTATTAAACTGGTTCGACAACTTGACAGTTGATGCTTTGTTTTTGCATTCAATATTATTGGCAACTTGGGATGTTAGGAATTGAAGTAGTGTCTGGTTTTGTGTTAATATTGCTCGCTGTATCCACAGTCTCATTTAAAAAAGGAATAAAATAGATCTGATATGATCATTTAATGCCTTTGCACCAGTGCTTATTTTAAAGGAATAGTTTGACGTGCACTTTGCCGAGAGCAAGATGGAGAAGATTAATACCAACCTCATGTCTGCACAGTTAATATGAAGATAGCAGCAGCCTGTTAGCTTAGCACAATGACTGAAAACAAAAGGGAAACAGCAAGCCGAGCTCTTTACTGTAGGTGACAGGATGGAAACGCCATGTACTGCCCTGCTGTGACGTGATTGGTTAGGTTAGGTTTGGGCAGGGGTCTGGGTTTAGGGTGAGGTGTCTGAGCTGAAAGATGTCTCTGCCATGTGTGTCTAATGTTTAGGTAGGCCTATGTCTAAGGTCTGGCGCCACCCAAGATGGATGTCCCTTGGGTGTCGTTTTCCAAAGAGATGAGATCAGTTTTAACATGAACTATATGTTCCACCTTCCCTTTCTGTAAAATACCCATATATGGTTATGAGGTTGGCTCTGAGCCTATCCTGACACCACACATTAGCTATACCATGAGGCTTTAAAAGGTGTAGTTTGAGTGGAAAACGAGAAAGATTCACATTGGCTTCGGATCTTCTCACAGGCAATCCATGGTGCTTATTTTGATGCTGTACTTTTTGTAATAAACCTTTTTATACAACTAAGTCGGTGTCAGCGGAGATTCCTTCGTCATCATCACATCATCACTACAGATGATACAACAAGGGTTTTACGTCAACAACGTTTGTTCGCAATGATTGGATGATGGTGTTGCCCTCCTGGGAAAAGAAATTTGCGCTTAGTAGGTATTTTTCTACCTTTGGACAGAGCCGGGCTAGCTGTTTCCCCCTGTTTCCAGTCTTTGTGCTAAGCTAAGCTCACCGTCTGCTGGTGCCAACTTCATACTTGGTGTACAGACATGAAAGTGGTATCAATCTTCTCATCTAACTCCTGGAAAGAAAGCAAATAATCGTATTTCCCAAAATGTTGAAGTTTGATAAAGGATCTGTTGCCATTCCCATGTCATTCAGGCAAGGCGTTTGCTTGACCATGTCAACTCAAAAGGAGAATCAGCGGCGAAGGTTGTGCTGCAGTACATTCAGCAAGAACAGGAATCTGGATCCCAGCAGAACCAGGACAAATTAACTCCTCCCAAAGGTATGTCATTATCATAATCATGCTGAATACTATCACAGTATATAATTATATAAACAGTTGTAATAGGAGATTCTATGTGCGAGTTAAACCTATAGCAGATACACGTCCTTGTGGAAACATGGGTGATCTGTCTGAAATATACCACATTTATGCTTTTCCTTGGTGGAGCTCCAAAAATAGAACTAAAAAAGACCAGTTGTCAGCACGCTAAATTTCATTGTTAAAGATTATATACAGCATATATCATTTTGCAGTGCCCTGTAGTTATGGTAGTTTATCTCATGTGTATGCTTTCTGTCACAGAGTTCTTAAAGTATCAGAAGAAGCTCAGCAGTTCTGTGTCTGCCCAGTCCTGCTTTCTCAGTACTTATGGAGGGACCAGCCACATGCCTCTCGATGACATCTACACTGAAGGCCAGCTGGAACTAGCTCATGACTGTGTTGATGTCCAAAGACCTTTGGGTCCGGAGGACATAGTAGGTACGGTGGGTACGGTGAACGAGGACGCGGACACGGTGCTGGTTTCGGGGGAAGCAGGCAGTGGGAAGAGCACCTTACTCCAGAGGCTGCACTTGCTTTGGGCTCGGGGGGCAGCACTCCAGGACTTTCTTCTTCTGTTTCCATTCAGCTGTCGCATGTTGAACTCAGAGCGCAGGGAACTGTCCGTCCAAGAACTGCTGTTTCAGCACTGCTGCTGGCCAGACAGGGAGCAGGAGGAGATTTTCCAATTCATCCTGGACCATCCGCATCTCATCCTCTTCACTTTCGACGGCCTGGATGAGCTCAAGCAGAGCTTTTCAGATGAGCACAGGCTCTGCTCCCCCACCCAGCGTGCACCTGTTCACATACTCTTGTTCAACTTAATCCAAGGTTCCCTAATGAAGGGAGTGCGGAAGGTGGTAACTAGTCGTCCGGAGGCAGTGGGCCCCGTGTTGCAGAAACATCTTCGCAAAGAGGTCTTCCTGAAAGGCTTTTCCCCAAGTGGGATTGACTGTTTTGTGAGGAAGCATCACAGCGACCCCACTGTGGCTGCTAAGGTTTTGGAGTCCCTACAGACAAACACTGCTTTACTCGGACTGTGTCATAGTCCAGTCCTCTGCTGGATTGTGTCACAGTGCCACAAGGAGCTGTTAGTCCGTGGAGAGGGCAGCCCACAAACAATGACAGACGTTTACCTAATGATCTTACAGCACTTTTTCCAGCACCAAAGCTCCCTGAAGAGCACCGTGGGGTTAGGCTGGCTTCAAGAGCACCTAGAAACAGTCTTGCATCTAGGGCAGCTTGCCTTTGAGGGGATAGGAACCACTTGTTACATTTTCTCGGGTAAAGACCTGGAGACAGGTGGTGTAACTGAAAAGGATATCTGCATGGGCTTTCTGATACAAAGCAAAGATATGTCCTCCTCCCACAGTAAACGCTATGAATTCCTTCATGTGACTATGCAGTGTTTCTTTGCTGCTCTGTACATTGCTTTGTCAAATAACACTGACCGTTCAACAATCCCTAAGCTCTTTGAGCCAAAAGACATGAGGGAGACGGGTCTGGGCAGCGCATGCTTCAAGGCCTGCTTGCCTTCCACTTACCAACATGAACAGGTTTTAGGGGGGGAAGCAACAGCAGCTGAAATGCCCAATCTGCAGATCACAGCCACCTTTGTGTCTGGACTACTGTCCCAGCGCCATCAAAGCCTGTGGCTCCACTGCTGCCCCAGTGCTGTGATAGAGAAGAGGGTCAGACAGGTGGTGAGATGCCTGTCCAAAGGCATGCAGAAACACTTCAAGTCCATCCCTCAACCCGTAGAGGGGGAAAAGAAGAGCATGCATGCAATGCCAGGCTTCGTCTGGCTTATCAAATGCATCTATGAGATGCAGGAGAGCAGGATTGCTAAAGATGCCATGAGTAAGCTGGAGGTGGACCACCTGAAACTGACCTACTGTAACATTGGTCCTGTAGAGTGCACTGCACTAGCCTATGTGCTCCAGCATTTAAGGAATCCTGTAGGCCTCCAGCTGGACAACAACTCTGTAGGCGATGTTGGAGTGGAGCAGCTTCTTCCATGCATGCACATTTGTAATTCCCTGTAGTGAGTATGAAAATGTCACATTCTTCCTCCCATTTTTTCATTATAGTGAACAAAGCTTCCACAGTAGCATTTTCTATAAGGCAGAAAAATACGTTATGCTGAAGTGTCCCATATTTTTCCTCTATCAGCCTCAGGAATAACAACATTACAGATGAAGGGATCCGCAAACTGATTGCTAAAGGTATCCAGTGTGAAAACTTCAAGAAAATTGCGTAAGTATTGTCAAGATGATTAATAACACTATCATGAAGTTACAAATGCTGTTTGATCAATTACTTCCCATAATCATTTTGTTTCCCTCTAGGCTCTTTAACAACAAGCTAACTGATGCTTGCACACAGCACTTTTATCATCTTCTGAAGACCAAGCAGAATTTCCTTTCTCTAAGGTCAGCACATACAGCATTTTTTAGCACTCAGATGTGACACTTATATAGAGCCATAATGATATGTAAATGAATTTCTCTCTTTCTGTCAGGCTAGGCAACAATAACATAACAGCAGAAGGAGCAAAGCAGCTGGCAGAGGGACTGAAATTCAATCATTCACTGAAGTATTTAGGGTAAATGTCTTCCTGCAAAAATTCCATGCATCATATTGGTGGTGCATTTCCATTTACTACTCTTTCTTTGTATTACCAGGCTTTGGGGGAATAAGATAGGTGATGCAGGAGCAGAGGCCCTTGCCAGAGCCTTAGAGAGCAGCAAATCTCTGGTGTGGCTAAGGTAATATTTGCTTTCAATTTTGGCACATATTAGGTAGACTTATGACAGTGTGTAAAACATATTACAAACATGAAAGTATTAAAATATGTCCCATTTATGGGTAAAGTTGCATAATGACCACATTCATATGTATATATCAGTTGCACATTATGATTCTGTAAGTTGCCAAATATACATCTCTGCACCTTTTCCTTAATAGCAACATGCCTTTGTGCTGCTGTAGAGTACTTTATTTGAATATAATTCTAATTTTATTTAATGGCAGCCTGGTAGGCAATGGTGTAGGGAGTGCAGGAGCGTGTGCCCTCGCTAACATCGTCAGGAACAGTAAGTCATTGGAAGATCTTTGGTAAGTGTTAGAGACAACTTATACTTAACTATAACTGAATGGCTGACATTTCAGTACTCACTGTACAGAAATGCTTAAATTGCTCCATCCTCTCTCTCCACCCTCTTATTTCCTGTAAAAGGTTGACAGACAACTGCATAACCAGAACTGGGGTGGAATGTCTGATTCAAGCCCTAGAACATAACACTCATGTGAAATCAGTATGGTATGTGATGAACACTGCGCCATACACTCACAAATACAAAAGTTCCTACTGTTTCTTAAGTGGTTAGAACATGTGCTTGGTGGTTGTTTGCCTTCTGGATTTGGGGCAATGCAAGGCCGCAGTTTCAGTGCCAAGAAAAAGTGTTATTGTTGACACTGCATCCTATTTTGGCTAAAGCAGAATGTTATTCAGGCTTTGTTTCCACTTCCAAACTGGCAGTGCATTGTCATCGCTTGATTTTGTCTTCCTTTTTACACTGCAGGTTAAGAAACAATGATCTCAGTTTGGAGGAAGTAGAGGAGATGACACAACGTGAATCAAGACTGATCTTCTGATTAAGTATTAAGTAGGCTAAGGACTGTCTATTGCTTTAAGAACTGTTTCTATTTATTTAAAATATATATTTTATATTAAAATGTGAAATGGAAAATGTGTTTGCTAAAGTGTGTTCTTCTGTTTTTTTTTTTTGGGATCAAAATGCCACTTTGCAGGGTTCATCCAAATATACAAAATATATCCACCTTTACGGTATTTTGGATTTCTTTTGTAGGTGTAGGAAGTGATAGAATCACTTAACATCATACCACTACCACTATTACTACTACTACTGCTAATACTAACAATAATAAAGTTTGTACAATATTTTTGTCTGTAAACAAGCAGTTTTGCTCTACTGTAAATGAGTTACAGTTTTCAGGTACTTTTCTTGAGTATTTCAGTGGTGAGCTACTTTATACTTCTTCTCCACTACATGCTAGAGGGAAATATTGTATTTTTTACTGGATAACATTTGTTTGAGAGCTATAGCTACTAGTTTTAGATTACATTTCATCCAAAACACATTTTAGAAAAGATGACACACTGATATATATATATATTAAACAGTATATAAAGCAGTGGTAAAAAGCTATACCTCAGCCAGCAGCAACATCAAAATGCTTCATTAATATAATGCAACAATACAATATATAACATTCTGAAAGGGTGAATATTGAGCCCTTTGCTTTTGATTCCAAATACATGCTGCTGATAATAATACTTTTTGAGTACTAGCCTGAAACCAGAGTATTTTTTATAATTAAGTGTGGCTTCTTTTATTGAAGTAAATCTTCAACAGCAAACACCTCTTCCACCACAGAGCCAGCATCATCTGCCCTGAAAGCTACACCTCAACCTAACTATGTGTTCTGCCATTCATGGGAAAACCCCACGGTGTGGGACTTGCTTACAAACACAAAGGACAGCCAATCAGCGCTTGAGAACGAAGCGGCGGACCAATGCCTGCCAGGGAGCGCGATGATGTCATACATTAAGTTTCCTGAGGTCGTCTCCTGTAAATAATATATCTAATAGCTGTAGCGACACACTGTATTATTTCACGTATTTCCCATGGAGAAGAGATTTCTCTAAATGTTGACAGCGCACTGTAGAGGGTGGCAGTCCGCTGCCAGCCTGCCAGCCGACGAGCAGCTCGCCAGGCTAACTTTGGCGTGATCCTCATCCCGTCAGGACGCTAGCGTTAGCGAGCCGCCGAGCTAATCAGAGGTTATTACGGGAGGACTCTCGCCTGTCTCCCGCTGAGATGGACTTCTGAAATGACAGTCGTCCGTGGCCTCTACCTGAACTGACGTGTATCAAAGGTAAGGCGTCCACGTCGTGAGTATCGGACGCAATTGACTATTTGGTGCATTTTCGCCGACGGCACGTTAGCTACTTCCCCCCTCTTAAAGGGCCTTTGAGTGACAGGTGATGGCACGCTGCTGCTCCGGTTGTCAGGGAAAACCTTCACGAAAACCACCCGCGATGTTGCTCACGGCGACTCCGACACGGGGCGAGACAAAGCCGTAATTGAACGTGTGGCTGTCACCTCAAGTGACCCGCTGAACACACGTCTGATCGGGTCAGCGCTGGCCCCGCGTCAGGTTGACGTTACTTTCAATTGTCTGCCTGTGTTGTTTCTCAGCCCTGTGTTAGCCACCGCAACACGGTCTTACTGTCGATGCGCTGTTACGCCGTTTGACGGACACAACAATACAGCAGCCGAGTTAATGTTGTAAACCAGCCTCTATTGTCGTGCTTGAAACAAATGACGGATGTAGTGTGAATGTGCTCTCGACTGTCTCGGGTGCTCGACCGTCGTATGTGAGGTGTCATCGGGGGAAATCCAGCTGTCTGCTATCTGAGCTTTGCCCCGGGTGTCAGAATAAGTCAACTGTCTGCTCACCGTCTATTATTAGCATATTCAAATCAGTAGATCTGAGTAATGTCACACGCGGTCCCGCTTCAAACAGGACTACTGCACAGGGATGACTGGGCAGCAGACAGGGAAAATACCGGCTATCAGGGTTCTCACACCAAACCACAGCAGGCATCCTGGACCAGAGATGAGTGTTCATTAAAGATCAGTAGTAAAGTTACCTTGCAGATCTATCTATTTTTCACCATTCATCATCATTTAGGAAACATTTTCCTTCACCTCAGTGCAATGAAGACTGTTTCACCAAATGTCTGACCGTGCTTCTCATTTTATCATGGCTCCTCAGCCATCCACTTTCAACTGATTCATCCAACTCTGTCTCCACTTGTTAGTGCTGAAGTCTGCTTTTAGACAGAACAAACTTGCCAGTGCCAGTTACTTGGTTTCGTTCTGTTCCTAGGAATGAGATATGCAGTGATCCGAACAGAAACACCGTTTGTGTGCTGTATTGCATTAAGAGCTGCAGCAGTCTATGTTTACAATGTGCCGGGTGCATTGTTTTGTCCATTGTTGCACTTTTACTTTGGTTTTACCTGTATGGAAACACTTTGTTTTCTAAACCGCAGAATGCTTCAGCTGTCTAAACAACAACACACAAACTGCTACATATGTGGAGAAGTATATGATGTATGCTGTTGGGTATATTAGTAAGCATTTAATAATGTTTGACCTGCCAACTACGTGAACATATTCAATGGAAATTTATGACAGTCAGCTGTGCAGTGGCTGTACCTTTTTTGAGGAATACTATATAGGGATATTGAATGTTGAGGTGGTCATATGTTACTTGTTCCTACAGAATACAGGTCAAGCTCGCCTTGACGTTGGACCTCCTGCCTAGCATGCAGCCATGAGCTCTGCCCTGTGGAGCCAGGAGAAGCCCAGTGGGGGCTTCAGGGAGGACTGGCGCTTCTACATGGTCATAAAGGAGTGTACAGTGGAGAAGCCTCCCCAGAAGACCCTGAGGATCCCCCGTGGCAGTCTCGGTCAGGCCTGCCAGGAGCGCAACAACCTTGGGCGGACACTGCCCCCGTGCAAGGGCAAGAAAAGTCTCCGCATCCTGGACCAGACCAACGTGGTGCTGAGCCTGGACGAGCGGGACGTCCTGGAGCTGGATGAGAAGCTGGCTGAGCTGCTGTTCCCCATTACCAACTGTGAGGAGCGATATACCCTGCTCTGCAACAAGTCACGGCTAGAGCGCGTCCGTGATATTGACTGTGGTTCCAAGGTACGCGTCCAGCTGCGCTCAGGGGATGAACCTCTGCCCGGTGTGGTCCGCTTCAAGGGCTCTCTGCTCCCTGATAGAGCCCTCTCTGGAATCTGGTTTGGGGTCGAGCTGCTGGTGAGAACTCTTGTGTCTTTAAGTTTATTTTTTAGAGAGGGTGATGTGGGTATTTTGTGTTTCCTCTTTGATCATTGTGCGTGACAGCTTCTCTACAGTGGAAATATACAAGTCTCGTAAAATACTTAGAAATGAACTGTTGATATAAAAAATGGTTCAGGTTTCCCTTTTAATAACATTAGAAAAAGAAAAACAAACCTTACCACTCGCCTTTAAACCAGTTAAAACACAGATTACATCTGTGTCAGTGTGTGCAAGTTACTTTCAGTTCTATCCGAAAGAAAAGAAGCAGCCAGGAACTGGTTCTTCAGAGCATTCTGAAACCAGGTGATTTTGCATGACCCAAGTAACACACCCATAATTCAGCAAATAAAAACACAAACTCCCTGCTGTCTTTATGTATTAGGAACAAGAGTACAACCATTTCTGCTGCCCTTGGCCTTCATTGGGGAAAGAGCTCATGGCAATTGCAATGCAGTGAAGTGTTTGTACTCTTGTTCCTAATAAATAAGACGGAAAGAAGTATGTGATTTTGTGAACAACACCATTCATTTAAGGGAGTATGAGTCTGCTATTTTAAGCTCAATGGGCTTTAATACCTACATACATAACAGAGAGGAAGAAAAGCAATGAGTACCACAATTCATTCATCTTGAGCCTCTATGCACACACATGTAAGTGTCTTGCCAGTTCCATGTGTGCTTTGTCAGCTTGTGCTTGTACGAAGTTGGACAGTTGTAAATACAACTCATACTCAAGTTTTTGCTGACTAGTGTAGATCTATTTTGGTGACTGTGTAGAGCTGTCTGTACAGTGCACAATGCAGAATGAAAAGCTGAATATTCACATTTGTGTGACATTTAGTATGAGGATGTCGCATCTTGGCACCTTGAGCGTCATATACGTTCTGACACAGGATGCAGGATTGAATGAAGTACACGTGGGACTTTCAGAGTAGAGTAAAGTTAGAGACTGCCTAAATATGTGGTTTTAGAGGAGGCTGAAATAAAGCAGCAGTGTTTTTGCCTGACATGAGGGCGAGTAGATAATGACAACATTTTACCTTTTGTGTTAACTATTCCTTTAATCTCAGCATGAAATCATGGTATTTGATTTCATGCCATTCATTCCTTACTGTATGTACAGAGCAGTAAGTACCAAGATACAAAGGGTTTCTTATTGCAGCACAATGTTGTTTTTATTCTACTGAGTCCAGCTGTAGTCTTGAGTGGGCTGATGGAGCTCAAGCATTCAGACTGTAGCTCAATACAAATGCTTCAGAGAGCACATATGCTTCAAATAAAATTCAGATTTCATGCCTCTTACAGTATCAAATAGGGATGACTGTGTTCCTTGTGCTAATATATGCCAGCAATAAAAGCAATTTGGCACTTTTTCATGTCTAAAATCTGCATGTGAATATAAGCATAATATGTGAGCGCATCCAGTATCTATACTAGGAATTTTTGAATGTATTTATCATCCCAGTAAGTCAAGTCATATTCCTGCTGCAGTAATCGATCATATGCTCTCACAGCTCTATGATGTTGACTCCCCTTTCGCTGAAGAATGCTGAGCAAGCAGCCTCTCTACCTGCCCTGCTTGCTCTGACAATAAGTTGCTCATCCCTTCGGCTCCGGTTTTGTCTCACTCTTTACACTTGTCTCGCCATCTTTTTTTTTTTGCTTCCGACTCCCAGGAGGAGGGCCGGGGCCAGGGCTTCACGGAGGGCTCCTACCAGGGCCGCCAACTGTTCCGCTGTGAGGATGAGTGCGGTGTGTTTGTGGCCCTGGACAAGCTTGAACTCTGGGAGGATGATGATGACGAAGACTTGGGCGAGCTGGAAGTGGACCATGTCAATCCGGTGGAAGAGGACCAGGACTTCCCTCCACTGGAGATCAACTCCAGGGTCCTGGTGCAGACCAGGGACGGACCAGAGCGAGGCACCATCATTTTTTGTGACCTGCTGCCAGGCAATGAGAGCCTGGGCTACTATGTGGGAGTTGACATGGTAAGTAAGGCTCTCTCTAAATAGGTTGTGAGTTATTGAACCTACAGCTGTATGTCTGGACAGGTGCAGGAACAAATAGTGAATCATGATGCCCAAAATAATGCCGAAATGAATAGTCGATTAGTCAACTGACAGAAAATGTGCTGCTTCCAGCTTTTCAAATCATACAGACTAAACAATTAATCAGTCTGTTCAAAAGTAATCAACAGGTCCTTTGTCATTTTTACACTTTACTGGTTTTTGTACTGATTAAACAAACTAGGTACAACATGTTAATCAGTCAGCTTGACATTAAGCTGGTTACATTTGTAAACAAATGTTTTCTCCTTTTTAACCCTCCATCCAGACTAATTGAGACAAAATAAGGTTTTCCAAAATGACTTCCAGAGTTTATAATCTTAAAACGCCGGCTTTGGTGATTTAATTTTGTTACCTGGTTAGTGTGACATTTAAATTTAGCTGGATAGCTGTTTACAACAAAGTGTTGATGATGTTTCATCACGAATTCATTGCCATATTCATTTAACTTGTCCCCGCCTCAGTAGAGGGCGGCAACGTGCAGAAAGTTGCAGAATTCAGAGTCAAATGATCAGAGTTAATATCTCAGGTTTTCTTTCATGACTTGCTGCTGTTTTTGTCTTGTTTTTTTATGACCGTTCCTCTGTCTGTTGAGGGAACATGTCTTGTTGCCTGGGATCACAGTAGCTGGTATCTATGACTACTGTTGTCAGGCGGGAGTGGTATTGTAGTCATAGAGAGATTGAAACACATAACTGAGGCATTTGACTGCTGATCGTTAGCAGCAGCAGCACCAACAGCAGCAGCAGCCCACTCAGTGCATCTGAGCCACCCACACAAAGGCAAGGCAGTCACGCGGGGAGTGAGGTAAAGACTTAGTGCTGTATGACCCAACAGCGTGGCAAGGGGCCAGCAGGCAGCTGAGGAGAGCCCACTGCTCTGGCTCACTCTGCGTCCAGCCTCGCCCTGCCTTCTCTAGCTAATGGCACTGGCCTCATGCTCCTCATCTTAGACTATCCCACCGGAGCAGAATCCTGGATTCCAAACTAAAGAAGAAGAATAGTGTGGCTGCAGAGAAAGTAGGACTCTCAGGTGGAAGGATTTGAGGTGGAAGATCTCTTGTTTAGGTGGAGGAGATGAGCGCTTTGGATACAGAGGATACACGTTACAGAGGATCAAGCTTAAACATCATGTTTGGATAGAGCGATGAGACAATAGACCTCATTAATCACCAACAAGATACTACAGGGAGAAGCACGTGTGGCACCTGCTCAGTTTAACAGAGATGAAGAACGCCCGGGAGGGTTATATGTTTCTCATGTCTCCAACTCTTTCAGGACAATCCTATCGGGGACTGGGACGGCGTGTTTGATGGGAAGTTGCTGTGTAATTTTGCCAGTTTGGAGCACACTCGACTCGTCCCCATCTGTGACGTAATGCCAGGTGAGTCACCTCATATTTGTGTTTTTCTGAAAACATTCAGCTGTCCCTCTCTTGGACCAGTCCTGAGCTCCTTCTGAGCGTACTGAGTTTGTGTTTTGCTTGCAGCGGGAACAGAGAGCCTTTTGTGTTGATGGCTCACTTGTTTTTGAAAGTCAAGTGAGATACTCAGGCTCTTTGTTCTCCACATTGGCATATTGATTTGTTTATGTGTGCTACTGCCGCCTCTCTGTCCATTCACACTTGCATCCAGGATATTTTGAAGATTTGGATTCTTAATTGTGCAAATTTGTCACTTCTCTTTGAATCCCTTCCTTTTGCACTCTAGTTATTCATTGGTTCCTAATGTGTCATACTTGTGATACTAGACAGTTAAAACCATGCTTTGTGACTGCCAGCCTGTGGGCAAAGTGAGAGGAAAGAACACTTAATGTTAATGTGCAGTTGTCACATCTGTTGTCACTGGCTAAATGTTGGAGGCCAGGTTATTACATTCAACGTGGCAGATTACTTTGGCCAAAGTTTCATACATTAAAAGTATGTTTCCTATAGCTGAATAAACTAAAATAGAAATATTTAATAGATACATTGCAAGTTGGCTGTGGAAGACATTCGGTGCATGGTAGTGTAACGCAGGCTGACAGGGGTGTTGTGCCTCTAATGTGGATGTATTTCTGGGCTGTGCAGAATATTCCATGCAGGACCAAAGGCTGCAAAAGCACAGTTTTGCCCCCAGAGGCACCAACAGTGACAAGTCGTCCTCTGGCCAAAGCAAACCAAAGAGCAAAGGTACTGCACCGCTGTTATGATACAAACCTAACCAACGTACCCACAGCTTGGTGTGATGATAGTTCTTAAAGGGGCATTCTGTCAAAATTGTCTAGTTGTGATTCTACAAATATAAAAAAGCAATCAAGTAACTTTCTGTCCTGAAGATTTTTTCTGGTTTTGCAAAATTTTAATGATCCTGATAAAATAAATATTTTCTTTGTTTTAGAGATCTCTTGAATAACAACATACAAATAACTTTTGGTGGAAAGTCCCTTTAAAAAGATAATAATAACAGAGGGCATGCTTAACTCCATTTTACACAAAATATGAAAAATTCTTGACGCAGCTGCATTGATTTGATGTGAATGGAACGTGTACCTACCCTGATTTCTTTTATTCTCTCTTTTTTTGTGTTTCTTTCATAGATAAAACTGATGTTGCTGATTAATTAACCTTTTCCCACAATTCTCTACCCTTTTATTTCTCACAAATGGGGACAAAACATACTCCCATACACACAGACACACAAACACAGATACATTTTGCTTATCTCTCTCTGTATGTGTGTTTTTTTTTTTTTTGTTTTTTTTTTTGTTTTTTTTATTTACTTGTGTTATTTACAGGATTAGGTCATCAGTGTGGCAGTAGAAGCAAGTCTGAATTTTACTATACTTTAAATGGCAGCTCTGTTGACCCCCCAGTCCAGTCCAAATCCAAAAGCACATGGTACATTGATGAAGGTAAAACACGGGTACTCATGGGATGTCAACCATCTTACCAGCAAGCTCCTGTTTACAACAAGCTGCAACATTGGCAGGATCAGAGGTTCCTTCCCTGCTGTACTAAAAGACATATACACTCTGGTACTGTGGATTGCTCTGAATACAAGCGTCCTCTAAAAATAACATATAATAGAGTTGATAGTTTTAGCAATTGGTAAAGTCGTGTATGGTAACCTACTTCTCCCACCTGCTGAAATCATGCGGCACAAAATCATTTTCTTAAGGTCTTTTATTATTCTCATAATAGTGCAATTCAAAGTCACAATGATGGGAGTTTCTCATAATCTCTCATAACTGAGAATTTACATTAATACTTACAACTAAACAGAGCTGCGGTGCTGAAGCAGTGGCAGTCAGCTGCCTTCACCATGCTGGCTTAAATAAGAAATACCACCAACACAACAGATCTGATCCATGAACCAAAATAGTTTTCCTGTAGGTTACAAAAGAGATACATTTTACATGTATATAGGAGAAAAATGAGGATTAATGATGATGTTTATTTTCTACTTGCACCCATTAAAGATTTTTGTATATTCTATAGTGTAACTGAGCATCTTAAATATTGACTATAGATGACAAAGTAGGAGATTTGTGTGCTTCTCATGGTGTGTAATAGAAAATAAACTATAGACTAAAACCGAGGGGTCGCATACTGATGCGTCTCTCTCAGAGTTGGTGCAAAGTTTGTTTTTTCTTTAACATCTGTGCTCAAGTATCACAGAATTCTGACATTTTACCTCCATAACAATAAGTCATAATAAATCAGATAAAAATGAAAAGTTATTGGATGATGAAGTGGGAAGTTGGAGAAATGGAGTTCCATACAAAATATATATTCTGTATGTATGTGTAGGTTATGTACTGTAATAACTGTATTCTGGGACAAAAAGCCCACCTTAATTCTGCGCAAGGAGGACGACTCTATCAGTTCAAGTAAATGTTTGCATAAAAACAACCATCAGTAGTTTGTTGCAGAAGCTTGCTATAAAGACCTTTCCACTAGTCTTGTCCTTCATCACCATTCTACTGTGATATTTCACCTGCATGGAGTATTTGGTGTTTCCCTAAGGCTTTTAATAATGCTTAGTGCTGCAAATAACTGTCTAACTGGCTGTTGTCTTGTTTTGGCTGCAGATGCAGTTAAAATATTTAAATTTCTGTGTAATTATTTGCAGGCCAAAGCATCAGTAAAAGCTTTTATTTCTCATAGCGGGACTCAGTCAGCACATTATGTCATTGTTTCTGTATTTCAGTTTTAGGGACACAAGTTTGATTTGAATTTGTTTTCTCCATTAGAGGGAAATTGCATCGCTCATGTCATCACCAATACATGTCAGTTGTGAAGAATTTGATGAGTTTGAGAAAAATAGAATCATAACGCCTCCTGTAGTCAAGGGGATGGAGGCAGACTGTCACTGAGTGTGTTTTACATGTACACAGATATTAACTCATTATTCTGTTTATGGTCACATTCTGGATTCTTTCAAGATTCATGTTTTGATCATGAATAAATGCATAACTATGAATTTTGATCAAAACCTGGGGACATCACAAATCAATCAAAACAAAAAACAAAAGAAGATGCACAAGAAGTTATGTACCCTGGTATGATGGCAAACACTAGCATGTGCGAGCTTTGAAATTTGGACGGCTCATATTCAAAATGAGGTCTGTACAATGATTGTGGTGTTGCCACCTGCCGAGGCAAAACAGAGCACTTCAGTGCCTGTAATAGTATTTCACCACTAATGCAGAAATTAGTAGAGGTCAGTCATAAATGGCTGGCGTGCTGTTCTCACAACTGCCTACTCATCCTGTCAGTATGTAATCATTTTCATCTTTCTCAGGGTCACTTTCCACATTTTGGGTTATTTTTCTTCGTAGTTATGGTGCTTTCACTTATGTCATGAAGTCATCAGACTAGACTCCAAACTCCTACGTTTCTCTCAGCGAGGGAACCGTTCAAGTGTGGATATATAATATAAAGGCGAATGCCGCTGCATTCAAGAATTCATGTTTTCAATCATGGTAGTTCAGTCAGTACTTGTAATGACCATCTGTGTTGAAGGAAATGTTTGTTCACATTATCTCTATGTATCCAAGTCAGGGATGTAGTGTGAAAAACGCCTGCAGTTGCAGACGTTCACTGTGTCTCTGCGGCGCAGCCAGGCACAGCTGCAATATCTGTTGTTCTTCCGTCCAGAGACACAGAACATCTGCAACAACTGCAGGCATTTTTCACACTATATCCCCAACTCGAATACATAGAGGTAAGGTTGAAAATCGACAAAGTTTCCTTTTAAAGAATTCCACATCTATTAGGTGATGTTGATGAAGTTGTTGTGTGACATCTGTCCTAGGTGACAATGCCAGTAAAGTGTCCCGACAACAACCACTAACCTGTGACTAACAGGTTTCTTTTCATTATTTACGTGATTTCATACATGAATTTCAACTGCACAAGAGGAGCAGAAACACGCTTTTCTGACTGGAATCTGGTTTCATTGTGATGGCTAACGGGACATCATTTCAGGGTGATCTGTGAAATTCCAGTTATCCGCTTTTAAATTTTTACTTCAAGGAATTGCATAGAAATCAAAAACCTTGTCCAAAAGTTTTAGAGCAGTGCCAGATATTGAATCCCAGTGACATCAAAAAGTCTCCAGTCCATCAAAGAAGGCTGACTCCAAGTATTGCATAATATGATGTGTTTTTACTGTAAAATGGACATTAAGTTTTGCTTTCTGGTTTCTCTCCTGCAGTTGGGGAGGACCCCGCCAAGTCACTTACTGACACTCCCCCTGACTTCAACCAATCCTCCCCGCCCTCCAGAGCCCCACCCTCTGCCTCGTTGTCCAGTGACAACAAGTTCCACTCTCTGCCCTTCAGCCTGAACCGGAAGACCGGGCCCATTGACAACATGAGTCATGGGCCTCTCTCCCTCTCCGTCCAGTCGGTGATGGGAGAGCAGCCCGAGCCCCCGTCACCCGCTGCCCCTCCCTCACCGCGGCCTCCCACGCCTCCCCGAGGACAGCCGGGTCTGGAGGTGGGCTCTTTGGTGGAGGTGAAGGAGAACCCCCCTCTGTGTGGTGTCATCCGCTGGGTGGGTCTCCCTCCTGGCCTACTGGAGCCTTTGGCTGGGCTGGAGCTGGTGAGACAACACAGCAATGTAAACTTGGAAGTTAGATTTAGATTTCAGTATCAGTAAGTGGAGGGAAAAAAGTCACAGATACTGGATAATGTTGGTGGGATAAATAATATAATCATATATGCTTATAATCAGGAGATGGTCTGTTGAAAAACATTATTAGTACACTGACATCAAACGTAATACATTCTCTTATGATACTGAGGCACTGGTGTATCCTTTCCTTACTCCAGACATGTTTACTGTCATGCCTTGTAGTACTTCAACACCCACCATCTGAGCTAAATGCTTGCTGTTGGTAGCTGCTGTTGTACTACTAACTCTGATCGACTGATGACCACAAAAATACCAGCCAAACATTCCTAAATTAACTTCAGCTTGTTTTGATCGTCCACACATTAGTTATATCTCCCTGGTTGATGAGCTGGATAGGAAGTTATTGGCCTCATATTATTTATTTATGTTTATGATTATGTTGCGCCCAGTAAAATTACAGATCTGTTCAGGTAAAAACAAATTTATCAGCCCATTTCTTGATTCAGTTATAGAACATTTCATTAAAGAATAGTTTGACATTTTGGGAAATACACTTATTTGCTCTCTTGCAGATAGTTGGATGAAAATATCTTTACCACTCTCAGATCTGTCGTCTGCAGCTGTGGCGGTTCCAAGGGGTGGCAGCTGCCACACTAAAAAACATGCCTGGCCACCGCTGCCACCCCAGTTTTAGACGATTTAATTAAAAAATATATGAAAAGTTGTGACGGGCAGCAGCTCCGTTTTCTCCCGGTCTCTCTCTTGCGCGCGCTAATTGGCAATTCACTCCCTCTCGTGTGTCAGTCACCGTTTCCTCTTGCAACCTTTCTCTCGTCTTTTGTCAGGTTTGGCGGTTCATAGAAATACAGAACGGCTGCAGATGAATAGTGGCGGGTTATTTTAGTAACTCATGTTTGATGGTGTGAGGGACGAATTAAACCTGACTAAACCCAAAATATTCACCGGTGCTTACAAGTGTCTCTGGATTGCCCGCAGCATCTCTGAAACTACTCATTCTGCAGACAAACGTGTCCAAATTTCAGATCAGTCTTGCCAGTGCAACATACAAAAGCACCCAGTTTTAAAAAGCACCACACAAGGCCACATTAATCAGCAGTTCATTCAAAGCTTAGTACCTGAGAGGTTTCACTTTCACCACATTTTCAAATTGAAGCTCCGAGAAAATTACTTTTGCCATTTAATCCACATTACTGGATGAACACTGGATAACTTGGACCATTGGCAACACTTCACATAATATGCTATGCATGACACAATTGGTTAATATAGTTTTTATGTAGCCCTACTGTAGGTCTCTACATAGGAGCAAATTTAAGGCCTTAAAGAAAGCTTGCATTGACATAATTACTGATCACTTTAAATAAAATTTCAGAAATCTGTTGGGAAACATTGAGGGGAGGTTGAAACAGACAGTAGTGAAAAAACTAAAGTGAAAAACAACACACATTCACTCAAACTTTCCACAACATTCAGTTTTAAGTTGTACACGATTATTAATATTTAGATATTTCTATTCAATGCTTTACTCATGTGCCACAATAATGTAATGTGTTTGAGCTAAAATATCTTCATTTGAGGGCTTTTCCAAGCAAATACTGATATATGTGATTCTAAGTGATTAAATCAGCATATATACAGTATATTTCTGCCACCCCATAAAGTCTCCATGCCACCCCATAAATATTTCTCTAGATCCGCCCCTGCCAGAGAGGTAACAAAATCCTGCCACCAGCACCTCCAAAACTCACTAAATAGCACATGGTTGCCTGGCAACCTCATGGTGATGACAAGACTCAAGGAAGTCACTGCCACCTTATGCCATATTAACATTTTTCTGTTAGTTTGTATGCACATGTGCCACTGATAGTAGAAGGTCTGAGTAAAAAACATATCCGTCACCAAACTGTCAATCACGAAACTGACAAAATTGGAAAAGAAAGTCCGTTAAAAAGTATCTGATCAGGCACTTTTAAAGTACAACCTGAGTCACTTGGAAAAGGGCAGAATACATGGAAGGTTTTTTATGGTACACACAGGCAGTAGCTACCAGTAATTGGATGATGTGATCTTGACCTTGTCTTCCAGGAGGAAGAGTGCCCTGGTTGCACTGACGGCACCTTCAAAGGTATGCGGTACTTCACCTGCCCACCCAAAAAAGCCCTGTTTGTGAAGCTCAAGTGCTGCCGGCCCGACTCCCGCTTCCCGTCCCTGCATCACTCCTCCAACCCCATAGAGCGATGCAACTCCATCGGTGAGTAAGGAGGAGGAAATGGGATGATTAAAGGCACCTAAAAGCTTTGTGTTTACATGTGTACTGTGTGTTTTTACGCAGCATTTGGGGGTTACCTAAGTGAGGTAGTACATGAGAACACACCTCCCCGCACAGAGAATGATGGCCTGGATGTCATGGTGGGAAAAAAGAAAGGCATCCAGGGCCACTACAACTCCTGTTACCTGGATTCAACCCTCTTCTGGTCAGTACTCTTGTATTCTAACAGTAAATACTTTATCAGTCACAGTATTTGCCATTTTATATTAACATCTCTGGGCTATATGGTGCTTTCTCAGCCAGCAGTGCTGTGTTTGCCCAGAAGCAGAGGCTTATTAGTAAACTGTTTTGACTTTGCCCACTGGCTCTAACAGGAGGGTGTATTCGTGCTGTGAGCAGGCTGGTGGAGAGTGAATTTGTTGTTTCTGCCAAAGGGCCATTGAACAAAGCAGTCAGCCCAAACTACTCCAGCAAACTACAGGAGATCCCATGCTTTGAATACGCCTCGACCAGTTTGGAGTTTTGAATTTAAGCCTTGAAGTAGAATTAGATTTTATGGGAAATTCAGGCTAAGGGCTTCTCTTCTTCTTCTTTAATTTACTATGCATTAAATGAAGGTTTACAACATTAATATTTTTAGGATGATATCTGTTTTTTAATATAAGGTAAAGATCAGCCAAAGATCATGGTTAATCATCATTTATCTAAATTATCTGAATCTAAATTAAATGAAAGATACATGAATATTACTGTAATCCCTTGGGATATGTATTCTGCTCTGCAGTCTTTTCTCCTTCAGCTCTGTACTGGACACAGTTCTGCTGAGACCACGCTCAAAGACTGATGTGGAGTATTACAGAGAGACGCAAGAGCTGTTACGCACAGAGATAGTCAACCCCCTGCGCATGTAAGTCTGAAGGGTTTATTGCACATGTACTCTGCTGCAGGTTTTTGACATTTATGACTCATATTGTAGGTTTTTACTCAGTGTCTGTCATCACCTGTTTTAAGTGTGTGTTGTGTGTTTTTGATAAAGTTTCTCTAAACTTTTACATAATGGCTCACACATGACATTTAAATTCAGACAAAGAAAACAAAACAGACCCATTTTCGAAATCTGGAATATTATAAGTAGGTATTATCTGATGCAAATTTCACTAGCAGAGCTAATGTCTTCAAACCAAATGTGGCATATTTAGTTAGCTTGTAACTTCCTTGTTCTCTGTGCTCCAGACATGGGTATGTTTGTGCCACGAAAGTGATGAAGCTAAGGAGGATCCTGGAGAAAGTAGAAGCGGCCTCTGGATTTACTTCTGAAGAAAAAGGTAGATGAATGATAAGAACAGATCATTTGTTTATTGGTTAACAATTTCTCAAATGTTTTCACTGTGCTCATATCTTGCTCAAATCTTGCACTGCAGATCCTGAAGAGTTCCTCAACATCCTATTCCATCACATACTGAGAGTGGACCCGTTGCTCAAGCTAAGGTAAGGGCCAGTTGTCCTTATCTGAAAAAAAAAATGCGAAACCTCTTCGGCTACTTATATTGCCTAAAAGCACAAAAGAGATACTGTATAAGCACAATGTTGAAATTTAGCACAATTATTGTTGTTACATTAATTTTTAGTAAAGTTTTAGTTGCCTTTTTACTGAGCAAAAGAAATGGCTAAAATAGTTTAATGAAACAGTATGACATGATGTAATGAACATATCCCCGATGTTGCTCCTTACCAGATTCTGCAAATATAGTTCCAAACACATCACTGCTAAATCATGGACTTTTACCAGACCTTATGTGGTTCTGCAATATGTAGATTTGATCAGTCACACATAGTTTCACTTCTGCTGCGGTGCTTACGTTGGAGATGGCGGACCGTGTGATAAAAGTGGTTTAACTGTAGGAGTGTTTTTTGGTCACATTGTGAAAACTCCCTCTATAGTCGTGTTTAAGGATGTTTGCAATTCAGATGAGCAGAATGAATTCTTCTGAGAGCTAGGTGCCATCATTCTGTCTACTGTACTTTGGGGCTATACAGTAGTATTTCCATAGTAAGTCTATAGTGTGCAACAAAACCAGTGTCCACCCTTTCATACCAAAGCCAAGCAGTGACAGACTCACAGGGCCCTATCTTACACCCGACGCAAAGCGCAGCGCAATTGTCAGTACTTTGCTGCTGTTTAAAGGGAGCATCATTCACATAGTAAGATGCGCCTACATAGGTGGGTGCACAACGCGTGCACACTCCTCCTCAGGCAAATATCAGTGCATTTGCTCATATATTCTCTATCCGCGCAGTCAAATGGAGTTGTTGATGGGACAGAGGATTGGGAGACGGTGGAAGCAGAGGGTCCACCTCAGGGAGCTTCGGTGGTTTTCCTACTGCTCCTGTAGATGGTCTGCTTGTGCACTTTCACTTTGCCCATGAAAAGATCCGTTTCCTTGACAGAAACTTGACAAATCCTCTATTTAAACAGCAAAGTGCCAAACTGCAAGCACACCTGGCTTTTAGATTGGAATGGGAGATGACACTTGATTTAATTCATGTTAAGCCTAAAACACACTTATGTTTCATTAAGAAAGCCTTGCGCTACAGATCGTTTAAATAGGGCCCACAGAGTTGTAATTTCAAATAACATAACTAAGACATGATCAGTGTTGAATGTATCTTTACAGCTAATCAGAGACAGGATACAGATGCTACAGAAGATATGTTTATCATATCTCAAGCTGAAAGCGTTTGAGCAGATCTGCTTTTAGTCTAGTAAAATAAATACCACTCAGCGTAATACAGAAGGGGATTTTTTCTGCACAGATTACAGTTGCCCTTTTACCATTGTCCCCTGATAAAGCAGGATGTGAAAACTCAAAAAGATAAATGGACAAAGACTTTGTTGTTGTTTTGTAGGTCAGCAGGACAGAAAGTCCAGGACTGTTACTTTTACCAGATCTTCATGGACAAGAAGGACAAGGTTGGCGTTCCCACCATCCAGCAGCTCCTGGAGTGGTCCTTCATCAACAGCGACCTCAAGTTTGCAGAGGTGAATTTAATTTTGTTTCAACTCAGATTAGCTTGAGTTAAGTTAGAAATGTTTGTCATACGGACTTGGTCATTTGAGGTAGAAATATAACACCAACATTTCATACTTTATGCTGCTGTAATCTCATATTTACATTATAGCGACAGGTTGCTTTGTTAATTCATTTTAATTACCATTCAAAAAACATTTATATCCAACAAAAGTAGACAACAGGCAAATGTAAATGGGGTGTAAATGGGATTCAAATTCAGAAAACAGTCACATAGTATGCAATGCATTATTAATTGCCAGATTATTATTTTCAAACAAAAGATATACAAATTGTACAGCCCTTAATGTATCTGAAAATACCTCTAGGGTATGGCTCCCCCAAGTGTTAATTGTTGGTAATAGAAATTTCACATTACAACAATTGTTGTTCCTTTTCAAAATCAAAGTTCATTAAATCAAAACCCATCTTTCTGTTGTTTCAATGCTTATGAGGAGAACAAAATGCTTTTTCGGTAAAAAAGAAAGAAAGAGTTCACATGTAACGTTGTCTGTCATTGCCCATGCGATTTAAGAGCTGCGATTCAGACTGGGAAATGTTTCATAAGCTTCTGTATGTCCACCGAGATTGTCTGTCATCTCTATTTACTTTTAGTACAGTGTGTAGACTCTGTTCTGGCAGCCCTTTGGCCTCAGATTTCAGTTCCTGTGTGCACTGAGCTCTGCTGATGTGTCCACGCTGCTTTGTTGATGACTACACAAGTTTTCTTTCTCTGTTTTTCCTGACCCCCACCCCCCCCTGCCCCACCAGGCTCCCTCCTGCCTTATCATCCAGATGCCCCGCTTTGGCAAGGACTTCAAAATGTTCAACAAGATTTTCCCCTCACTAGAGTTAGACATCACAGACCTTCTTGAAGACAGTGAGTTGTAGCCAATATTTTTTTCCAGTGTGCAAGTGTGATGTGTTTTTTGCCGATCAATGGTGAATCAGAGCTTTGTGGCATTGGGTAATGAAATCCCTCTGAGTTGTCACTGCTACTCAGCTGAGATGAAGGTACCCTTGTTTTCTAGCTTTCAAACCCGCTCTTAACTTTTTAAAGAACTCCACTCTTGTGCAGTGTGTCAGCCAGAATAAAAAGGTGTGTGCTTTTATTATCCAGCTCCAAGGGAATGTCGAATCTGCGGAGGCCTGGCTCTCTACGAGTGTCGAGACTGTTATGAGGACGGCGATATCACCGCTGGCAAGATTAAACAGTTCTGTGAAAAGTGCAATACACAGGTAAACAACAGAGGGCATCATTGCAACACCGATTCAACAAGAACAAAGTTGCAAAGTGTGGGTCAGGATTATCCATTTGGTGGCGCCAAATCCAAAGAAATCATACTGTCACAGTGCAGAAGTTATGTAGCAGAAGAGTGGCTTCTACAGTAGATTGTAACTCATGGTTCGTTTATTTCACTTACCAATACTCAGTGCATTTACTGAAATATTGTTGGATTTATATCTAAATTGCCCACCTGGAAGTATGAATCCTCAGTTTCAAAGCTTTTATTTTTCTCTGATCTTTAATCTATATCTTACATGAAACATGTTCAACATATTTGGTTTAACCTCAGTAGGCCCCAGTAATAAAACAGTCTGTGTGACAGCATGTACCTGCTTGTAATGACTTAGGTTCACCTCCACCCGAGGAGGAAAACCCATCGGCACGGCAAACTGTCTGTCCCCAAGGAGCTGCAAGAAGGTACGGGGCGGCAGGGCAGTTTCCCCCGCCAGAGGATGGAGCTGTTCGCCGTGCTGTGCATCGAGACCAGTCACTACGTGGCCTTCGTCAAGTACGGCAGCGCAGATTCCGCCTGGCTCTTCTTCGACAGCATGGCTGACCGCGATGGTAGGTGTCACGGCCTTTTGACGCCGCGTCTGTTATGACATCAAACTGGTCCTTGGGATGAAGTTGTGATGCACAGGGTGTGCAGGAAATGTTTTTTTTTTGTGCTTAGTGACACAAATAGTATTATAGGGCCTCAGGAACCCAGTGGATAATACACTATACAAATTAATCACTACACAGAAAACATTCATGCACTCTAAATTACTGTTTACATTTAGAAGTTATGGTTTTTCAGATTGTACTGCATCGTAAAGACATTGAGATACAGTAGGACTATTTATTCCTCCTATGATTTCAAACTGCCACAGCAAATAAGCACTGCTGTAAATGTAACTCTAATCTGATCTGGGTAACATTGGTAAAAAGTGCTGCAACTATAGATTATTTTCATTATGAATTTGATTACCAATTATTTTTTATACAGTTAATCAATTAATTATTTGATCAGTGAAATGTCAGAATTAGTGATTTTTTTTCTTTTTCTGTCACGCTGGAACCACTGAAGGTAGAGTTTGGTGTTTTTGTATTTAAAAAATGAATAAGATGAGTCGATCTTCACAGTAGTTGCTCATACATTTTTTGTGGATCGACTAAATGTTTAATTAACTACTAGTTTTACTTCTAATTGCTATTTTATTTTGACCAAAATATTTAAGTGCATAATGCTTTAAGTCATTCAAACAACAATTATTTAATTCATATCTGCCTTTGGCAACTTGAGGGACGCTCAAGTCTGACATGATGCATTAAATCCTATTCATGTATTATTCCAAACACAAAAAATAAGTTGTGAGTGTGATGTGACTATGGCTTTGCTCTTGCAAATGAACGATTGTTTCTAATGATCGGGCATGTGGTTTTGCAGGAGGGCAGAATGGTTTCAACATCCCCCAGGTGTCTCCCTGTCCAGAGGTGGAGGCCTATTTGAAAATGACCCCAGAGGAGCTGCACGCCCTGGATCCCAAGAGCATCCAGGGCCAGGCCCGACGCCTGCTGTGCGATGCCTACATGTGCATGTACCAGAGCCCGACCATGAGCCTGTACAAGTAGAATCCTCTCCCCAACCCCCAACCCCTCCACCCCTGCCCCTCAGCCACGCCACCTCCCCCTCTCCCAGGGCAGGAGATTCCCAGAAAGACCAAAAATGAAAAATAAACTAAAAGAAGAAAGGCTGCCTGCCAGCAGGGGTGCTGTCCGGAGTTAACCCTCTCCACTCCGCCTCTCCTCGATGCCTGCCCATCTCTGGAGGTTGGAGAGAAGGACAAGAGGGGGAGAAGCCTATTTGCACTGTGCATTAGTTGAAGTGTTGTGTTCTTCATGTAGTCCTATGTAGCTTTCCTGTGTCTCACAGCTGAGCATTGGTGGTGGATGATGAAGCAAAGGTAGGCCTTATGAAGGTTCACTCCCTGTTCAGGGAGGAAGGGGGGGGAAGATAGGCAGGAGGGCATGTCCGCGTCGCCGCGGCTGACAAAACATGCGCAAGAAAAACAAAATGAACTAGTGGGAGGACCTCGGCCACCTCATTTACCTTAAGAAAAGAGGAGTTCTGCTATTCTTAATCACTGTAAAAGATGGGAGCTTTCCATAACGCCACATTAAGGAAGCAATGCAGTGCGCAAATCCTCATCCAACCTGTGTGTACTGTTCTAAAAACTTGTGTAAAATCTCTTAGTAGCATAGATTTCTCCAGGTAGTAACATCAACAATATAGATGTCAACCTACTGTGCAGTTGCATTAAGAGCAGAGTATTCTGCTCTTTGTGAACCGGTTTGCTTATTTCCCCATCACGCTGTGTAAATGTCTTTACAGTATATGTTTTGCAGAAACAGATGTAGCCATTGTAAAAGTCTCACGTTTTACTGCATACTTGCTCAACCAATGCTGCACTTTTGCTCTATCCCCAAGTGGACCTATCAGGAAACATTTAGGTTTTGCTCTTTTTTTTTTTTCTTCTTTCTCCTCCCATTGGAAGTCACAGTGAGTGTCTAATTTGTTGGTTGGGAGACATCAGAGTTTTGTGTTACAGAATACAAATGTGGTTCTCCTCTGTAGCTGTAAAGAACGCTCTGCATTGCTAATGCAGAGTAGATGCCAGATAAATGCATGAAGGGAGACTTGTACAATGGCTGCTGTTGTGAAGTGGTTGGTGGAGCACTCCATGCATTCATAGGGTCAATGAGGTGAAATCCTGGAAAGGTCTGGCTGTTTTCTTTAAAGTAAGACAGTAGGATGTGAAGAATTTCACATGCAGTGTTTTTTTAATGTCTCGTTATGTTGATGACTAAATCTAAATTATATTTTATGTTTACGAAGCCTTTTCTCTGCCCGTCATGGCAAGTATTGACTCTTGCTGCCTTCCATGAAGATGTGACATGCAATGTTTCCAGCCAGGCACCAGATAACAAAACAATTGTGATCAAATATTATTATTTATTATATTCTAAACATATTAGAAACTCATATGTCGTCCCTTTTTAAGAAAACAAAACAGGGTTGATGATACTGGTTTGGGTACTCTGTGTCCTCACTGTATATTGAAGTGAGTTATTGTAGTTTTACGCTCTCTCATAGCAACTACTGAATGTTAATAGTGAAACAGTGTAGAATTAAAGGACGGGTAATGAATGAGGCACAAGGCTGGTAACCTTGGGGCACCATATATCTGTGCTATCTATTTAAACAAAAAGAAATTAAAAATTAATTGTATTTCCAATTTTAAAGAGTACCATAAGCATACCAATCATACCGCAGTTCAAGATATAAAGTATTTGTTGGTTTTTATATATCAGACAAAATTGCATAAAAATCAACAAACTGCACATGTTGGCATCAGCATTATATATATTTTTCCAAAATCACAACTTAATCATGGATTTAGTTGTGAATATGAAAGTGTGTGAGGGAATTTTTATAAATTAGGTTCCAGCTGACAACTTCCATTTTGCTCTGTGGTCGTTTCCACTGTCCCAGGGATCCTGACAGGGAACCTTCCTGTGTGAACTTTTTCTGCACTGCTGAAGCTTGTCACTGACTGGAGCCTTGTTCTCTGTGAGACGAGTCTCAGAACGGAGGATGGGATTTTGAATTTATTTTTTTTTCTGTTGCATCTGTACAGTATAGACATATGTAACGGGTGGAAAATTAATGTCAGTGATGTTCCTGTAAATGTTAACAAAATAAAGCCCATTTTGAAGGGTACACGGCATGTTGTGAGTGGTGTGATGACACATCTCGCCCATTTTGCGAGGACAGCGTAGGTGAGCATCTAGGATTGAGGATCGCCTTTTGCAGAGGCTTCAGGTTGGGGGTGGGAGGGGATATGTGAGATCTTTTATTTCAGCAGTATGGTGCACTGTAGTACACAATGGATTATTAGTAGGTCCAAGTGGATATAAAACACAGGCTGTCATACTGGATAACAAAATAAAAATAGCAAATTTTAATTTTACGTATTGCTTTACTTCAGTATTTCCATATTTTTCTACTTTATACTCCCACTTCACTACAAAGGGAACTATTGTACTTTGTACTCCTCTACTGTGCATTATTTGACAGCTATAGTTACTAGTTACTTTTCAGATTAAGATTTTACATTAAATTCATGCAAAATTCAGAACATTGTTAAATATTTAATGAATGTCTCCCAACATTTTGGATTGTGACCGATTACAAAACAATCTGTGTCCAGTTGCTGTTTCAGATGATGATGAAGTTTTTATTTAAATAACTGTTTGAGGCCCAAAGAGGTAAAATTATGAAATATTTCACAAAACACAAAGAATAGAGAAGAGTTAAAAAAAAAAAAAAAAACTAAGCAATGTAGCAGAACTTTGTTTTTTTTTAGTTCTTTCCCCTCCCATTAATCATTTCATGACCCCTCAGATTTTTTATCATAACTACCTAACTGTGACTTAAGTGGTTAAAAGTAGCTACCCCTTGGCCAGCTCCAACAGTAAAATACACTGATGAAACAGTACTAACAAATATATCATACATAACAATATATCAGTGACAATATTTTGATAGCACAAGTACTTATACTTTTGATACATTTTGCTTATAATACTAAACGTACTTTTACTTGAGTAGGATTTTGAATTGAGGACTTTAATTTATAATGGAGTACTTTGGAGTAAGTTGTGTTATTGGTACTTTTACATAGGTAAAAGAGTACTTCTTTCACCACTGGTCAGTACATCATGACGTCACTGTTACAGTATGTGTGGTCAAAGGTGCAGAAGACGTGAAACATTGCACCTGAGCATTTTCAGCCTTTTATTAAGTTGCTGGATAAAACATTTTTGATCTACTGTAACCACACTTCTGGTGACCTCTACAGTATACTGCAAGATAATCCAAATAGCTGTTTTCGCATATTACGCCTGTCAGGGCTTTTAAATGCCTTTAAACAAACTTTATTTTCATGTACAGTTTTTGTCATACTGGTTGTCTGGCTGTTGTGACCCTAAATACACTGTGTGGGCCTAAAAACAGTGAGTTGCAGCAGCAAAATGTAATGTTTCCAACTGGATGTTGAGTCATTTCTGCTGAGATAACAACTGCCTTCCAACAAGTTTGATATTCACCGTGCTGCAGCAGGTTTCACTGTAGACTGTTCATTCTGGATTCTGTTACTGATGCTGCTAACACATGAAACAGGGTGTAAACAACCGTGCGCGCAGAAACAATATGACTACGGAGTCTTTCTGTGATATCATTCTTTCTGTATTTTATCCACAGTATTTTTAAATATTTTATATATATATATATTTGACATTGGTGGCTTTGTGTGGTTAGTTCAGCACAAGCCTGTTAAGTCTCACGCTTTACAGCGAGACTCTTGTTTTCGTGTGCTTTTCTACCCTTGAAGTGAAAATCTCACATATTATTCTACTATTAAGGAAAATATAAACAGTGTGTTGTAATCTTAGTTCAGTGATAACATGACAACACAGTGGAGTTATAGGACTGGCCTTGCAAGCGCTCCACACTGAGAGTCATTTTGTTTTGATTATTATTATTATTAATTTAATTACTCTATAGTTCTTCCTGGGAGCTTTTGGAGGCTGTAACAGTAAATCCTGGCTTTTTGGTGTATTTTTCAGTGTTTAACATGTGTATTATCCACTCCTTCAAAGATCTGACTCTTTACTGATAGGATTACTATGATCAAGCCCAATTTAGGCTTCTGACACAGCGATCATCCACTGACTTGTAAACATACAACAACAATATGATCACAGCTTGTTATGCTTGCAGGAGGATGACAAAGATTACAGTATTGTCTGTTTTGACCACTTTGTTTGGCTTTAGTCTTCTATCTGGCCTATATGTTCAGATTAAGTCTACATCCAGTGACCCAATTCCCCAGACAATCTCTGATAAAACGATACCTCGGGATAAATCAGCATGTATTATACATGCATCTCCCCCACAGGAACCCTATTCCACACCTTACCCCGTTTAGTTTTTAGTCAAACTTGAAACCAGCTTAGCAAGCTGACTTCAGAAGTGCCGGATAAGTATTTGTCAACAGAACAGCTGGCACACAATGCCCTCTTGTAGCTTTATGCCACAGCATATGCCAGCCGCTCGTAGCGCGTGGTAATTTAGCCGGGGCTGGTTCTACTGGAACAGATGGGCTCAAGTATTGTTATTCTCGCTCCAGCTCAGGGCCCCTGGGGGGAATCACTAAATAAAATCAAAGCAGATGGACCTCTCTGGGCTAGGCTGTGTTTATGATAAACAGCCAGGACAACCAGTGTCCGTCTACCACCCCAACCCCACCCTCCAAACAAACCATCAGGAAACAGGATTACAGTAGTTTAGCCTCACCTGTGCTGGGCTCCAGCTCTCCATTCACCCAAACAGCAGGCAAACCCAAACAGACCGACAACAGGAAGTACATCATGACTTAACCTTTTGTGTGGAGAGTTTTGATCATTTCTATCCACCACAACAACTCCTCTTTTACCCCCTTGACCTTAAACTGTAAAATTCTCTCAAAACATAAAACATCTGACTTCCCTGTTCTTTCTCACTCACGGAGGACTGTTTTGTTCTTTTATAACCCTGACAAGATCATTCATTGCTGTGGTTCTCACATCCATGCCATGCACACAGGCCTTGGTGGCAGTATGGTCATAGTAAGCACCATCTCATTCGGTAATATGGTGTTCCCCTATTATACAGTACATGGGAATGCGGGGCAGTTCTCACTTAGCACTGAACTCCAGATCGACTTTCATTCCCATGGGAAAAGACAGCATTAAACAAAGGAATCCTATCAGTGCAGAAGGAAGGTAAATGTTTAAGGCCATTAAGACAACAGGAAAGCAGTGATTTCCGGCACTGAAGATGAAAAAGAGTGGAGCATGAACGGTTTTAAGCCAATCAGTCCTAACTCAATATACCACTTAGGTGTTGTTTTAACTCCATCATGATAACCAGTTTTATTTAGTGTCTTCAAAGGTCAGTTTCTGATGAAGTCAAAGTAGTGTAATCAACCTGAATGTTTATAGCCAAAAGTATAAACTCCGCAGTCACTCAGTCACTGTAAGCTATCTTAAAATCTTTCTTTTAGTTTTTCTCCAGGCTTCACCAGGCGGTTATTTTTCATCATTACCAAGATCTGTTTTCTTTCCGTGGACACATGCCCCTCCAAAATTACACACCAGACATTTAGTCTGTCCACCTATCCATGCAGTTCATCAGCAGAGGTACACAAGTGCCTCTGGCTTCAGTGTTGTCATGACACACAATTACCATTTATATCTCTTGTCATTGTTGTCTCTTGTATTTTCCAATGAGTGAGTGCAGTCATCTACAGATTTGATCAGCTCTAAAACAGAATTAAAAAGAAACCATTGTATTTGAAATACATTCATAATTAATGAATTAACATTTGTTCTATTTTTGGATCCTATCACCATTCATACATGAGATACAGTAAGACGATTCCTTTCCTTTGTTTTATCCTTAAATGTAGAGAAATTAATAAAAGAAATTATACTTACTTATACACTTTCTGACGCCTTTGGGTGCTGTAAAATTAATAAGTTGTTGACATTTCTGTTTTACCATTTGGTATTGTTTTGATGCTACTAAACTGCATTGTAATCTTAACATTTGTACTCATCTAAGTAACACATAAGTCCTTCTCCCACATTTTCAGAAAGGACCCTGGCCGCTTGGATATAGAATTAATTGCCTCTAAAGCAACAGCTACCAGATGTTGTTGCTCCTAAGAGCCAGGTGTGGATAAATTGCATATGCAGAATGTGTGTAAAATATTTAAAGTCGTATCTTTCACTTAAGGTGTGAAGTGTTTTTATTGCCCATCACTGCTTTGAGTATGGCAAGAGGAAAGGCCGGTGGCCCCCCTGGGCCTGCCATGCTGCAGCTCAGCACCTGTGGTGTCAAGACTACGGATGGTGAGGCTGAGAGTGAGACTTGGCATGGCAGTGTGTCGTGGTGGTGTTGGTGCATGGGTGTATGGGTGGAGGGTGGCGGGGTCCACCTGTTCACCCTCTAATTCCCTCCTGGCTGCCACCTTTAACACTGCATTATTTACAGGTGCTCTCTGGATGAAGACACAAGCTGCTGTCTGCTTTAAATATGGATGGTTTCGTGTGTGTGTGTGTGTGTGTGTGTATGTGTATACACACTGTATTTGTGTAATTGCTTGTGAAAGAGTGGAACTGAGTCGTACCATGTCCACACTAATACAGACTGGCCTTCCACCCACATTAGGACATTTTTTCACCAATGAAAACTGGTGCATACTATTGTGTCAACAGTGAAGACCACTTTTTGAAAGCTGAATTATTTCAACGTTTGTTAGCTTCTCATCCTTTTACAAACATAGTGGATGTGCTTCCAAGCAACAGCAACCTCAAGGAATGTCTGTCACCTTTTATTGTTTCTCCAGTCACTTATTTTGTGATACAGCCTTGTGGAACGGCATGCTAGTTTGCACAGATGAATGAATGTGGAAACCAGGTTAATGTACTACGTATGCTTTATTTTACAGCAGTCATAATCAGTATTTTTTTTATCAAACAACAATGTGATAACAATGCATGACGATGTGAGAGGTGTTGCTCGTAGCGAAAAGCATTACCACAAGTTGAAACAGACTTGATGAAAAGTTGATGTTTTGGAGATACGACAACAGTGAAGTGTGTGTATGTGTGTGTGTGTGTGTGTGTGCATGCTGTTTACTTGTGCTCTCTGCAGGACAGGGAGCATTGGAAAGTGGATCGTGATCATCTACCAATGGGACCATCAGTCACCCCGGCCACTCTGATGTCCTTATTGCTGTAAGCTCCATGAGGTAACATCCAGTACTCACTCTACACAATATCCACCGTAGTTAAGATAAAATGAACAGAGAACAGAAATACCTATTGCAGATAAAATCAGTACAAGATAAAGCTGAGTGTTTGCCATTATGAGGACACCACATATAGAGATTGGCCTTTGGCAGACACTAAATATTGTGCTCTTTAATGAACTGCATACTACCATCCACTGTAATGAGTACACAATGACTGTGAGGGTTAGATTAGGTTAAAGTCAAATGTCCTGATCCCCTCATAAATGACCTTTCATATTCTCCTTCACAATTTCCTCTCACAAACTAAGCAACAATGGTCAGATTGGACAGATATGTTCAAAGTGACTTGCAGTTATCTGCAGCAAATAATCATGTGACGATCAAAGGCCAATTAGTCTGAGGGGAACTTATTATTGTGGAAGTAGGTCATTTTTTAAAACTCTTTTTCTTTTAGTTTACTTTGAGACGTTACCTAAAACAGGATACCATCACACTTTATAGATAGAAAAGCAGATGGAACATGAGTTTAGAAAAACTCAAAACACGTTAGGCCTTTAGTTGCAGCCTTGAGACATCATTCATTATTGTATTGTATTATAATGTCATAGACTTGAATTTATGCAATTTGTAATTAAATACAATACATCTTAATACAAATCTAGACATTTTTCACAAAATCAGTTAATAAAAACAAAGGAAAGAAAACATCTGACCCTTTCCCATATGACCATGTTATTACATCACTTACAGTATGTATATTGTATATTTTTACCAGGAGCACCACTTTGTACAAAATCTCTCTCTTGCTCAAAAGTGACTCTCTGCTGCCTGCTGGATGGACGAGGTGCACCCTGTACAGATAAATGCATAAACACTCCTTGTACCCAAACAAAGGCATCAAGCAGGCATTTCATTAGACCATTGTGTGATATGGCAGGCCGCTGCTGTGAATGTATTTATTAGTTTGCGATACATGCCTTTTCCTGTTGTTCCCGGGGCAGTGGATAATGCTGGTTTTGTTCACGGCCCAGTGTGAACGGCGCCTCGGCTGCCAGCTGTCAGGGCTGATACCGTCTCATTTGGATTCCCAGCCTGCTTTCTGAATGGCTAATTAGATTTGCCATTTTCAATCCGCTGATTGCTATACATAGTAGGACAAAGGAGCTGACAGCATGTAGCATTCAAGTCCAACTGTAACAATTAATAACTATGGTAATTAACATGTGTGTTGGGCACCATTGATTATGACATTACCTGCAGAACGGATGGCCTGGCCCCTGCCATTTCATTAAGGAGCACAGATATAGACTGTTATTAATAAACTGCTCTCTGCAGCTGAGAGGGGGTTATTAATTACACAAACTAGCGGGTGCATAGGGTAATCAAGTTAAAGCGGTTTTCGTTCACAATAATTGATCTAATTTTTACTGACCATTCCTGTTGGATCGTGTCACACGCCCCCGTGTGAAGAGAAATCACCTCATTAACAAAAGTTTAATCCTAATCATAGTTCTTGGTCTGCCTGGCTTTAAGGTCATATCTGAATGTCAGAACCATTTGAAATTGATTGGTGGTAAATTTAATCAATGTCATGTTTAGAGAAAACAATAACAACTAATGGATGGGGCAAGCTGGCCCGAAACAAATAGGTTTATTGGGAGGTGTGGGAAGATGTGCACGTGTATGTGTGTTTATGTGCGCGTGCAGAGGGAGGTTGGACTTGGTCTGACACTTTCATAATTCATTATGTCCATAGTAAGAGAAATGTCAGGATCTGGGCAATTAGCAGCAGCTGCAGGGACCTGTTGGTTGTTGGTGGAGGGGGGGGGGGGGGGGGGGGGGGGCTTACTGGAGAACAGACAGAGATGGAGCAGAAGCAACTACAGTGACACTGAACTCTGACAATGAACTGAGAACTTACAGTTTTACTTTTTTGTTTTACAGTTCAACCACGGTTTTACTAATATTTCAAACATGGTATGTGCAGAATAATAAAGATGACGTTAGCTCTGCAGAACTATCTGCAGTTAAACAGTTGGGTAAAAATAGAAAGGCAGGTTACAAAAAAAATGTCATAGCCATGCATGTGACATTTGTCTAATTGTTTTAGACCAAACTTCAGTAGCAGACATTTGACATTTGGCATCTGTTGCGGTCGACTTGGCCACAACACTACCCAGAAGTCCCTCTCTTTTAATTGGCTTTTCTGTTTCAGGTGACGGGCAAGCTGCCAGCAGAAACAAATCCTCTTGATCCTTACAAAGCTGCGAAACATGGAGGGAAATGGCAAGTTTCAGTTTTTCTGACGGGTCCGTGGTGTAGTTTATAATAAAACCTGCATCTCCCAACCCCACAACACGTTCCCTCTACCTCTCTGCGCGTCAACAAAATACATGTCAGATTTCGATTTCCCCTCCACCTGGCAAAACAGCAGCCATTTTCATCATCCGGAGTGTGTGAAATTTCACACTCATTTTTCACAACACATCTTTTAATATGCACTGCTCTTTTTTTTCTTCCTCTCCCCTCCCGCATATGAAATCCTTCCATTCTTGGCTGCCAACACCAAAAGATGCAGCCAATCATCTCCAAGCGATGGCAGTTACAATTTTCTGTGAACAATTTGCTCCCTTAAGAGGAAAATTGCTTTCAATATAAGCTCCCTTTGAAAGACAACAACAATAAAAAGATACAACTGTAATGCCGTAGCCTCTGTCAGCACTTGGCTGGGACAGCTTCAGTAGGAACGTATGACTGGGGGATGAGGTGCTTACAAGTCAGCCTTGCAATATCAGCATCTGTGTGAGACAGTCCTGGCAAATGAATCCCACTTTGAACATAACAGCTTGGCATCACATGAAAATTACTGCCATGAGCAGTAGTTGTCAGATATGCTCTTGCCATTGTGATGGTGAATTGTCATTTATTATATGTTGTGCCTGCCTCTGTCAGCTCCTGTTGACTGTGTGTATTGATTTGCAAGAGCAGAGGGGTACAGAGGTCACTTTGATCAACACTCTGCAACACACGGGAATCACACCAAGCTGACATTCCATTACCTGAGACAAAAAGGACTCAAAACAAAGAATATGTTAAGGAACACTGGACTTCAATACTGCAATATGACTATAATTAACAGAGAAATGGATGGCGTATGCTGAAATGGCTTGAGGCTGTTTGTTCCCGGAGGCCATTGTGCACTGGAGACAAGTGTGCTGTCTCCTTGATATTACATGCTTGACCTTTTGCCTCTACCACTCTGCTTGTGGCCTTGTTGCATTTCCTGAGCTTCTTCAAATCAAATATGGTCCTTTCAGTTGCTTTAAATTCACCCGGCTGACCAAGGCAAGGCAGTGATTGGACTCATAGGTATAGACTAAAAACACTATGTTCATTTACTAGTATTTCACTTTGAGCAAGCCTTAAAAGATTTCTACACTCTGAAACTCTTTGGTTTGTGCTGTGAAGTTTTGGCTTCCCAGTAGCACCACAGTATGATGTATAAGGTGGAAGACAAATGGAGGGAAAAGTACTATACAAATGATAAAAAGAGTTACATAGTGAGTTATATGTATCATAAACCAAAGCCAAGGGATATCTAGTCTTCAGTAAAATATAATTCCTTTGCCTCTTTTGAATTCTACAGAAAAAGCTTTTGGCTGACTTCTGAATGGATGGTCCTGATACTGCTTGCAGTGAGATTGTTGCTGCAACACTGCAGTTTTTTGCTTTCCTTGGTTTGAATGTGTCCAAGATCAATTACATGTAACATTTAAAACCCTGTGTTATATCTCAACACAGGGAAAACAAACATCATTTTTGTCACTCCTTAATAGTTTTCAATTTTAATACAGACCCGAAATAAAATAAATGTCTCTAAAAGAAGTAAGTTAAATCCTTTACTGACATACTAGTTTATATTATGTGTATGTTACACAGATAATGTCCAATTTATAGTAAGGGGAATGAAACACAGGGATTTTTAGGAGGAAAAACAGAATGAACCATTGTTTTTTACTTGAGCTAGAGATTTTCAGGTTTCTAAACATTGAGAACAAATGTAATAACCCTTATGTCCTTAATGAACCCAGTCAAAAGCCATTATACTATTTAGAAACGCATGCCTGTTAATCTGAAATCCTAAAATAATATGTGACTTTTTGAGGCGTGTGCTACTGATCTGACAGCAGCAATGTGCTTCTATTTATTAACAAGCTGCTGGCAATAATTAGGAGCATGACTGTGAGCGTAGGTGTTTACTTTGACTGCATTGTTGCAGATGAAACGTGTGTCTCGGTGCTGTGCTTTGAGCGAGAGCCTGGTTGACTGGCGTTATTGCGTGGGCCAGCCCTGCTGCTGTCTGACGTGCCTGTCAAAGTCATGAGAGGATCACTTTATCATCGTTTGTCTGCCGTGTCTGACGCTATTGAGTAGGAGGGAGCCCTTAGGGAAATGGGGGCAGGCTGCTGTATTTGCTGTATTTGCTCCGTTTTTACTTAGTTGCTACCTTGGCTTTATCAGGATTGTTGTTCCAGCCTGTCAAATTGCTTGGTAAGGTTTGTTACACGGCCCGCAAAAACCAGCAGCCCGGCGTCATGCGGTATTACTCTGTATGACGACTCGTCAAGGCCTCAGTGGCACTATAACAAAGCTGCTCTGCAAGGCCTGGCTGCATTTACACACAATCAGGACATATGATCATACAGCGCTTCCATCGGTTCTTTGACTTCCATTGGTTTGCTATGTTGCACACATACTGTAGAGACGATGCATTTACCTTTCAAGCAATTACTCGAGGGAAAAATTGTTTGTATAACAAGTCTGCAGCCATGCTGGCGGGTCTGTGAGGCTGTGCTTTGGCCCTAGTGCTGCGAGCTAAATGCTAATATCAGCATGGTAAGATGCAGATGTTTAGCAGCTGTAATGTTCACCGTCTTAGTTAAGCGTGTTAACATGCTACGTACAGCTGAGGCTGGCGGGACTTTCGCTGGTTTTGCAGGTATTTGGTCTAAATCAAAAGTATAGGAAAAATTCCAATTTGAATTACATTTTTTAATTTGTCTCGTGTGTCTGTACAGACACGAGTGTTTGCACCAAATTACATGGCAATCTATCCAGTAGTTGTTCAGACATCTCACTCACAACCACAAACGTCAATCCCATGGTGGCGCTAGAAGACACTTCAGAGGATCACAAAAGTCTTTAGGATAAATTGTCTGGGAACCATGAATATCTTTCTGGTAGCGGGCTAAAAAAAATAACGTCTCTAGACACAGTTCCTTCTCCCTGCACCTTTTATATTTTTATTTTTACTTTTATTTATTTTTTGACAGAACAGAGTGTTAGTACAATATTTGAAAATCTTTACAGTCTCAACAGAAAGACATGAAACTGACTGAGACGTTTCCTTGCTAAGACAGCCACGAGGAGAGAAGCTCGGTGCATACGGTACTAGCAGATGGACGAACAGACTTGAATCCATCTCAGCTTCTGCAGCTCTGTAACGAGGCCAAATACAGTCCCTCCCCATCACCAGCAGATGATATTAGCAGTGCCCACCATATGAAAACATGACACAACATTGGGAGCTGATTAGTGCAACATTAGGATGCCGAGAAGCAAATTACATGGGCTATGAGCCTGATCACAGGAAATCACAGTATTATTCCAATGCATTACACACAAGTGAAACTGATGTAGCGTCCTGTGAAACTGAATAGTCATGCTGTGGCCCAGTGGAATGAGGTTAATGAGTTCTGACTAGCATTATCATTAACGGACCATGTTGGCTGAAACAGACTAGTTTGCATGACTCAGACAAACTTCAGCCTGTTTATAAAAGATTATCATGAGTTGGCTGAGTAGGCATTATGAACTAAATAGCCAGTGTGGTAGTTGGACGATATGGACGATTCAGTGTCAGTTAACACATGTGCCACTGCCAGGAAGCCAACATGCCAGCTGGCTCTGCAGATTCTTTGTAATCATCCTTTGAAACGAGTGGAGTATTTACTAGTGAATTTCCAATGCAAACAAGGAAAATAAGTTCTCCTCTAATGTCACCAGAAGGATACCAGGCTGAGTCACTGCACATGGGTGTATCTAGGTGGGATAAAGGGAATTAGCATTAGAGAAAAAACTGTTTTCCCAGTAAATAAAGATAATAAAAAGGCCTCAGAGGGGGGATTGGCAGGGCATGTGTGCACCCAATATGATAAAGCTTAGTGATACTTAGCGGGGCGGCCTCTCTGCAGTTATCATCACAAGTTTGAGTGGAGAAGCGTCTGCGTACATCCATCCCGGCAAAGACACCGCATGTATTACACACTGCTCCGGGGCAATCCACAATGCAAAATTGATTAATATTTGCTTTCAAAATGACACGGCTTGATGCATGGGGGCTCGCCACATGTAAATGAACACTTTAAAGGAGATGAATAGCCCAGGCGGAGGATTGTAAAGTTCAAGCAGCAGATTTGCATATTTATATTACAAGTTACTGATAATAAGCAGGGCAAGAAGAAATAAATGCAATCCGTTTGTCAATGTACAATCCTACATTACAAAACTAGGTCTTATTAGCTTCTGTGAACTGATATGTTCAATTACTTGCCACGATAGCTGTGCTGAAGATGTATTGTACTGCGTTTTGACTTTATAATACAATTTAGATAAAGACAGAGACGTGAGACAATTGATGATTCATTCCACACCTAACATAGTGGAAGAAAATAAATCTCATCTTAGCAACATTATGTTATTTCTCACTAAAGATTTCTATTAAAACAATTATTAACTGAATTTCACAATCTGCACTTATTAAAAAAAAGAGTACTTTAACTTATTTCTTTGTTGTGAGCTGGTAGACAACTTGTATTCAGTCCTGATGCAAAATCATCACAGCAGTTCAACCTGACCAACTATGACAGTACATATGTTGAAAGGGTTTTCTCTGCAGTCATCACTTTCTTTTGGAGTGCCACAGTTCGCCTTCAGCATGGATTTCCTGTTCCTGAGGAGAGATACAAAAACTGGACCCCACTAGAGAGACAAACTGCCATTATGTTTTGTGAGGGGAAAAAACAGGAAGCTTGTGGTGTCCAGTAGTGTCCAGGATGATGTCATTTTTCTCCCTTCAGCAAAGCATTATGCCAGTGTTTCCAGTGCTCTGTTGTCTCTGCTGATGCTTCGTTGCACTGCAGTGTGTGTGTGTGTGTGTGTGTGTGTGTGTGTGTGTGTGGGTGGGTGTGTGTGTGTGTGTGTGTGTGTGTGTGTGAGAGAGAGAGAGATGCAGGCTGCAGCCAAAAATGGGTTTTAAATGTTGGTCAAGAGAAGACAAAGTTATATAACTCATGTTAATCAAAATGAAATGGGTTAATAAGAGGCCTACCGTTATGATTCCAAACACAATAAATAGTAGCAATAATAAGAGTAATGTTAATAGTAATATACAACAAGTACTACATAATATTTATTATGCTGTAACGTTGAAATGAGAAGTTTTCAGTTAAATTACAGTAAAGTTCAATGGAGTTTTTTTTTCCATCTGAAAAGAAAAAATGTAAAAAAGAAACAGATAGAGTCATGTTTCACTGTGTTGTTTTACACAGTTTTTTGGCTATGTCATCAGCATAGTTTTAGGTAGGCACTGTCGTTGGGTTTGTAGGTCTAGCTGTCGAATGGACTGTGATGCAGTTCTGTAAAGACATTCATGGTCCCCGAGGATGAATCCTGCTGACCTTTCCTCTAGAGCCACTAGGAGGTTGATATATTTTTGCTTTTTGTGAAATATCTTGACAACTACTGACTGCCATCCCTAATAACTTTGGTCATCACTTAACTTCATCTTGCACCATCATCAGGTCATTTAAATGTGTCCAGTGTTTTTGTTTATGACTTTCCCATCAGCCCCAGCTGTATTTGTGGTAAATGCTGATTAGTGAATGTAAGCATGCTAACACACTAAACCAAGATGGGGAACATAGTAAACATTCTGCCTCATCCAATTCAATTCCTCATGCATATCTTTGTATTCTTATCCTAAATCTCTGTTACTCTGTTCTGTCAGTGTTCCAAGTCAGGTTGACTGAACACTTTCAACTGCGCAAACTTGTCATAAATCAATGAATTCCACCTGATCATGAGGAGGTTTGTAAGATTTTGATCATTAGCATAATAAACCATATACTTTAAGGCTAAGTGTTCCGCTATGTTTGTAGGCAAGTTTCATTCTGTAGTTAAAAGACCTGAAACATTTAGAAAATATTAATGTACAGCTGCCAATAACGTGTCCTCAGAGCAGCGCCATTCACAGACATTAAGAGTGAGTGTTCTGACATGAAGAAAAAAATGTCTTAAATGTCTAAAGCAAAACGGTTCATGACTAATATGAGAGGTGGTCAGTGGGGCTGTGGCTTCATCTATCTGTTAAAGTGATGACTTTTTGTCATTCAGAGCTTAGTGGTCCTTTATGCAGATATAAAGTACTATAATAGCTGGTATCAGATACCAGATATACTTCAATAGCTGGTGCGATATGAGGAATAGGAGAGAACATATGTTGCATGAAGCCATTGGATGCGAAAGACGATACTGCCAAACAAAACACAATATATGAGTAATCCAATATGTGCCATATGTTAACCATACATATAGGAGCTCCACTCTTTTGCTGAAGTGAAAAATGAAATCAAATATCACAAATGAGGAGAGGCCATTAAATTAAGATGATAGAGTCTAACCGTAGTGTAACACACACCATCCTTTGAATGGGACATTTTTGTGTTTGGCTGACACTCAATATGTCAAGTTGGTTCTTTTCCCCCTCCCGTTTTCATCAGGTGAATTGCCTCTATTGAGCTCCTTAACAAGTCATTATAGTGTGGTGCTTGGAGAGGGCAGAGCCAGGACTCCAGGTGTTAAAACGCACTTGGCAGCGAGCAGGCCAAACCAGCAGGACAGTCAGCCAGCCAGACTGCTCCTCCTCAACTCCTCCACTTCTCCAGACCTCCAGGTCTGCTTGCTTCCTCAAACAGACACTAATTCACACACGTACTCCGCACACACTCATGCACAAATCGACACATATTTTATTTACTATACCATAGCCTTAAGTTAGCACCCTAACACTAACCATATAACCATCTCTACTACATGTCTAATCTTAAAGGGACAGTGCAGATTTTTTGAAGTGGGGTTGTATGAGGTACTTATCCATAGTCAGGGTATAGTAGATGGCAGTCAGAGCGCCCCAGGCAGCTGAACCAACAGGGATGCTCAGCAATGTACTGCTGTTGACGGGGTCAGCAGCAAAACGTATTTTAGCCACCTTAAAAAAAAGCCCCTCTAAAAAAAACTCACTATCAGTGTAAGTGTACACTATATTTAAAACATTTTCACCATTTTACCTGACGTAAAACAGCCCTTTCCTTTGGCACTACATTTTCTCAACCGTAAAACTTCCGTATTCCTACGCATAAGCGCACCTCTGCCGTGCACTGTATTAAGCTCGACGGTTTAGAAAATGTGCAAATGATTGTAATACACTGACTATGAATAAGTAACCCCACTTCAAGAAAACCAAACTATCCCTTTAACATTAACCCTACAGTGTAACATCTGACCTAACATCTAAACAAGCTCCTTATAGATGTGTGGAAGCACACACACACCCACACACCCACAAACACACACACGCACACACACACACACACACACACACACACACACCCACACAGACAAACAACCATAAGCCCATTCTGTAAGTGGGAGACCAACACTTATTGAAAGTGCTTATTATAATATTAAACATGTTTCATACTAAAACAGTCAGCAGACATTTAGTGAAGTGCTCCACTGTGCAACACATCCACTCTCAGTATCTAATAAGAATGTTAGTTTTGCTAATGAATTGGACATAAAAATCTAACAGGAGACAGATGCAGATTTAATTTGATTTGGTAGAATTGCTCTGACTGTTGGAGAATGAAACATTTTTGTTGGTGTAGTTCTGAAGCTGATGTTGGTAAGGACAGGCAAACGGTTGAGACCTTGGGCTGCGGCCGAGCCATAAATCTCCATCGTTTTAATAAGAAGAGACAGGAACCAATTTGTGAGATTTATGTTTTTTGTCTTCTTCTCTCAAATATGAATGAAGAACAGACATATCTTGGAAGCAATGATGATAACGCTAAATTTAATCAGAGTGGAAAATTAATTTTAACGGGCTTGTCGTTACAATTTAAGTCTCATAAGGAGCTGCCCCTCTTCTGTCACGTTAATTCAATTCCTGATCACAATGATCTCCACAGAACGCAGAAACTTCTGAACCATAAAGAGGGGCTTTAAGGGCAAGCATTGCATGTTTGAGGGGGAGAGATATGTCCTGTAATTGAATAATAAACAATGTCTAAATTACATTATAGTCATCCAGAGCAATTGGATTAGAGGAAAAATGCAAGTGAACCACATAATAATAACATATAAAGAAATGGATTGAGAGCAGTATGCTGGTCATTGATGGGACAGAAAGGGTCTGTGCTGTAGCTCTCTGAATGTGCCACTTTGAGCCTGCCTTGTCTACAGTAGAGGTTTCATGGTCAGGCGAATGAGCATGGACAAGCTCGCTCACACATGCATGCAAACATAAGTCACACTTTAACTGTAAGTAAAAACATACAAAATGAAGTGTCAATTTCAGGTTCTGCATGTGAAAGACTCTGTTCCTTCGCAGCCTCTGACTCTGACTCCAGTTCAAACTAATATTGTCATAGCAGGAACATATTTATTCTCCTGAAGTTGAGAAAATAGTATCAGAAAACTAAATCACAGATGAAAGAGTCTCTGAACTCATTATTGAAACTAAAGAGGAAGTGTCCCCCCCCCCCAAAAAAAAAATATGAAAACCACAAAACCATAAAACAATGTTAATGTATTGAGGTGGAAGAAAATGTGCTCAATCCAATCATTACACTTGGGAGGCTCATATAAATGTGGTAGAAATAAATCAATGACGGCAATGCACCAACTTAGATTTCAGCAAACCTATTAATTTACTGGTGTCAAGGAAAGTCAGCTGCGAGGGTATTTTCACACCTTCTGCACGAGAGTCGGAATTGTCGCCGTACAGCCTTCAGAGCAGGTGGAAACTCTAACATGCCTCAGTTCAGCAGTAATTACATGGATGCTTTGTATTAGCTCCATGGATAAGAGGATATTGGATATTCTGATATCATCCTTAAGTTTAAAAGCTGAGGTTGTATTTCTGAGCTTTATTTTGCTCATTGGGAACTTTTATATATGCACAATCTCATAATTTACACACACACACATAGATATACACATAGACATTGTGCACAACCACGTGCACCTTCATCCCTTCACCACAGACACACCATTTTTCCCACTGGAGGAATTAAGCGAGACAACCCGAAAGAGTGAATACCTCAGCTCGACTCACCCAGCATGCCTTGTCGTGCATGGCGTAATCTGATAATATCAATCATAATTGTGTTAGATGTAATCCATCTGACTTTCAGTTTGTCGGGGTCAGGGTAGGAAGCAAGGCCCCACTTGCCATCAATTATCAGACATAAGAGAGTAGTGGATGGAGCTCTCCTCTATAAATAATATGGTGGGGCCACGGCGCTGCCGATCGATGCCGTACAGTTCCACTGTCATGGCTTTAATGGCAGCTGGCTTTCTTGGCTGTGCAGATCAATAGCGTGTCTCCTCAGGGCTCAGTCTGGGTCCAGGTCATGCCTGGTGACGGGGACGTAAGTGACACCTCTGTTGTGATTGGAAAAACGCAAACCTTTTGGGTTATTTAGTCCCACTTCTGGGTGACCGGCCCTTTCCCCAGCGCCTACAGGGAACACCTGTTGAGACGAGTCGGATCTTCTCTGATTATTCTTCCCCAGAATATTAAAACAGAAGGCATTTTCTCCTTTCAAAATAAACTCCCACGTCAAGTGCACAAAAGAGCACCTTCAGTCACTGCTTCATTCATGTGTATCTCACTCTCTTTTACTCCTTCTGTTTCGACCGATCACAATGTTTTCTGGGACCCCCAGGCAGGCAAACATTACAGGTACTGAGTGAAGTACAGTACAAGGTTGCAAGATAAAAAAAAAAAAAAAATACCATATATATCTGATTTTTTTCCCAGGAATAAATCACTACAGATTTTTTTCCCCCCGTGTTACCAGGGTGTGTAAACAAGGAGTGAGCCCTTTAAATTCCAAACAGGGTGGTTTGAAGTGATGTCTAATTGAAAAACATGAAGAGGCACAGCTGCTCAGTCTGAATGTCAATGGAAGCAAGAATGACAGACAGCACAGCAGGCAACCAGGCCAAGATTGCTTGGCCAAGACTTACGAGGCACATAAACAAACACACACAAACAGACTTAACATGGAGACACAAACACAAAGCCAAAGTAGGTGGCATCAACTACAAAAAGCAAAAAAACAGACAAATAAAACCAAGAGGATGGGGGAGATGGCTAAAGTGTTCTGCCTTCAAAGGAACAAGGACAGAGGTTAAAAAACCTGACCCTTGAAAACCAAGATGTTTATCATAAGGACATAATGTTGGTTGCATGTAAAGCACTGAAACAATTAATCCATTTCCGCTGCGGGCACACACAGACTTCTAACGTGTTTCTCCTTCAAAGAAAAACAGGACTAAATCATCAACATGAGGCTAAAAGAGATGCAGCGAAAATATGATATTTAGCATGAAGAAAACATTCTCCAATGTCAGTGTCACATGTAAAATACTGCAACAAGATCTGCAGGGCGAACGGATAGACGGGAGATAAGGGTTGTTTGTGTCACACAGAGGCCACAGAGCCGACACAAATCTGAGTCCTTGTCCATTTTTATGAGGGAAGTGGCCTCACTGTAAGGGCCGGGGGTGTGAGAGATAAACTACATTGGTAATTAACGGAGATATGGGTCAGTGGGCAACCCGGGCCTCGTTTGCCAACTGTCCCTTTCTGTTGTTCTTTTACCTCCCTCGTTGTTCTAAAAGGGGGTGCAAAGAGAAGTGAGTCCTGTCTCCCCAAATACAGACATTTCTGTTTCATTTGGGCTAAAGAAACACCCCGATGCGAATGAATCAACCTCTGGTGTAGCACTCAGGGAGGGGAGGAGCTCCTGAGAGCATGTCTGACTTTGATGTTAACACAATCCTTCTCTATAAAAGTGTGCCGGACAACTTTTGTTCCCCAGCAGTTCAAATGCTTGGACAAAATAGTATTATAGAGCTGCTTCACACTGAATACAGTTATACTGACACTGGATCAGCTTCATTATACAGGCGTCGCACTGTAGAAGACAGGACAAAGTCATCAGATACTTGAAGTTCAGCTTCCACTCTGTGACTTGTCCACGGTGTGTAGACATTACATGTGGTAAGACCTACTCGACTGATTGCTTTTTCAGTGATACAATACTTGGAACAAAGTACAAGGCTGACACTGTTCACAGTCAGCGACCTACATCAAAGAGAGGCGTGCTGTAAGCAGCTCTCAGGGCCTTGGCCACACGAGAAGCAAGTCTCAGGTACAATTCCAATGCGCTTTTCCCAAAAGCTTATTTCACTGAGAACAAGAAGAAACGTGTGTCGTGAGTATAAATCACAGTCCAGAGGCTGTGTTCATTGTCCATAGACCTCTTTCCCAGAGAAGTAATTGAGTGTGGAGGGTCGCTGATTCTGGAAGAGAGGGAGAGTGTGTTTCTGCTCTGCTGCTGCCATCGGCTACTCAGGGCCCGGGCTGCCCCTGGAACTAATGGGGCTTCCTCTGGGCCGCTTTTCTCCTCAGATGGGCACAGCTGGGGGAGATCCGCCACCCAGAGCTGGGGTTACACCCAGCTGCCGCCTCCTCCCCCCCAGCTCCTGCCTCCCAGTCCTGCTGTGCCACTGCTGGGCCTGAGCCTTCAGTCTGCTGCACAGTGCTCACTCCTGACAGAAGGGGAGGTGAGTGTGGGAGTGCCAGACGTGGGTGGACCACCGTGATGAGCACCGTCAGGCTCTTATCTGCCCTCGCGGTTGCGTTGCCTTGCCCGTTCCTGGTCCCCCCCCCACAGGGGCCAAGAGACAGGCATGCTTAAATAACACGGCCATCTAACGAGGGCAATGAAGCCGGCTATTTGTGCTGGACCAGGGGGTGGTCGCCCTTTTGATAGGCCTCTGTGGAGCAGCCCTGTTCGCTCGCTCAGCCCTCCACCTCTCTGACGTTTTACATGGCCAAGGAGAGAGGGCCGGGAAAAAGAACCTGTGTTATAAAAACGTTACAGCAGTGCTGTGAAGCAGGCGTACAGGACTGTTTGATGTTTTCACCCTGCATTCTTTGTCAAGCAAAAAAAAAAAGAAAGAAAAAACTGTCCACTTGACTCTGTTTTCTGTTAGTTTGCTCATCTAGCTGAACTTTACCCACGTTTACAATTAGTGGTCTATTATAAGCAAATTATACTTCCATTAAATACAAATATTATTTAATATACATACAACTTCTTCACTCTGTTTAAAACCATCACACAACCCAACGCAAAGTTTGCAAAGTATCATACGTCTGAAAGGACTCCCCTCCCACTTTGTGTGTGACGGATGGTGCGTGTGTGTGAGCGGGTTATAAAAAAGTGTACTTCCACACCGTGGAACTTGTAAAACATAGCGAGGGCTACACCCTCTGCAGCCACCCAGCAGGATCCAATTAGGACTCTTATCTACTAATTATGTCCCTTACACATCTGCATTCCAGAATTTAAAAAAAAAAAAAAGCCTGCTGTCCTCTCTCCGTAACAAGCTCTCGAATTAATGAGATTGCTCTGTAATTGAACCTCTTCATGGGTCCCTTGGCAGGGAAAATACGCTAAGTTGAATTTGTATTAACATGGCATCAATCATAGCTGATCAAACGATAAACAGTGTTGATGATCACAGGCGCAAAGGGGTTGCACCTTTATGTAAATGTGCCGTCCACCTCGGAGCAGAGGCACATGCAGAGAGGAGGACGGAGGTGCTGGGGGAGCTGGGAGAGGGGATCACTGTGCCCGGCTGGGCCACTGTGGGGCGCTGTGCTCCAGATCACAAACTGTAATCAGACAGAGCTCACATGAGTACACAACCCCATCCAGCATGTACATGTTGCACGGTGAATGCACCCACACATACACACACTTATAGCTATGCTCATATGTCGAACCAGTCTTTTCTTTTCTGTGGATCTGATGCTCGTAGACCGAGCTGCAATACATCCCATTGTTATCAGAAACAATAGAATCGGTCTTAATTAGTATACCAGACCACATGCCAAGTTGCTTCGTGCAGGGGGAATCGTATAAGGCCACAACTTTTTGCTGTACTGTAAATCAATTTCACTACACTTTTAAAGTTTTTTATTTAGGTTTTTCAGTTCTTCTGCTAAACTCCACATTGCATCCTGAATACATTTTCATATGTGATTATATACGAGGATATAATGATTAAACTAAAAGATAAATCTGTATTTATGCGTGGTGAAACTGAAGTTATAACAAGGTTTAAGGTTCACATGTGAATGCACGTTTGTGCCTTCTAACATAAATTTGATCTCCGGTTAAACAAAGTCACAAGTTCCAGTATGACGAAAAATGGTAAAGTTCATTCAATTTCCATGAAGGTTTATTCCATGAATGTAGATTAAATCAAACAGACCTTGTGTAACTTGACCCCTGTGTGCAATCATAGAAAGGTCTGTACTATGCACATGTAAACTAGATGTAAAACAACATAAGGTAACATAAGACTTAATATTTCAACGAATACTAAAATGACAACAAATTGAAAATATACACAAGACGGAGCTGAATTTCTTTACAAAATTTGAAATATGTTATGTTTTATAAGGAAAAGGCCATTATCTTCCACTACTTTACACTAATATACCATTAAGTGTATCCACATTGACTTTAAATGAGTGTAACAGGAGAACAAGCTTTAATTCCATCACCAGCGTTACAATTTCAGTTTCATTCTACCCATAAAACTACTTGTGCTTACCCAGGTGAACTGGCTGCTTCAAGATTTTTTTTTTTTTTTGGGGAGAACACAGTCATGCAGTCAAGTGTGCTCACAGTTTAACACGTGCTTGAGACTTAAGAGAGGGAGACGTGCATACAGAGTGGAGGTTAGCACAGGTATGTAGAGTGGTGAGCACTGGGAAAACAGCGTGACAAGCAGATGGAACATATTCATCACTTTGCATGACATTTTACAGTGCACTTTCCTTCAGCCACTGTGCTATCAGATTGCTTCTTTGTAAGTAAAGATTTGTGTAGAATAATCAGGTCATTGGGAAAATGTTTTGCACTTTTGTAGTAAACATGTTCTTTCATCAGTATTTATCATGGTGTTTTAGTGCAGTGGTATTGAAGCACATTCACAGTGAAGAGGGGCTTAAGTTTCGCCTTCCTTCCTCTAATTTGAAAAGTGGCTTTTGTCGTCGTTCTCTTTTCAATTGCTGCTGTTTTGCCAGAACCTGGCCATTAATAATTGTTAATAGATGTGATCCCTGACCTGGACCTTGTGTCACTGATAGTCAACCATGTCTCTCATATAACTGGACAAGGAAGACAACGGATCTGGAGGTGAATGGAGGAGGCGGAGGCTTTCTTGCGAGGCTGAGCTCACTTTATTAGCATTGATTCCCTTTTTATGTATTTTGTCACAGCTAATGCTATCGATCAGAGCTGCCACTAGACATGCCCCCTTTAAAACTTACACAAATTCTTTTTTGTGTGTGCCATTTAGCCTCAAAAGTGTCTGATGTCCTTTTGGAGGCATTAATCATCCTTGGAGCGAGATTGTGCTCCTGTTAAAAACAGACCATAGAGGTTTGATGCTTTGATGGCCTACATTTGCT